>CM042666.1:42226233-42961233 GCA_023638005.1 Forsythia suspensa | reverse complement strand
AACGCATGGGGAGAATCTAGTGTCGCCTTCACAAGTCGTTATATGGCTTAAAGCAAGCTTCCGACAATGGTTTGCCAAGTTCTCTCTGACTATCCAAGCTGCTTTGGCTTTGTTCAATCCAAAGGCGATTACTCGTTATTCACATGTCGGAAAGACAAATCTTTTACTGACTTTGTTGATATATGTCGATGACATTCTTATTACGGGTAATGATGTCAATGCCATAGTAGCTCTCAAGCAATTTCTACATAGTCATTTTCGAATTAAAGATTTGGGTGATTTGAAGTATTTTCGGGCATCGAAGTTTCTCGGTCGAAGAAAGGTATTTCCATCTCATAGCGAAAATATACTTTGGAAATTTTAAAAGGCGATTGGATTTTGGGTGCTAAACACATTAACTTTCCCATGGAACAAAACATAAAGCTCTCGGATTCGTGTGAATTGCTTAAAGATCCGTCTCGAAGATAGGCGACTTGTTGGACGCCTAATTTATTTGACTATTACTCGACCGGATATCACCTATTCGGTCCATGTGTTAATGATTCATGCATGCACCACGTAGACCACACATGGAAGTCTGCTCTTGCGTGTATTGCGTTATTTGAAAAATAGTCCCGGACAAGGTTTGTTTTTCCCTTCTCATAATGATTTATCTTTGCGAGCTTTTTCTCGATTCGGATTGGGTGGTTGTCCAATATCTCGTAGATCCGCTCTACGGGTTATTGTGTTTTTTCGGGATCTTCTCTTATTTCTTGGCGGACAAAGAGGCGTAAAACGTATCTCTCTCCTCACAGAGAGGCGAATATAGAGCCATAGCGGTACATGTTGTGAATTATCTTGGCTACGCTCATTATTGAAGGATTTGAGAATATTGCATCCGAAGCCGACATTATTATATTGTGATAACACAATGATTTTACATATAGTCGCTAATCCCGTTTTCCATGAAAGAACCGGACATATAGAGATGGATTGCCATTTTATTCGTGACAAAATACAAGATGGTTCGGTTGTAACCAAACATGTTGCCTCAACAAATCAACTTGCGAGATGTGTTCACCAAGCCATTGGGAAATGAAGCTTTCTCAACTATGATACGCATAAGTTGGGAGTTCTTGACATTCACTCTCCAACTTGAGGGGAGTGTTGAAAAGGAAAGGTCAATAATATCGGCCATTTATTGACAAATATATTGTATTAGTTGTATATTTATTCGATTCACCTTTTATACTTAGACTACCTAGAATAGATTAGCTTAATTGTAGGAAATCTCTTGTATAAAACTACGTCTCTTGATTCAATAAAATCATTCAAAGGCAAAATATTATTTTCCTTCTTTTACAGATATTAGTATACCTGCTGGTGTCCTTCAAGCTGATGGGGGCACTGCCAGCTTCTTTGGCACCTACAAAAATGTATTACAGAATAATGATCAACAATAATATAACCTAAAGTAACAAAGAGGTGAGCAAATGATCAATTACCAATCTTTTCAATCACGATATAATGTTTGTCGCTTTGAATATAAATATATTTATTGAGGTGTCAAATCTTAGAAATGGGACGTTGAGTACATGACCAGACACTATTTTCTATTTTTATTCAACCACGTATAAGTTGTCCTAATTTTGTTAGCAGTCGAGTACATGACCATCGACGAATACACTAGTCACTAGAGATGAAACTCGTGCTTGCAACTAGTCACTTGCATATGGAGAATGCGATTAAATGTACAAAAGTTGATCTTAATTTGCAATAATTTGGTAAGTGATCACTTGCATGCACAATTTTTAAACATGAGTGATGGTGGAACTTTTACAACCGTGTTAACCACATTATCTAGCAACTAACTAGCTAGAGGACACATGGTAGTAAAAATGCATCACAAAGATTTAAAAAACTTCTATTTTTTTTTTAAATTTTTTACAGTGATGAGTGAATCCCCAACACACCCCTTTTGCAGGAGAGGGAACAAGAAAATATTTTCGTTGTTGACAATATAATTTTTATTTTTTTAATATATTTTTATTTAATGTATATTGTTATCAATAAATATAAACTACAATTATATTAATGTAAGGGTATATTAGAAAAAATGTAAGTAAAATTTATTATTTTAACCATAATAATTAAATTTTCTTAATCTTTGTAAAAATGAAAGTAAATCTATTTTTATAGAATGAAGAGTAGTTTGTTAGAAAAATGTCACTAAATATTTGTGATACAACAAGAAGTTGTTCCATTTCCATTACTTATTTTTCTTTTTCTTGATAAAACTTAAAAGTCGTCTTGAGGAAAAAGTTGGGACACCGTCACTTTTTTCCATTGTTTGCTATAATCACACTATATGTAAAAAGAAGACTATCAAAAGAAAGAAAAGAAACGAAGGAAAAAAAAGGTGGCTATGCATAAAAGCATCTTCAATACATTCCGTTTATTACTTTTTTAGATATGCTATATAAGAATAAATAGACAGAGTTATAAAAAATTATTTCCAATGTATGTTGACGAAGACGAAGACGATATAGACAGATTGTCTAGAGTGACTCAACAAATTTAAATTCAAATAAGCATTTTATTAAAAAGAAAATTCAGTTATGTGGACTTTTATTTATTTTTTATTATTTTAAAAAAATTATTGCCACATAAGCGATAATATTAGTTTTAGACGGAACTCATTAAGATGAGTTTTTAATTTGATCGTCTATGCAATAGATATAGTACCATGTGGACTGGAAGTCCATATATTTTACCTACCACATAGACTTCAATAGATGGAGTGCATTGGAGGAGTCTATTACTTTTTAGACGTGTCACATAAGCACAGATAAATAAAATTATAAAAAATCATCTTCAATGCTTGCTGACGAGGACTCCGTCGAACTGATGAGGTACACAAAAATAGACTCCGTATAGAAATTCATCTAAATTTAGACGGACTTATAGACGAAGTGACTCAACAAATTTAAATCCAACTCAGTATTATATTAAAAAAAAAAGTCAGACGAGGGAAATAAAAATTGAAGACCCACCAATTTAAAAAAATTTAATGTCACATAAGCTGTCTTCAACTTTTTTTTCACATCTTATCATTAACATTTTATTAATTAGTACATTTTGTCTACGATTTGTATCCAAAAAAGTATGTTTTAGAGTGTAAAATAACTTATTTGTCCCTCATATTTTTAAAAAAAAAAAAAGATAAAAGTGTGACATAATATTTATCTTTCGTTTAAAGTCCGCTTATTAATAGAATATTGAAAATAAAAAATATGATTAAAAAAAAGGCGGGGACATGAAACTTATTATATTTAGTATAATTAAAAAGTGATGCAACAAAGGAATATCATGGTGTTGATATAATTAAAAATAAAATAAAAAAGAAAAGTGCATAAAAGCCGTTGAAATAAGAAAGTCAAGAAAGATTTGGCTAATGTTGAAGAATTGTTTTTTGTGCAACATACGATGGCTAGTTTTGGAATCACTATGTTATCAACAAGTCATTTTTAGGATTTTGGTCTTCACATTTTCTGGGTCATATATTTCATTGTTAAATGATACACAAATGAGCGAGCAACATGTTTCTACTAACACTTGTCAACTCAAAAGGAAAAATGAAAACAACAAGTAAAGCTACAAAAGCCATAACTCTTCAATGATAGAAAATTTGAACTGATTATAATAGGGTTACAATTTGCAAAAATTAAAAATATCAACCCCAAAACCTGTATTTTATTGTACTACATTGTATGTACAAAATCTCCACACACATTTCACAAACATACAGCCACAAATGGGTAAATCTCACTTTATTACCAAACCCATTCTCTCTAGCATTCTTCACTGCGTTGCTTAAAACCCCATAATCAATCGTTTCTTTGTGACCCTTTGTAAGTTTTTGAAAAAATACGAATGTCTTTTTAGATATGCTTGGCATTTTAAAAGTGATTACATATGTTATAAATGACACGAATCCAAAATATTGTTCCCTTTAATAAAGTCGTTATAAAATTGAGACCTCGTTCACTATCAAGTAGTAGTCGATTCATTCGCCTTCTAATAAGCTTCATCAAAAGGGCTTTCTCGAAATCCCTAAACACTAATCACACTCGTGAATTGCTAATTAAACAATAGACGAGGGCAAATTTGTAACAAATATTATTCAGAAATCAATCACAATCTCTTCGTGAAGTGCTTCTCCAAAACCCGGCCCCATAAAACCGGTCCCACATTTCCCTGTCCCAATCAAGGGTTTCGATTTTTTCGCCATGGCTCTTACTGCTATAATCCTCCCCCTCCGTCGATTCATCTCCTGAATCAAACTCGATTCCACTCTTCTTTTCGGCGGATTTTCATTTTCCTCTGACGAAATTTTCCTCTTCTTTTTCTTCAACAATCTTTTTCTTTTCTTTTTCCTCCAGAGTCCCGTGGGGAGTTTGTACACAGCGATGATCAAAAGGTGCATCATGGCGCATGGACAGCAGCAACACACCGCAGCGCACTCCCCCGCCGTCTCCCCCATTCTACTCCCCGATGATTCCTACTAATATTATTGTTGTCGTCGTTGTCGCCGTTGATCCGGTGATTCGCGGTACTTTTTGTCGTTGCTGATGACGCCATCGTTTTCGTCGTCGACGCCGCATCCGCCGGCGACTGTATCATGACCTCGTCTGCCGTGTAATTTGTTGGCGGTGATAAGTACCGGCTGACTCACTGAGTCAACTCGGTGGCGTTCATTGAGCGAAACAACTGGGATTCTATTATTTTCTTGAAGACCGTCAAAGCAAAGTAGAGAGAGAGAGAGAGAGAGAGAGAGAACTGATTATGTTTTGTCCCTGAAAGAGAGGAAGATCTAACTTCAGAGAAAACGACTATATAGGATTATAACTGACATATATTAGGGAAATTGCAGGAAATGGTCACTGTTATTTGTACATTTTAGGGTTAATTACACTAATGGTCCCATTTTTTCAGGTTTGTAACGATTTTATTCTCATTCTTCTATTTATTCTCACAAATAGTCCTAAATCACTATTTTTCACTATTCTGACAATTTTTTGACAATTTTGCCTTAAATAAATTAGAATTATAAAAAAAAATACAATGAAAGTATTGCAATTGAATTTTAACTTTTTCAAAAATACAAATAAATTATAAACTATTTTATTTTATACAGGTAGATATTCTTCTCCAACAAAAAAAGGACCCCACCCCCCGCCCCCCCCCCCAGCCCCGTATCTCCATACCAATATAGCAGTGTGTTATAAAAAGCGTGTCGTCTTCTTACACAGACCCCTCATCTGGATTCTTTCTCCATAGACCCCTTCTCTCTCTCCAATTATTGTATTTGTTTTCTGCAGAAAACACCATCGGTAAAGACTCCTCCGTCTACGATAACGTCGTGGTCTCAAACAATGCAACATGACGATTATACCTGCATCTCATACTATCAGCAACAACAATACCTGCAAACCCATAACTCGAACTCGACGGAAACCCAACTCGATCGACGATCGACTCACTACGCTGCTTGCCGCCATTGTCGTCATCTTATGCCTCGCAACACCCGTCGCCCCCAACAATTACACCTCTCTTCCTACTTCCTCCTTCCTCCTTTCTCCGCCGATTACTCCACCACCTCTTACCAGCATAATTATCCATCATATCATCACTCTTCTTCAACTCGTGTGTGTGTGTGTGTGTGTGTGTGTGAGAGAGAGAGAGAGAGAGAGAGAGATGAGAAATGAAATAGAGATATGGTGATGTATGTATATGTGGGGTGGGGTGGGGTGGGGTGGGGTGGGTGGAAAAGAACACTTATCTGAATAAAATAAAATAATTTAAAATTTATTTGTATTTTTGAAAAGGTTAAGGGCCCAATTGCAATGTTATCATTGTATTTTTTTCTATCATTTTAATTTATTTAAGTCAATGGACAAAATTGTCAAAGAATTGTCAGAATGGTAAAAAATAGTGATTTGGAGACCATCTGTGATAATAAATGAAAGATGTGGATGATATATACTAAAAAAAGAATGGGATGAAATCATTACAAACTTAAAAGAATGGAAACCATTAGTGTAATTAACCCTACATTTTATAAAATGGCTACTTTTACAAATAATTATCAAAATGACCACTTTTTAAAAAATATATATATATATCAAAAATACCCTTATTACAATGCCAAATGACCACTTTTAAAAAATATCAAAAATACCCATAGATTGCCACAAATATTTCAAAGATTCTCTTTTCATTTTAGATTTCATTCGACAACCCATCATACTTTCTCTATCATTACACCATACCCAAAAATCTCTCTTTTTCTTCCCTCATTTCACTTTGTTTCCTTTCTCTTTCTCTCTCAATACCCACAAGCATGTTCCCTTCCCGACGGTGACACTTCCATCTCCTTCGTATCGTGTCTATTGCTAGCTTTTTGTCATTGCAAACGCTTTGGGACCAAAATGTCTTGATCAATTTAGAAATTAAATTTTCAATTAAAACAGTTTCAGATTATCTAAGTCGACAGTTGGATTTTCAAACTATCTTGAATAAGACATTTTGAATTTTTGGATTGACTTCAAAGGTAGAAAGTTTGAAACCAATTGTCCAACATTTGGTTCATAACTTTCTATCTTTCAAGCATTTAATTTGTTTATCAAGACTATTTAGAATCGATAGTAAGCAGCAGATCGTGAGGTGTATACTTGATTAAACATGTTGAATGCTTGTTGGCAAGAATGCCAATTGAGAATGTAGTGCATGACTGTATAGACTCTTTAGTTTAAATTGGCATTAGATTAGTACAATAACAAACTTTTCTTTTTAGAAGACACTTGACTATGTATATGTATTAAACTACATAGTTGTTAATGTTTATGTAATTTAAATTCATAAACAACTTTACAATTAATGACATTTCTCTTTTTATGCCAAGATAAAAAAGATTTCAATTATGTACGCAAATTGTTCAGACATATTTAAATTTAAACCAACTATTGTTGTGCACAACTTTTGTGAAACTATACGTATTTTTCAATCAAATTTTATGTATTCGAAACACACTAATTTGTCTATATTCCAAATTTTTTGTTTATGTGCCAACATTTTATAAGATGAACACAAAATAACAAAACTAGCGCGAGAGAAAGCTACCAATGAATACCAACTCAACGAAAATGTGTAGATCAATGTTGTAGTCATGAGATGTCACTTCCATTCACCAATTATTTTCATCTAAAATTCGTAGCAACAAAAAGACAATGTAAATATAGTTCAAGAATATTGATTTCTAGATATTTCATATAATCTAAATAGTTCAAACAGTCTAGACACTACATACCATAAATTACAATTCAACTTTTATTATTGTCTAAATGTCGCGATGATCTACATTGTCTAGTTTGAATTGTCTACAAAATGGTATATCCCAATATATCCCAATATAAAATTATCGAAAGCAAATTTTTGACAGTATATAATGTTATTGGAAAAAAGATCTGGTAACACTAGATGTCCAAATGCCAATGTTGAAATTACTGGGAATGGTAATGGAATAAGAAAATTTTTATTTATTTTTATTCAATAAGAATATGGTTGAAGAGAATTTTTAATTTTTAGTTTAGATATTGTTTTGTAGTTTAAAAAAATGATTTTGAATAGCTTGGCTTGGAAGTTAAAGTTTTTTGTTTCAAAATATGTGCACCTGCTAATCATGATTTAGTGCTTGTTTAGTTAAGCCTCCGTTTGGTATAGATTATAAACTGGTTTATGGTTTATTTGTTTTTTTTTCAAAATGTCATAATGTATAGGCAAAAATTTTGATCAAATAAACTGCTTTTTGTCAATAAACTATTTTGGTCAAATAAAGTGTTTATAATCTATACCAAACGGAGGTTAAGTTTAAATTATAATTTAAATAGTCAAATTAGTTAAATATACTTTTTAGATAAATTTGTAATTTTCGTCTCCAATCTTTACAGTTTGTTATTAATCTACCATTAACTTTTTTTAACACCAAACATCTTCAATCTTTCATTTAATTACAAATCACGTCTTCATTTATAAATTTTGACGGATTTTTCATTCTCTTTAAATAAACAAAAAATAAAAGAAAACAATAAAACCACAAAAAATAAGAAAAATTACAAATTAAATCTCATAATTTTTCAAATAGTACAAAGTATATTCTTCTTTACCCACATTCCAACCCACTTCATCTCACCACAGCCATCATCTCCACACTACCACTACCATACCATATCATACCATTTTTGGAACCAAGTATCATCTCCACACCACCACCTCCTCCAAACCACCACCACCATACCATTTTTGGAACAAAGTATAATCTCCACACCACCATCTCCTTCACTCATTGCTCTTCGAATTCATTTCCTTCACTCATTACAAGAAAATACTTTGTACTTTTTGAGAAGTTATATGATTTAATTTGCAATTTTCTATTATTTTTTGTGGTTTTATTATTTTCTTTTATTTTTGATTATTTAAAGAGAATGGTATATCCGTCAAAATCTGTCAATATAGACGTTGTTTGCAATTAAATGAAAGGTTGATGATGTATGGTGCTAAAAAATGTTGAGAGTAAATTAGTAATAAATTGCAAAAGTTGGGGACGGAATTTTTTTTACTTTTTATTCACACATTTTATAGGATCCACAACTTACTACCTATTTATTATTCACACATTTTATAGGACTCACAACTTATAAGTATTTAAAAAGTAATTTCAACATTACCAAACATACACTTATATAACATTTTTTTTAAAAGGGTTTAAATGATATTTGACATATCAAAGTGAGCATTTTGCTAATATTCTCAAAAAGTAGCAAATATTTTTATCTGACTAATAAAAAAAAAAAAAACCCCCCATATATTATCTACAATGAAAATTTAAATATTAAATAATTTATATTGGAGTAGTTATATTGCAATTATACTTTTGTTTTGTTGCACTGCTATTTAATTATATTAAAGATTTTCGATCTTTATTTATTATCGCACTTATGTCTTCACATTTTTATATTGCATTTTTTTTCTCAAATTTTCATTAATTAGACATTGGTCTCTAATGTTGGGCAAATATTGGTCCTTAATGTTGGGCAAATATTTTGTCGTATTTTTATATTTATTGATTTTTTTGTTTATTTAAAAATATAAAAGATTAATAAATTTATTTATGTCATCTTAATTAACTTTTGGTCAAAATTTGTCATGAACGATAAAATGTACTAATTAATAAAAAATAAAAATACGACCAAAATAAAAAAGTTAAAAACAAAAATACAACGATAAGTAGAAGTTAAATATCTTTAGTACAATCAAAACATGATGACAATATATAATTTGGCGGTATGACTGGACTATGGACTATTTTGTACTAAGTACTAATGTAAGAATTGAAAATTTATTTTGTGATAGCAAAAAGAGTTACGACTGTAAATCTATTGGAAGAATAAATAGGTGGAAATATGTGTCACCACCTTCCAACCTTCCCCACTTAAAAGTTAAAACCCATCCAATCAATATTTATTTTATCATTTTTTGTGACATTTTGAATATTGTGTTATTGAAAAATACGAAATTCATATGTATTAATTTGTCGTTTAGTTACTTTTACTTTTTATTTTATTTTTTTTTTTTTTTGTGAAAAGGTCAAAAAGTAAAAAAAAAAAAAAAAAGAAAAAAGGATGGAAATTGAATGCAAGGTTTTGTTTGGCAGTATTTGACATGACATGGGAAAAGCTAGACACAAAAAGCAGAATGGGGCAGAAGGAGCCAAACAAGGCTGAATTGGAGAGAGGAATTGGGTGAAAGACAAGTGATGTGACATTGTATACAGGACAAAGGCATTGGTAGTTAGATGGATCCACTGCCGGCTGAGGGTAACAACCTGCCAAATTGGAAGTACAGTAATATAGTGAGGTGCATATGTCGAGAATAATGTATCATTCTTCCAGTCATCAGTTTAAGTGATAGTAAATAATTGACAAAAATAATATTTAAATGTCGTTTTTATGAATACTAAAACTTTCAATTGTTGAAATTATTAAAAGGTGTGTTAGTTGAAATGGTTGGTGTTAATCACGTAAAAGAGTTCATACCATCGACCACCACGTAGGCCTCTGTCGTTAGTTTTGTTAAGAGTGGTGAAATTAGGTAAGGGTGAAAAAATAATTTTGAAAGTACGGAATAAAATTGTAACAACTGAAAGCTTAGGTACCAATAAAAAAACCCAATTTAAAGTGGACATACCGTTTGGACAAATCACCCCCCCTCACCCCCACCTTCTCTCTCACGCTCACTCACACACACACTCAATCTGAAGTGGGTGGTGGTGGGGTAGGTGTAATGTTGGAAGTACAGTGATGGGGTCGAGTCTTGAGATCCGAATTGTACACTCCAAAACTAGGAAAATGACAGAATTTGTTATCATGGAACACCCCTTTTCCCTTAATTAAATAAAGGTCCGTTGCACTATTTTTCATAAAAAAATATCATATTCGAGAAAAAATATTTTTTAACGATCTGAGGTGAAAAAAAAAAATGAATTTTAGAAAGACATCTACTTTAAAACTTTGTTTTTGTCAATTCTATGAAAAATATTTTTTAGGGAGAGAGAAGGTTTTATTTTATAACTTACATAAAATTGTTATATTTTCTACCTTCTTCCAATCAAACACACCTTAAAAATCCAGAGCGACTAAATTAGCGAGAAGAAATGAAAATTAATTTTTTTAGAGTCTTTGAACATTTTATTATTCATATTCGTATCACGAGTTGATCAAATTATAGACCCAACACTCCAAACTCGTTGAACTCAAAAAAATCGTCAAGTTGACTCTTTAGTTTGAATATAAGACTATTTTCAATGTAAATAAGATAATAATTGAACATTGCCAAATAAAAGCTTTTGAAAAAAAAAAAATGATTATTCTTAATCTTTATCTTCAACACAAGACCTTTTTAAAAAATTCCTCATTAAAACATACAATTTTAAGATAATGGTTAGTTTGGTTCGGCTTTTTCTTTTGTTTGTTAATGTTGTATTCGATTTAGTTGATTTTGAATTTGGAGGAAAAGAAAAATTAATTATTGAACTCAATTCTCTTTTCTAAGAAATTTCCTTTGCTTGATTATCATAAATAGAGTCGAACTTATTTGGTAAATTTTTTTTTTGGTTAATTACACTAATGGTGCCTATTCTTTCAGGTTTGTAACGATTTCATCCACATTCTTTTTTTTAGCGGATATCATCCTCATTCTTCTATTTATACTCATAGATGGTCTCCAAATCAATATTTTTCACTATTCTGACAATTTTTGGAAAATTTTGCCCATTGACTTAAATAAATTAAAATAATAGGAAAAGAAAATACAATGAAAGAATTGCAATTGAGCCTTTAACCTTTTCAAAAGTACACATAAGTCCTAAACTATTTTATTTTGTACATATAGATGTTCTCCAAAAAAAAAAACCCCCACCCCCCACCCCATGTTTGGGAAAAGTACATCGAAAAGGCCATCTTATTATGTCGAAATTTCATATTTGTAAGTTTTGTAAGCAGGGAAAGATGGTGAAGATCATTGTATTGGAGCCGGATACGTGGGGGTCCAACAATGGCGATCATTGCCCACAAGTGCCCATCCGTTGAAGTGGTTGTCGAGATATATTTGTTGCTCATATCATCGCACGGAATAGCGACCACCGCTTATATATCTGAGTCGAGGCCTTGACTTGGTGGTAAAAGCGATGTAGAGGGAAGAATCTTTTCTTGAAAGACCGACACGGAAAAGCATGTCTTCTGAAGGCGACATCATCTTTGTTTTGGTGAACACTCCGACAAAAACTCGGGGCCTAGGTCTTGAAAAAGTCTGCTTGACCTTACGTCTTTGGGAGAGTGCGGCTCGGATGATTGTTGATGTATCCAAGTCGACAAGATTGTGGTCGAGAAGTCGAGGCAATTGAATGAATTGAAAGAATTCTAACCGGAGTTTCTTCTCGAGGGATCATGCGATTCAAGACCTTTTAGGCCGACTGCGTTCTCATTAGAAGAAGAGAAACCACTTAAGGACAAAAGGCAATCCAAGCCGTGAAATCAATTTATGCTCACTGGGTGCCAGAATGAAGTATCATTTGCACTAATTTGTGTACAATATTTTGATTGGAGGGTTATGCAAACAGATTGTGGAAGTGGAGTGGGATGGGTGAGAGTGGAAAAAGATTATTCTTTTTTGGTTGGAAAACAACAATTATTTAAATAAAATAAAATAGTTTAAAATTTATTTGTACTTTTAAAAAGGTTAAAAGTCCATTTACAATATTTTCATTATATTTTTTTCTCATCATTTTAATTTATTTAGATCGAGAGGTGAAATTGTCCAAAAATTGTCAGAATAGTGAAAAAATAGTGATTTGAGGACCATCTGTGAGTATAAATAGAAAAATGTAGGATGATATCTGTAAAAAAAAAGATGGAGATGAATCTTTACAAACTTGAAAAAATAAGGACCATTAGTGTAATTAACCCTTTTTTAATATAAATTATAAACAGTGAATCGAATCATACGAAATATGTATATAAATAATAAATAAAAATACTAATTCCAACGCATTAACATTTGAACAATTTATAAACTTGAAAAAGCAGCCCCAAACATTGTCACTCAAAACAGGCGGTTCAATCCAACCCATGTAACCTGATTGTGAAAGTCGGGACTGTAAGTTGATCCGACAACCTAACCTAGTCAAGAAAGTGAGGACTGTAGGTTGACTCAACGACCTGACTTATTCGTGAAAGTCAGGCTGTAAGTTGACCCAACCTGCCGGAGGTCGACATCTCTAGAAGGAGAACAGGCTAGGGGAGACATTCATATACTTCTGCCACTGCACTCACGTTCAAGGTAATTGGTGGTTTTACAATACAGGATTCTGAGTTCCTGTTTAAAAGGTAAATATGACGAGCTTCTAGAAGTAACAACACAGTAAATAAGTGGCAAAAGCTGGTTACTGGAAAGGGTTATTAACAAGAAAGCTCAACAACGTAATTTAAAAGACAAAATTAAGCGCCTCTTCAATGAACAAATCTCAAAGGTTAATAGTAATTAATCCCAAACCTTGTAAATGTTAAGACCACATCATAGGACGACCAGCCTCTGAAGAGTGAAGACGTGCCATGCTAGGCCTAGCACTATGGCCAGAAGACCCATGTGAACCGGTTCACACGGGCCAAAAGAGAGAGATAACTAAAAATCGAACAAAATATTTAACATAATAACAAATCTGACCAGTTGGGGATGAGTTGTACAAGCTGAGACGTTCCATGGAGAAATGTGATGGGTTGGGCCATTACAAAGCTCGAGTCTGTAAGCAAGCCATATAAGGTCTCTCTGCAATTAGCCCGACCGAATTGACCCCATTAGCCCCTCCTCCCTCTTGTACTTTTAAATACATAGGAGTTACTACCAAGTTCCCACCTCAGGTGGTTCATTAAAAAAAAAAAACTCATAAATGTAAATGCAAAATGTCAAATCCTCCTTCATGAGAAAGACATGCATAACCCCTAGACATGAATAAATAACTCAAAATCCAAAGAACTTTATTAGAGAAATGTTTAATCACAATTCAGAAAATACGAAGATCCGTTGATATAACAGCTGAGAGGATTCATCATTCAGAATCTCTATGATACAACATCTTAAAAATGCATTATTAACTAATGATATGAGTAGAGTAAGTTCTCTCTTGCGAAATTCCTTTCGCAATATATTAAGCAATCTTATTTCACAATGAAAATACAATCATATCCATCGAAACAAATACGCTTAACTGAAGTAAATGCTAATAAACAAAAACAGTTGCTGGGTAGTCATTTCTCATATACCTCTAAATCCTCCATCTAGTTCAATGACCTTTCAACCTGCACTCTATTTTTCTCGAAACTTTTTTCCGAGTAAATGTATGTGCTTAAACAAGAAGCCTTGTGACTAGATCAGCTTAATAATGTCACCGTGTCAAACAGAAAAGGTCCCATCTACTTACCGATGAAGCCAAACCAGTGAAGGATGAATGCCAAAAGGAGCATAACTACTGCCAAAATCATCCCGGACCTTCCCAGAAGCCAATTTTTTGTCTTCCGAGCACCTTCTACACCGCGTTGAATTCTATCTACCCATTTCATCTGTGCAACAATATTAACCAGAATGAGAGGCAAACAAGAGAGTTTTCTTCCTTGCATTATCATATATATTATTAAAGTTCAAATTATTAAAGGAAATGTTTTTTGACGATAAATCTAAACAACAGAGCATCAGTAGGTAGAGGACCACCAAGGGGTTGGGGAGAGCAGATAAGCATATTGAGAGCATGTTGGGCTAAGCTTAAAAAGTTGACTAATAAGTAAATAAGTTTTAATATAAATAATTTTTGTATGGTTTAAGTTGAAAATAAGTAAGTTGTTTTATTTTTTATTTAATCAAAGTTTGTACCATTGTATCCAAGGTATCAGGTGACAAAGATGACATGGCTTGTTGAGCTTTTTCTGCATCCTCCCGCGAAAGCTTGAATCCAAATTGTTCGCCCATGTTTGCCATCATTTCGGGGCTCATATTTTTAACCATTGACGTGAACATCTGCCAATTCAGAAACAGAACAAGTATTCTTAGTAACAGAATGTCATACACGTGCAATTTCTGTGTTAAGTTAAGAATTTATTTTGAAAGCAAAAAGGGGGGTGTGCAGCTGAAGTCAAAATTTCATCTCCCTTGATCGACATAATTCTTCAGTTTGTAACTTCTTTAAACACAAGACTTATAAAAGCACCAATGAAGCAATCTAGGGAAGCTAGACTTGAGAAAGAGCAAAATCGATAACTAAACATAAAAAATAATATGTAACAAAGAGTTTAAAGCTAAAAACCTGTCGCATAGCGGGATCTTTCATTTGGTTTCTCATTTGTTCCTGCAGATCAGTACTTGAACTTGACAAACTTGATTGAGGAGCACTTCTTGAATGCAAACTTTGAGAAAAACTACTTTCACCAACATGATCACCATTTGCTCTGAATTCTTCTCTAGTTTTAGAATGATCATCTGACCTGAATCCATTAGGATGAAAAGCTGATGTGGATGCCGTATCTGTCCCTCTCAAAGACGAGGCCATTTCAAACATTTTTTGACGTTCGTCTGCTGACATATTACCCATCATATCAGTTGCCATCTTAAGCATGTCAGGCGTCACAACCGGTGGAACTGACCCAGGACTAGAATGTAAAGATGCTGTTGATGATCCCACCTCTTTACCCGAGGCCATTTCAAACATCTTATGAAGTTCTTCTGGTGGCAGCCTACCCATCATTTCACTCGCGGTCTTAAGCATGTCAGGTGTCATGTCTGGTGGAACTGATCCAGGGCTAAAGCTGGAAATAGGGTTTTTCCCTTGGAAGGAGGAAGCCATTTGAAACATTTTTTGAAGTTCTTCAGGGGACATCTTGCCAATGATATTTGAAGCAGCTTTTACCATATCAGGAGACATACCATCAACTCTTCCACCATTTATGGCAGACAAGGTTTCTGGATCAGAGCGAGAAATAAAGTTTTGGAAGGATCTGCATGGACAGTGAAGAAAAAACACTTAAGCTTAACTGCAGTGAGTCCCAGATACTCATGTAGAACTGAGTTTGAATACGGCACATAATTAGCTGAGGAATCGGACAAGGAATAAGAAGAATAACAAAGAGAACGAGCAAGCACACGCACGGCAGATATCACAAGTTCAAACAAAGCACAAGATTTAAATTGTCAACAGTATGATCACACAAATCATGTATCACGTTCAACAGCTTTCGTATTACATATGCTACAAAACAAAGTCACCTGAATTAGCACCCTTCTATGAAAGAAACTTCAATAGTAGAAGATAAGACGTACTATGAATTCAGTATTAAAACATAGATGAATCATCTTAGAAAAGATCAATGTGAATAGTTAACTGCTAGAGATGCAGATTGACATGCTTAAAAGGTTATCTGCATGATGACATGGACATCTTAGAAGTTTTCAAGCAGCCCATTACAGATGAAATCGAATACATCCAAACAAATCCCTAATCGAAAGGTATAGATCTCATAATATCTGAATCCTAATGTCCAATGCTTTTCAGAAATAGAGGGAACATATATAAATGCAAAAATAAAGACCAAGAACATAAGAACAAACCTGATAGATTCGGGATCGTCTTTTAGTGCCTCCAAATACTCAGAATTCATCGATAGAGGGTCCCCAAGGTTCTCAGTTGGACTCATAGAGCATTGACTGGTTTCTTGTGGTGGTGCAGAATTTTCTGATCTCAAACTCTCATGGTTGTTGCAAGACACAGTTTCTTCTTCAGTTATTTCTTCAATAACCAATCCTATACAGGAAAAGAACAGAAATAACTCAAATAAGATTGAAAGAAATTGGCAAGGTGCAGATGGATACACAAATATACAAATTATGGAATTCAAGCTGTTCTAATGAACATAAAATTATAAAAATACTAGAAAGAAGGTAAAACAGCATACCTCTTGAAGGATGCCCACTGCCTTGTTCGCTCCATCTTTCCTTCGCATCCCTGTCAAAGAAATAAACAACTCAGGCTTTAAATTTGGTGAGTAAGTCTTGAAAATTTGAGGGGAAAAATCAAAGACCAAACGTATTCCACAATTGGAACAACGGGAGGATGAAAAGAAAGAATAAAGGACCAGTTTTCAGTCACGGACAATATATATAAATAGCACAAAAAATACCAAGTTTGCCAGCTGAAAATTCAGTACCTTAAGACATCTGCAATAGTTTCATCTTCAGGAGAAACTTCATGAGCTTTACTCAAATCAAAGACCGCATCCTGGCATATATTCAAATCAGTATGACAGGCAAAGAAAATATAAAGATGGACAGATAGTGTTTGAAAGCAAAATTAGCAATCATGGTAAAACATAAAATAAGTTAGCAGATACTAACTTCGAATTGCTTCAATTCTTTATATGCTTGACCCCTTCGGTAAAGGGCTTTGACATTCTTTGCATCATATGCCAAAACCTGCAGATCCAAAAGTTATTATTTTCAATTTATTATGTATTGGATATCAATAACCACAATTATGTATCAAACACAGACAAGTACTTCTCAATATATATCAGAGCATTCATGGGAAACAAGATTTCGCAAATAAGTTAGTAATACCACTCATTCGAAGAATAAACATATATTAAAGATTTAGTACTTGCTGACCCTAGTGCTAGAAAATCTTGTCTCCTGCCGTATTAGCAATTTTTATATAGAAACTTGTGCCTCATCACTAAATAAAAATTTTACTATGAATTATTGCACCTTCAAAGCACCCTACAAAGCCAATGGGCAACAAATAAAAAGAGTTGCTACAACCTAATTCAAGATGATTGAATTGAGGCACAATGACTTGACCAATTTGAGATGTAGGGTAACAAACTAAGAGAAATATGATATCCATACCTCCGTGCCTTCCCTGATACACTCATCATATTGTCTGGTTTTCAAGTAACATGACATCATATTAAGAGAGCATGCCAACAGGAGACTCCTGCCTTTCGAGATAGGAACATCTTTCAGGTTTTTCTTAGCCTAATATTGATCAAGAAACAAATCAGAATTGCAGAAGACAAAACTTCACCGCCAAAGAAACCCAAAAATGCATCACAAATAGGAAACAAACAAAAATGCAACACTTACATGTAAATATTTCTGCAGGGCTTCTTTATACCTGCCCTGACTGTGAAATTCATTCCCCTGCAATCACATAAATGGTTAGATAAGAACTTGCTTAGTGCTGCAAATATGTACTAACATGTTCAGAACAAAAAGTGGGGATTTATACATGCATATGAAAGTACTTCCCCTGCTAATTACTCTACCTTGCTTCCAACCAAAACACAGAAACTTCAATTTAAATAAAGCATTTCAAGGAGAAGAACAATTAGCAGAGTCCATTTTAATTGCACAAACATATGCATACAAGTATTAGATCTCAGTGGACATAACTGTTTATTTGTTAGCTTGGACAGAAAATTATAGGAAAGAAAGTTAAAATGAAAAGTGTAGATAGGAAGCTTTGATACATATGAAATTGTGAAATTTTTTCACTGGTAAGTTACCTGTTTCTTCAGCATCTCAGCTGCATTAATCTCATAAGAAACCTGAGCATCCATCCGCGTACGCATGGAAGCTATATCATCAGGTGATGCTTTGGCCATCTTCTCACTAATCTCCGCCATCTCCTCTGGACGGGTATGCTTAAACTGTTCTGCAGCTTGCTTCAAATCTTCAGGCCTCAAGCTTTTCATGCTTTCTGAAGCCATTCTCATTAGATCTGGATTGGACATCATCTGCATTGCAACAATTAATGACAGCCATCAGTAAGAAGTGAACTAAAGAATAACTGAAAATTATAATTAAAAACATGCTTGACCAAGAACAGAACATCTCAGCTAGAACTCAACCATTGCATGCCTACATACAACCAACTCGTACAACTAGCCTAGTGTAGCTATCTCATTCTAGTTTTTCAAATGCACCGATTTAATCTTTTTGTTGTACCTTGAAATTATAATGCATATAGACATAAAACCAAGCTACTTCATTTTTTTTGAGTCCACTGAATAGCTAAAATGCCAATTCACAACAACGTTCTTGACTATTTTGATAAATTAGTAATTTTATTAATGAAAAAGGATGAACAGAGGTAGAATTATAGGACAACTACCTAACGCCAGACAAAAATACATCAAATCATCTATTATTCTACACAAAACACGCTGGAAAGAAATCCTAAAAAACCCAAACTTTAATAGTTGGAGGCCTAAACCAATAGTGAGAAATCTACCGACAATCAATAAGTTGTATATGGAGCACTAAAATCCAGTCCATCCCAAAATTAACAAAAGACCCACAAGGAAAATAGCCGAAGAAAATAAATAATCAACGCTCAGGTCCTATTTGTGCGCTTCAATTATAAACAATTGAAGAATCAAGCATAATTAACAATCAAATCACCAACCAAGAGCGTTCATAGAGTCCAAAAATGTGAAACCAAAAAATATGATAATTTATAAAAAAAAATTCACACCCCTGAAATCGCAAACAATTTTTCACAAATTACAAAATCCACCAGAAAATTCCAACATAATCACATATAAAAAATAAAAAATATTTGTACCCCGAAAAAATAAGTACCTGCTGTTGAATCCTAGCCAGATCAGCTGGTGACATGCGACCCATCTGCTCCTGAGCCATTCTAATTAACTCCGGATCCATCATTCCGTTAAACATTTTCCAAAATTATTCCTCAAACCCTTAATTCTATTAAGAAAACAAAATTCTCCAAATAAAACAGGGAATCCGAGCGAAAATTAGGGATTTAAATAGGACTGAAGGCTCTTCCACAAAGAAAATAAAGACAATTTATCGAATTTGAGAAGGACTTGGAGTTTTATTATTCGAATTTCCTCGTTCAATTCCTTTTTGGATAGGTATTAAAAGTAGAACGATCTAGTACAAGTGTATTTCTCTTTAAATATTGTTAATATTATATTTATAAAAAAAAAAAAAAAAAAAAAGAATAAAGACGAAATTAGTCTTATTGGTTGGACGCCCACCAGACCAGAAAAGTAGTCACCCGCGGAATCGTGGAATATGCCCACCTTCGTCGAAATTCAATTCTCAAATTTACTTATAAGAAAATAAGTAAGTTTAAAAATAATTGTTTTTTATTTGATGATATAAATAATAACAGTTGATGTATATTATTTATCATGGTGACGCCTACTCAACGACTCGCCCGCCTCACCAGCTTTGCCTACCCGTTGGTGATCACGAAGCACTTCGACGATAGACAGATCAGACAACCCAACTATCAAGCAGGGCGAACCCATGGAATGGAATGGTGATTCCACCAATTATTGGGAAGATGAAACATCCTCATTAACTCCTAATGATGAGGGAGATGAAGGACACCCGTTATCAAACGAGGAAGATGAAAGGATACCCTTACTAAACGAGAGGGAGACGGGGACGACATCCATCATCAATAGCTCGCAGCCATCCCTATAAATAGAGGCCAACCCTCGGGTAAAATCGTAACACACAATTCACATACACTCCATATTGTTATTCTGCGTATATGTTTTAATCAAATCTTGATTATCACACCGGAGTCGCCACGGAAAAAGCCCCGCCTCCTTGCAGTGTCTCCACCATCGCATCGTGCCGCCGTTTCGGAGGAGGAGAAAAATCATATATTATCATTATTTATTAGAGTTAGAAATAAGTAACATATTTGTCTTAAAAATAATTTTTTTTCTTATAAGTAAGAAAATAACATATATAAATATGTTTCAGATAAAAAAGTTACTTAAAAATCTTTTTAACTTGACTTATTAAAACTCGATGCTTATCCACATCAATTTGACAACTAATAAGGAGTTTGCAAATTTTCAAAATCGGACAAAATCTATTTGAAGTCTATTTCACCAAATATGTATAGAATTAAAGTGAAAGGGGATTAGAAGTTTGCAGATTATTTTTAAATCATTGCTTTTCTAGTGTAGTTTGACATTATGTCAAGTTTTCGTCATATATTTTAATTCATTGTTACTTATATTACTTTCGACGGATCGAATGTAATACTCTAGTTTCAACACAATTCATCTAGATATAAGCCTTAACATCAAAACATTTTGAGTGTTACAAATCTCTGACATACAAAAAATTACTTAAATAATTAAAATTGGTGCTAAAAATAAAATTCTACAAAAAGTATTTCTCCCACAACTTATCAAAACAAGTTCATGGCTTATAAAAAAAAAAAAAAAAATTCAACTATAAACAATGTTTTAAAAAGCGTAAAGTTTGACTAGATGTGAAAGTCGAGTTTCAAGTTTTTCGGACATAAGTAATGACGAGACAAGGGCGAGACATTAGACTTTGCTAGACGTAAATACCGAGTTTCACGTATAGGCATGCTTTTTACAACAATGTCTATAAGTAAATAAATATGGACAATTTTATAAATAATTTAAAACTTCAAATTATTTCCCATAATATTTTCTAACTTTTTGTATATACAAAAACAATGTCATATTCTTTATAAACTTTATTTTTTCTACTAGTTTTTTTGGTAACGCATTGTGTTGCGCCACCACTATCACTGCCAGAGATGCCGATCTGCACTCCATCAAGCCCACACCATCGCACAAATCACCACAACAAACCAATCTCACAAAACAAAACATAAAATTTAGATCCAATATATCTGCTGTTGGATCTCGCTAAAAAAAATATGAACAAATAAGGTGGTGGAAATGGTCGTGATGGCAAAGGTGATATATGGTGGTGGCGAATGTGATGACGATAGTTCTAGTGGTTGGCAACAACTTCGGTCGTAACAATTTTGGTGGGGTATTGTTTTTAAAATTTGAGGTGGAAATATTATTTGAGATTATATTAAAAAAGAATTTATTGAATAATATCCAATTACAAATAAGTTTGCAATTTCAAAAAACATGGGTGGTGAGCATAATATTCTTAAAATAAATTTATTTCATTAGTCAAAGTTCAAAAAAACTTATTTTAGTAGTAAAGACAACTATAAGCTTTTTCCTTGTTTACTTTGGAAAAAGTTATGTAGATTTATAAATATTTATAAATTGATTAAATATTATCACGATTATATGGAGTTTTTTCTGCTACTGAACGAAAAAGTAATTAAACGTTCGTATGTCACTGCGTCTTCAATTTCTCATCTCATAAATTCATCTCTTACAAAATTTGTTGACCGCTTCAATCTATATTCCTTAATTGATCATCTTCAAAATCTGACCACTTCCTCAATCCATCTCCCTCAATCCATTATCTTCTGTTCACCGATTATCTGCAAATTTTGTTTACCGCATCAATTCATCATCACAATAGATCATACGTTCGAATCTCATCGCAAGGAAGCAGCATACTAGTTTTTATTCACACATGATTCATAAATTTTAGGAAAATTTGCACATTTTGTGATGCAAACCCGTGAAGAAATTAAATCCCGGACTCACAAAGGTTTGATCTGAACCCCAAGAAAGCTAAAATCTAGCGGCAAGAACTTGACCCGATGAATTCTTGAAACAACGAACCGAGTTATGAGCGCCACAAAGAGATGCGAATTCTTTGATAAGTTTAGGTTAGTTCAATTAAGAACTCGGAAGAAAGTGAATCCTCACTTAATTAATCTCAAAACGTAATTGTCTTATGTTTACAATGAAAGATGTTTAAATAGTAAACATATGAATAATCCTAACCTAATTCAGAATTAAGTAACTAAATTAAATTAAGAGTTCTAAACCAAAAAGGAAACTAAAATTTGCCAAAATCCGGATTTCCTCCAAAAATACGCCTTGCGATGGCATAGGCATTATCCATGCGATCGCATGGTTTGGCTCCAAAACATTCTGCTTCTAAATTGCCACCCGTGCGATCGCAGTGCTATATAACCATGTGATCGCATGGTTATTTTCCTTGAGCCTCTGCGCGGATTTCTGCCCTATCTGCATTCTGGTCCTTCAACTTTGTCTCACGCTCCTTTTGATCTCCCGATCTGCCATTAGACTCTGATATACTTCCAATATAGTCCTTAGCTTGAATCAAGTGTACCAAAGTTGGCATCGGACTTTTGATATCGGTTTCAGCCCACGTAGCTTGAACAAAACCTTGCATGTCCTCATTGATCTTCTTAGCTCGTGACCTCGTTAATGTTCCTATCGGACTATGTGTTGAGTCCTGGCTAGTCGATTCATGGTTCGCCGGTCCCTGGCTTGCATCATCTCCTCCTTCCTCAAAATGATTCGATCTCGAATCATCACCTGCATCAAAGGGACAAAGATCAAAAATATTGAAAGTAGCCAAAACATTAAACTCACCTGGAAGATCAATTTTATAAGCATTATCATTTATTCGTTCAATGACTTGATAAGGCCCATCCCCCAGGGTGTAGTTTAGACGGTCGTAAGGGCGAAACCGTTCTTTCCTCATATGCACCTGACCGGTCTCGTGTTCCAAGATAACTTGTCTCACGACCTTTGTTGGCTTTGGTGGCATCCTGTTTATTCTTATTTTCAATTTGTTGTCGCATACTCTCATGGAGCTGCTTTACCTTTTATGTCTTCTTGTGTCCATCCAAGCTAGTCCTTTCATCAACAGGTAGAGGAATCAAATCTAAATGCGTTAATGGATTAAAACCATACACAATTTCGAATGGAGACATATTCGTAGTAGAATGTATACTTCTATTAAATGCAAACTCAATAAAAGGTAAACAGTCCTCCCTATTCTTTAGATTCTTTTGGATTACAGTACGTAATAAAGTAGATAGAGTTCTGTTTACTACCTCGGTTTGACCATCCGTTTGAGGGTTACAAGTAGTTGAAAACAACAACTTAGTTCCCAACTTACCCCACAAGACTTTCCAGAAGTAGCTAAGAAATTTAACATCTCGATTAGATACAATACTCTTTGGAACACCATGTAGGCGGACAATTTCTCGAAAGAATAATTCAGCAATGTTAGTAGCATCATCTGTTTTATTGCAAGATATAAAATGCGCCATTTTAGAAAACCTATCAACAACCACGAAAATTGAATCCTTATTTTGTTTTGACCTAGGCCCACATGTGCCTCACGCACAAGCAACTCGCGTAAAGAACTAAAAGGCACACATAATTTATTTACTTTAAATAAGAAGTCATCTAGTCTATAAAATTGTCCAAAAGTATTATTCTCACATGCTCCATACATACCAAAGCAAAATCATTATCATTAGCATACAAGTCCTTAACATACTCAAAACCAAATAACGGTATTTAAAGTAGCAATGAGGGTGTACCTTCTAGACAACGATCAGCCACAATATTTTCCTTGCCTTGTTTGTAATGAATGACATAAGGAAAAGTGTCGATGAATTCTACCCACTTGGCATGCCGCCTATTCAGCTTACCTTGCCTCTTCAGGTGCTTCATGGACTCATGATCGGTATGGATAACAAATTATTTCGACCAAAGGTAATGTTACCAAGTCTCCAAGGCTCTCACCAAAACGTACAATTCTTTGTCATATATTGGGTAATTCAAAGGCATGACCCATCCGGTTTTCACTAAAATAGGCAATTGGTCGTTTCTCCTGCGTGTCTGACTCCAATACCTATACGAGGCATCACATTCAATCTCAAAAGTTTTGTTAAAGTTAGGTAGCGCTAAAAGCAGGGGTAATTCAAAGGCGCCCCATCCGGTTTTCACTAAAATAGGCAATTGGTCGTTTCTCCCGCATGTCTGACTCCAATACCTATACGAGGCATCACATTCAATCTCAAAAGTTTTGTTAAAGTTAGGTAGCGCTAAAACAGTGCGAGAACACAATTTATCTTTAATAATATTAAATGCATTTTCTTGATCAAGGCCCCAATTAAACCTGACACTTTTCTTTATAATTTCGGTAAGTGGTGTAGCTAGCGTGCTAAAATCTTTAACAAAAGCACGTAAAAGCTAGCCAAACTATGAAAGCTCCTCATCTCGGTGACACTTTTCGGTGTTGGCCATTCCTTAATGGCCCTAATCTTTTCTTCATCGACCTCAATACCGGTTTGTACTAACAACATAGCCAAGGAAAACAACTTGTTTCATGCAAAAGGTACACTTTTAAGATTAGCATCTGATTTTTCATGCCTTAAGGCATTAAGCGGAACAACTTATGATTGTTCAATGTGATCATCAAGTTCTTACTATATACTAAAATATCATCAAAGTAGACTACCACAAATTTTCCTATGAAAGCACGTAAAACATGGTTCATTAATCTCATAAAAGTGCTTGGGGCATTAGTTAAACAAAAGGCATTACTAACCACTCACACAAACCATATTTAGTCTTTAAAAGCGGTTTTCCATTCATCCCTTCTTTCATTACGATTTGGTGGTATCCACTCTTAAGATCAATTTTACTAAAAATACAAGATCCATGCAACTCATCAAGCATATCATCTAATCTAGGGATGGGATGACGATACTTTACCGTTATGTTATTGGCGCGCCGCAATCAATACACATTCTCGAGTCCCATCCTTTTTGGGCACAAGTAGCAGCTGCACTGCACATGGACTCATGCTTTCTCTCACATACCCTTTGCCCATCAACTCCTCAACTTGCCTTTGAAGCTCCTTGGTTTCTTCTGGATTACTTCTGTACATTGGGCGATTTGGAATTACAGCGCCGGGTACAAAGTCAATTTGATGTTCGATGCTTCGAATGTGTGGTAAAATACTAGGCATCTCTTGAAACACGTCTTCAAACTCCCGCAACAAAGAAATAGCTAAACTAGAGAGGAGTGGTTAGTGTCGCTAATTACAAGGTTGGACTCCTTGTATACTAGCAAAATCAATGGGCGATTTTCGAAAGGGACCCTCTTGATCTCTTTTTCTTTTGCATAGAAACTCACTTTGTTTTCTCTCGTGATTTTAAATTATTATCACCTCACTCTCATTTTTTTTCTTCCTTATAAATCTGTTCTTGTGCCTCTAACTCACTCTTTTCTTTTGATGCGCATCGCCTTTTAATTTCAATTGGTCATCATAAACCTATTTTGGTGATAATGGAACAAAGTAGCGGTCTACCATCTTTGACAAAGTGTACCTATTACGAAACCCATTATGTATCACTTTCCTATCATATGGCTAAGTGCGCCCAACAAAAGATGGCCAACATGCATAGGGACCACATCACACATCACATCATCGAATTATACTTCCCAATACTAAAGCTCACTAAAACACTGTTTGTTAACCTTGACCACCCCGCATTCATTTAGCCACTTTAACTTATAAGGCCTAGAGTGTTTTATCATAGACAAACCTAGTTTCTCAACAAGCGTGGTACTAGCGACATTGGTACAACTTCTCCCATCTATTATCAGACTACACACTTTGTTTTTAACATAGCACCTAGTATGAAATATGTTCTCTCTCTGCTGCTCCATATCATCTACCTTAATTTGTGCATTAAGAGCACGTGCGTACAACTAGAGCTACACCTTCAACGGGGTATTCTACACCAATATCCTCCAATTCAGACATTTCATCACTATCACTCTCAACTTCAGATACCACCTCTCCATTGTCATGCAAAATTATTACCCTCCGGTTTGGACATTGTGATGCAATGTGCCCAACACCCAAACATTTAAAACATTTAATATCCCTATTCCTAGAAGGTTGAAAGTGCCTTGGGTTTGTTATTGGTAGGTACTACATTGGTTCCCTTAGGTGGTTCGGTCTTTCCCTTTGAAACAGTCAGCTCACCCCTGTCAGTACTATCCCACCGTAGCTTCCAGGGAGGGTTAGATCCTGAGGAATACCGTGCTACCCCCTTTCGTTTCAACTGTCTTTCTACCTTCATAGCCATGTGCACCATATCCTCTAACTCTACGTAATGTTGTAACTCAACTATGTTGGCTATATCTCTATTTAACCCATTCAAAAACCTAGCTAAGGTATCTTCCCTATCCTCCTCGATATTAGCCCTAATCATAGCCATCTCCATCTCCTTATGGTAATCCTCTACAACCTTGAGTAAAGCTCTGCAATTTTTGATAGAGGTCCCTATGGTAATGACTAGGTATAAATCTCCTCCTCATGAGAGCTTTTAAATCATCCCAAGTTTCGATAGGCCTTTCATGATTTCTCCTTCTATTGATCACTAATTGATCCTACCACATGATATCATATTCAGTGAACTCAATCACGGCTAATTTGACCTTCTTTTCTTCCGAATAGTTATGACAATCAAAGAGTAATTCCATCCGCATTTCCCACTCTAAATAGGCGTCAGGATTATTCTTGCCTTGGAATGAAGGTATTTTCAATTTAATATTTCCAAGGTTTCTATCTACCCCACCCTGGCCTCTATAATCAACCGCTCTAGGTGGCCTTTCACGCCTATCTCCCATACGTCTCATTCTACCCATCTCAGCCCCATAGTTATAGGCGTCACCATCCTCACTCCCTAGTACAGTCTCATTCTCAAAATCAGGCATAGGACTATGATATTGCCTACTCCGTCTCATATCATGAGAAACACCAGGTTGTTGTTTGCCTAGTAAGGTTGTAAACATTGCATTATGTTGTTCCACTGTAACCTTTAACGCATTATTAGTCTCTCTCATCTCTTCAAACACTACGTTCATACAATCAAATTGTTGTTGCATGGCCCTTAACAAGAAGAACTGATTGTTTTCACTCCCAGGGGTAGTTTCTTCGTGATTAGACATTGTTTAAAACTGAAAAATTAAGAAAAAAATAAAAGGAAAAGAAAAAAATTATGTGCCTCACGTGTTTGCACTCGTGTTTCGCTCTATATGACTTTTTTTCGATAATAATCTCACTACTCTTGCTTTTTCCACTCTTGTATTTTTACCAAATTCTCTAAAGAACTATCTAAACTCAATCAAGAATTTCGACTCCATGGCATTCAAAAACGAACAAGAACAAGAACAAGATAGACAACGAAAAGAATAAGGATGGAAGGTAAACAAGAATAAGAAATAAGCCTTGGATGATAAGAATCTCAAAGAGCTCGTTTCTAGATTTTTTTTGAATTTTTGTTTTTTTTTCAATCCAACACAAAAAGCGAAGAAAAGGAATCACCAAGAAAGAAGCTGAAATAATTAATTTTGATGCATGTATGGATCATGCACTAATAATTTTTGAAGAAACAATATATATATATATATATATATATATATATATATATATATATATATATATATATATATATATATATATATTGTGGGTGATCTAACCCCCACCGTGGAGAAACCTTATAACTCCAATTGCTGATTTGGCAAGGCTGACTGGGTTAAAATTTCCACCTAGACAAAAAATCATTGTCCAAAACAAACACTCCCAACCCACCCACTTTCGGTGCTTACTCTCTCCTCTCCTCCACGATTTTCTCCCAAATCGTGCCCTAAAATCTCCAACGCCACCGCCACCGCCGGTGAACGCCATAGCCACCTGACCACCATCGCCATAACGCCGTTGACTCGCGCTGTGGGGCTTCCTTCGTAGACAGCCCTCTCGCGCTGTGGGGCTTCCTTCGCACTGTGACCCACCATCGCGCTGTGACCCACCATTTGCGCCGAACCAGACAATTGAAAATGCCATTTCGCCATGAAAATGCCATTTCCATCGTGAGCTCGCCATTTCTGCCGTGACCCACTATTTGTGTCGTGACCCACGGTAATGATTGTTTGGGGATTAACACTGGTAAAAGTTGATAGTATGTTCACAACAATTGAAATTCATCATTGTTGATTGTTGCAAAATTAGATGCAAGGAGACATGGAGTAGACAGGGAGTTGGGTGTATATTCAAAAATTGAAAATCGTCATTGTTTAATTTTTCAAAATTATCTGCAATGGGATTAACATTAAGTGGATGTAATCAGTACATTTGTATTTAAAGTGGTTTATTCATTGTTTATTTCAAAATTAGATACAATGGGATTAAGATTTTGATGTAATTTCAGAAATTGCTATTCATCAATGTTTATTATATCTAGTGGCCGCTTATTTGAATCGAATACATAATGAGTGGCGGTATCGATAATTGATTTTTCTTATGTTTATTGTTTTTGAATCGAGCAATGGAATCACAAAGTGCGAACAATATGTATACTCCTCAAGTTTCGATTCGTATCCTCAAGAATCGGACAAGAATTTCAATCACATGAGGCAAAGATACACTTTCTACAATAATTATGCTCGGGAGGCTGGATTTAGTACACGAATAGAGAACAGTAAAAAGAATAAGATAACCGGTGAGACGTACTGAAAAATGTTTGTATGTTCGAAAGAGGGGAAGACTGAAGATAAATATCAGAGGAAAATTAAAGACTCCATGCCGCGTGCTGGGGAAAGAAAGCGTGGGCAAACACGAGTTGGCTGTGGTGCTAGATTAAGTGTAGTCAAGCAACAAACAGGACAGATGTAGATAGTTAACAACTTTATCGAGGAACACAATCATGCCCTTACTACTCCTAGTCGAGTTCATTTGTTGAGATCTCACCGGACGGTGTCAACTACAAAGAAAGCACTTACTCAACAATTTTTCGATGCTAATATACCAACATGCCCGGCAATTAAGGCTTATGGAGATAGATTCGGTGGTCCATCATCGATTGGGTGTGTGGAGAGAGATATTAGGAACCATGAAAGAAACCTTCGAGAAGAGCAAAAGGGGTCATATTTGAAACATTGATAGAGCATTTCACATTTGAGAAAGAGAAAAATCGAACTTCTACTTCGACTACGAGATAGAGCGAAGCAAATAAGTTGAATCGTTGTTATTGGGCCGATGCTGAATCTATATGGTCTTATCGTTGTTTTGGAGATGCTGTTGTTTTCGACACAACATATAACACCAATAGGTACTCAATGATCTTCGCCCCTTTCGTAGGGGTAAATCATCATGGTCAGACTGTTGTGTTTGGGTGTGGATTTTTGAGCGACGAAACGACCGAGTCATTTGTGTAGTTGTTGTCGAAGTTCATGGAGTCTAACTCCAATCATGCTCCCCCGTTGATTATTACTGATCAGGATGCTGCAATTGCGAAGGCAATATCAATAGTCCTGCCGATGACATTACATAGGTTTTGCATCTGGCACATTCTAAATAAGTTTTGAGAGAAAATTAACGCTATGGTGTACAATGAGCGATACCATAGGTTAGTTAACATTATCAAAAATTCGAGACGCCAAAATTTGAATTTGAGGAGCGGTGGAATGATGCTATGGTAAATACAGCTTACATTGTAATGAATGGCTACAATCGATGTATGACATTCGAGATCGGTGGGTGCCATCATATGTTAAGCACATATTCGGTCTTTGGAATGTCTAGCGACCAACGATCCGAAAGTGGTCACTCATTTCGAAGAAATACGTGAATAAGAAGAACTGTTTGATGGGATTCATTACTAGGTTCAATAGGGCACTTACTCATCAACGCCACGAAGAACTAGTTGCTAACCATGTTGATCTAAATGAACAACCCCGCTTGATGTCCAGTCTTGTGATGGAACACCAAATGGTTGAAATCTACACGAAGAAGGTGTTCATGTTGTTTCAGACAGAAGTTGATAAGAGTAATGTATACATTTGCTCGAAGAGATCAACTTTCATCGATGGGAAATCTTACAGTGTGCAGAGATATGAATCTGGCAAAATTGTTGATCGGCCACGTGAGGTTACATATTTTACGAAAAATGACTACGTATCATACAGTTGTCGAACTTTCAAGTTTGAAGGTTATCCATGTCGCCACATGGTATGTTTTTTGAAGAAAAAACAAGTTCTTTTACTTCGACGTTGGACAAAGAATGCTAAAATGGGTAATGTCTGCGACACTAATGCACCTTCCAACATGGATGACTCATCTATCCAATCTTTAATGGGCCGACATGGGTTGTTATCATACAAGGCATCTATGTTAGTAGATAAGTCGGCCTTAACAGATGCCCGTAATGCGTTTCTATTAGATGATTTTGAAAGGTTGAATTTGAGAGTCGACCAAATTGACAATGGTGGAAATGTCGGTAGAATGACAAGTCCATTTTAAAAGTCATGAGGTCCAACAAGAGATACAAGATCCAAATCTTTGTTCGAGCAAAGGGACGTGGAAAGCGATTGAAGTCTTCAAAAGAGAAAGCGATCTCAAAATGAGTAGACAATGTTCAATTTGTGGAGCAAATGGACATGACAAAAGAACTTGCTCGAGATTTAATGATAGGTAACTGTGAATATTATTTTTTGCTTTACCATTACTTTATGAAACTACTATATTTATACTAATATCGTTATTTTTGTAGATCACATGTACCAACCATACCCGAGCACCATCATGAATACGATGACCTGCAAGGTAGTTGGAGAGAGGACGACACTTTCACATCAAATGCTTTTAGTTCGACAAGTGATGCAATGAATTTTAGATTTGGTTTATAGCAAATCTTTTGTATCTGTTTACCTTATGTTATGTCATTCAAACAATCCTATCGTGTGTATTTTATTAGCCAATGTTTCTATTTTTGTGTATTTGGAACAATGAATTGTTAGTGATTTTATATGATTTTCTTATATGTGGAATGATCATGTTTGCTAATATATTGTCATCTTGATCGTGGTACACATAACAACATCTGCGCAAAAATTGTATGAACGATTATGCATGAACGATTATCATTAAAAATTACACCAACATATTCATTACAAAAAACACAAGTACGGCGATGCATGAAATAATTACAACATCTGTGCAATTGTAACCCCTGTTTCTAAAACGCCGACAAGATCGAACTTTGTTTTCTAGCTTATCTACTTTCTCTAGTAAGCTCGCACATTACACTTGGTTCATCAAATTACGAGCGTGTTTGTTTAGGTTCACGCAAGCTGCGATCCAAAGTTCGATTCAAACGCGTCGTCCCAACTAAAGGCACCGCACATGATACCATCCTGCAATAATATAATAGCATTCTAGTCAATCCAATTAAACAATCCAAACAATAAAAATTAAAACTCAATTACCTTCACACTATGACATCTCCAATATCGACGGTGTGGGTTCCTTTCGGAGTGTGAGGTATGTATCTTCATATACCCACCACATCTACATCTAAGTCGTGCCTGGATAACATTTCCACTAGAAGAAGACATCGATCCTTACCTATCTGTTATTCGAATGTCACACCAATATCACAAGAATACCAATAAGTTCCACACGCTATACATTATTTTACAAATTGACATATTCATTGGAGGCTCAGATCATGTTTTCGGTCTACATTCATTAGCACCGCCATGGCTGCAAAACACCGGTTGCATGAACGTATGGGCTACCCCATCGCTCATGCCATCCGGGCTGCCAAGCCAAGATACGGGACTGATTTGTGTAGTTGCCGAATTCCAACAATCACAACAAGTCAACAACATTGATCATCACAGCCCCTTCATCAAATTATCAGGCCTGATCTACTACTCAAATTAGCATCATATCCCTATCTCCCTCTCCCCTCATACAATAAACTGGACAAATCATTGGGTTAGATGGAGATGGAGACATAATTCTACTTCATACATCAGGCAAAATTGATGAATCAACCAACAATACTCCTAATCATCCCAAGTCATCAGAATTATTCATAAATCATCACAAATTCATCACGAATTTCAGATTGGATGAAAACGTCCAAACCATAACAAAACTGTAAAAATTATCGGTACAAAAATTATCACAAATTTAGAGCAAATTTTAGATTCAATGAAATCATTGGGTAGGAAATCGCAGTCTCACTACACCCTCAGATAACTGTACAAAAATTATCAGTACCAGAAACACAAACAGTGGGTCACGGCGGGAATGGTGGGTCACGGAGGAAATGGCGTTTTCACGGAGAAAATGGTGGTTTCAGTGCGCGAAGTTTGGCACAAATGGTGGGTCACAGTGAAGGAAGCCCCGATGGTGGGGCGGTCCACAAAGGAAGTCCCACAACAGTGAGTCGGTAGCGTTATGGCGATGGTGGTCGGTGGCTATGGCGTTCACCGGCGGTGGCGATGGGGTGGGGATTTTTAGGGCACGATTTGGGGGAAAAACCCTGGGGGAGATGAGAGAGTAAGCACCGAAAGTGGGTGGGTTGGGAGTGTTTGTTTTGGACAATGATTTTTTGTCTAGGTGGAAATTTTAACTTGATCGAACCGCCAAATCGGCAATTGGAGTTATAAGGTTTTCCCGGTGGGGTTAGATCACCACATATATATATATATATATATATATATATATATATATATATATATATATATATATATATATATTTTGTATTTTTTTTTTTTTTGATATGATTCAAGATGAATCGATAAAAACAAGAAATTAAACGATAGAACACGATTTTAGAGCCAAAGCTCGATACCAACCGATGCGAACCATGAAAGAAATTAAATCTCGGACCCACAAAGGTTTGATCCGAACCCCAAGAAAGCTAAAATCTAGCCGCAAGAACTTGACCCGATGAATTCTTGAAACAATGAACTAGAGTTATGAACGCTACAAAGAGATGCGAATTCTTTGATAAGTTTAGGTTAGTTCAATTAAGAACTCGGAAGAAAGTGAATCCTCACTTAATTAATCTCAAAACGTAATTGTCTTATGTTTACAATGAAAGATGTTTAAATAGTAAATATATGAATAATCCTAACCTAATTCGGAATTAAGTAACTAAATTAAATTAAGAGTTCTAAACCAAAAAAGAAACTAAAACTTGCCAAAATCCGAATTTCCTCCGAAAATATGCCTTGCGATGGCATATGCATTATCCATGCGATCGCATGGTTTGGCTCCAAAACATTCTGCTTCTAAATTGCCACCTGTGTGATCGCAGCGTTGTATAATCATGCGATCACATGGTTATTTTCCTTGAGCCTCTGTGCGGATTTCTGCCCTATCTGCATTCTGGTCCTCCAACTTTGTCTCACGCTCCTTTTGGTCTCCCGATTTGCCATTAGATTTTGATATACTTCCAATATAGTCCTTAGCTTGAATCAAGTGTACCAAAGTTGGCATCGGACTTTTGATATCGGTTTCAGCCCACGTAGCTTGAACAAGACCTTGCATGTCCTCATTGATCTTCTTAGCTTGTGACCTCATTAATGTTCCTATCGGACTATGTGTTGAGTCCTAGCTAGTCGATCCATGGTTCGCCGGTCCCTGGCTCGCATCATTTTGTCTTCCAACCTTTGCAGTTTGTTACTAATCTACCATCAACCAAATTTTATAGCATCAGACTTCCCTAACATTTGCAGTTTGTTGCAAATCATGTCCTTATTGACATATTTTGATGGATGTGCCATCCTCTTTAAATAAACCAAAACAAAAAAATTGCAAATAAAGTCCCATAACTTTTTAAAAACACAACATAACTTCATATTCTCAAAAAAATACCCCACCCCATGGCCAAATTACCACCATCGATAGTATAAAGAAGAATTTCCATTAACTTGATATCCTTTTCATCTTCATCTTTATTTTCGTTTTTCGACTTGTCTTCTTCACTTTTGGCCTTTTCCAGTGTGGCCTCAAGTACTTGAGTCAATGTGGCAAGTTTAGCAAGATCTTTAGCTCACTAGAAAACAGAGAAATTGTTAGTGAAAGTTGAAGATATTGATGAGACCAGTCGTAATTTTTTCTAGCAAAATCTGAAACAAATTTCCCAAAAAATTGATATTAAATGTCATAAATTCTATTACCTAGAGAGTATTCTCTAGATCGTGAGAAATATGAGAAAGAGACTGAGCAACATAGTCAAATCATCTGAGCAAAAGCATGGAGTCCTCATTCAATCTCTATTGTCGCTTCATTGCTTTATGTTTGTACACAATTTTACAAAACTCATAAATCCATCATCAAATCGAAGAAAAAAAGGTCAAAAACCCCAAATTCAAGAGTGATAAAAACCAAGAATAACAAACCATTTCTACAGGCAAAGATTTATTGCTAGGCTTACGATTCTCAAGAAGCGAGTCAGCCTGACTGCATAGATTGCTCCAGAAACGCTTATCAGAAGACAGACTAAAGATTGGGGAAGAATATCTCACCAAGCTTAGCGATTCGTGCAAAAAAAGCAAGAATGGTACCAAGAAAAGATTGGAAATCGGAGGGTTTAATTAAATGAAAATGAAATTTGGCCATGGGGTGGGGGTAGGTTTTTTAGGAAGATGAAGTTATTTTGTATTTTTTTAAAAGTTATAAGACTTTATTTGTAATTTATTTTTTTTGTTATTTTTAGCTTTTTTTTTCTATTTTTGTTTATTTAAAAAGGATGACAAAATCCATCAAAATATGTAAACGATGACGTTATTTGTAATAAATTGTAAAGATTGGGGATGTCTGATGTTATAAAAATTAGTTGAGGATAGATAAGTAACAAACTGCAAAGATTGGGTACCAAAAGTGAAAATTTCCCTAAATTTTGTAATACACTTAGAGAGGTGTATTTAATCTAGGCTTTTAAATATTTTGATTGACATTTTTCAAGTGACTGACTTTGATGTATTTCATTAATTTTTATTGATTTTTATAGATTTTAATAGATTCTATAAATTTTTATGGATTTTTATAGATTTCATTTTGAAAGATTTTTATAGACTTTCACAGACTTTTATGAACTTTTATAGACTTTGTTTTTTTAGTTAAAAATTTTATCCCATAGTTAAAAAAATTGTCACAAGAGAAAATTTTAATAATAATTTATTTAATTTATTATATTAATATTAATAAATTCATAAAAATTAATGTTCTATTTAATTGCTGCAAGTAAACTACATCAAAAGTTAATAACTCACTCTATTTCTTCTTTTGGGTAAAATTGTAAACTTTCAAATGGCTTATGGATAAATTCAAAAAATTATAGTATGTTACTCATTTTAAAATATTTTCTAACAAAAAAATTTATCTAGTTGATTATCTCCATTATTATATTTAATAATCTATATGTACCACATCATTAGTCACCACAATTGCATAAATAAATAATCAAAGTATCAATTTAGACGAAGAAAAAAAATACAAAAATGCTCATCAAGATAATTAGAAAAAACAAGAATAAAAATAAAAATAAAAATACAATAATGAAAAATAGTTTTTAACTTGATGATATTCATTAATAAACTGCAATCAACAATTATATAAGAATTTAATTATAAAGTTATTTTATTTTTAATGAAAAATAGAAAAATGATAAAAGAGAGAGAGAGAGAGAGAGAGAGTTATGAGAATATTGAAGAAAAAAATCGCATTGATTCTAAAGATTCATAGAAGAAAAAAGGAAAAAAGTGGAAAAATAGTTATGAGAATATTGAAAAAATAAATAAATTGAATAGAGATAAAAATATTAAAAGAAGAAATAGGGGGGAAAAAAGTTGAGAGAATATATTGAATAGGAAAAAAAATCGCATTGAAGAAAAAGGAGAATATTAATCTTGACGTTACATTTTATTGAAGGAAAAAAAAAAGAGAATTGTTGCATATAAAAAATAAAAAAAGGAATGGAATATGTTTTTTTCTTTTAAAATAGGGTGAATTGAAAAGTCTTATGGTGAATAGAATAGATTTTTATTTTCTTTATTTATCTATCCCAAAAATTATAATATATTTTATTTAATTTATATTGTTATCAACCCAAACTATTTAAAATTAATGAACATAATAAATGGGGGTATAATAAAAAAGTATTAAAAAATTTATATTTCAATTACATTTTAATTTCTTTTGAATTTTGTAAAGTTTTAAAAATTAAGACATATAAAATTCTATAAAGTGATTGAATATATCGATATAACTTTTTTACACTTTTTGAAAGTTTTTTAAAAATTTATATGTAATATTTTAAAATCTTTGAAATATTTCGAAATTTAAAAATCTAACTTGAATAATTAGACTTTTAAATTCCATAAAATAATACACTTCTTAAACTTGCCCAAAACTCCAGGCCCAAAGCCCAAAAGTGGTATTCCACTATTCCAGATTTCCTCTTCCTCATCCCCGATTCCCACGGCATTATGAAACCCTAAACCTTCCATATATTAAACGTACAGGTAATCTCTCTTATTTAAGCAAACAACATGCTTTTGATGTTTCCAGAAGAGAATAATACATGCAATAAAATCACTTCAATATTCAGGCTTCCACTAATTCTTCACAGAAAAGAACCCAACAGAAATTCCTAACGATCATTGCATCAAAACCCCTTTTCTTTCACGCACTTACATGTGTAGTTTTCTTGCTAGGATTATTTAATCTTTGAGTCTGAATAAAGGGACTCCCCTTCTCTGTGAAAGCAGTCGATTTTACATAGTGGGTGTTTAAGCAAGATTGCATTTTTTGGCTCCGGGAATAGAATTTATAATCCCTCTTTGCTATACAATAATACTTCTGTATTTATAGAAGTATAAGGGTTTTGGGTTCGTTATAGACCGAGGTTGTGTTAGTTTAATTTTGCTGTTTGAATTTTGTTAAACTAATGGGTGATACAAATTTTGACTGTGAAAAAATCCGAAATATATGTATTCTTGCCCATGTGGATCATGGCAAGACTACGTTAGCGGATCATTTAATTGCAACCTATGGTGGGGGCGTGCTTCATCCAAAGCAAGCTGGTAAACTTAGATTTATGGATTATTTAGATGAGGAACAAAGGCGAGCAATAACAATGAAGAGTTCCTCTATTGGTCTACAATACAAAGAGCACTCCGTAAATTTAATTGATTCGCCGGGCCACATGGATTTTTGCAGTGAAGTGTCCACGGCTGCACGGTTGAGTGATGGTGGATTAGTATTAGTGGATGCAGTGGAGGGCGTCCACATTCAGACCCATGCAGTGCTGCGTCAAGCTTGGATCGAGAAGTTGACTCCATGTTTAGTTTTGAATAAGGTTGATAGATTGATTTGTGAACTGAGATTGAGTCCCATGGAGGCATATAATAGGTTGTTGAGGATTGTGCATGAAGTTAATAGCATAGTGAGCGCATATAAGTCGGAAAAGTATTTGTCGGATGTGGACTCTATTCTGTCGGTAGCTCCATCTGGTGACATTGTCGATGAGAATTATGAGTTTTTAGAGGATGATGAGGAGGATACTTTTCAACCCCAGAAGGGGAATGTTGTGTTTGCATGTGCACTGGATGGATGGGGATTTAGCATACCTGACTTTGCAGAATTTTATGCTACGAAACTCGGTGCAAGCTCAGCTGCATTACAGAAGGCATTATGGGGGCCTCGATATTTCAATGTCAAGACCAAGATGATTGTTGGTAAGAAGGGACTTAGTAGTGGAACTAAGGCTAGGCCCATGTTTGTGCAATTTGTGCTCGAGCCACTTTGGCAGGTTTATCAGGTTGCTTTGGAAACAGATGGTGATAGAGGCGTACTTGAGAAGGTTATCAAGTCATTCAATTTGTCAGTACCTCCACGCGAACTTCAGAACAATGACCCAAAAGCTGTGCTTCAAGCTGTCATGAGCCGTTGGCTTCCTTTATCAGATGCGATTTTGTCTATGGTGGTTAAGTACATGCCTAATCCTGCTGCTGCTCAGTCTTTTCGCATATCAAGATTGCTACCTAAGAGAGAAAGTTTGGATAATGGGAACAGCTCTGATGTGTTTGCTGAGGCAGAGCTTGTGAGGAAATCTGTTGAGGTCTGTGATTCCAGCCTTGGTGCACCTTGTGTTGCATTTGTCTCTAAGATGTTTGCCATTCCATGGAAGTTGCTTCCTCGTGGAGAGATTCTGAACAATTCTACAGAGGATGAAGAGTCAGGAGAATGCTTCCTTGCGTTTGCCAGGATCTTTAGTGGGGTTCTCTGTGCAGGACAGAGGATATTTGTGCTTTCGGCATTATATGACCCATTGAAGGGGGACTCGATGCAGAAGCATGTACAGGAAGCCGAGTTGCAATCATTATATCTAATGATGGGTCAAGGGTTGAAACCAGTGACCTCTGCTAAAGCAGGGAATATTGTTGCCATTCGAGGGCTTGGCCAGCATATATTGAAAAGTGCTACTCTTTCATCTACAATTAATTGTTGGCCGTTCTCAAGCATGGTTTTCCAGGTTTCACCCACACTGAAAGTTGCAATTGAGCCTTCAGATCCTGCTGATATGGGTGCACTCATGAAAGGTTTGCGGCTTCTAAACCGTGCAGACCCTTTTGTTGAGGTTAATGTTTCTTCTAGAGGAGAACACGTACTTTCTGCTGCAGGAGAAGTTCACCTAGAGAGATGCATTAAAGATTTGAAAGAGAGGTTTGCAAAGGTGAGCTTGGAAGTCTCTCCACCCCTTGTCGCTTATAAGGAGACAATTGAGGGTGAGATAACTAATCCATTAGAGTATTTGAAGTTATTGAGTGGGAACTCTGAGTATGTTGAGAAAACAACACCAAATGGTAGGTGTGTTGTTCGGGTGCAGGTCATGAAACTTCCTACTCTACTGACTAAGTTGCTAGAAGAAAGTTCGGAACTGCTGGGAGATATCATAGGCGGCAAGTCTGGACAGGCTTGTAAAAACTTCGAAACATCGAGAGGTAGCATTTTGGAAGATGAAAATCCAATTGAAGCACTCAAAAAACGGATGATGGATGCTGTAGAGAACGATTTTTTGTCTGGGAATGCAGAGATGGACAAGGACCGAGTGGAAAAATGTAGAATGTTGTGGCAAAAGTTTTTTAAGAGGATGTGGGCTTTAGGGCCTAGTCAGGTTGGTCCTAACATTCTCCTTACTCCAGATATGAAAGGAAGTAGCCCCGACGGTTCTGTTCTTATCAAGGGCTGTCCTTATGTATCTGAAAGATTGGGTTTTGTGGATATACATAGCAACAGTGGTTCATCAATGGAAGAGTTGTCTATAGACAATCAAATGTTATTACAAGAAGGGCAGAGTCTAGAGAGCAATGTGTTGTCTGGATTTCAATTAGCTACTTCAGCTGGCCCATTGTGTGATGAACCTATGTGGGGGTTGGGTTTTGTTGTTGAGGCTTACGTTTCTCCCATAGTTGGGCAATCAAACGAGGATAATTTTTCTAGTCAGCAACTGGAACATTATGGAATGTTCACGGGACAAGTTATGACAGCTGTTAAGGAAACCTGCAGGGCAGCTGTACTCCAGAGAAAACCTCGGCTTGTTGAAGCCATGTACTTTTGTGAACTGAACACCCCAGGTCAACACTTGGGATCAATGTATGCAGTACTTGCACGAAGGCGTGCTCGAGTCATCAAGGAAGAAATGCAGGAAGGATCTCCATTGTTCACCGTGCATGCCTATGTTCCTGTTGCAGAAAGCTTTGGGTTTGCAGATGAGCTGCGGAGATGGACTGCTGGCGCGTCAAGTGCTTTGCTTGTTCTCAGTCATTGGGAAGCGCTTTCAGAGGACCCTTTCTTCGTCCCCAAAACAGAAGAGGAAATCGAAGAGTTTGGAGATGGATCCAGTGTGCCACATAATACGGCAAGAAAGCTCATTGATGCTATGAGACGGCGAAAGGGTCTCCCCGTGGATGATAAGGTGGTTCAGCATGCAACGAAGCAGAGGACCTTGTCTCGTAAAGTTTAGAAGTTGCTGATATGATATTAGGCACTACCTTGTGTATCTGTAGTTATTTCAGATATTCGCTTTGTGGCAAAAATCTATAAATAAACAAAAAGCAACATTATTTTGTTGCACAAACTATAATTTTGTATGCTGTTTTCATTTTTCCCCCAGAATCTCATTGACAGAATGGCTTATCTATCAAGAATATTGCAGCAGTAATGTGCGGTTTTTTTTATTGTGTTGTGTGTGATGGTGGGGACAGAGCTTGTTCATTGATGTATAATTAAACCCCATCAGATTATATTATACCCTTCCAGTGAGATTTGTGAATTCCCCCCTGTAGCGGTGCGTTCGAAAAAAATTTACTGTTTATTTTGGTTGAACTTATTTGTTGGGTCTAACTTTCGTTCCTGTTCGACCAGTTACTCTCACATTCAGACGAGCTTATATACCTGCCGTTAATCTAACGAGTACATTCGCACAATGGCGGATTTACAGTGGGGTCAACTGCCCTCACTCAGCTTTCAAAATTTTTGTTGTGTTTTAGAAAAATAAATTAAATTTTATAATTTTGCCCCCACAACAAAATATATACTCTAAATTTAGATAGATGCAAAAGAAGTTCCTTATTCTAGTGGCAAAGTTTATTATTTGTGTTTGGATATATTAGAGTTCAAATCCCCCACGTTAATTTTTCTTTTTATTTTCTTTCAAGAAATTTGTGTAATTAATTTCTAATTTTAAAAATAACTTTTAAATATCTAATCTTTAGTTCTATTTGCATATTTTGTCATTTTACATAATTCTATAAACTTGAGTGTTAATATTTCTTATTAATTTTCTTATGTTTTAGAATGATAAAATTGACAAAACACTATGTTTTAGAATGTAATCTTTGATTTCTTTCAAGAAATTTGTGTAATTAATTTTCAATTTTAAAAATAACTTTTAAATCTCTAATCTTTAGTTCTATTTGCATATTTTGTCATTTTACATAATTCTATGAACTTGAGTATTAATATTTCTTATTAATTTTCTCATGTTTTAGAATGATAAAATTGACAAAACAATATGATTAACACGAATGTAATCTTTTATATCTTAAACTTTTACTCCCTCCGTCCCAAATATATATAATGATTGGGTTTTTCACACGGATTAAGAATGTTATTGAAAAAGTAAATTTTACCAATAGTTTTTCTAATTTACCCTTATTTAATGAGTATTATTTAATGTACAATTTCAAGATTAAGTTGGAAAAATGATTATAAATAAGCAAATTAAATAAGGGTATTTTAGTAAAGGAACAAAAAAAATATCTCAAAAATAAAAATAAGCCCATATATTTGGGACTAGAGAAAAAGGAAATGTGGCCTATATATTTGGGACGGAGGGAGTATTTGATTTTCAATTCCAAAATCTGAAAAATTAAACAAAATAGCCTTTCTTTTTTTATGTACAAATCTCGTGAAAATGTAGTTGAATTTTTAAATTTTTACATGAATAAAATAAGTGGTTTTATTATTTTTTTCAATGACGTTATGTCTACCAGCTATTGTTTCGTTGCTTAATATTATAGACGCTACAAGTTTAGTGTAGTGTTGTCGACCAGCATTATGGTTTTGCTAATAACCAAATTGCTCTCACAAGCTAAAATTTTTAGCTCCGTCCTGTATTCGCACACCTTTTTTACTTTTTAGGAGGCATCTATCTCCTGAATTTTTGATTTTTCCAAATATTTTCCACTGATATTGAATTTTAAAAAATCAAATCAAATCAAATTGCCACTGAACTTTCATCAAAAAACACTGCAACCGCCGCACCCCCTGCACCCACCCCATCCCACCTCTATTCTCTCTCTCTCTCTCTCTCTCTCTCCCAAGTTTGCGTCGAATTGTATATATTGTGCGTGCGTGTATCAATGTGTGTGTGTATTTTTTTTTTTTTGTGTAAATTACACTCATTGTCTTCATCTTTTTTAATTTGTCTCAATTTCTTCTCTTTTCAATTGTATTTGCACATATCATCTCCAACTTTTCAAAAAAAAAAAAAAAAAAAAGAATTTGCACAAGAGATTTCAAACTTTTCAAAAATGTGTTATAATATCCTAAACTTTCTAATTCTAGCACATAAGTCTCAAAATTATCAATAAATGTGACATATTCCATCTAGATGGCCGTTACTTGACCGACTAAATTTAATTTAAGGCAAAATACTCTTTTTACATTTAATTACTTAAAACAATTAAAAAAGAAACAAAAATAAGAAAAAAAATATATATTCTTCCCAATTCTCCTCCCCCAACCCCACCTCACCACCCCAAAACCACCTACGGCAGCGGCAGCACCACCAATCAGGAGAAATTTCTCCCCCTGATTTTTAACCCAGTTTGGGTCAAAAACCAAGAGGAGAAATCTCCCCCTAGTTGGTTGCGAAAATTAGAAAGATCGTCTCCTTAGTTTTGAGGTCCAACAGGGGGTGTGACAGTGTGGTGGCATTGGAGTGGAGTGGAGTGGAGTGGAGTGGGAAATTGGGTGAAGAATAAGATTTTTTTTCTCTTTTTTTTTTAAAAAAAATCTTTTTTATTTTTGTTTCTTTTTTTTTTTTTTTAAAAATGAAGAACTGTAAAATATAAAAGATTCAGAATGTATTTTTACTTTTCAAAATATTAGGGACTTTTTTCATTTTCTTTTCTATTTTGATTTTTAGTTTATTTAAGTTGGAAGATAAAATTGTTAGAAAGAACAATCCGTGTGAATTATTCACAGGTTTGAAGATGATAAAATTCAATGTGAATGAAAATCAGAAAAATTATAAATGATGGAATAATTCACACTTTATTTTTACAGGATTTAAGCGGCTGGACAATTTTGTCCTTTCTTAAAAAGGCACGGGCATGTCACATGACTCTGTTAATGGTAAAAGTTGACAACTACTAATTTATTAAAGATTGAGGACAAAAACGCAATGAAAATTAAGATTAGAGATAACATCGTACGAGACTAATCTCCTGCCCGAGCAGGAGTATTTGGCCCACCTCTTTGAGGTGTCGGCGGTGGGCGCTCAACAGTGGGCCGTCCATGATTTTGATTACTTTACATGGATGGCCCACCTGCTGATGTCAGCAGGTGGGCCAAATAAGCCTGTCCCCAAGGGAGCAGGAGATTAGGACTGTAACATCGTAACTTTCGTGAAAGCTTGGTAATTAAAACATGAATTTTACCCTTTTTCATATATATATATTTGACGGGAGTTTCAAGTGAACTATTAACTCTTTTTTTGGAGAGCAAAATTGGTTACTCAAATCAAATCAGTATGTTCTCAATGGACTACTACTAGTATAAAATAACGTTCTATATCAAATTTTATTACAAATTTAAAATATCTACATTTTATATAGAGATACTATTGTGACTATCATGGACGGCTACCATTAACACCTTGAAGCGGTGGGTAAATACTCCGCCTTTGCCCTCAAGAGGCAGGAGATCAGGACTAATATCGTAACTTTCGTGAAAGGTTGGTGACTAAAACATAAATTTTACCCTTTTTCAAATATATATATTTGACGGGAGTTTTAAGTGAACTATTAACTATTTTTTTGGAGAGCAAAATTGGTTACTCAAATCAAATCAGTCCATTCTCAATGGACTACTACAAGTATAAAATAACGTTCTATATTAAATTTTACTACAAATTCAAAATATCGATATTTTATATAGAAATACTATTGTGACTATACTATTACCCAAAAACAACAACGTTCTACATTCAACTTTACTCTAAAATGATTTTTTATTGATTTAATTTGTCCTTTATCTATGGATAATAAAATATGATTTCCCATCACCAAATGGTATTGTTCTACACAAGTGTACACACACACACACACACACACACACACACACACCCCATGGGGAAGGAGGAGCCATGAAGTCTTCTTGTAATCTTGTTAATGGGAGAAAAATATAATACACTATTTATCATAAATTATCCTTTAATTTTTTGTTAACTTTTGGTCGCAACATAAAGAACCTTGCAGATTCTACCATGATTTAAGACATTTTAAATAGTACACAAGAAAATATATATGAATTGAACAATTTCTTTTACTAATTTGAGCTATAAAACATTGAAATCATTTCATTCAAGTCCAATTGAGAGTGAGTGGAGAGACTATCTTCGCTTATTGCCAACTGAAGTTCATATTTCACAGACAACAAACAGCTTTACCTTTGATCAAGCATCCCAGTCAAAGGTTGCTACTGTATGGCCAGAGCTGTAGAGCATCAAATACTGCATTATTCTTAGTAATCAAACAGAGGTCCATTTTAGAGACCAAGAGCAAGTAATTCTGCAAATCATCTTTCTCTACGCTTGCTACCTCGTTCCTGCAACAACAACAACAACAACAAAAAAAGTCATTTTCCTGATAAATTTGGAACCAGCTAGTGAATCCTTATCACCACTTTGGTATGGAGGGCTCCAGCTTCTTGATTGGGAGTGGGACTGGGTAGGGCTCTCTTTTACACCATGATAGACATTAATGGCACATTTGATAAGATAGATTGGATAAACACGACACAACTAAGGAAGAAAAAGAAGCTAAAGTTTTATCTATTGTCCGGTCTAATTCTGTCTAATACCGATTATTAGACGAGCGCTAAAGGATATATTCTCAATGCTTAATAGATTCTCCAGCCTAATTGAAAATGCTCCTAACTCAGCCACGGCATTACACAGTTATTTTGCTGGTACTGTCATAAATGGCTGAGAAGCCATTTATGACAGTGAAGGAGAAGCATTTTTATTGATAACTTAGTAACCTAGTACTACATATCTCTTATGTCTTATCCATCTGTGAAGTTCTAGTTTGAATTCTCTCGACCATTTATTTAGAGGGGAAAAAAGGGGGTTTCAACTATTACAGTTGTCCACAAAAAGGACAATTCAACTCTTAGTGATCTATTGCTCCCAATATTATAGTAGGCCTTCACAAACCACGACAGCGAATAAATGATTGAGTGTGAATCCTTTTTTCTTTTTCATTTTTCCAGTTCTGTTCGTCTCATTTATATAACGAGGCATATATCCTTCAATACACGTGGGTTAACCATTTTTTATCTAAGAAAATAACAAAAAATTCTATTTCAATGGCATTAGCAAGTGAATAAGAAGCACATAAGGAAAGGCCAAAAAACAAGAACAGGGATATGATTTCGGGTATTCCACTTACATTCATCAAGTATTGGAAGGGAGTTTTCCAGGCAATTATATTTGTACTCCAAAAATGAACAAACATCCGAGTACTGATATTTTAGATGACATCCAAACAGAAGACATCTTTGAAAGCAAACAATATCCCCATCCACAAGCTGCACAAAAGGGGAAATTAATTAAAAAAAAAACCATCCAAAGCATAATTATGATAAAGATTCTTAACAATTACCTTGGTAGATTGAAATGTGGAATTCGGGTCCATGCGTTCACATACAACATTAGGTCCAAACTTCATTTCCTGAGTGCAATGAAACAAAACTAAGATACTTCACATTTCTAATAAACAAAAGAATTCAGGTTTATGGATATGCATATCTTAACCAATGTCCAAATCACTCCTAACAATGCAAGCATTAATTCACTTGCCTTAACAATAATGACAGTAATAGCCCAATTAAAACATGTAGAAAGTGGACGCTGTATACCAGAAAAAAGAAAGAACATGCACCAGCACTAATATGCTAAATTTATGATGCCCTTGTGAATCCATGAGACCAAGAAGTATACAGTTCAATAAATAATGCAGGTCAAATTGATGCAGCTGCTAGTTTGATATGATCGACACACTGCTACCCAACTGCGTGTTAAGTTTTCGTCTTCCCAATGTAAGAGAATAAATCACTAGGGTGCTGAGCAAAGGTTCAACAGAGACATTATCACTATGGAACAAACCTCATAAAGTTCAATCTCTTCATCGGGAGCATAGCCAACCATTGCATTTAGTTTAGTGAAGATTTCAGTCAGCTTACTAATGGACTTCACGAAAAGTCTTCCGACATAACTGTCACCATAAAGAAAAGAACACTCGTGTCAAGAAACAAAAAACATTTAGAGTTGTGAAAATAGAATGCAGATTTCATCTCTCTCTCAGTCTCCCTCTCCCTCTCCCTTCATCCATCTATTTATCTCTGTCTCTCTACAAGTGAAGAAGCCGATGAATGATTACCTTAGCTCCTCTCTCTCAGGATCATAAAGCTTGAAAAAGAGTAGAATATCATCTTCTGTCTTGTTAGGTGGAGGAATAGGACGTAGATCCTAGATCATCACAAGAAAATCATCAACAATTTTGATAATGACGAAATTGTAGGGCATGTTTGGTACTTGGACAACACTCAACAGTTTAAGACAATATTTTCACTTATTTTTCTTTTTCAGTCTTAGCCAATGCCATCCAGTCCAGAATTCCAAACATGCCAATAATGTCTAAATTGGTAAGACTACAGTCACAACATTACCGGTCCAAGCTCTACTTCTAAGAACAACTTCAGCTCTTCATCAGAGGCCTTGTTAGATGCTTCCGTCAACTGTCCAACCTACAATTAAAGAAAATCTATGATTAGATTCAGCTGAACAAGAACTCTATCAACTGTCAATATGCTGGATCAGTTTTTTACTTTTCAATTTTTTTTTTCAATTACTGTTTTTGGTAAAGTAGATATAACTCTCAACTGAAAGGAGTTATAAAAAAGGATTCAACATTTTTCTTCCAGGAATTAACTTTAAAGGCAATACCAAGCGGTAGCTAGTGGTTGAAGAACTGATTAGATTATTCAACAGGAAATGATGGAGAAAAGAACCAAATGGTAAAAATATAATGGGGCTAGTAAAGTCATTAGACATAATTTATCAGTTTCACCTTTTGTACTGTCATGATTGATAGTCAAGTTAGATGTAAAAAATTACCGGTTTCACCTTTTGTAGTGTCAGGATTGATAGTCAAGTTGATGTAAAAACTAAAATATCATGTTCAAAAGTTGCACAGGAAAGCGATTTTCAGAATTTACAAAACATGGATCACGTGCCATTGCTCTAATTACTAGGAATGTAATTTCCCAAAGAAGAACCTATAGGACAGTGTTGTACAATGACATATGTTAAAGAAATATCAGAACTGTAAAGCAATATAATTTATCAGCTGTAGAAGTACTCAAAAGCAAACAGAACTTTACAGTTTGGGCTTCCTCAACGTGTGTCAATGGCCCATTAAGACGACGTGTATGGTTCTGGTGTTTTGCCCAAAGCCAAAAACGTTGACATTTCACCGGCACACCAAATTCGCTAGCAACTTTTTCCTGAATATAGCTTCATGGTTAGACATTATCACAGTTGCTACTATAACTAGATAACGGTGCATTATAGGAACTCTATCATGCTTGTCTGCATTACAGTATAAAAGAAATACTGAAGGAACTCGTTGAAGAATCCGTTCATTATGGTAAGCCAACTAAGGTACAATTCAAGTCTTAGTGTCAACCATTTATAAAAATTGTACGTGTCAGGCCTTTGATGAAAAGAATAAATCCAGCCTGCGTGTAAGAGGCATTTTGAAGGCACAATTTAATAGTAAATGTGTCCTCTCTCTAATAGCTTAAGATTTTAGATAAGGTGGTACAAGAGAACTAATAGTGGAGATCCAAATTGTCTTGCCACTCATTTCTGCTCTAACATCAACCCAATCAATATCGCCTAATCTCAGATCCATACTACCACTCTTGAGGACTCTATGCAGAGTGCGTTATAATATGACAGGTACGTGAAGAACGTATGCCACTTTCTCTTTCCAAGAAAGGCAGCGTGCTTATTTTATAATGAGTCTGTCATATGCACTATAGGCACAATGTTATGTAATATGACAGGCACATAAAGAACACAGGCCACTGTTTCTTCCTCAGAAAGGCAATATACTGCACTTATCATGAGAATCAACTTTCTTTCATAATTATTTGATGGCAGGGTTGATGATCTGAAATTCCTACTTGTCAAGAATGTGCAATCATAAATATTATGAACTCATTGTTATTGATGTGAATTTTTGGCCCATATACGTGAAGGAAACTATATCTCTTGGAATTTATTTTTGAACTCACAAACTTTGTAAAAGAAATGACTAAACAAGTCTCCTGCAGCACATCAACTTTGAACTTGGAAAATCGTGCATGATATTCCATCTTGGTAGTTTTTTCTTAGTCCATATTTATTACCACCAGTTTCCTCTTTCCAAACTATGATTCTTCTCCTTGTTTTTGCCAATTCTGTATGAAAAATGTTTACCAATTATTACTAGTTTCAAACAAGTAAAATGCCATACAAAAAATTATACCTTTAATAGTTCAAAAGGTGTCTGTCTCTGAATATGAAAACTTTTAACTTTATCATGATCTACCAAGTCAAGATATAGATCTCTACCGATCTGTTGTTTGATATCTTCATCATGTGCTACCTGGGAATATTTATCATATAGTTCTTCAGTGAAGAAAGCCGACTTGCAATAGGCAATACACACACTAGATATTCGCTCTTCAAGGAAAGGAAGAATGAAAAGATTAACCTTTACAGTCATATATGCTTCCTCCTTTTCTTTTGCTCCTTTCGTCCTTCACTCTGCAAGCTCACTCAATGTAGTTAGGGCAGATTAATGAAGCATACATGAAACATACTTCTAAGGTAAACCTACATTGTACATTATTTTCTCCCCCTCACTTTCACGTATGTATACCAGCATGTAAGCATTTGAGCACTTTTGAGAATCATTGAGTCCAGGGTTTGTCTGCATTAACTGCTAAATATTTAAATATAAGCAATGGAAACATAAGGATGCACCTTGACTGAAAAGAACAGTGACAGATAAATACTTCTTTACTACCGTACTGCTCCTCTAAAGCCTCTTTGGCATCTACTGTTGTCACTCGTTCATTGTCAAATTTATACCTGGAAGCAGGAAGCCATTCATATTTTACTAACCATGTACAATCTATATGTTTGCATATAGGAAGTTCAAATGAGATGTAAAAAATTATAAAATATAACTAAGAAATAGGAGGATATACATCATACATTTAATCATATAAATCTGACACAAACAAGGTCACCTGGTATGTAAAAATGATATTGCAGATCAAATCATGCAATATGGAAACATGTATGGTCAATATGGTTATTAGAGAAGGAGCAACAAGGCTATTGTGATTATTTTCACAATTTCAATAAAATGTACATCACAATATATAAATGAAGCATACAATTTCAACTAAAATTGCCAATTTTTGTTTTTCTTTATTTTTTTCCAAATGCCCTAGTTACGAAAGGTTTCTTCTAAAATGTTCCCAATTCTTAAAATCAGGAGCTATACTCAATGACATGCTATAACTGATAATAGAGAAAACACCTACGTGGAGACTGAATCCAACAATAGGGTAAAATTAGGAGTCGTGCATATTTTGGGGATTGATACATTAGATGTTCTGAGATCGGAAATATAAGGGTTTCCCATTTCTTCTTATATGAGGATTGGTAGTGTCATCATTGTATAGATCCAGTGAATGCTGCTAGATGGTGTCAAATACAGAAAATTTCCTATCGCTAATAAAATGTCTGTTTCACTATTTTTTTGCAAAAGAATCATCAGCACTCTATATGTTTCACGTTTTACTTTTGAGTCTCTTATAGATAGACTCAAAAATCGACCAAAGTTCTTTCCGTATCACTTTGCCCATTAATTCTTTTCTGTTTTCGAAATTGAGTAGAAAAATTATTGAGGTTTGAGCATGCCTCACCAATGTATTAATGATACCTTGGCACTTAGCATGTTGAGGATTGTAACACTTGGGAGTTGAGCAGTCAAAATTATCAATTGTCTTCTTTGCCACAATCATTAATTACATGGGGAGAATCTCTATGCAAACAGGTTCTATGACAAATAAATATTTAGAACCTAAAACAATATGCAAAATGGATTTTCCCTAGAGAAACCAAGCAGAGAAATATTATGTTGCACTGTTACAGATATTGTATTATGTATCATGATGACATACGAAAACATGACTGTGAAGTAAATGGGGAACGTTAAGGAAATAAATGTTTACCACTGATGAGAAAGATTTGGCCTTATAAAAGCACAATATTGTCCACCGTGCACACCACCACTATGGACTAAAACACTGTAATCAACCACATAATATATCGAGTAGAAAGAAATGAGTAAACGAATAGTGATGATTTTAACATCAAAAAGAAAGTAGCCGAAGTGTACAAATGAAGACATGAATTCCACACATCAATAATGATTGTCTATGGAATATATAACATTTATCTTCCCAATCTAGACCATACTAGACAAACTTTGCTTTCAATTGGAACATTCAACGGTGAAACCGAAATTTAAATTTTTATGGACTCTATATAGAATAAATTTCGAGTAAGTGTCATTCTTGACAAAAGCATGGTTCCCCCAAGATACACTTCCAAGATAGAAGTATATAAGGTCATTCAGCATAGAAGTATATAAGGTCATTCAGCATAGATGATTCCTCCATGTTATGCAGGTAAGAACTTGTAAAGCTGCCACTGGACCTCCCCCTAGTAAAGTTTCAACATTTCTGCAGCTTTATTCAAAAAATAGATGGTAGATTCTAGTAGCTGTAGACACAAAGTTTGGACAAAATGTTGTAGTATGGATTGTTGAAGTCACAATTTAAACATGTAGCCATGATTCCTCTCTAACGCTTAAGCTTTTAGAGGAAGTGGTTTAAGCAAAAGACATGGGTTCAGGTCTAGCTGCCACCCATTTATAAATTGTACACGTGTCAGGCCATTGAGAGAAAACGAATCCGGCCTGCACGTGAGAAGACATGTTGAAGACAAAATTTAAATATATAATTGTATTCCACCTCTAGCGGTTTAAACTTTAGATGAGGTGGTTTAACATGGATAATAGAAACAACACCACTAATTACAAATAAGTACCCAAATTCTTAAATTATTTCTACATAGGTTATTACAAGTACAAAACCAAAATGCAGGGATAGTGATGGAGACAATTATTTTATCTATTTTGATATTGAAAACCAGATTTTTGAACTCATAGATTGAAGAAATAAAAATTTGTGACCATAAGAACAACAGTATTTATTACCTGTGAAGAGTGTAAAGATTTCTAAAACCTCTTTTGGCCTCTGGCAAAAGGTATTTCCCATCCTCTATATCCAGATCAAGTTGCAGGGGGAACTCAAAATAGTCATTTAACTGCATTAATCAGCACATGAAAATCTTCTTTTTCACAAGAGAATAACACCATTACAAAGAGTATCAATATTGTAATCACAGATTAGCGACGAATTCATTTAAAATCCTTGCAGTCAGAACCTATAATATAATGTCGGATTTTGGCGGCTACAAAAGTAGATGAAAGAATACTAGGTCAAACGGGACCAGGACACGACATCAGAATGATTGAGCAAAGAAACAGCATATATGATGGAGATTTCATTAGACATTCCTACTTAACAAAAGAACCTTCCTAACGCAGGATATCACATGCCAAATACACGGATTCATCTAACGAAACCCGAATTTATTAGGAATAAGGCTTAGTTGTTATTGTCGTCGAGAATTTGGTCATTTGTGGTGATCTTGTTTCACCAAACTTACTAAGGGCATGTTCTGGAGCATTTTCAATTTGTTGTTACCATTTTTCTGTTTCTTGATGTTTTCCGAAACGGTGTTAAAAATAAAATGTAGAATTTCCCATGTGTCAGGAATATACCAGAAAAGAGAGTTTGGCTGTATATCAACTTCTGAAAAATATGTTTCACTTGGATCTTCTGATCACCCACAAATTATTTTGGGTTCTCTACGTATTAGTGACGTCTAGTTTAATGGACATGCTTCATGCATATTTCCCTTTTCTTTTACTTTCATTGTTTTTCAGGTCAACGTGTCAACTTGTTCATGAAAAATGTTCTCAGTAATCCCTCTTCAGGCAAGGTAAGAAAGAATGGTAAAACCAACTAACCAAGCACCATCTAGCTGAAAATGGTGTGAGAAGAAAAAAAGGAAGCCTTGCATACTGACCTTGATCATAGTGTCCCGTATAAAATCATATTCAAATCGCTTCAGGTGAAGCTGAAGAATTGGGGGGAAGCCAATGAACAAGAGACCCTTCTTAGCATCCTAAAACAATCAACATAGTTTTTCCCAATAAAGTTAAACAAAATAAGACAGCATGTCTGAAAATATGTGAACAGTAACCGCCAAAACAATAGTGCTTGCAGGCCTATTAATCCACACAATCGCCTGACAAAATCATGATCAACTTGGGTCCAATGACACTAGGCCCCCCTGTATCCTTCCACAGATCAGGTAATTTAGGCCAGATTCTGAGTAGCTTAAAATAGGTCAGCTTCATGTTTAATCAAAGAAATATTGTGAGTAGCGATACACCTTGCAAAAAAGAAGCTCCTACAAACCTGCAAGCCATTTGATCCAGCGTGATATTTATTATCACCCTTAAGACATTCCTCTTCAACATACTTATCTAAGGCCGCATAAACATCATGACAACCCTTGACATCAAGCTGAAGATCTGCCACAAAATGTAAGTAATCAGGCTTACGGTTGTGCACAGATAATAATGGCAGTGGTTGACAATATAAAGATCACGTCTAATTTCTACAATTACCATAAAATAAGCCCCTCCTGGTAGATTTATAGTTCACATTGATGCATTCAATGAAGTCCATATAGTGCCCCTCAAATAACTTCTGTAGAGTACCTTCCACAAGAGTCCCCTAATACAATAGCAATAGAAAATGAGAAATAATGTCCACAGCTCAGAAGGGGTAAAAAAGAAATCAGAATAACTGCTGAACATTGACTTACCTTCATTTTCTCTTCAAGTTTTTCAAATAAAGTTCTAATAAATTCTTGGACATCATGTTGTGAAAAAGAGTTATATGTGATCCATCCGAACGCTTCCATAAACTCCTTTGTCGTGACAGCATTGTCACTGGACTGGAGCTCACAAAATAAATTATGCAGGGCCAGAGGGATGCTCACAGATGGCATATCAATCTCAGTGGTGGGAGTGTAACATACAGCCTAAAACCAAAATAATATATTTTGTTCCATATAAAACTTTTCCAAAAACTGCTTACATCAGACAGACAGACAGACAGAAGGCAGGAGCAAAGACACACTTTATAAATTTTAAGAAACAAAAATGTAACCTTCCTGAAATAGGGAAGATGGTACAAAGTTTGGAGGAGAGAGTTCAGATAGCAAGTCGCTCCTTGGTTATTGAGTCCAACAAAACCGGTTTCCTTTTTCGAGTCATATGACGGACGACTCACAGTTATACGTACAGAAACCTCGGCTTCAACTATACATGTATCGTTGACAAGAAAGCCTATGTTTGGATCATGCAGTTCAGTTAAAGGTATCAAACTTGTGAAACCCCAATCACTTTCTCGGGCATTGAAATTATGTTGAGTATCTGCATCATGGAAGGAAAGCATATCCGTGAAATTTATGAAACAACGAATGCAACCTATTTGAGTTCTCTCGTGAATCATGATATGATGGTAAAGTCCAGTTTAAATGATAGTACCTTTTCTGACCGTGTACCTAGTTTGAATTTGATTGATTACAGCAATATTGAACTGAGCATATCTACTCCACCCATGCAGTAAACCAGCTGAATCTGGAACATCCAAATACACGGACAAACAGTCATTGCAGTTGCCCTTCGGGAAAACAAGAATCCGCCTGTGAAAAGTAAGCAAAAGTTAGTTAATACGAGACTTGTAAGAGCAGCAATGAAGAGTTCCGAGTAGTGGGAAAAGATCAAACGTGCCATCTGTAATCTCCAATGACAAATATTTCCGAATATATCTTCTTCACATTTAGCCTAGAGAAATTCTCAATCCTCCAAGTAAATCTTGAAGTATGAAGTTCCTCCACCGAGTGATTTCCCCCTGCATTACTGCTTCCTGCATGTACATCATCTACTAAGTAAATCTCAGAAGAATTATGAAACTGGGATTCAGAAAACAAAATGTCAAACAGCCAAATCAGATGGTCACAAAGCAACCAAAGGACTCCGCTAACTGGCCATCAGCCAAAAAGTGGGCTACTCCAGTAGTTTTTTTTTTCCTCCGTTCAGTTCAACGAATTGCACACATAATGCATGTTAAGTTGTCCTTTGATCCTTATCCAATCTGGAATTTTCCGTGTCTATCAAGCCAATAGAAAATGCATTCCAATCACATAGGCAAGTTTTACATCCATATCTTCCGAATCATTGTCTTGACATCTACAGTGAGGACAATGATGGTGGGGCTTTCTGGCAATAAAAATCCATCCGATACACCTGATTACCATTCAGGTAATTATATTCACACCACACTTTTTATTTGTTGTACTACATTTTAATTGCACTCTACGTCCTCAATCTTTGCTCGTTGTAGCACTCATATCTCCAAGTTTTTTTTTATTGCATTCTTATCCTCGACTTTTCATAAATTAGCACATCTTGTGTCTAATAACGATTTTCATCCAAAAAATCAGTTGAGAAGGCGTAAAACGACTTATTCGCCCATCATATTTTTAAAAAAATATATTTTTTCTTTATTTCAAAGCAAGCAAATAGATTATCGTGACAAAATCTATAATGAGATATACTAATTAATAGAAGTTAAAGTTAAAAATTGTACAGAAAAAAAGTTAACATAAGTGTTACAATGAACAAAGGTCGACAACTTTAAATACAATTAAAATGTGGTGCACTTATAAGAAATTGTCGTGTCATTATAGCCACCCTTACCATTATCCTTACTTCCAATAGATAATAAAAAAAAATTGGTAACTAACAACAACTCCTCCTATCTTCGTTTCCCAAACCACAAAAAATGGGGCTTAACCAAGCACCTCTGGGCATTTGTGTGGGACTGATAACTCAAAGAATGTTTTATGAGCACTGCAAACTTGCATTCCAATCTTAGTCTTGTCATCAAGGAGATAGCATCAACTTTAAAAAAAAAAATTATGCACTCCTTCATTTTACAGTATCAAGCAAATTTTGATAATACATGATAGATTAACGGTAAAGCAGTCTTAGTACTTTAAAAACATTAAAAAAAAAAAAAAGACAATAAATAAATTACCTTCCATGGATTAATAACCTCCAACCAAATAAACCCACTCACAGAAACAACTGGCAATTAATAAACCAGAAACCAAAACTCCAATACTCAATACCCGAATAGGGGAAAACAAAGTCAACGATAATTAGGATACCGCGACTGAGTTTATTAAAAACAAAGCATTTCTTAAAATAATCTATGTTTAGCGAGACTGCGAGAGAGACAAAAAAGATGTATTTCATTTTTATTTATTTTCATTTTTTAAAAAGATATACTTCACCAATTACAATGTAAACAAGGAATTCGTCCTGCGTTGACAACAAGGGGGTATTTCATTTTTTAATTTTTCGAGAAAATTCCGAGAAACTTACCTCACATTATGCAAATGTAATGCTCCACTGATCTCAGACTTCACTTAAGATTATACGCAGTGTTTAGCAGCATTGAATCAGACGCCTGAGAATTGAAAATTGGGTGATTGATTACTTTTTACGAACTTTAATTCTGAGAATCTCAATTCCATACTGCCATATGCAGCGAAAAATATGGGTAAATTTAATAAATAAAACTAACTAATTTGGGTTAGTAGTTATTCATTCAACAGCCACCTTCCCAAATGCTTGACGTAGTCAAATACTCAAATTCAACAAACGGAAATTATCACATAATATAAATCGGTAAAATTGTATATGTAACTAAATTGCAAGTTAAAAAGCTTGTTTCCTATTACGATTTAATTAGGTTAAACGGTTTAATTATATTATATCAATTTTGAGTTCGTACATTTTTTGAAAGCTTACTCTAACTTTGTCCAGGATGGTAAATTATTTAAAAAATTGGATGAGCAATTAAATTTTTTTTTAATAATTCAACAACTGTATATTAAATTTACCTGTAAAATTATTCAATTTGCAGACATAGCAGCTTCACTCCTGTTGGCATTTTGAATAGACTGACGAATGTTGTTCAAGGGGATTTGGACGGGTTGAAATACAAGTGTCAACGAATTTAATACGTGTACCTAGGTATAATTTTTTGGTCATTACTAGGCATGTATACGTAAATAAGAGTAAATAAGATTGACAAATATATAAGTTTTTTTTTTTTTTTTTTTTTGGAAAAACATTTTTTTTTCGTATTAAAATGTCAAAACATTTTCAATCCACTTCTTTATTTTACTCGAGACGGTAACGTCTTGAGACAGACACCCGCGTAGCAAGTTTCGAGTAGAGCAAATAACATGATCTGGATGGGAAAAAGATGTGAGATTTGAGGAAGAAACGAGGAGGCGAGAGAGGTGAAACATATAGAGGTGGAGAATGAAACCAAATGGATGAATAAGGTATGAAAGGAGAAAGCGAAAAGACAACGCGTAGGTAGGATGTAGGGCGTTATCACTATGTTCGGAGATAGGGGTGGAGATACAAGGTGAAGGTGAGCAAGGAAACGTATACAAGAGTGCATCAAGATGTTAACAAAAAGTACAACTTGGTTATGTAATTTTGAAAAGCGGGAATTCTTTTCATTTTTGTCTCTCCATTTTGGTCCTTCTAACAGTTAAAACAATTTCCCAAAGTGTATATAAGAAGCCACCAAAAAAAAAAAAGGACAACATTTCTATATGTCAAGCAAGACAGAGCACACTATATATTAAAGTTTATTTATAACAGGTCACAGGCTTCATGAAACAAAAGTAAAAATAAACAAACAGTTATTATAACATTTGGTTCCTACCCCAAATACCCAACAAATTTTCAAGTGAAATGAGATCTAATGGTGTCCCACTCAGCCTTCAGATCCTGTAATTCCTCTCTTACTTGACCAATTTCCAGCTCTGTGTCTTCAATCTTGACATTCTGCTCTTCTGCCATAACATAAAATTGGTGTGTTTTTTGACGCTTCCCGTCTTTGTTCTATGAGCTGTTTTTCTTCTTTTCTGGCTGCCTCGAGCTCTTTTTCGAGTTCTTTATATCTGATTTTAAACTCATCCATCTTAGCCTTGATCCCCTCTTCGGTTTTAACTGCATTTTCGAGTAAATTCCCAGTCTTCTCAAAATTCAACAAGAAACTCTGGCAATTGACAAGAACCTGAACTGAATCCCTCCAGTCTTCAATTATCATGGGAAATTCAATTTTCAACCTGTTGAAAACAAACTTAAAAATAATTTAGACTTTTAAATGAGGTGGTCCAACATGATACGAGTACAGAGCTCGTGAACCGTTTATGAAATTTGTACACGTCAGGTATTTGGTGAAAAAATGGACTCGGCTTCACATGAGGGGGTGTGTTAAACGCCAACGTTAAATAAATAAATTTTTCATATATAGAGCTTAAACCTTTAGATGAGTTACTTCAATACGACCTTTTAATTTGTTCGATCTATTCCTCGGAAAATGAAGTAAGGTCATTGCCAAGTGTAGACAAAGATTCTCTCATCACACTTTCATGCTTGGGATCAGCCAAATCATCCAAGGGCAGTGAAATCAGCTCGTTAAAATGTCCTTTTACCAAACTCCCATTGTCTTGAGCAGAAATACCAGTGACTATAGCATCAGATATTGAGCTAAAAGATAGCTTTGATCTCGAATTAAGGGAGGATTGAGCCTTGATGTAAATAGAGTCCATAGTATCTAAGTAAATGGGGTTAATACTCGGATCAACAGCAACGGAAGAATCGGCAGGTTGATCCTAACAATGGATGCACAATTTAAGCAAGCACCAAGTCAAAAATCAAATAAATTTAGGGTCGGTTAACTTACTTTATTCACTGAAACTGGAGAAGCAGCACTCACGGATACCTCAACTTCAATAATACACGTGTCATCCAAAAGATAACCTCTGCCCAGATCATGTAGTTGATTAAGAGATATAAAAGTATCATATCCCCAACTAGCATGCCGGCCATTGAATGTGCATTTTGGTTCTGCGAAGTATTGTTAGAAATTATAAACAATTTGAGACAGAAACAATGTAAGTAGGACTCCAATCATAACATAATCGACAGATCCAAGACGCACTCCTACAAGTAAAGGGAGTTCAAATAGATATATATTGTACAATTATTCTGTTAATATATTACAAAGAGGAGACCTTATTTATAGCATTGCAATTAACAAGAAAATGAAAGACTTTACACTAATTTTGCAATCAATCTATTAGGGAAATAATAAAACGAGATCCTGAAAATATGACAATTATGAAAATTGCAGAAATTTTTCCATATCTTTAACAAGAATGGCTACCAGATCGAATGAACTTAGTTTCCAACTCAAAGTTTATGACAAAAACTGACATTATTTAAACCATTGCAAGACTGAATAAACAACAGATGAAGAAAAAAAGGTCATTCAGATTACTTAAATTGATATCCCCAAACTTCTATAAGTGAGAGGCCACAATTTCAACGTGAACAAGATTATAACTTAGTAGTAAGAGCGCATAGAGTTCTTGTTACAGTCACATTGCCAAACAGACTTGTAAACACAGTAAGAAACCAAAGATATTATACAAGGATATTACCCTTCTTGAAGAAAAGGATGCAGTGAACTTGAAATTCACCTGTAAGATTAGTTAGGCTGATGCCAGGAAACATCCAAGTAAGAAAACAGAGATTAGTGGTTTTATGCTATAAAATGATCTTTTATTGCTTGGTATACTCGATTGAATAAGATTAGATCAAATCAAGGAATATAGACGTGAGAAATTTGTCCAGAGCCATCTAATTCAGTGTAACAAACATACTGCTCATCACCAAATAGGCCATGTGCATCTACTTGGAAGGGTTTATGTACAAATCAGCAGTTGTTGAAGAGTGCACCAATAAGAGCGGATGGAGATTCTTCAACAGGAAAATATATAGCTGATTGGGTGCTCTAGCCTGTTTGGTTGTGGTCTTATTGACATCTAAGTCAAGAGGGAGAGGAGGATCTCATTTATGGACGACAGAAGTCATTGATTCACGTGTACAGAATTGGGTTCATAGTAACATGAAATAAAAGGGTGAATTGACATTCTCTAGTACATTATTCCTAAATGTTTCTGAAGCATCCAAAGGAAAAAATTGATACAGTATCTGATCAAAAAGAAAAAAACCCATATTCCCAGTCTTACTATGCACTTGAAGACCAAATTTAAACAAATAAATGTATTCCCTCTAGATCAGCTTAAACTTTTCGACTGGGTGATTACAGGTTAATTAGTCAAAGATGTTAATTTGGAAGTCATAGCCTAACCATGAGGGATGCAAATAAATACCGCGGTCAACAGACTTCCTGCAATCAATCTGGTCAATACGGCATCTACAAACCACCCAACTGGTGCTGTAGCTGCATCAACAACTTCAATATATACAGACAAATAATTATCAACCCTGTTCCCTTTTGGGTGAATAAAGATCCTCCTGACAATAAAAGTGCCAAAAACTTGTCACAAACCACTGAGATCATAAGTAAAATACATATTAATTGAAAAAGAAGAGAAATATCATTACATTAGAAACATACCATCTATATCCACTGACCATAAATATCTCAGAGAAGAGCTTCTTGACATTTAACATAGAGAAATTATTAATTCTCCATGTGAGCTTTGTTACCTGACAAGCCTCCAACGACTGAGTTTTCACAATGTTGCCTGCTTTTCCTTGGGCTAGAAGTGATATAAACAAATGGATTATTATACGAAAAAACAAAATGCCCATGTTACAATAAATACTATACATAGTTTTTAACAGTAACAAGATGCATAAAATTTCATATGCGTTTCTTTGCTTCACAGTGCACGAAAATATCTTATGAGCTATTCCGACCTCATCAATTGGCTACTACCCGTCGATGCCTTTGTCCCTATCTATAAGATAAGTACTTTGAAACATTGACAAGCTTTCAGCATATTTTTCTTCTGATCCAGATACAAAAATGGGATTCGACTGGATAGTTTAATATTCCACACTTTGAATTGAATTTTTGTAGTTTATGTCCAAAGCATGAATTATGTGTGAAACAATGAAGTTTTTGAACCATGTCATCTAAAAAATTGACCATTCAGAGAGAGGATGCAATATTTACTTAACTTTTACTTTGAGCATGCTCCTTCACATGCAAGCCATTTTTTATTTTATTTTATTTTTCATCAAAGACCTGTAATGTGCACAATTTTAAATAGGCAATAGAGAAACTTGAATCCAAGATATTGAACCATTTGGGTTTTGTTTAATGCGATATACCCATCACACCCCAACAAGATTTTGATGAGGGTGAGAGCGAACAAGGTCCCAAGTGCCATTTTGGGTGAGAGCACTAAGCTCTTCAATCATTGTGGCATGTTAATTAGGGTCACGAAGAGCAGCAGTGACACTAGTTGGTTCAAGAGAAGCAGGGGTTGTCACTCGTTGGTTTGGATGGGAGGGTTTTGGTGGATAAGTGAGGTGGAGCAGAAGAGTGTGCTTAGGATGGGTGAGAAATGGGGCAACAGTCAACATGTCCATTCATGTGCAAAATGAATTTAACGCATGCACAATTTTGTAATTGGCGGCGGCAAGAATTAAAGTCAAGACTACTTGGTCCGAATACTTGGCGATATCTTTTTGAACCATCTCATCTCAAAGCTCTAAAATCTTAATATTTTAGATTTTAGATTTTAAAGATGGATAAATTTATTTATTCAAATTTTAAGTAATATTTACATAATAACTCTTATACTCCATTCCACTCTTTGCATTTTGGGTAGTCAACCCGGTTCCTGCCAAGGGCGGATGGAGAGAAGCTGCCCAAGTCCAGATTTCTTTTAGTCCGTGTATAATACCAAAAAAAAAAAAAAAAAAAACCCAAAACAAAATAGGGCAAATTAGCTACAGAACCCTTTTTTTTTAAAAAAAAGGTGATAAATACCCTATTTTTATATTTAATGATTTTTACCCTAAATTAATAAAATAATTATTAAATTTAACTTAATCTAATTAGAGGACCAAATAAATTTCAAAATCATTATCTATACATGTTAACACAAAACCACTCAAATCTCTCATCCCCGTTATCAAACACCCACACCCATCACCACCACCACCACTACTACTACCACTACCACTTTGCCGCCGCAAACCGCCATTGTTACCTCATTCTCTTCATATTCTTCCTCTTTCTTCTTATAGATCTGAAACATAATCTTATGTAGAGTCATCATGATTTGGAGTTTGCACCATCGCCACCGGCACCATAAAATCTCAGTCGAAACAATCATTTTTACTTACTCCTCCTTCTTTTAGATATGAAATATCGACCTACGAAGAGTTCAGATGTAGAGTTCGCACCTTCGCCAATGACCACCTCTATCACCGTTCACCGATGTTGTCCGTTCAATAAAAGAAAAACACCTTCTCGTAGATCTGTGTTTATCACTTTATCTGTGCTCTTCCACATTATTTTTAATTCAATAAGGTAAATATTCAAAGTTCTATCTACTTATCAATTTTATTCTACGATTGGACACTGCCTTCCTTTCAATTTCAGGCATGACACTTAAGATTATTTTTAATAGTTAATTTTGTTAAAGATTATTAGTTGTTAAGTGAATAATTAATTAATTTATTGTTAATGCTTGCCGAATGATATTTAAATATCCAAGTTAACGTATTTTTTAATTTAAATTTTAGTGGTATTATGAATCTCAAGATATTTGAAAATTTTAGTGTAAATTGAACGTTTAATTAATCTTGTTGGATGATGAATTTTTAGCGTATTTAAATTTTATTAATTATGAAGTTTAGTCATTAATATATTTACATTTGTTGAACAAGGAATTGAGATACAGACTTCAATTGAAGTCTGTGAGATGAATAATGAAGTTTATTTTTGTTCTTGTTCAGTTCCTTTTTCAATTTAAACAAGTGAAACAGCACTGTTTTTTCATTATTCATTTGTGATTTCAAGTTCCAGTGTGCAGTTGACCTTGATGATTAGGCTTTCACGTTTCATCACCATTCTTGACATTTTTGTTTAGTTTTTCTTCCTTCTTTATTTTCAAAAGTAAAGGAATTCTCTGAACTTGTTTCTTCGTTGAAAGAGAAGAAAAATTTTCAACAATTTAGTCCGGTTCTCTTGAATTGTTCCATGACTCCCTTAAATGGACAGACTAATTGTTCCTGTTATATTATCTGCTACGTTCAGCGAATCCATTCTTACAGTTCCAATATGCAATTGAGCGGTAGTGATGTTAGGAGATGATGATGGTGGAAGACGGTAGTGATGGTGAGAGATGATATTGGAGTTTAAGAGGAAGGTACAAGCACGTGTTATCCTACATGTAAAATTAGGGTAACACATGTGTTACCCGACCGTGGTGAAAGGTGATTATGGGTGTGGATGGTGGTGGCATATTGAAATCCGGTTGTGGTGGTGATGGTGATAGGATAAGGCGATTGGTAATGGTGGTGGTGATAGATAATAAGGTAAAAATATGTGTAATCTATAAGTAACATACGTGTTACCGTAATTTAATTAGAGTAACACTTGTATTATCGGTTGTGATGGAGGTGATTATGGCAAAGTGGTGCATCCGAAACTTCATTTCATTGAAACCGGATAGGTTGTAGCATTGGATAGTAAAATGGAGTAGGTTGTGGTATTGGATAATAAAGTGGAGTTGTTGAAAGTAACGATTTTCAAGATTGTCGTGTTTTGAAATATTGATTTTAAATAAAAATAATTTATTTTTAAACAATTATAAAAGGTGAAAAATTAAAAAATATTGATTTTAATGAAAATGAGGAAGTAACGAGGGTAACACATATGTAACTCGGTGTAAAAATATTGTTTTCAAATAAAAATTGAAATATGAATTTTAAATGAAAATAATGTATTTTCTTAAAAACTATAAAAAAAAAAAAGATAAATTATAAATTATTGATTAATGAAAACGAGAAAATAACATATAGTAACACATGTTACCCTGTAAAAATGTTGTTTTAAAATAAAAAATTTAAATATTGATTTTAAATGAAGCTAATGTATTTTTTAAATTAATTATAAAAAGAGATTAATTGTAAAATTATTTATTTTAATAAAAATGATGAATTAACATATATGTTACTCGTGTAAAAATATTGTTTTTAAATAAAAAAAGTGAAATATGAATTTGAAATGAAAATAATGTATTTTCTTAAAAACTATAAAAAGAAGATAAATTATAAATTATTGATTTTAATGAAAACGATGAAATAACATATAGTAACACATATGTTACTCGTGTAAAAATATTGATTTTAAAAAAAAAATTGAAATATTGATTTAAAATGAAGATAATGTATTTTTAAAAAATTATAAAAAGAGACAAATTTTAAAATATTGATTTTAATGAAATAAGGAACTAACATATAGTAACACATATGTTACCCGTATATTACTGTGTAAAAATATTGTTTTTAAATAAAAAAATTGAAAGGCTGATTTTAAATAAAAATAATATATTTTTAAAAAAATTATAAAAAGAGAGCAATTGTAAAATATTGATTTTATTGAAAAATGAGGAAGTAACATAGGGTAACACATATGTTACTCGGTGTAAAAATATTGTTTTTTAAAAAAATGAAAAATATGAATTTTAAATGAAAATAATGTATTTTCTTAAAAACTATAAAAAGAAGATAAATTATAAATTATCGATTTTAATGAATACGAGTACATAATATATAGTAACGCATATGTTGCCCGTGTAAAAATGTTGTTTTTAAATAAAAAATTTTGAAATATTGATTTTAAATGAAGCTAATGTATTTTTTAAAAATTATAAAAAGAGATTAATTGTTAAATTATTGATTTTAATGAAAATGATGAAGTAATAAATATGGTCATACATATGTTACACGTGTTGAAATATGTTTTCAAATGAAAAAATTGAAAATTTGATTTTAAATGAAAATGATGTATTTTTATAACTAATTATTAAAAGAGAAATTGTAAATGGTTGATTTTAATGAAAAATGAGGAAATAACATAATACCATATATGTTACCCATGTAAAAATATTGTCTATCAATGAAAAATTAAAATATTAAATAAAAATAATATTTTTTTAAAGATAGTTGACATTAAAAGTGAATAAAAATATTGTTTAGCAATTGTATTGAAAATGAAGAAATAATATAAGATAACACATGTGGTAATATATGTGTTACCTGTGAAATTATTGATATTAAAAGTGAGTAAATTAAATATATTATTTTTATTTAAAATAATTCATAATTTAGAAAATTATATAAGGATATAATTTGCCAAAAGTTGATTTTAATAAAATTGAGGAAGTAACATATGTTATCAAATATGGTAACATATATGTTACCCGTGTAAAAGTATTGTTTTCAAAAATGAAAATTGAAAATATTTGATTTTAGATTAAATTAATGTATTTTTTAAAAACATTTACAAGAATATAAATTAAAAAATAACATTTGTATTGTAAATGAGGAAGTAACATAAGGTAACACATGTGGTAACATATGTGTTACCCGTGTCAAATAGTTGTTTTTAAAAGTAAAAAATTAAATATATTATTTTTATTTAATATAATTCATAATTAAGAAAATTGTTGAAGGATATAATTTGCTAAAAATTGATTATAATAAAATTGGAGAAATAACATAGGTTACAAAATACGGTAATATATATGTTACCCGCGTAAAATTATTTTTAAAAAAAATTAAAATTAGAAATATTTGATTTTAGACAAAATTAATGTATTTTTTTAAAAACATTTACAAGAAGATAAATTATAAAATAGTAATTATATTGAAAATGATGAAGTACCATTGATTAACACATGTGGTAACATATGTGTTACCTGTAAAATTGTTGTTATTAAAAGTGAATAAATTTAATATATTATTTTTATTCAACATAATTCATAATTCAGAAAATTATAGAAGGATATAATTTGCTAAAAAATAATTTTAATGAAATTGAGAAAGTAACATAGGTTAATAAATATGGTAACATATATGTTACCAGCGTAAAAGTATTGTTTTAAAAATAAAAATTAGAAATATTTGATTTTGGATGAAACTAATGTATTTTTTAAAATATATTTACAAAGAGATAAATCATAAAATAACAATTGTATTGAAAATGAGGATGTAACATAGGGTAACAAATGTGGTAACATATGTGTTACCCATGTTAAATTGATTTTAATGAAATTGAGGGAGTAACATATGTTAACAAATACGGTAATATATATGTTACTCACGTAAAAATATTATTTTTAAAAATAAAAATTGAAAATATTTGATTTTGGACGAAACTAATGTATTTTTTAAAAACATTTACAGGGAGATAAATCATAAAATAGCAATTGTAGTGAAAATGACGAAGTAACATTGGGTAATACATGTGGTAACATATATGTTATCCGTATCAAATTGATTTTAATAAAATTGAGAAAGTAACATTGTGTTAACAAATATGGTAACATATATTTTACCCACGTAAAAGTATTATTTTAAAAATAAAAATTGGAAATATTTGATTTTGGATGAAACTAATGTATTTTTTAAAAATATTTACAAGGAGATAAATCATAAAATAGCAATTGTAGTGAAAATGAGGAAGTAACATTGGGTAATACATGTGGTAACATATATGTTACCCGTGTCAAATTGATTTTAATGAAATTGAGAAAGTAACACAGGTTAACAAATATGGTAACATATATGTTATCCACGTAAAAGTATTGTTTTCAAAATTAAAATTTGGAAATATTTGATTTTAGACTAAACTAATGTAGTTTTTAAAAAATATTTACAAGATAAATCATAAAATAACAATTGTATTGAAAATGAGGAAGTAACATAGGATAACACGTGTGGTAACATATGTGTTACCCGTGTCAAATTAATTTTGATGAAATTGAAGAAGTAACATAAGTTAACAAATACGGTAACATATATATTACTAGCATAAAAGTACTGTTTTATAAAATAAAATTTGGAAATATTTTATTTTTGACAAACAAAAGTAATTTTTAAAAATATTTACAAGAAGATAAATCATAAAATTACAATTGTATTGAAAATAAGGAAGTAACATAGGGTAACACATGTGATAACATATGTGTTATCCATGTCAAATTGATTTTAATGAAATTGAGTAAGTAACATAGGTTAAATACAGTAACATGTATGTTGCTCACCTAAAAGTATGGTTTTCAATAATAAAAATTTGGAAATATTTGATTTTAAACCAAATAAATGTAGTTTTTAAAAAATATTTATAAGGAGATAAATCATAAAATAGTAATTGCATTGAAATGAGGAAGTAACATATGTGGTAACACATGTGTTACCCGTGTCAAATTGATTTTAATGAAATTGAGGAAGTAAGACGAGTTAAAAATACGGTAACATATATGTTACCCACGTAAAAGTTTTGTTTTCAAAATTAAAATTTGAAAATATTTGATTTTAGACCAAACTAATGTAGGTTTTAAAAAACATTTACAAGGAGATAAATCATAAAATAGCAATTGTATTGAAAACGAGGAAGTAACATAGGGTAACACATGTGGTAACATATGTGTTACCCGTGTCAAATTGATTTTAATGAAATTGAGGAAGCAGCATATGTTAACAAATACGGTAACATATATGTTACCTACGTAAAAGTATTGTTTTTAAAAATAAAAATTAAAAATATTTGATTTTAGACCAAACTAATGTATTTTTTAAAAACATTTACAAAGAAATAAATTATAAAATAGCAATTGTAGTGAAAATGAGGAAGTAATATAGGGTAACACATGTGGTAACATATGTGTTACCCGTGTCAAATTGATTTTAATAAAATTGAGGAAGTAACATAGGTAACAAATTCAGTAACATATATGTTACCCGGGTAAAAGAATTGTTTTTTCAAAAATAAAATTTGGAAATATTTGATTTTAGACCAAACTAATGTAGTTTTTGTAAAACATTTACAATGAAATAAATTATAAGATAGCAATTATAAAGTATTTTTAAAATAATTAAAAATTATTGATTTTACTACAAATGAGCAAATAACACATAGTGACATAACAATTTGATCTTCTCCATTCAGTAGGGAGATTTATTTAGCCTACTGAACATTTGGAAGGACAAAATGTGTTTGATATTAAAGTCAAACATTCTACCAATGCCCAGTGAACACTTGTCCAGTGGGCAAAATAATTATTCCCACTAGGTGGAGGAGAACAACTCTGAAGTAACATATATGTTACTAGTATAAAAATGTTGTTTTTAAATGAAAAATTGAAATATTGATTTTAAATGTAAAGAATATATTTTTAAAAAATTTATAAAAATAGAGTAATAGTAAAATATTGATTTTAATGAAAAATAAAGAAGTAACATATAGTAACATATATAGTAACATATATGTTACCCATGTAAAAAAGTTGTTTTAAAACAAAAAATTTGAAATATTAATTTTAAAGAAAAATAATGTATTTTTTAAATAATTATAAAATATTGATTTTATTACAAATGAGCAAGTAACACATAGTAATATATATGTTACTAGTATAAAAATATTTTTTAAAATGAAAATTTGAAATATTGATTTTAAATGAAAATAATGTATTTTTAAAAAAATTATAAAAATAGAGAAATGGTAAAATATTGATTTTAATGAAAAATGAGGAAGTAACATATATGTTACCCGTGCAAAAATGTTGTTTTAAAATAAAAAAAAAATTGAAAATTTAATTTTAAAGAAATATAATGAATTTTTTAAATAATTATAAAATATTGATTTTATTGCAAATGAGTAAGTAACACATAGTAACATATATGTTACTAGTATAAAAATATTTTTTTAAAATAAAAAATTGAAAAAATGATTTTAAATGAAAATAATATATTTTTAAAATATTAATAAAATTAGAGAAATGGTAAAATATTGATTCTAATAAAATATGAAGAAGTAACATATATAGTAACATATATGTTACCCATGTAAAAATATTGTTTTTCAATTAAAAATTAAAATATTAATTTTAAATGAAAATAATATATTTTTTAAAAAATAATAAAATGAGTAAATTATAAAATATTAATTTCAATAAAAATGATGAAATAACACATATGTTACTCGTGTAAAAATATTATTTTTCAAATGAAAAAATAAAAATATTGATTTTATGAAAATACTGTATTTTTAAACAATTATCAAAGAAAATAAATTGTAAAATATAATTATAGTTATTATTATATTTAAAATAATATACAAATATGATAGTTGGTGGTGGTAATACGTGTTAATTTAGTTTAAATTAAAGTAACATGTGTGTATCATACTTTAAAATAGTATACAAATATTTATTTTATTCGTTTAGATGAAAAATTGAGTGTATAGTCCAAGATTTAATTCAAAGTGCACTTATTTTGAGCACTAAAATTATACTTATTTTGGCCACTAAAATCAAGGATTTGGAGGACCAAACTTTGAACATGTATAAAGTTGAAGGACTTAAGATGCACATTTTAGAGGACTTAATCGAAAGATAATTGAAAATTTAGGGATCAAAGTGTAAAAATATAAAAAGTTGAAGGACCTAAGATGCAATTTTGGAGGACTTAATTGGAAGATAATTAAAATTTTAGGAACTAAAGTGTAAAGATGTAAAAGATTAAGGACCTAAGATACAATTTTTGGATGACTTAATTGAAATATAATTGAAAATATAAGAATTAAAGTGAATATTATATAAAGTACATATACTACTATACAATAAATAAATGCTACATCATCATTCCACATTATAAAATATTGTTTTTAATGAAATGAGGTATTTTTTAAATCAAACTAAGAAAATGAGGTATTTTTTGAATAATAAAAAAAAGAGGTATTTTTCAACTTTTTTATAAAAAGTAGAGCTCTTGTCAACTTTGCCCAACAAAATATTAGTCCAGTCCTAGCCCAATTTCCTTTAGCCAAACTTGATCTAATTACTCAAATTAATTAATTCTTTCATTTTTTGGGTCCAACCATCTCCTTTAAGTCCAATTAAAAGTTTAAAACTATTAGTAATTTGTCCGTTACCCCTCCCCACTTCCACGCAATTGAAACTAAAATTTTAGACACTTCTCTCTATTATCTTCTTCTCGTGCATCTTAAAACCTCAGCCATAAACACTCGAAAAAACTCATTTCTCCGCACAAATTACATTAATTATTTTGCCTTCTCTTGAAATCTAATCAATATTTTTAGCTGTAAATCTTGTATTTCTCCATAGATAACACAAATTCTATGTCAAATTCAATAGCCAAATTGAGAATTTACAAGCATTTGCATGGATTTGTAGGGCAACTTGGCCTGAGATGAACCTAGATTTCTCATTCATTCAACCATTAATTTTAAGTTAAATTTGGAGTATTAGAGCATAATTCAAAAATCGTGGGATTTGGATAAAATTTTATGTATCAATCAAAAACTATGAAACACGAGTATGTGGGGGGCAAGGGTAGAACTAGAGGATAGCTCATAAGCTCCAGCCACCCTAAATGTGGAGAAAAATATATAATTTTTTTTTTAAAATTTATTAGCCCACTCCAACATAAATTTCTAGCTCCGCCCCTACTCGTGCAGGACGTTATTACTCCATTTTGGTACACGGATATCCAGTTTACCACATTGCATGAACTTAAAAATTGTTCAGTGTTGCCATCTTAATCAGGTAGTCACCGATCGGAAGGTTTTCACCCCCACTCACCATAAAAAAAAATAATAATAATAAGAATAATAATAAGTGATATGCGTATGTTTCAACCCTCTAAAAAAAGTGATATAATTGTGTTTCCACCCTCTAAAAAAATTCTCAATTTCCTCAAATCACTCATTCCCAATTCGTTCTCTCTCTCCACCATTATTCTCCAAATCTTTCATTCTCAACCTTGTTTCTCCTTATTATTCACCACGATGACTTACCAACTTCTATCAATCTTCATTTATTTTTCTATGGTCGGATTCCACAGATATATCCGGTATTATAACACAGCCCGCACAGCAAGACAGCAGCAATAAAATAAAAAATAAGAAAAATTACATATTATATATATGAAATTACCTTCCATGGTTTGATGACCTTCAGGCTTCAACCAAGAACAGAAACCCACTCACAATTCACAAATGATCTGAAACTAAAACTCTAAAATCATAATAGGGAATTTATAAGAAAATAAAGTCAACACTAATCAGGGGAATAAGATATCGTACAACCAGCGAGTTGCAATATAAAATAACATAGCTAGTATAAAAATATATCTCCATGCATGGTGAATGAAGACTGAGTCAGATGTTGAAAGGAGGAAGTGTAATTTGGGAATTTCGCAAAATAACGTAGACCTATAGAAACAGATGAAATTCATTCGAAATTTTCCTTGAATTTTCTTTTTCACTACGAATTTCGAATCCAGCATTCCCAAAATCTGACGCATGCGCAGTATAAAATGCTTCTGCTTGTGCCCTCACTGCTTCAAACTCCTCGGGTGTTGGAACTTGGAACAATGCGTTTATAAAGGTTTGTCTGGAGTGTGGCGAGAGCGTTAAAATTTTTAAATGGTTAACTAGCTTTTTTTTCTTTTTTCTTTTTTTTTCTTCCTGGGGTAGAATCCGACCGTAGGTTAAAAGATTGTGGCGTTGAACAAATTTTGGAGTTGTTTGGTGAAGGGAGATGATGGATTGAGGGGATGGATTGAAAAGATAGCAAATTTTGGAGAGGTTAATTGAAAAAATAATTGAATAGTAAAATTTGGAGGAAATGAAATTGAAGACGTAATGATATTTTTTTTTTCTTGTAGCGAAAAAAACTTCATACGGTCTAATTAGGTTTTGAGTTAAATGCTTCAATATCAATCAAATTTGAATTGTATTTGTTAGGGGTTAGAAAGAATGGAGAATTGACCGGGTCCGATTCGATTTTTGGTTTATGAATTGGAATTGTAGGTACCTGAAATGGAAATGAATTTGTTATTTTTATAAATTTTTTACTTTTTACAATTTTATTCACTCTGACTTAATTCAACACTACAGGTACCAAAGACAAGAATCTAATTGTCTAAGATCCCAACCAAAAGTTCAAAAACCACAGCCCATAAACCTAAACTCAATTAATACAATTTTAAATACTCAAATTTCAAAATTTCAATCGTTATTTGCTCAAATACACAATACAAAGCACGTGTTTGGACATGTTTAAATTGTTATTTCAGTTGGTTAAACTAATCAAACATACATTTTATCCAAACATTTCATAGGACCCACAACTTACCACCTACTTTTTTATCTACACATTCACATATTATAAGTACTTAAAAATAATTTCAGCACTACCAAACATGCGCAAAGATTGTAGTTTGTCTCGCACTCTCGCTCATCTCTTTCTCCTTCATTTTTCTCGTTCAACACACAATAAGACGATATAAGTGAAGCTCCTCTGTATTTAAAACGAATCTCAACTTTGAGAGGTAATTTTTATTTTTTAATCTTAATTTATGAATTTGTAATTTTGGTGTCTATTCTCCTGATTAGTATTTATATGTTTTATAATTCTTTAAAAAACTAACGTATTTTAATGTTAATGAGTTTACAATTTTAATTTTTTTTAAAAATATGTTGTCAACTCACGATTTTTTTTAAAAAATAGTATGAACCGAACCCGGCGTAGTTTGGGTTTGGTTCCAATAATTATGTGGAGCCAAATGGTTCCATTTACGAAATATTCGAAGAGTAATATGTGGTTCCGGGTATTAAAATAATAAGATCGACCCACCCGACGTCTAGACCTAGTATTTTCAATCATTTACTAATTTTGTAATTGTTGCTACATGAACTTTGGAAAGTGTTGATTCATGCTCACTCAACTTTATAAAATTACGCTTCGTTTGCCAATAGATAGAAGTGCATACGTGACTGGTGAAATGCTTACTTGGTACATTTGAAGTTAATTTCGGAGTTAAATATTTCAATAATTACTGAACTTGAATTTTTAGTTGTGCCTTCGATTATTCACTAAACTTTTAAATATATTGCTCCATGCTCATTGAATTTTGAAAAGTTAAATTCAATTAATCACTTCGCACGGTTGAATAACTGCGAATGGACGAAAGTGCACATGTGTCTGCGCAAGAACGTCCACGTGGCACACATTTGAGATTAATTTTGTCAATTAATTAAAGCTATCACTCCATATCATTAAAGCGCTTTCTCAAAATGTAATTTATACATGAGAAACGTTTGCTCTTTCCCAAATTGAAATCTCTTGAAATATATTCTCCCAAATTCAATTTTCTAACCCTAACATATTTTCTCTTGTGACAAAACGACAACACTACCCCTTACAAAACAGCATAATCGATGACCACCACTATGTTTATAAATCAACTTCAACATCTGATGCATAAATCATTCATAAGATGGATATTCTAAGTCATCTACCTCATTGCCAACGTGCCCCTTCAAGAAATCTCTCTTCAACTCCCGTTTCAATGCCTTATAATCATCATCAATTTCATTCTCAAAATCAATGAAGTCTAGAGTCTCCTCCAAATATAGCAGAGAAAAAAAGTGGCAGTTAGTTGCTAAAAGAGATCCAATATAGTCAAAATACATATTTTTCAACGTGAAATATATGTTCTAACAAAATATCATGCAACATGAAATTCATCAAAAATAATAATTCAAAAAATATACTTTTCAAGTTTAGGATTATGTTTCTCAGAGAAAAACATCATACAGACATATTTTTGGGCACATAATACAAAAAAAAAAAAAAACCATCAGATTTATGACCTTACCTCAATGTAGTCCCTCATAGTGCAATACTGTTGTTTTCTAAACGGAGTTGTGGTCTTCGATTAGTCTGTTTTGTGGGACAGCATTGTTGTTTTTGTCGCGGATGATAATGGGTTAGAGTTAGGAATTGGAGTTGAGAAAAGAATAAACGTTTCCCATGTATAAATTACATTTTGAAAAAGTGTTTTGATGATATAAATGGGCAGCTTAAATTGGTCGACGGAATTAACCTCAAATGTATACCACATTAACATTTTTATCATCCACGTGTACGCTTATTTGTAAGGAGTGATTAACGAAGTGCAACTTTCTAAAGTTCAATGAATACGCAGCAACATTTGAAAGTTTAACGAGTGATCGAATATGCGACTAAAAGTTTTAAAGTAAATAGTCTTTTTATTAACTGAGTCACTAATGACTAAACTTTACTATTTATCGTTGCTAAACTTCAACTCAAATTTAAAATTTCACATCATATTTCGTCCTTCAAACTAACAAAAATTGCTTAGTTGATAGTCATATTTAGCTGATATTCCATGTAATTGCTATGAAACACCTAGAAACGTAAATAGTAAAATGAAGGTTGTGGTTATGACTTTAGATTAATAGGCTAAAATGCGTGTTTTTTATTTTAACAATATTATGATGTGGCGTAGTAGTATGTTAGTATGCTATGTAATAATTATGTAAAAGATCTGTTGTGGTATAGCTGTTAATTAAATTTTTTTTTTTATGAAAATGGGATACATGTGACATATTTGTGAGATTTGAAACTATAGTTGATGTTCAGCGACTCAATTGAGATTTTGGTAAAACTTTCCGTTATCACACAAATTTTGTACCCTTTTATTAATTGTAAATTGCTTAAGTTGATATTATATTTATTTGACAATAAATTACGAGTAAATTTTCAAAGTGAAAATAAGAAGAAAAAAAATGTAACTTATTGAAACTTATCCAGAAATAAAATTTTATTTGCAAATACTCTTACTTTTAAGGTTAGCTAAACATTTTGTGATCAAAATTTTGCTTCCACACTCATCGACAAAATCAAGTCGAACTAAGTTATTTTTAAGTTCTAAATCAATTAAAGCTTGAATTATTTTTAAAATATATTTTACACATCTGATCACACAGCTATACACAGTTCATTGTCGATTAATAAACTTATTTTGATGATGCATTTAGTGCACTAAATTTAATTTTAATAAAAAGTGTAGAATATGTTAAAGTGAAACTAAAATAAGTTCTATTTATCTTGAAAAAAATTGTTCAAGATAAAAAAGTAAATCAATTAAAATGAATCTTGCGATTTGGATATAAATAATTCGAAGCTCTAGGTAAATGTGCTGATCAAGAACAACAAACATTAAGAAAGCACCCACAAACTAGTTTTTTATTGAAATTTAACCTAGTTCAAAAATATATAAATGTTAAATTAAATATTCTCGTTGAAATTTAGAACACCTTTGATAGAGTTTATAAATTAGTTTATTTGACCAAAAATAGTTTATTTGACTAAAAAATTTATCTTGATAACCTGACTTTTTCTACTATTTTTGGTCAAATAAACTAGTTTATAAATTCTACCAAACGGACTCTTAGATGTTAAACATTATGAGGATAAATGATAATAAAGGAGGAAAGAGAAGAGTATGAAAGACCATAATAAACTTACAAACTTGGTATTTAAAACATCACCTGTATAATTTTTTTTTTATTTTTTTCACTATCGCATTACTTTGAAAACCGTTGCCTTTAAATATTCCTCTCGCTTTCTCCATTTCTTTTGAATTTTTATTTTAGATGATCAAACACACTATGAACTCTAAAATGTAAAGTCAATTGTTTCGACTGACTTTCAAGCAATCGTAAAGATACATATGCTTGATTCATGTCAAGTTGAGTGACAGATTGGACCAATGATTTTCTCAATATTCTTTTTGTTTTTGATTAATTTTCTAAAATGATTCAACGACGTATAATAAAGACTGCATCAGTCTATCATCAAAGACAATTACACTAGTATACCGCTTTTTTTGCGGTATAATCTGACTGTAGGCTCTATTATGATAATAAATTAAAACGGTGAACATATTGTGGAGATGATGAGATGATCGGTCGAGGGAGCGAGATGAGGAGATGATCGATTGATGAGCGATTTTGAATGAATTGAAGAAGATGATTGAACACGAGATTTTGGATATGGTTTTGAAGAAGATGATTGAATAGCAAATTTTGGAGGAGATAAATAGTGAAGACGTTGTAACACACAATACTTTTTTATTCTTATAATGAAGAAAATTTTTCTACGGTCGGAGATTAGAGAATGACGTCCATCACGATAAATCGAGTCGAATATTTAAGAGAGTCTACCCACCTTTACAATCCCTAGGCACCGCACAATACACTAACTTTACAACAGACCCTGACCTGAAGACCAGATCAAAATAGCTCTTACAGAATCAAGTTGAACAAATCCATAATTTTCTCCACTCTTCCTAAGAGTCTTCTCTACACAATACATTTCTCCAGAGTTCAAAAATATTCCCCCCGGTCACCTCCTTCTCTCTTCATTTTGCTTTCATTCCACCCTTGCAAAAATCCATCACAAACCCTAATTTTTCCTCTCACTAAATGTGTGTCTTTCTCTCTCACACTACCTCATCCCTTAATCGACTTTTTTCTTTAAAGGGTCTCTGAAAAATCACTGCTTTCATTCAAACACCCAAAAATTTCCCCTTTTTCTTGTCTTTTATTTATTTTTTCTTTTTGGGGTTCTGAATGTACCGTTTTCGTGGATGATTTGAAGAGAAATTTTTTCAGACGGTTAGCTTTTACCTGCATTGACTACAATTGCTACAAAATATTATAATTAAGCAATGTCAGAGGACATGCTTATACATTTCTCTTCGAATTCATCCAATCAATCGGATCAATCGTCTCTGCCCACGAAAATTGCGAAACTCGAGGCCAGAATGGTGGGCAAGACGTCCTCTGCAGTTGCTTCGCCATCCCAAGCCCAGGTCCAGTCAACGTTGTGGTCCGCCGCAGTCAAGTTTGGTAGTCCACCCGATAGCCTGCCCGAGTCGCTGGTCTCAAGCGATGATTCTGACGATGACGTGAGTATTTGAAGAGTGTTGTTTTTACATGGAACCTTGTTTTGTTAGCTTAATTGTGATATTTCTTAGGTCGCTGAATGGAACCTGAAAATTGGAAATTTCGATTTTTTTTTTTTGGGGCATGCTTATATATTTGATGTAGGATATTTGTTGTTAGGACATGCATTTGATGTTTAGGGGACGGACTGTAAATTCGTTGGCAATATGTCTACACTGGTTCAAATCCAGCTCGGCCGAATAATTCGCCAATCTATCATGAGAAAAATTACGCCAATCCATTGAAATATGGTATGCTACAAGTGAATATTTGCGACAAGAAATGAATCCTAATTTTAGGATGACTTAATCCAGTTCATATAGGAATCCTTGGCTTAGCTTAGTTGAATCATTGTGGTTTTAGTATGAATTTGCGGTTTTAATCAATTCATAGGGTCTTAACAAGATAATTCCTATGCATTTGATGTTTATGTGTTGTCAAAAATACTAATAACCTGTCTTTGGTATTGAGTTGTTGGATTTTATATATTCTAAGTCTGTGGGGTTGTTGATGATATCTGTGGTTGCCGTTCTTTTCAGGGAGTATAGTCACATTGTCATAGTGATGTAATCTTAGTTTAGGAAATAAAATGAAGTGCAAAATATAAGTGGTACAATTATTTGGCACCTTAGGTCTCAAGCTGCGGGAAATCTGAATTTTAGCTATCAAATTCTGCTCTACTTACTATATAGTGGACAGAATGTTGTTTGATCACGACAGCAAACAAGAACAAATTCAATATAAATTTGGTTTTGATTATACTACTTAATTTTTTACTAAATGGGAATGTCATTAAATAGTGATATTTGTAAAGGTCCTGAAGCACAAATTTGATTTAGCACTTGAATTCAGTATCGGATTCTATATTTTTAGTATACTTACACGTGGACATGAAGTGTGGAACCAAATTTCATTGAGCGGCATCTATTAGTGTTTGTGAAGAGCAGAGGAAACACAAAATTTTGATTGGGAGTATTTGGAAAATCTGAACTAATTCAGCCCTTGTGGAATGAAACTTGGGGACTCTCCAAGTGTGCGCTGAGTTGGATTCCCAGGCTAACCAAATTTTTTGGATATGTAAATGATAAATAGCTACAAGCATTTACATTGGTTTGCACAATGTTGAGAAGCTGGTGATGAAATCTTAGATGTGCAGATTAATCTTGAAGTGAACTCAACCCTACTTTCTCCAAGAGTTTATTCTGGTTGATTTTCAAGTCTCACATTTGTTTTTAAATGAACCTTTTTTGGTGTGTGTGTGTGTGTTGGTTGGGGATTGAGGATTGAGGAGACAGAAGCCCCTGTACTGCCGACTCCTTTCAAATGCATTACAAAAGCGTATGGACATGGACACCTTAGGAAGAATACAATGAAATGGATCGAGATCTAAGGATGGACTTATAAATGGTTTTCCTTTTCTCCCTTTTTTCTACTAAAGGAATAACACTTGATAATGCTTTACCTCTTTTAGAACTATGATTAATCATCAGAACATGATTGGAAGAGGTGGTTCACACAAACAATAGCTTAAGAATGTTTCTGGACACTCTGAATGCCTTGTGTAAAGGAAATGCAATTGGAAAAGAGGAAATAAATATAGCTAGCTTTCATTGGTAGAAAAAGGAATAGAAAAGCTATAGATAGTTAAGTTATCCAAGCGTCTATGTGCAACCCTCTGGTGCATCTTATATTTTGGAACAACATTGCCACTAGAAGAGAATTAAGTTTTGTGCTTCAGCTTCCATTTTCTTGTGGTTCTAATGGATTGTAGCTCCAATTCGCAATGATGGGGAATAAATATAAGAATTGAAGATATCGAAAAAGATTAGGATTGAAGATATAGTTGAATTTCAATAGAATTCAACTAGCTTTATTAGATAGAATTTGAATAAGATTGAACTAGCTTTATGAGATAATTTTATTAGATAGGATTTTATCATTTTAATAGTTGTTATTTTACTAGAAATTCGTCTAGATTTAAGTTCTTAATCCTATAAATAGGACCTATGATTTCATGTGAAGGACATACTATTATTAATGATTAAAAATTGATTATTTATTCTCCATAATTCTTCTTTATTCTCTCTTTTCTTCAATTTCTTTTCCATATTTTTATTTCTTGTTACGTTTTACGTCAATTTGGTATCAAAGCATACTCTTTCCTCAGACCGCATTGTTCATCAAGCATAAAATCTACAATTTTTATTTTTATTTTGTAGAAAGTCACTGTTTACGGATCACTGTTTACACTCGTAGATTTTTTTTAACTAATGAAGACTTAACATTGTTTATGGGGAAAAAATTTTACTACTACATGCGTGGGTACTGTTCATGCAAAACAGAATTTTTTTTTTTGTGCTGAAAACAGAACTGTTCACGGCGCACATCATGGTTCACAGAAAGATATTTTGTAGAAGCCACAATCCCAATCCATACAAAAACTAGACCCGACCAACCGCCGCCACTCAACCCTAACCCATATACTCCTTTTACCACATAAGCCCACTATCAACCCATGGCATTTTTTCCCATAACAACTTACCCCAAATTATATCCACCATACAAATTCAATCAACCCCAATCACCAACCCCCATCTTAGCCCATAACATACACCTATATAAATCAGCCCAAACACACATATTAAACCCAAACTCAAACCACAAGCCCACGTTTTGCCCAAACACAAAAACCCACAACCTGACCCATATCTCTACCATCCAAATCAATCTCTTCCTAACTCGACAACACACAAACCGAATATACAATGGTTGTTACTGCAACCCTGTGAGCAACCATCGCCGTTTAGGACAAGATCATTGAGACACCGTTTTCTTTCTTTGTGACTTATGAGGTACCAAATTCTTGTTATATTGAATTCATTGTTTTTATTTTAAGTGTTTGGCCTGTCTAATTTGGTAACAAAATAAAAAAATAAAAAAATCATGATATCGAGTTTCAGTTTTTGTTACTATCACGTGCATTTGGTTAGCGATAATTTGCAAGTATTTAAAATAATTTGCGTTGTCTCGACATTCTACTTCTATTTGTCACCGCCATGCATGATTCATATAGCAACTCTCATGTCTATACCGAACCTTTAAGTCATTACCATGACAGTAACTATTCATCATTTCGTCATCAATACAATTATCCCCACTCTAGAGACTATGTTGATGAAGTCTATTATACTACTAGGAGAGTAAATGTAAAACTGCCAGATTTTGATGGTTGTTTCCGATCTCGAGATATTTATTGAAAAGATTTTTAATTTGCACAACATGAGTGACTCGTTGTATTTATCATGCTAGTGAGTCACTTGTAGGACCTGCCAGACATTATTGAGAATCATTTTTGTGTAAATATTGATCATCTAGGTCAGTGACCTGTCATTTTGTGGATGAGATGAAGCGAATATTAAGCAACAAATATGCCCCAACCTATTATCAAATTAAATTGCTAGATCAATTCTTTTTTGCACTGTAGATAATGTACATCTACTATTAGCGAATATCTGACCTACTACGAGGACTTGAAGAGCTATTAGACAGTTGTGATATTTATGAAGCTCTTCATACTACAGCTTCTAGATTTATCAATGGTTTGAATCCTGAGATCAAGCTTGATATCATTTTCATACCCCCAGTCATTAGATGAAGCTTGACCCATCCATCCGTCTTTACTAATTGTGTCATAAACTAGATTTATTACCTAATTCTCGACAATCTCATCCTAAGTTTGGTAGTGAGTTTGGTTGTGTTAGTCCCTCTCAAGTAACTCCGCCTACAGTTTCCTTAAAATTAAAATACAGGTAAGCTTGACTTCGTTTAGGATAGTGTTCCTTTTGTGTCTACTTTTTATCCATCTCTTTTTGAACTTGTGTGTCTACATTGTCATTTCGAAAGACATGGAGATTCTAAGTGTCCACAACTTTTTCCTATCCAAAAAAACTATTTTGCCACTCCAATCCAGGAATGGTTTGAATGGTTTGATAGTAAAGACGAGAGTTTTGAACCCCTTCTTGAGATTACCTTTTTACTAGATGCTACATCTGAGAAATTACCTAAAGAGTTTTCACCTTTACTAGACATTTCAAATACTATAGACTTGGTACCAAGATCTCTTACCATTACATTAAATGCTAAACGTCATCATTCAATGTTAGTAATTTTTGATAAACTTGCGAAATTTCCACATATTAGTCATTTTTACAAAACGATTGATGCTTTTTGCATTGCTAATCATCTTTCAAGGTAATTGTTCGCTTACCTAATTCCTTTATTGACCTTAAATTATTGCCTACTAATTATGTCACATTACTTCAGCTCAGGCCATTGTTGACCCTATTACTAATCATCACGCTGAGATTAAACGAAGAGTTATTTTAAATGATGAAAATTATGTGCTTGATTTTAGTGCGCCTTGTTGGTATAAATTTTTTAAAGAGTATTATGTTTTGCTTTTCGTTTCTTTGGTACAGTATCTTGAACATGTTAAGAAAAAGTTTATTTATCATTTAGTTGAAATTAATATATTTGACTAGCCATCACACTTGAATAGAAGTTTTGCTTTAAATATAGTAGAATTGTTTCCTTATCGGGGCACTTTCTAGCCACTAGTATTGCAATCATTTATTTATGCATGTCAGTCGATAGTGCTAGCCCCTCATGCTCTCCATTTTGTAGTTCGAGTTGATTTTTATTGTGGATGAGTTACACGATTTATTGCTATCAGGAGCTCAACGTCGATACTTGGTTTGCTAGGAAAATCGACCCCCGTGGGCAGATCTTTGCATTCTAATTCGCGGAATCGAGTTCTCTCAGAAGAGGAGAAATGATAGAAAATAAGGATAAGAATTAAAGATATTGAAGAAGATAAGGGTTGAAGATATAGTTGGATTTCAATAAGATTGAACTAGCTTTATATTAGATAGAATTTGAATAGAATTGAACTTGCTTTATGAAATAACTTTATTAGATAGGATTTTATCATTTTAGTAGTTGTTATTTTGCTATAAGTTTGTTTATATTTAAGTTCATAACCTTATAAATAGGACCTATGGATTTCATGTGAAGGAATGATTAAAGATTGATTATTTTTTTCCCCTAATTATTCTTTATTCTCTCTCTTTTCTTCCTTTCTCTTCTATATTTCTATTTCTTGTTACGTTCTATGTCAGACAACTACCCTCCCAATTGTGGACCTAATAGCCTCACGTGTGCATCAAATGTTTAAAATAAAGACATTTGTGTTTCTGCACCAAAATGGATGACTTTACTAGTTATTAGTACCATTTTAGGGGCTTTTCATTGTTATATTATCTTTTTGCACATGTGATGTTATACTGTCCTATGATTCCCTTCTCCCTTCACTTTTATTGGTGCTATTTTACATAATCTCATATTTCTTAAGTAACTGATTTTTTTCCACAATCTATTTGCCTTGGTGCATATTTTAGAGTTAACATTCACGATAAAGAGGTTGATTGATTTTCCTCATTGGGTAGCCAATAAATCATATTTCATTTGAATCCCAATTCTCCGAGTATTTCCATTAGGTAACATTTCCATGCTGATTACTACTGAAATTTTGATATTGAATTATTAGCATCAGTGGACTGGTGAGAAAGATCATTTAATTGAATTTCTTAATCGTTGGGCAAAATAGTCTCTTGCTTTGACATAGCCTACTTAAGTTTGGCATTGAAAAATATTCCTAACTGCATTGCTGGTGCTTTTTGGGATATAACATTCAGAATCTATGTTGACTACCTTTGCTAACTGAAAAATGTAGTAGATGCTCTCAATGGACTTACTCTGTTACAATCATTTTGACATATCTGTACTCATATGCCAGAATGGAGGGGAGTTTCTCATACAAGCAAACACTCAGAAGCGCCGTAAAGTTGAAGACTCTGCTTTATTTGAGCACGTTGAGGTTAGTATGGTGATTTATATTGGTTGGCTTGTTGCAATTTTTGAATCTAGTCCTATATTGTAGTACAACTCGAAATGAGCCAATCCTTTTAATCTCTTAATCTCTGAGTTTGCTGTACCTCTGTATGCCTCCGTAAGGTAGTTTCAGCATTCTTCTTAGAATTTACTATTTGGGAAACAATGTGTATAGTAATGCTCCCGAAATTTACACCAGGCAGCTGCTGATGCAAGACAAGTTACTATAGAATCAGACTCCAATAAAGTGGGTCCGGATGTAAATAAAAAAAAACAAGGTCGTGGTAGGGGAAATTCTGCTTCAGGTAGGGGGCGTGGTTCCCGAGTTTGTGATCAGACAAGAATAGAGACAATTTCTTCATCCAACGGTCAACCCGAAAACTCACACAAGGTCTGCTTCTTATATCATGACATATTTTGTAAATTTTGATTGCTATCCTTTTGCGTGGTTTGATGATACCGAGGAAATGTTTGCGTGTACCAATAGATTTTAGTATATCTTTTTTTTTTTTTGAGATCAATAGAGTCATAAGTGTATGTGCTGATGGCTTAATTTGTCTCCTGAATTTTCTTATTTGCTTATTTGTCATTTGGTTGTGTTTTAGGGACTCTTGTTATTTCTCATTAAGTAGAGTTTGGTTTTTAATTTCATCACAATAGGCTTTTTTGAAAAAAAAAAAGACAGCAATTCTTGTTTTTCAGTTGATTGAACAATATTGCTTAGAGATTTCTCTCAATCCCCTATTTAATTCTCGGTACTCTCGGAATGAACGAGTGTTTGAGTGTGTTCATTCATTTTTTTTTTGGTGATCAATGTAGTCAGTGTATGTGCCGAAGGCCCTGTTCACTTGCATCCTTACTTTTCATATTTGCTTATTTTGTCATTTGGTCATATTTGAGGGACTCTTTTGTTATCTCTTATTAAATAGGGTTTGGTTTTTAATTTCATCAAGATAGGCTTTTAGGGTTTTGATTAAAAAGACAGCAATTCTTGTTTTTCAGTTGATTGAACAATAGTGCTTTGAGATTTCTCTCAATTCCGTATCAAATTATCATCGGTTACTCTCAAAATCAACGAGTGTTTGAGTGTGTACATTCATAATTTTTTTTTGTGATCAATACAGTCTTAAGTGTATGTGTTGACGGCCCTATTCATTTCCTTCCTTATTTTTCTTATTTTGTCACTTGGTCATATTTTAGGGACTTTTTTGTTATTTCTCATTAAATAGGGTTTGTTTTTTAATTTCATCAAAATATGCTTTTAGGGTTTTGATTAAAAAGACAGCAATTCTTGTTTTTCAGTTGATTGAACAATATTGCTTTGAGATTTCTCTCAATTCCGTATCAAATTCTCGGTACTCTCAGAATCAACAAGTGTTTGAGTGTGTTGGTTTGTCAATTCACTTCTTCCACTGCATCGGTATGTAATGTCGGAAGAGGACAGAACAAAACTGGCAATTCATTTACTTCCATTTCCTCCCACAATCTTTTTACTTAATGCATTGATGCATGATATTTTGATATTTCTCCCTTTTCATATATTTTCCTGTTTTGGTGGTAGACGAAAACGCTGTCCTCCTAATATGTTAGATGCATCATGATTGTTATATCTTGTTCTCGTAGTCACTTTGTCTTGTTATTTTGGATCTCAATTATAAGATCGCCTGGTGCTTTATGGTATCAACGAATAAAACTAAGATTGACAACTTCTGTGATGTTTCTGTGTTAAGAAAAACAATTAGGAACATATAACCATTAATACCTATTTTGCAGACTTGGTTTTGAATTTTCTAAATTTCCAGGATAATTTGTTGTCCTGCAACTTGGAGATTTCGTTTTCCACTTTAGACTTCAAGATGCTTCAAGTATGAGAACATATTGGTGCTGCTTAAGCCTCTTCTTTTGGTTTATGAGAACAAAAAGTCAAGGGAATGTTTGTGCGTTGGATGTATTTTTGTTTGATATTCTTATGTTTCCAGTTGGTTGAACTCATCCATTTTAATGTGCAAAATTGGTTGCAACTCTACAATATGCCGCTAAGTTATTGTGAAGACGGTTAATTTATGTATTCTTTTGCTCCTAACCCATCTCACAGATGCAGGATTGTTTTTCCAATGAGCATCTTGGGCTTGATGGCCATACCTCCTTAGAGGTATTCATCTGTTGTGACATCATTATTACTTTTGTTTCTTTTCCTTGCTGAAGTTTGCTCCTGTTTAAACTTGCAATGGAATTAGGAGGAGATAATAATAGAGCTCATGTTAACTATTTCCTGAACTGTCTGTCTATGGTATCAATGGAATTAGGAGGAGGTCACTTCTTTACGTGCAAAAGTTGCAGCTTTGGAGGAAGAACTAACAAAGTCACGTGAAGAGAATTCTGACAATCAAAATCAATGTCAACAGTTAGAAAAGGTGCATCTGTAATTTGAATTTAAAAGCAGTTTGGATATGAGTAACCATTTCTTCTTATAATGCAGAATCGCATTATCATATTTATTTTAATTTGCACAGGAACTGAAGGATCTTAAAGATTATGAACAGCATATGAAGCCAAAGGTTTGGTTTTTTGGTCTGTTTTTATCGTTTTTCCGCAGTTAGTTTTTACTTTTCTAGCAAGAAATTTTACTTTTGAAGTTGGTGAAAGTTTGTTTGTTAGTCTGAGCTACAGAGGGGGGTGGGGGGAGAAGGAGAAAATTTCAATTTGCGTAGGTGGAGAAGCAACTGATTATTGTTTGAACTTACTATGATTATTACGTATCTTTTGGGGCATGAAAGACACTTCTTTTTCTCCATTTTGTTTTAGTTTAATATATTAGTTCCTAATCTTTTGAGTTTCCTTCTATTTCCATTCTCTCTCTTGTTCTTAGTGTTATGGGAAGTTGTGTAAGTAGAGCTAGTACATGTTATTGTCTTCTACTAACAAAATGTTTGCAAGTTGATAAGTTATAAATCAAGTGGTCTATTTCGTGATAGGTTTAGAATTGGGATAACCATTCTTGCTAAAAAGACTGCTGCCCTAGTGAGTTAAAAGCTTTGTTTTATTGTGAATCTCTGTTACCAATATCTAAGCATAAAATGTTTTATATACAGAGGCATGTTACCATGCTTATATGAATTGAATGTAGCTGATTGGGGCTCAACCAAAAAGTCGCATAGTGGGATTGTCATTCTTTTCAATGTTTTATTTATGCTGCAATTGTCTCATGTCAATTAAAGAAAAGAACTCGGTTGATGCTGTGTATCTGTTGGTTCACTACTGCCAGCAGCTAGTTATTTGCGTGTTTTCTTGATGCAGAGAATGAAGATAATATCTGATCTATTGATATCTATTTCAAAAGCCGAGAGACAAGAAGCAAGGATGAAAGTACGCCAAGATTCCTTGAGACTTGGTAATGTGGGAGTAGTCAGGTACTTTAATGTTGTGTTTCACTTTTCAATTGATAGTTAGTTGTCTATCATCTTATGTAGCCAGAAAAAGAAGAATGTGTGAAAAAACGGAAAATCTTATAGCGGGTCCCCACTGGTGCAAGGAAATATGTTTACCATATGGCTGTAGGGAAAAAAGCAATGAATCATTTTACTGGTGCTTAGTGAAAAAGGCAACGTTTTTTTTTCCACTTAACGAATCCACGTGCATTTTATTTACCTTTACCTCAAGGATTTATTTGATGGTTGGTGTAATTTGAAAGCTGGACATTACTGTGCGAAATAGATGTGTCTTGCTTCTTCATTGACATTCTCCTTTTCAATGAATACATCTTTTATTTGTTGAATAATGGGTTGGCTTGTTTATAGGAGAGTTCACTGTTCACACCAGAATTTACCTTGCAAAATGCTAGATATAATGGGCAATACTTCATTTTGTTTACATGGACTCTAGTATGATTTCAGATATCGGCATGACTATCATTGAGTAGATCCATGGTGAATATAACAAATTAAAAATTGCAGTATGGATATTTATTGACGCCGAACACTTTTTTAGCAGCAGATAAGCGTCACATCTTATGAGGTGGTTTGTCTGACTTCAGAAAATATTTTACAGTTATGAAACTCATCTAATTAAATTGAAATGCTTCACATTGTAAGCTTCATTCATTTTGGAACCCATTTTCTTAATACCGATCACGTTTGGCACATTAGATAAGTTATAGACAGTTGCCTAGGTGGCTGGATACTGAGATGGGCAAAATTACCTCACTGATGCCTGCCATCGTTAAGTGGGCTGGGTGATCATCCAGAAATTTGAGTACCTCACAGTGTATATAGGCTAGAATTAAGTGCTTTTATCTAGCAAACTGATTGTAGTCTTTACCTGGGAAGGAATCAATATAAAAAAAAAAAGTGAAGAGAGAGAGAGATGCTGAATGGTTGACTTGTGCCGCATTGTATCTTAGAGAGATCTAAAGTCTTAAATGTGAGCGTTAATTTATTACTAAAGCTATGTAAAATCAAAACTACTATGATAGAATTTGATGTATGCTGTTAATTCTTTCTACTCATCCAATATGCAAAGGCACGAGACATGCTCTTTCTTTTGCTTCTTTCCTACATTCATATTGCCCTTAATGCCCTCCAACTTATTTATGAAAAATGATTCCTGCTTGAAATGAAAACAATTTTTTAAAATTTCCCTCCACCCTCCCCCTTTTTAGTAACAAAATGAATCAAAAGTAGGACCAAACTGAGAGTTTGTAAGCAGTGAAGTGACTTGCGGATGCAGGTCAGTTCATGCCTAAGAGCTTAAGAAGTTGTGACTTTCAAGATCTACTGAAGTCTTCAGCTTCAAGTAGTTAAAGTGTTCAGTTTCAAGTGGAATCAATCAGTAGTACGTCCCGCGCTTGATTGGTGAAGGAAAGCCGGGAATTTTGAATCTGGAATTTCGATATCAATTATGAAGGAATTTGTGTGCTGATGTAGCTAATAGCCCCCTTCATAGTTGATTCCTGTTTGGAGGTCATTTTAATGCATTTGGTTGCTTGAGTTGCAGTCGCGTCCTCCAGCCTGCATAAGAAATTGGGACCCATAGGAAATGTTAGTTTTCTGCCTCTGAAACTTCCATTCTTAATTTTTTTTGGTTCTTTTTTTACACTTTCTCATGCCTTCTGGTAAATATTGTTTTTAGGAGAGAATATTACTTAGTTATTTAGTTCTTGGATGGACATTGTTAAATTTTATGCTATTCTTTAGTTTAATTTTGCAGTTGACAAGGGAGCTGAACTCTGAAGTAATTATTTTACAAGTCTTCAGTGCAAAGTTTTCCTTTCTTTATCTTCATTTTCCCCTCATCTCATCTACGTAATTATCTCCCAATGTGTGTTGGATAATCAATATCAAATTTTGCTTCATTATGTTCTTTTTTTGCTCTGTGTCATCCATTTAATAATCATCTCCTATTGCTTTCATCTCTTTCTTCTTCCATGAACTGGACAGAGCTGGGACAGTCATCTCTGAGGCATGGGAGGATGGGCAAGCATTTAAGGATCTCAATACTCACCTTGTATGGTCTTTCCTGTTTTATGGCAAATTATTTGTTTATACTTGTGTTCGTTTATATATCAAGAATGCAAGATATTGGGTCAATTAACTTTTCTCCAGTTATATACATGATCTTGCAAGGGGATATACTTTTTCACTGTGGATCCCGTTGCCAAAAAACCTTCATGGCCAATATATAATATCTTTGATGCACAGCTAAACCCTGAGTATCTGTGCAATTTTTTTCCTAATGGACTACATTTACCAGCATGGAAAAACATGCAATTGATCGAGTGCCAAATTTCACTCTCTTCAGAAGCATGCTAGCTTCTATTCTAAAATATGATAATAAAGGTTCCTGGCTTGCAGTTGATAATTCTCTGTAACTTCATGAACTCTTGATTTGGCTTTCTATAGCACTGTTTGGACTGTAACAGGGTGTTTATGATGTAGGACCGAAGAGCAAAAGAACTTAACCAGAATTACAATTCACTGTTGCTAAGCCAATGAAGAATTCATTTGCATTTAGAATAATCATTTAGTCCTAAAGTGTTTAAAATCCATACTGGGAAGCAAGTAAATTTGGCACCTAATTCCCGAAACTCACAACATAAATAAATCTTAATATGACAGAATATAAACCCCTATAATTTATTTATTTGTGAGATTTCAATATCTAATGATTACCTTTAACAGTAGGTATCCAATACCCTTAGTTTCCACGTCATCTTTGGTCTGATGTTGCTTGCAGCATAGACTGAATGATGCATTTATGATTTACTCTGACGTAACATATATTGTAATATTATCAAGTTGAATGATTTGCGGAGTTTATTCCTGATATTTGATTGTTTTAGATGCTTAAATATAATTGTAGACGTCATATAACTCAAACTGATATCCCACGTACTAAGTATTCTAGTTTCATGTTACTTTGTCATCTTCTATATAAATTAAACTAGTAATTTTGTTTACAAGGTCTTTTCCTCAATTGAACTCTTCTCATTTCAGAGGAACTTGTTGGAGAACAAGGAAGCTGTTGAAAGGCAGCGAAAATTACTGAAGAAACGTCAATCAGGTAGAATTCTTCTTCCTTAAAAAAGATTACAAGTTTGTACATAATGACCTTCTTGGGGTACTTTAGTAATGATGATGGTGCTAATTTAGTAAGGAATGAACACATCTCAACATGGACAAAGCCACAATAAAATTTGGGTCGTGACACTTGATATCATTAAGATTGCAGTTATAGGTAAATACATTTTGTTTGAACTAGGATTTGCTTTTGGAATTATCTCGAGGTTATTTGTTTTGTCTCTACAATGGAATATTTTTTGTTCAAAGGACCCGGCTTCCTCAGTAGCATTCAGAGCCTCTTCTATTTGTTGGCTTGCTAGCAGCGGTTGCCTTCACTGAGTCAGGCCCTATGTGAAACCACATGCAACTGAAGGGAACATGTGCTTTCTCTGGGTTTTGTTTGGCTCTGTAAAACTACAATTTGGGAGTGGTCATAATGGGAATTATCCAGTTTTTCACGCTAAAATAATGACATATTTGAATGTTTATTGCAGATAAGAGTGATGGAAGTGACACAGAGGCAGTTCATGACGATGTTCTCTTTCTGGACGAAGTATACAAATCTCGTCTAGCCAGCATCAAGCGTGTACGTTTGCTTCTTCTACTATCGATTCTTGTTACATTTTTTACCATGCAATACTATTGTAGTTGAATTTCTTTCAGGAGGAAGAAACAGTAATGCGTGACAGAGATCGATATGAATTGGAGAAAGGAAGGCTTATACGTGAAATGAAACGCATTCGAGATGAGGATGGTTCCCGCTTTAACAATTTTCAGATTTTAAACCATCGATATGCTCTTCTAAACCTTCTTGGCAAAGGAGGATTTAGTGAGGTTTATAAGGTGAGGACTTTGCAAGTTATGTTTTGATCTGACGCTTTGAACATTTTTTATTGAATGGAAAGTGCCGAAAAAGGTTCCATGTATCGTAAGTATAGATATTTCTTCTTTCTGTATCAGAATCACAAGGGCAAACATTCTTGTAGTGATTTGTAATTTGCATTTCTGGCAGGCTTTTGACTTGGTGGAGCATAGATATGTTGCATGTAAGCTTCATAGTTTACATGCTCAGTGGAGTGAAGATAAGAAACAAAGTTACATACGACATGCAATCAGGGAGTACAACATTCACAAAACATTAGTGCATCCGCACATTGTTCGCCTTTGGGATATTTTTGAGATTGACCCAAATACATTTTGCACCGTCTTGGAGTACTGCAGTGGTATGAGCACTCTTGTCAGTTGTATTGTCAATCTGAATTTAACTCTTGAAGAGAAAAATGTGCATGGTCCTCGAGTAGAATCACCTTTCAAGACTCGCTAATGTTGTTCTTTCCATCAGGCAAAGATCTTGATGCAGTTCTTAAAGCAACACCGGTATTGCCAGAGAGAGAAGCAAGGATCATTATTGTCCAGATTTTTCAAGGCCTTGTTTACCTGAACAAAAGATCACAGAAGATTATCCATTATGATTTGAAGCCTGGAAATGTTTTATTTGATGAGCTTGGCTTTGCTAAAGTCACCGATTTTGGCCTTAGCAAGATAGTGGAGGATGATGTTGGATCCCAGGGCATGGAGCTTACGTCTCAAGGTGCTGGAACTTATTGGTAAGTGAAAATCATTTATGACATGTTTGGCATGGAGGATTGAATAGTGCATGGATAGTACTAAGGAAGAAAAAGAAGCTAAAATCTTGTTCCTCCCATTCTCCAGTCCTACTCATATATGCGTACCAAACATGGTCTTGGGTGTTTACTGTCGGACTTTATTTGTGCAAATGTTTATTAGATGTCAGCATTGAAGTGTCTTGCTTTGTCATGTGGCTTCCATGCAGTTCTTCTTCTTCTTCTGCATTTCCTTCTCCAATTTGAGGCATTCCTTTGAGCTAATGCATTGAACTATTTGTTACGTGTTAACCTAGTATGATAAAAGGTGAATTTTCTGTATTATACGTGCAATACAGATATATGATTCTATCCTGCAGAACCAATGCCCCTTTGCTTTTTGGCTTATGTAATCCATTTTCCTGTTTGTATGTCCAAAACTACCCCTCATGGTTGCTAGATATTAATGATAGTTGTCTCATTTTCTGAGATTAGTTCTTGAAAGAGAAGAGAAGGGCATCTCATTATCTGAGGCCAAAAATAAAATTTGGAAATCACATTTATCGTAGAAATTACCCCTGCATTTGAATCCTAGTTACTAGCAGAAAAGGAAAAGGCGAAAAGAATTCCTTTGTACTTGCCCCGGGACACTTATATTTTAGTTCATTTCTAATCAAAAGCAGAAGAATTCTATCCCAGTTGTTGTTTGAGATATAGTTGGTTGTCCTTGGTCCTGATGGTTTTCTAATGAGAATTTCATCAAGTCGAAACGTGTAAATTTTATTTAGTGCCTGTTTGGAGAAGCTTAAAATCAGCTTTTTATCAAAAGTTGATAATTTCAACTGGTCAAACTTCAATTTTAACCATACATTTTATGAGACACAACTTTTATCAACTTTTCAACCACACATTATATAAACTTTTATTAAAATCTGCTAAAACTTTAATCAAAAGCTTTGTCAAACGGACCTTAGTCTCATTCACAGAAATAGTAACGTTGCATTCTCAACTTTGTATTATAGTGCCTCTGCTTTTCTATTGATCATATCTTCTGCCGCAATCTCAGGTACCTGCCTCCAGAATGCTTTGAGCTAAACAAGACACCTCTCATATCCTCAAAGGTCTGTTACACTGTACTTTTCATATGTGAGAGCATGCTTTACTCAGCTTAAGAAAAGTAAAAGTCACTTTTTGTTTCCAAACATGTTTGCATATGTTACTTTTTTCTTAATTTTAAGTAAACAAGTTAAACATATTTTGACAGTAACTCGTAGCTTGTTGTCCAATTAAGTAACTTATTTCCAAGATTGGCCAATAAAAAAATTATGTATTTTAAAACTTATTTGCTTATAAGTGAACTTGCTTAACTATGTGCAAGCTAGAAGGATAAATGGCCTAACACCTGTGCTAATTTTTCCTAGTGTTAGACAAACGTATGGTTTGTCATGGTGTAGGCTCTTTTAGGGTGGCTTATTACTTGTCAAAGCTTTAAATATTCCAACACAACTTGGCCAAATTATAAACCCTACTCGTATGTCTCTGGAAACAGGTTGATGTTTGGTCGGTTGGTATTCTATTTTACCAAATGCTATTTGGAAGACGCCCTTTTGGACATGACCAGACACAAGAGAAAATTTTACGTGAAGACACCATTATCAAAGCCCGTAAGGTAGACTTTCCTTCAAGGCCATCCGTATCAAATGAGGCAAAGGTACACATATACTCTTTCATTAGGTTAAAAACACTAGTCAATGACCTTTTAGCGACTTCATGTTAATCATTAAACTTCATTTTGTTCCAAGTTGGTCACTGAACTGAAACTTTGTTAATCAGTCTTTTCTTCTTGTTACTGCTTCTGATTCTTATCTTGCACATTTACACGTTCAATATTTCTAGAAATACACTTCTGTTTTTCTCCTTTTTCTTTTTGCTTCACTTTGACGATGTGAGTCCCAGTATTGGTTCTCGACTTCTATTGGATTGTTTATTTTTTTGACTTTCTATTGCATATTGGCTTCTATTGGATGGTTTTGCTCATTATAAAGCCGTGTTTTAGTTTTATTTTCTTATTTTCTTGCTCAGTTTGAAGATTTAACCGTTCCTCTACATTTGCAAAAATGTAGTTCGTCGGTGTTCTAAACGAATTAACTTATCGATTATTTAAATTTTGTGCAGGATTTTATTCGTCGTTGTCTGACATATAGCCAAGTTGAGAGACCGGATGTTTTAACTATTGCTCAAGATCCATACCTAAGTTATGTAAAGAAATGATGAAAAATGCAACTTCCGATGTGTGTGAAAGGTTTAAAGTAAGGAGACAAATCACAAAATCCAAAGGGAATTTTGAATAGTTGTAAAGGCTTTGTAATTTTTTGCTCCCTGTTCTTCTTGCCTAATAGTTGCTGTACCCCATCCCCACCCCAACTAATCATCTTCATTTGTGTTCATCAAGCAAGCATATATTTTGCATTGAAGAATCCATGGGAATGAAGTAAATTAAAAATGAACTCAGGATTTGTTTATATGTATTTTACTGTTTTTTTTAGCTGCTGATGTATGGTCAAGTATACTATTGAAAAATGAAAAATGTGCACTTTGCAACAATTAATTAGGCTTTGTCGTCAAAAAAATTTGGAGTCACGGATGGGAATATTTTTTGCCAGATCTTGTTCAGTTCAATGTTACATATATAGAGAGGAAAAATGCTTGTCGTACACTCCTGCTCATCGTGAGATTTTGTTGGCAAAATATTGCGGTCATCACTGCGGTAAGTGGGAGTGTACAACAAGCGCCATTGATATAGAGAGATCAAAAGCAAAAAGAGAGAAAAAAAATGTTACTTTTCTGGGAAACCTGGACACTATATCAAGGATTAGAATAAGACGTGAATACTAGTATCAAAATGGATTCCCAGGAAATAACCAACACACCTATGATAGTGCATGCAAATCCCTTAGTGGGGTAATACTGCGGCAGTTGGAAAATCAGTGAAGGACAAATCACAACTATGGCACAAAAGGCTGTGAAAAAGGATCCCAACTTCTTAAAGTAGGAGGATTATTTGGAAAAGATAAGGTTGATAAAGCTTCTGCCATTCTTGGGTACCTTCATGCTGTTCTTTGGGGGCCAGCTTTAAAACCAAAATATACTGGTTTTAGGTTTTTTCTACTTGATTTAATCGATTCCACGAGGATTCTGTACCTATTATCAATTTTAGATTAATCTTAACTTTTACTTGAAAAGTCAAAAACTCAATGTGGTTGGTGATTTTAACTAAAAACTACTCAAAGCAATTAAAAGTATTAGTTGGAATGACCGTTTTTACTAAAAGGCTGAGTCAAACAAGCAGAATCGGAAAAGAACCAAACATATAAAACTTAAGTTAAAAATGCCTATTTTTGAATATGCCTATTTTACAAAGAAAAGACTCAAATATCATGTCGATAAGGTTTTTTAACGGATGGTCTGTGAGAACTAGAATTGACTTTAACAAATAATATCTTAACTACGCATGGCGCCTGCCAGTTTAACCATGTTAAACCAGTTTTTACAAAAATCGCAATTCACTAATGTATATATATTTTCATTTTATACCATAAAATCTATAATTTCTACTATAAATTAAAAGTAGAAGGGCTGCCAGTCAGTTTAACCATGTTAAACCAGTTTTTGCAAAAATCGCAATTCACTAATGTATATATATTTTCATTTTATACTATAAAATCTACAATTTCTACCATAAATTAAAAGTAGAAGAAATAACATACATTTTACAAGAATTTAGATGAGTTAGATTCTAACATTGAAATGAGATTTCTTAGAAATGAAATGAGTTGGATTCTAACTTTGAAATGTGTTAGATTCTTTATTGATTCCAACCAGTGGGAATAACGCTAAATAGCTGGGTGACCCGAAAATTTTATTTGAATGGCCGTTGACCCATTTTACAAGTAAATTATCGAATATATCTGTTTTTTTTTCCCGTTTATTACATTTCAAACGATTTCAAATTTATCTGTATACTGAAAAATAGAAGATTTAAAAGTTAGAATCTAACACATTTCAAAGTTAGAATCCAACTCATTTCATTTTTAAGAAATCTCATTTCAATGTTAGAATCTAACTCATCTAAATTCTTATAAAATGTATGTTATTTCTTCTACTTTTAATTTATGGTAGAAATTGTAGATTTTATGGTATAAAAAAATGATAAATACATATATGCAAAACCGGTTTAACATGGTTAAACTGGCGACCCTTCTACTTTTAATTTATAGTAGAAATTGTAGATTTTATGGTATAAAATGAAAATATATATACATTAGTGAATTGCGATTTTTGTAAAAGCGGGTTTAACATGTATATATATATACTAGTTTTGGCTACGTGCAATGAGCGTATGTAAAAAAAATGCGGGGGAAAATTTTAGAATTATTCATACAATCATTTTAAAATAAAAAAAAAAATGAAAATGGTTAATATAACGTGTATAAAAAATATTTGAAATTAAAATGTTTATTTTGAAAAAAAAAAAAAAATTTGGGTTCTTGAGGATGCTCGGTAACCAATTACATAAGTGAAAGGATTAGGCGTGGTTTTGTTGTATAACGCGAAATTCGAACATAAATATACACTTAAATATGTTAGAGAATTTGTAAAATTGATATGTTAAATAAATGAATAAGATAATGATTGTGGAGAATTAATATGATCACGGTTGGAAATTTTTTTGGTTCTGTGTTTACTTAGTATTTATGGCTACCGGAATGTATGAAAAAAAAAATGTAGTGATTTTAAAATAAAATAGAAATTAAAATGGGTAATTTAATATGTATAAAAAAATTTCAAAGTAAAATGTTTATTTGACAAAAGAAAAAAACAAAAATTTTTTTTTTGGTTGCTTAGAACACCGTCACTTTTTTTTTTTGAAATTTTATTGTGTCAAAGGAAATGAGCTTTAAAAAAATTGGTGAACAATAAAATAAAGTTCATTCTTCGAGTTCTTGGGCAATGAACAATTCATTGCCGAGAATTTTAGAATTTTCTTGTTTTTTTTTTTTTTTTTTTGCCAACATTATAAAAATAAAAACATTCAATTTGCTTAAGATAAAATAAAAAGAATAATAAAAAATTGAATGAAAATGTAAAAAAATAAAACATTCAATTTGCCACCAAGATTTCACTAATTGTGTGGATTTAGAAATTCTTGAATGGCATTTTTAGCATTTATTTAGAATAATTTGTAAAAGGTAAAAAAAAAAACAAGATTAATAAAAATTTGAATGAAAATTAAGTGTGAAAGAAAAAAAAATAAGAAAAATAAATTAAAGATTTTTTTTAGGCTGTTAAAACAATAGGGACCTTTTGTGCAATTATTCCTTATAAAAAAAAACACAATTGGATTTAATGGCAATTGATTGCCGAGATTGCTCGGCAATCAGAGCACTAATTTTATTTATTTATTTATTTATTTTTTTGTCAAATAAACATTTTAATTTCAATTTTTTTTTATACATGTTACATTAACCATATTTATTTTTATTTTATTTTAAAAATGATTGTATAAATAATTCTAAAACTTTTCATTGCATTTTACATTTTTTACATACTTGCATTTGTACGTAGCAATACCTACTTCTTTCTAATATAAAAGCATAATGAATATGATTAATTAAGATAAAAATAACTTTCTTCAAGGTAATAAAACTTTTGAAAATCAACATTTCCAGTTGTTGTTTTTAACAATACAAAATAAAAAAAAAAATTACAAAAGATCCCTCGATCAAGTCCTAACTAGAAATATCTTAAGAGAAGACGAGAAATCGTTTGGATTCAAGGCGAAACCCTTCTTCGCCGTTACGGAGTTCTTCTGCTCTAATCTCGCTCAAGCACCTATTTCTTTTGTACCTTCATTCAATTCACAGATAGTGATTGCGCCAATTCATTCATTAAAGAAAGATTTTCGCTTGCTAATTATAAGAGTGTCATACTCAATCAATTAAAGATAGACGCTCTCTCTTCTATACGATAGGCTAGTCCCATATGTTAACTAGCGGAACTCTTAAAGGAGGGAGCAAAGAACCAACCAGACTGACCTAGTGGATAAACAATTACCAATAATATAAACTGAGAATCTTGACAACCATACTCCTTTGGTTTTTTTTTTCTATTGTTAAAAACAACAATAATATAAACATACATTTTGTGTGAAATTGAATGAAAATTAAGTGTAAAAGAAAAAAAATTAAGAAAAAAAATTAAAGATTTTTTTTTTAGGTTGTGGGCATATCCCAACGATTTTAAAACAAAAGGGACCTTTTGTGCAATTATTCCTTAATAAAAAGCGAAAACAGTGAAATACTGTTCATGAACAATAAATTACTGTTCATCAAATTGATTGCCGAGATTGCATTGCTGAACACTGTTCAATTTTTTTTTTAATTTTATTGTGTCAAAGAAAATGGGCTTAAAAAAAATTGGTGAACAGTACAATAAAGTTCATTGCCTAGTTGCTCGGCAATAAACAATTCATTGCCGAGAATTTTACTATTCACGTTTTTTTTTCTTTTTTTTTTAATGTGGCAACATTATAAAAAATAAAAACATTCAATTTGCTTAATATTAAAAAAAAATATTAATAAAAAAATTGAATGAAAATGTGTAAAAAAAAATAAAACATTCAATTTGCCACCAAAATTTCACGGTCGTGGATTTTGAAATTCTTGAATGACATTTTTAGCATTTATTTAGAATAATTTGTAAAAGGTAAAATAAAAAAAAAAAAGATTAGTAAAAATTGAATGAAAATTAAGTGTGAAAGAAAAAAAAAAAATAAGAAAAATAAATTAAATTTTTTTTTTTTAGGTTGTAAGCGATTCCAACGATTTTAAAACAATAGAGACATTTTGTGCAATTATTCCTTATAAATTAATATATATATATATATATATATATATATATATATATATATATATATATATATATATATATATACACAATTGGATTTAATGGCAATTAATTGATTGCCAATTGATTGACATTTAATTGATTGCCGTTGATTGCCGAGATTGCTCGACAATCAGAGCACTAATTTTATTTTATTTTTGTAATTTTTTTTTGGGTCAAATAAACATTTTAATTTCAATTTTTTTTTATACATATTACATTAACCATTTTTTTTATTTTATTTTAAAATGATTGTATAAATAATTCTAAAACTTTTCAACGTGCATTTTACATTTTTTACATACTTGCATTTGTGCGTAGCAATACCTACTTCCTTCTAATATAAAAGCACAATGAATATGATTAATTAAGATAAAAATAACTTTCTTCAAGGTAATAAAACTTTTGAAAATCAACATTTGCCGTTGTTGTTTTTAACAATACAAAATAAAAAAAAAAAATTACAAAAGAATACAATTACCAATAATATAAACCGAGAATCTCGGCAACCATTTACGTTATACTCCTTTGTATTTTTTTTTTTCTATTGTTAAAAACAACAATAATATAAACACACATTTTGTGTTATTTTTTTTTGGAGGTCAACTAATATAAACATATTTCAATCGATCATTTTGGGAATAAAAGGTTTCATAATAATTAATGTTTTCGACCAAGTGTATGTTTCTCTGCAACTCACTTTTATTTTTCATTCTTGAAGTTTTTTTTTTTTTTTAATGTGGCAACATTATAAAAATAAAAACATTCAATTTGCTTATTTGCTTAAGATAAAAAAAAAGATTAATAAAAAAATTGAATGAAAAGGTAAAATAAATAAACAAGATTAGTACTAAATTGAATGAAATTAAGTATAAAAGAAAAAAAAATTAAAGAATTTTTTTTTAGGTTGTGAGCATATCCCAACGATTTTAAAACAATAGAGACCTTTTGTGCAATTATTCCTTATTTAAAAAAAAAAATTGGATTTACATGGCAATCGCTGGGCAATCAATTTGCCAATTGATTGCCCAGCCATTGATTGCCGAGATGGCTCGGCAACTGTTAAATTTTTTTTTTTTTTAATGTGTCAAAGAAAATGGGCTTAAAAAAAATTGGTGAACAGTAAAATAAAGATGAGTTGCTCTGCAATGAACAATTCATTGCCGAGAATTTTAGTGTTCACGCTTTTTTTTTAATGTGGCAACATTATAAAAAATAAAAACATTCAATTTGCTTATTTGCTTAAGATAAAATAAAAAAGATTAATAAAAAAATTGAATGAAAAAGTGTAAAAAAAATAAAAACACTCAATTTGCCACCAAGATTTTACAGTTACCTGAAATTCTTGAATGGCATTTTTTAGCATTTATTTAGAATAATTTGTAAAAGGTAAAATAAAAAAACAAGATTAGTAAAAAATTGAATGAAAATTAAGTGTAAAAGAAAAAAAATAAGAAAAATAAATTAAAGATTTTTTTTTAAGTTGTTGGCATATCCCAACGATTTTAAAATAATAGAGACTTTTTGTGCAATTATTCCTTTTAAAAAAAAAAGGTAAAATACTTGATTGCCGAGCCATCTCGGCAATCAAATTGATTGCCGAGATGGCTCAATTGGGTACCCAAAATTACAGTTATTGATGGAGGAAGCTTTGGAGTAGGAAACTATGCAATGTGTGGACGAGCTACAGTCCTGATTTCATGTTCTTTTGGCCAAATGCCAGAATATCTGTGATGGGAGGAGCTCAGGTATCTTTACACTTAAATTGTGTTTGAAATCACGAGATTGTGCTAGATTTAGAATCGACAACAGGCCCCAAATTTCCCTTGTTCAGAACCTTAGGATTTGAAGTTGGTTTTTATATGGTAAGTCTAATATAAAATTTTCAATTATTTGAAATCGCACTAAAAATGGTAAGATTTGACGAGCTTTGGCATTTCAAATTGCAAGGATTCTCTATGTTCCTTTTGTCCTTATTATTGAGTATCTCATGCATTGTTAGTTCATTGCAAGCAACAGCATTATTCCTCTAAATTTCCAACTTTATCATGATAGCGATAAATTGAGACAAACATTGTAAGATTATTATCGACACGAGTTCCAAATTCGCAATTGTAGTACTTCCAATAAAACCCAATACTCGGTTGTTATTTGTTAATTCGATGGCCTACATTCATTTCTTTGGGGTCTTTGGCTCAAATAGAAAATGGCAACGGAAGAAATTTGGAGTTCGGGTAGGACATTACTTTTGAAGGCGAGAGAGCTTAAAAAAAAAAAGTAAAATACTTGATTGCCGAGCCATCTCGGCAATCAATTTTAATCAAAATTGATTGCCGAGATGGCTCAACAATCAAGTATTTTACTTTTTTTTTTTTTTTTTAATTGTGTCAAAGAAAATGGGTTTAAAAAAAAAATTTGGTGAACGTATATATACATTTAGAATTCAAGGACAAGTTTATCATTATATAAATTCAATTATACCTATTGATAACAATCCTTCATTTTTACAACTCTACTTTTATGATACTGAAAATGAAATACAACATATGTTACAAAAATCAGATAAATTTTTCCAATTTTTTTTACTCAACAAGATTTTTTTTCTTGTCCAAACTTTAGAAAAAAATGTTAACTTCCAAGGTTGGCATTTTAACTATATCAAAAACTAATATTTGAACGTTTCCAAAGAACCACATGAAAATAAATCCTGAGAACGCCCTTTATCAAGCATTACATTCACGAGCTCTTACGCTTCTCCTCATTGATCTTCAAGACACTGTTGTATTAATATATTCGAGAAAGTTCTGCTGACATGATGAAACCTCTTCTTACCATATCAACTAACAATTTGCTAATTTCCTCATACAGATTTTCTTTGCAAATAACATTCATAAATGCATTATAATAACTCTCATTTACTGAAATTTTCCTTCCCTGCATAATGCATAATGTGATACAGCCCAATTGCATCCTTCACTCTGCCTTCCTTGGATAATGCTTTAAGCATACATCGATAGGTCTTATGTTGTAGTTGGATCTTTTCATCACAAGATCTCTCGAAAAACAAATCCTCAAAGATCTCGTATTTCCTAAATCGAATGTGTATATATATATATATATATATATATATATATATATATACACGTAATATGTATATATATATTGTGCTTTAATTTTGTTATTGTAGGGAATGAGTAATATATATATATATATATTACTCGGTAACCAAGTTGGTTGTCGAGGTTGCTCAACAACCAAAACCGGTTGCCGAGAATTGGTTAATTTTTTTTTTTTCGTTTTCCTCTTATTAAAACAACAATAATATAAACTATAATTGATGTAGATAAATTGTAGTCAAATGAAGTATTCACGTAGTAGAAGCAACCTCGGCAACCAACTTGGTTGCCGAGAATTGGTAAATTTTTTTTATTTTTTTTTTCGTTTTTTCTCTTATTAAAAGCAATAGATAAATTGTAGTCAAATGAAGTATTCCTCGTGAATGCGCACTCATTTTGTATAATCTTGGTGTTGGCAAATGAATCTCTAACTTGTTGTAATAATATTACAAAGGTGTCTAAAAATCTTAAGCTGTAGGATCCAATCTTTCAAAACTCGACTCCACTCTGAATTCTAGAATTCTAATTCTAATGGTGAATAAAATTTGCTCCAAACTTGAAAAGTAATAGAGAATAAAACAAATTAAAATTAAAGTTGTAAAAGGACGGAACTCGATGATCGAACTCGAATTTGAATTCTAATTCCAATAGTCAATAAAAGTCTGCTAAGCCTCAAAAGTAGCCGAAAATAAAACAAATTAAAGTTGTAAAAAGAAGTTGTAAAACGACGGCGTGTAGGACGAAAAAATGAACAGTAAAAAATTTAAGGCTCTTATATTATTGTAAGGATATATATCTTATCGAAATTTATGATTTTCATTGTTTTGGTCTAAACTCATATATCTCATCTCGATCTTATTATAGTTCACAATTCATTCAAAAGTTGATTAGACATTAAAAATATTGAATATAACAAATGAAATTTAAAAGCATGAAAAATATACTTTAATGTCAATTTAAAAGTAGAAATTAAATCATTAAAACTAGGCTACAATATTTTTTTTAATTATGAAATTTTGCTGAGCACATTAATCGAATACAATTAAAGATGGAAATGAAGAATTAAGGACGATTCTTCATTTGTCACTTTATATCTTCAAGCCTCTTGTCTTGTTTTTCAATCTTATCTTCAAAACCTAGATGAGAGAAATTTGTGTTTCAAGTGTTTTGACGTGTTTTTTCCATTTCTCTTTAACGTCCAAGACATTAAGTATATGTAGGTGTGTTTGGGGTCTTGAATTTTGTGCAAAATATGCACAAAGTATTCTTGAAGTTGTAAGATTTAACTAAAGTTCAAAATATGTCATAACAGGGGCCGTGTCTGCCTGAGATACAATGCATAAGTCACTTTTTTGGGGGACTTCTCGCAGCTGCAAGCATGTGCTCTACTCGATGTGGTATTTTTTAGAAACACAGAGTAAAACGCGCATAACGTTATGATAGAAAACTCTAATTCGTGATTCATAAAATACTTTGAATTTCAAATTCGATAAGCTTTTCAATATGTATTATACGCCATGTATAAATCGTTGCATCTTATTGTGGTGCTCTAAAATGTTCACTTCTTTTGATGTTTGACGCCATTTTTTGCTCATTTCTTTGCTAATATATTTTCTAACATCGGAGTTGTTCCTAAGATATGAAAATATAATGAAAATTAATAGTTACTCGAACAATTACTAGTATCTAGATAATAAATAAATACTAGATAAGTATATAAATTACACTTATCAAAGATCTTATCATTCTTCTACATTTGTAAACAAATGCAGTTCTTCACTATTCTATACAAATAATTTATCTTTGTATTTTAATTTTTATAGGATTACGAACATATAGCCAATTAGCCATTGCACAAGATCCCTAAGTTATACAAAGAAATGATGAAAAATACAACTTCTATATGTGGTGACAAACCACAAAATCTAAAGGGAATTTTGTATCGTTGTTTTTGCTCCATGTTCTTTTTTAAAGGTTGAACCTCAACCTCGATGACTTCTACCATCCCTGCTCTGGAGTCTTAGTGGAATATATAAATCGCAGGGATGTGCTATTCTCGATGAGAGAGGGTTGAAAACTTGCTTTTAACTGCAGACTGCAGTGAGGCTCTTTATATCAAAGGTAGGAATCGAACTCCCACTCTGCATTTTGCCAAATGTTCTAAACTACCTCATTCTCACTTTTCAACCAACTGAACTAAGTCCTAGGGACCTCTTTCTTACCTAATAGTTGGGGGTGTCCAAAGGAAATATGTGCACATTGCAACTACAATTAATTAGGCTTTTTAAAAAAAAATAAATAAATAAATAAATAAATTGGAGTTTGCGTGATGTATAGGTCTTTCTTGAAAAGGATTAAGTGAAGAGACGTCAACGTAGGGGTTAATTTCCTTCGCATTCACTACACTTTTGGCCTATTTTCAATTGAGTTACTATACTTCAATTTGTGTTAGTTGGGTCACTATACTCAAATTTTGTATCAATTGAGTCACTATATTTTAATTTTGTCTCAATTAGGATACTTCGTTCAATTCTGTTAAATTGTTTAACGCTAGACATTGACGTGGTCTTTAAAAATTACGTGGAATAAATAATAGAATTGAAAAATTCATTTTAAACATTAGACTTATGAATCGAAAATAACTCATAAGTTTTTCAGTTGAATCACTTCTTTCAGGTCCTTTTATGATGGCTACGTAGGATGGCTGTTAGTATTTAATGATCGCATCTAAGTTTGATGTTAGATAATGCGAGAGAATTGAACGAATTGGCCTAAATTGAGACAAAACTAAAGTGTAGTGACCCATTTGACACTAAATTATAGAATAATGATCCAATTGACACAAATTGAATTATATTGATCCAACTGAACATTGGGTCAAAGTACAATGAATATGAATAGAATTACCTGCCAAAGTAGATACAGCAGTTAAGGAAAGAACATTCTGGACTATTGACCACTTTGTTGCAAGACTATAAAATGCGTAATGCATAACGATGCAGTAGTGAGGTGAAGCATCAAGAATTATAGGTTTAAGTGCGTTATCCGAAGCCTATGCGTCAAAATACGTTTTCAAATTTTAATTTTTTTTAATGCTTAATTTTTAAATTTTAACAACATAGTCTTGAATATACTGATTTAAATTACAAAATTAAAGACCTAGTTTTCAAATAAAAATAAAAATATACGAGTTTTTAGAAAAATTATATTTATATTAAGAGCACATATCACGGTTGAACATATTACATTCAACGTAGTTTGAAATCAAAATTGCAGGACTAATTTTAATATTATAGCCTACAATTAGATTACAAAATAACAACCCACTATAATAGTTTTCAAAAGTTAGTAAATTATAACTACCACAAACATAAATACAAATTACTCAATAATTTTCTACAATTTAATTACATACCAACATAGCTTAACTTTTGTCTAACTCTTTATCGAATTTTAAGTTAAGTTCTTCTTCTTGATCTTCATCTAACTCATCTTCCATACCATTCGATACAAAATCATTTTCGCCGGACTCTCTTATTTCATTTTGATCATTTCTAATACATCTTGTTGATTTAAAAAAAGTATATTTTGGTCTAATCTGAAAATAAATTTAAAAAAATACTTGCTTGCTCTAATGCGTGTTATGCGCGATTATTCGCGCCAATTCTCTCATAATTGCGTTTATTCTCGTATTTTCTCGTCTATTCACGCATAGGCGATCAACAAAAAAAGTTGACCATATTTTTACGCGCATACCTTTCAATGCGATGCGTTTTGCAATCGCATCGAGTTTAGGCTCGCCTAGGCATATGTTTTAGGACACTGCTTTGTTGCTCTCCTAAAAAGGATTTTGTTCAGTGTGAATATTTATTAAAAAAGAAAATGAACTAAAAAACTTGATAGGAACTTTGTGTAGTACAAACTCTATGATGTATAGAGTCGAAGGTTGTTACGGCTATGTATATTTGTTCATATACATTCAATATAATCTTATTTTATTTAGATTGATCGACTCATTATAACTCGTAAAATAAAAATTGTGTTAACTCATTATAACTCGTAAAATACAAATCGTGTGAGAACTGAGACCCGATCTAATCATTTCAAAAGCAGGTCAGCACGCCCGACTTACACCGCTTGATGATTGCCAGGGCCATGTTCAGCATTAAGTACTATTAACCTAATTTCTAAATTTCTCGAATACAACCACGAAACGAAGTCGTTCTCACAGACGGGATTGAGTTGAAAGTTGATACCTTTGCTCCGGCGCCCGACGGCCGACGCCTCTTTCTGCTTATCGTACAAGACTGAATCAAATACCCATCGAATTTCTCCGCGATCCTAAACTCAGCAATGCTTCTCCTGACTCCAAAACACCAACTCCATTTTCTCCTGTTGTCAATCAAAAGGTATTATCCTGCACCCTGTCGTCTGCATACCCATCCCCTCCATCCCTCCCCAAATGATGCCGTAGAGCAAATCTTCCGCATAATTACTACTTCATCCACCCCACAATCCCTTAGAAACACCCTTAAAACATCCCAAATCTCGCTCTCAAACGACTTAACTGATAAAGTCCTGAAAAGGGTCCGTTTTTCCCACTCCAACCCACAACAAGCATTGGTGTTTTTCAAATTTACTTCAAGAAAAAATGGATTTTTCCATACTCCATACTCCTTGGACACAATGCTATACATTCTTGGTAGAAGCCGTAAATTCAATGAAATATGGGACCTTTTGTTGGAAACTAAAAAAAAGGACCGGTCTTTAATAACATCGAGAACTGTTCAAGTTGTTTTGGGTAGAATAGCTAAAGTTTGTTCGGTTAGGCAGACGGTTGAATCATTTAAATGGTTTAGAAAGCTTGTTTTTAAGTTTGATGTTAATTGTTACAATGCGTTGTTAAGGACGTTGTGCCAAGAAAAGAGTGTGAGTGACGCTAGGAATGTGTATCACAGTTTGAAGCGTGAGTTTAGGCCGGATTTGCGGACTTTTAACATCCTGTTGTCAGGATGGAAGTCGTCAGAGGAAGCTGAAGCATTTTTTGAGGAAATGAAGGAAATGGGGGTTGAGCCGGATATCGTGTCCTATAATTGCTTGGTAGATGTTTATTGTAAGGGAAGACAGATTGAGAATGCGGTTAAGGTAATGAACAAAATGAGGGAGGAAGGGATTGATTTAGATGTGATAACATATACTAGTTTAATTGGGGGGTTGGGCTTGGTGGGGCAACCAGATAAGGCAGTGGAGGTTTTAAAGGAGATGAAGGAGTATGGGTGCTATCCGGATGTCCCAGCATATAATGCTGCTATTCGAAACTTTTGCATTGCTAAGAGGTTAGGGGATGCATATAAGTTGATGGATGAAATGGTGGGAAAGGGGTTGAGCCCGACAGCTACAACTTATAACGTGTTCTTTAGATCTTTTTATTGGGCAAATGATTTGAGGAGCTCCTGGAGCTTATATATGAGGATGAGGGAGACAGGGTGCTTGCCTAATACACAATCCTGTATGTTTTTAATTCGTTTGATGAGGAGACATGAGAAGGTGGAGATGGCGCTCGAGTTATGGAATGATATGGTGGATAAGGGGTTTGGGTCGTACATTTTGGTTTCTGATGTTTTACTTGATTTTCTTTGTGATTTGGGGAAGTTGGAAGAGGCTGAGAGGTGTTTCTTGCAGATGATTGACAAGGGCCAGAAGCCAAGCAATGTTTCCTTCAAGAGGATCAAGGTGCTTATGGAATTGGCTAACAAGCATGAGTCTCTTCAGAATTTGTTCGAGAAGATGTCTGCTTTTGGTTCGTCAATCCAGCTAAGCAGAAATGAAGTGGATGAATTAGAAAGACCTATTTCAGATTTTATTTCCAGCTAAAAGAGAATTTTATGATTGTGGTCTGAGGAAGTGTTATTTACTAAAATTCAGTTTCACAGAAATCCTTGTTCAAAGAGGATATGCTACACCTTTGACGCCAGAGGTCTGCACCCAATTCTGTGATCGTTCCCTGCGATTAATGCAAGCAAAGATTTGGGGATATTTGATATCAAGGATATTCCTGAATACTGCATTTCTATATTGAAATCGTTTCTCTGGAATATAGTCAGTGGGGACTAGTAGAAGGCAGAAGTGATAAAGTCAAAATTTGGTGATTGTCGAAAGGTAAAAAGTGCCACAATGTTGAGCTGTTCTGAAGGGTGAAGGGGGGGTGGGGGGTGGTTTAATTATTCAGTTGGGTGAAGTTTCAACTGTCATCTTTGTTTGCCAGATAATGAATAACTTTATTGCAATGGAGGGGAAGCATTGACAAGCAATATTTAAAGAGAATTTTGTTTTCATGTGCAGAAATATGTCATCCCAAATTAGTTATTCTTGGTTATTTAATGATATATTGGGTATAGAACTATGTTTGACACTTCTTCGTTGTGGGTATATGTTTCATGTATTGTTGTGTGAATTGAAAGGGCAACGATGGCTGTACATTGATCAAGGGAAGAGAAAGGAACAAGTAGATCTGTTGAGGAAATTTTATGAAGTAGCTTGTGTTCAACACCAGGGGTGCATGTAAACAGCCATTCCCCTTATTCAGGAGGTAGATAATTTTACTTACATGATGACCAAGAATTCTTTGACAGAAGAGACTGCATTATTGCGGATCCTTGTCTTTCACTCCTTTATCCTGGTTGGCCAGTGATGTTACTGTACACAGAAGTTTCTTCAGTAAATGATTCAAATTAAGTATTCTCTGTTATACTTTTTATAGCTTCAAACTGTCAGTGATATTTCTTTAATTACATTTTCCTCCAAAATTTTGGTTCTTTTGGTTTGTTACATTTACATTTTAGAGATTCATGTATTTAAATATTTTGATAAGGAAGAACTTGCGATATAGTATTTATTGAAGTCTGATGTTTCTGACAGATTTGGAAAATTTCTGCAGTTTGTCTTGTTAAAAAGTTTGAGGAATAAATAGATCTGGATTTTGCTGAGTGTACTTCATAGGTATAAATTTTGAGTCTAGTGGAGTCGAGAAAAATGTACAATTTATGAAGAAATTGCTTGTCCTCATATTAAAGGCTTCCAATTGTGAAGAAAAACTGCCTCATCTTTGAGTAATGAAACTTTCATATTTCTTTGTCAAATTCATACAATTGTTTCATTCTGAAGCATGAGCCATATTGTGTTCATCAGTTCATGCTTCCATTTATTAAATTTCCAAAACTGCTGTCGACTTGAATTTGTCATTGGCTGGTGTTTTGAAATTAAGGTTTATGAGCTTTGCTGGGGGACATTTGCATTCCATTTTATAATTTTTTAGAAAATAAACAGTTTTTTCTTGTCCTCGGCAAATCTGAATGCTTTCTGATTTTTGGTTTTAATAGATTAAAGTAACTTTCCCTTCTATAATCTATTAAAAACAAACAGTTCTTTTTGGTTCTTGGCAAATCTGAATGCTTTCTGATTTAGGATCTTGAGCTGCTGATGACTAACATCATTGACAAGTTATACTAAGAACCTCGGAGAAACATTCTTTCAGTGATAGAATCTTGCAGTTCTTAAAATTTCAATTATTGATTTTTCTAGATAGGCTATTCCATGTTTGATTTGGCTTTCAATGAAATCGGTCATTTTTTGTTTTCAAATTCCATAAATCAGTGTACACACAGGATTAGTAGCATACTAGCATATGTACTAAAATGGAAATTTTTTTGGTTAGATTCATGGAATTGGCTAAGCTAAAATGAATAACACACACTCCGGATGGACAATGATGCCGACTGAAGCACAGATCGGACTGGCAATGCGCACTTCATCTCTGATAGATGTTGAAGTTCCATTCTTCCTGTGAATCAGGTACGATTCCATTTTACGTCATTTTAGTGTTAGATTTAATATTTACAAACTCTGTAGCTGCAGTTTCATATGAGGTTCCATCCTTACTATTTCCATTTTTACTTTTAGATTCACGTTTCACCCTTCATGATATGCTGCTAGGGGTTTATATTGCTGAAACACAAGTGAGCTTTCATCGAGGTTTGTATAGATTTAAGACGTAGCACTTCAAGTTGGAAGTTTAAGTGATGGATCCAACTTATATTTGCTAAATTTCCAAATCTTTTGTGTTTTAATGATCTATCGTCTAATGGAAATATAACCAAAATCATAAAGAGAGGAGAATCCTGCATATCTGTCATGACATATGGGCCTACCATAATGTGTATTTTTAGCAATCAAGATGCAGTATTTGTTATTATCAGAACCTTGGTGAAACCTTGTGCCCGATAAGGTCCCAAACTGATCTATTCAAAGAAACAAAACTTAAATTATTGCAATTAATCCTTACTCAATTAAATGATTTTTCAAGTTTAGAATCAATGAAAAGTGCATGCCAGGTTTCTCAATTCCTTGTTTTGCAGGTCTTTGATGGAGAGATTTTGGTGCCTTGGTATTGAGCAGAAGTAATACAAGATAATGATAGGAATCATCCTTTGCAGGTATATGTTTGATGCTGAGTTGTGATATGCCTCATACGAGTTTAGCATATATCACAAAGATTTAAAACTAGACACGCCTAAAAAATTATATGCACTAAAAGAAATTATACTTAAAAATAAGAATAACCCATTTCATATATACTTAAGAATTGATATGCACTCTGTTTTCTGATCTTACAATATCTTACACAATCAAATATCTATATTTGCTTATAATTTTTGAACTATCACAAGGGTGAAGCCTCTAATTTCCGACTGATTCCCCTCAAAGACAAAAAAAAAAAAAAAAAAAAAAGTAACCTATTTTGAATTGGGAAAACCAATTAAATCAAATGGTATACAAACAACTGAAGAATAAGTGTGGAATTATTTACTGGGCTGCTATTTGTTCTGTAGGTGTGGTTGTAAGACCATAACCAAATGGAAACAGAGGATCATAATGTGGATCACCAACATTCATCGGAAGCTGATCGACAGTCCTCATCCAAGTGCGGGCAAGCTTTCCGGTGAAACCATAGTTGCCGTAAAGAACATCAGCAACACCTTGGCCTTCGGTCCCCGGAAGCCAAGCAGCCACCAGTGCGTCCATTTTTTCAAGATAAGGTTCTATTACAACTGGGCGCCCAGAAATGATTGTGACAACACATTTCACAGATTCACACACATTAGTTATTGTACTGTAACCTGGTTCAGCTATTGTCAGATCTTTGCTATCTCCAACATATTCTGAATAAGGGTGTTCGCCCACGATGACAATAGCATAAGAGAAGTCGTTGGAATTTAAGAATTCCCTGTCGGGATTTTCATTGTATATAACTTCTGTTCCGGGATCTACAGTGTTCTTGATGGCTGTCAAGATTGTAGTACCTATCAAACAAGATGAATCAGATGAAAATCCGTGTTTGGGTCTCTTGTGTTTTGAGTATAATAAGATTTCTAATTCTTATATTTAGAACATACCAACTGTAGTGTTTCCAGAATGGCCATGCCATTCTATTGTCCATCCTCCACATTGATTACCAATGTCGTTGGCATGACTTCCTGCCACGAGTATCTTTCGTGCTTTCTTGGGAAGAGGAAGCAATGGCTCATCAGTGTTTTTACCATTCTTTAGAAGTACAAGTGATTTTCTCACAGCTTCCCGAGCCAATTCTCTATGCTCCTGTTCGAAGAAAAATTGCTCGAATGAACATTTTCCCATGATTAACAAAGGAAAAAGGGATAAATTTGTCTCTAGAATGTGTTTAATTACGGACCTGACTTCCAAGTTGACTCGCCAAGTTTCGATCAGCCATTGGATTCTCAAAGAGTCCCAAGATAAATTTGACCCTCAAAATCCTCTCCACAGCATCGTCAATTCTGCTCATTGGGATGACATTTTTCTTAACTAGTGAGGTCAGATCGTCAATGAACTCAACGAACTTGTATGGAACCATCACCTACAAAAAATTAAATAAGATCACATCTTTAGTTCACAAATAACAAATTTAATCCTTATTTCCAATAAGTTTGGATTGGCTACATATGAATACATTTTAAAGTACTGACCATATCGATTCCAGCTTGAATACCAGCTTGAACTGAATAAGTATAGTTAACATGTGGCGGGGATGTTATTCGATCAATACCCTCCGAATCTGATATGACAAAACCCTGAAATGCAACAAAGAGAAACAGTCTAAATTGACAAAATTAAGGAATAAGTTCCATTAAAATAAGCTATTTGTTTAGAAATGCTTACGTTGAATTTGAGCTTGTTCTTGAGGTATCCTGTGATGAGGTTATAATTAGCATGCATCTTCTTCCCATTCCAGCTTGAGTAGGATACCATAACAGTTGCAACACCCTTTCTAATGGAATCAAGATAAGCAGGCATATGGATATTTTTCAGTCCATTCCAGTCTATGATAGTGTCATACTCATCAATACCATTTATTGTGCCGCCATCTCCCACAAAGTGCTTTGCACACCCTGCAACTGTGATCCTTCACAACCCAAAATCAATCAGAATAACTGAATCACCAAAGGATCCCTATGTATTCATATACAACTACGTACAATAAACTTTTCGTTCCCCATAAATTTGGCGTCATGTTGGCTATATGAATCATTTTTCTCCTTTATATTCAGTTCATTGTTAATAATTCTAATACGAAGGAGAGAAGGAAGAAATGGAGATTAATTATACCTCTCATTATTGACATACGGAAAATTCATTGGATAATTGGCTGGAATGTCTCCTTGAAGACCAGGTATTAACTCAGTCATTGCTTGTACAATTTTGTGATCTTCACTATAGCTTTCAAAACAACGTCCCCATCTGGGATCCCGACAAACCTGTATATCAAGAAATTGAATGATTATTTCGTTTGGAATGATTAGTAGACATCGTGATATAGTAGGAACTACTGAACTAGGAAGAACATATATTTACCGCAATGCAAGGAGCAAAAGTATAAGGGATTCCTGTAGCTCTGACTTCGAGAGCAGTTGCAGCCCCAATCTTCTTCACAAGTTGGGGATCCCTGTAACAGATTTAATGCATCTAAGGGAGCGTGTTGAAGAGTGAATTTAAACTTTTGAATGAGATGGTTTGACGTAAGGCTTACCTCGTAGCTCCAAGACCGACGTTGTGAGGGAAAATGGTGGCATTAAAGACATTGTTATGGCCGTGAATGGCATCAGTTCCTATAATAATGGGAATTCCAAGACGATCAGAAAGAGCTCCCTTTTGGAATTCATCAGCCATATCCATCCATGTCTCAGCAGAAGCATGGGGAGCTGGTGCACTCCCTCCACCAATCAAAATACTCCCTGCAACATCATACATATATATATATATATATATTATTAATTCTATCAAAAATATTCATTAAAATAAAATCTTTGAAAAATACGTACCGATATGGTATTTCTTGATAATTTCTGGGGTCGTAACGTTACGCTCAATCTGTGTCATCTGGCCAATCTTTTCTTCAAGTGTCATTCTACTAAGGAGATCGTTGATTCTGGCATGCAAAGGCTGTTTGGGGTCTTTGTATTTGAGGTACTCTGCTCCTTGGATAGCAATTGCCCACAATAAAAAGAATACCATAACCACGCACACTGACAACCTCGCCATGCTAATTAAATAATTAGGACCTGTAAATCATAACATGTATCATAACATATATACATAGAAAAGGAGAGTGGACAAATTGAGATTCGATTACAAGGGTAATTCATAAGTTAGGAATAAAGTTAAGAAACAACACCTTATCGTGTGGAAAGTACCCCTTCTAAATATGATTCTCTTATTGAGATTTTGGGAATTTTTAAAATATCAAAACCGGATTTACAAGTTATATATTTTCTATATTTTTTATGTTTATGTTTATTTTTATTTTTTAAATAAAACAGTGCTTTTCATTTCCAAAAGCTAGAAATAATTTTATTTTGATTCACAATAGAAAAACATAAATTGATTTTCATCAAATTTGTTTTAAAATAAATATATTTTTATTAGTCATAGTTGAAAATATGTACACCACCAAAAGAGAATGTGACATTTATTCTCACTATTAATGACAACTAATAAAGGTAAAGTCAGGGGTGGGTATATTTTTTTCGAAACTACTCGATCTGGTCTAATTTCATCACCACCTATATTGACATGAAAGGAGACAATGACTTAATTTCCATAATATGAAAATAAGTGTTTGTATAACAAGGAGAGAGATTGTACGTACTCTCACATTACATGCATGCAAATGCATAAATTATTATGATCATATAATAATAAGATAAACTTACTTGTAACTTATAAGTTGTGCTTCACCTCCAAGATAATTATATTCTAGAGAGAGAGAGAGAGAGTTTTTAGTTGTTCCTTAATTGTCTGTCTATTGAACAAACTTGAAATTTGGTTAGGAAAAAATGAATGAAGAAATGGTGCTTTTATAATGGAAATTACTTGTATTACTATTCCACCATTTCTAACAATGTAAAACCCAGTCAATTGCTCCAATCTCCATTAATCTGACGTGGATACCTTATCCATTCTTAAAACATTCTACAAACAACAGTCCTCAAATCTTGGATTAAATTAAATTCAATCCAAATCTTCATACACCTTTTGGGAATAAAATATTAATATTAATACTTGAGATTTCATATTAAAATGTCAATCTTATTAAGAGGAGTAGCCCAAATTCTTATATACTTATAAGAGATAAGAGAAAAATTTTCACGTCATTTAGATTACTCCTCTCATCGTTTTGACTTTTTAAAATAGAACTTTCAAACTCGATATAAAAAACATAATCAATATATTAGAGCTTGTGCTAAAAAATTAATATTTTAAGACGAAACTCTAAAATTCAATACTATTATAATATATTGAACTCTATATAGATATATAGAAAATCAGAAATAATTAATGAATAAAAACGTGTTATAAATTTGATAATTGTACTATTTAATTTTGTGTTCTAGATGTCATTATGTATCTCGTTGAAGCTCTTGAAATTTAGTTGAGAGAATTGAAAGGTAAAAGAGTTGATAGAGACATTCTTGAATTAGTAACGTAACTTGGGGGAGTCATTCAAGGTTTCCAGAAAATAGTCATACAGTGCCTAAATTAAGAAATCAAGGATTTCAGTACGTATACTGTCCAAATCAGACAGTATATTCAACCCTAATTTTGGATTAGGTTAATTAGGGTGGGAGAAATTTGTTTTTGACATGCCACGTGGTCAGTTGTTAGCCTGTATTAACCTAATATAAGAAATCATTTCTTTACCAAATAACATGACTAGTATATATTAGGGTCAAAAAGTGCTTGATTTTAGCCGGTTGATTGATTGATAATTACGCAACCGCTATATATTCTCTCTTGTTGCATGCAAATTATGCTTGTAGATGAAGTTGAGTTTAGTGTTTTCTGCATGTTTACAACCTAGGTATTTAACTGTATTCAACAATATAATTATATAAGAGCACCTTAATGCACCCTATTTATTATTTTTTATACGTACCATATAAAAGTTCATTTGGTATGATTTATAAACTAATTTATTTGATCAAAATGATTTATTTGATCAAAAATAGTTTATTTCACCAAAAATTTTACTTTGGTAGCATGGCATTTTTTATTATTCTTGGTCAAATGAAATAGTTTATAAACTATACCAAATGAACTTTAAATTCAGATAGGCGGAGTTATAAAAAAAAACCCATCTCCAATGCATGTTGATGTGGCACACCAAAAAAGACTCTGTCTAAATTTAGACGCACTTCTAGATAGAGTGATTCAACAAATTTAAATACAACTCAGCATTTTATTAAAAAAAAAAAAAAAGGTTGGACGAGAGAAATAAAAATTGAAGACCCGCCAATTTAAAAAAAAAATTTAATGCCACAAACGATAATATTAGTTTTAGACGGAATCCATTGAAGAGGAATTTTTAATTTGACCGTCTATTCGATAGACATAGTGCCACATGGACTAGAAGTCCATCTATTTTACCTGCCACGTAGACTTCAATAGACGGAACATTGGAGATGCTTTAATATGTACAACTTTTTTTCGTTTTCTTTTTTAATATTATGCAGTTATGTAATTTATTTTACTACAAATACGGAAAACGAAAATACAACACTAACAAACCCATTATTGAAAATGAAAACACAACACTAACACTTTAGACGGAGCAAGATTTTGGCTTTTTAAAGTTTGGGTTACTTTTTTTAATCATGTTGATCTTTTAAATTTCAATTCAAGACTTGATATGATAAAAAAGTCCAAAAAGATCTAAGTGTCTAACAAATAATGCAATCCGTATAAAATTCAAACGAGCATGCAATTCAATTTTGAAGTTAGAGTTCTCATACGATTTACAATCTTGCGACAACAAGTTAAGGTAAAAATCCATATTGATTAACCATAAATAATGATTAGCATATAAAAAATAGAGTTAATAAAATTAACTCTCTTAAATGAAACTTTCAAGACACAATAACTTTACAAAATATACGGGCCGGGATTGAGTTGCAAAATTTAAGGGCGGCAAGACTTTGAAGAAATTGAGGTTGAATTCCATAAAAATGAGGTTGAATTCCGGTTAATAGTGTTTGTGGCGTACTCGTAAGTTATACCTAATTCTAGACTCCAGGAGAGGATTCCAACTCCTACATATTTCACAAAAAAAGAAACAAGAAAATAGTGTACACACGTGCACACATACACATATACACTTACGTATAGACCAAACATGTTTTTGGACCATACTATATATGATTGAGAAAAAAAAAATGAATTAAAATTGTGTGTGTCGTGGAGCCCAGAATTACTTAGTAATGTGTATTAAACAAGTCTATCCGACTTGTAAGAGAGTGTTTCTAATAAATTTACTTAGTATTGTGTAATAAACAAGTCTATCCGACTTGTAAGAGAGTGTTTCTAATAAGTATATAATCTTCATACAAACGGACATGTTAGAGCATCTCCAACCATGATCTTCAAACTAGTACAACTTTTACATCAAAATAATACAATTTTCACACTATCTTTTTTATCCATCTCTAACCATGATTTTTAAAAATTGCACCAAATGAATAGTATTTTTTTTCTTTCCTTATTTTTTTTTATTTTCAACAATTTATTGATTTTAAAAATTATTTAATTAAATATTCTATCACTACTCAAATTTATAAATGAAAAATTAAATACTCCTTTATTAGTAAAATTTATAAATTAAAATTTTAATTTAATGAGTAATTTTATTTTAACGTATTCATTAATTACTTTTTATTAATCAATTAGAATTTGTTATATTAATAAAAATAATAATGAAAAGAAAAGACACGTAAATAAAATTAAATCATAAAATAATAAAAAAGTATAAAAAAAGATATAGAAAGAAAAACAAATTTGCCTAGTATAATTTGAAGGAAAAAAAACTCTAAAACTCACACCAAATGTATAGTGCTGCGCCACCACTCCAAAATGGAGTAGTGAAATAGAGATTCATTGAAGATGATCTTATAAATGAATAATAGTTTCAGACATACAAGATATCTTTTTTTAAATATATTTGTTTGTACAACACCCCACCCCCAACCTGATGCATACACACATTAATTATTTATCAATTTTTTAAAATCGAGTTGTTGATCCTGAAAAAAAGTAAAGAGTCAAAGAATTAAGTAAATAAAAATAAAAAAAATTATTGGGGTCCAACCTGCCAGTTTTGAGGTTGAACCAACTGATTCTAAGATTTTTTTAGTTGAACGGACCAATTTGACTGGTTTCTCGTGACAATGCCATTTAATTTACTAAAATTAATTACTTGTACATGATATTGCATTTTACATACATATATTTGTACTCCTCAAATATATATGAACAAAGTAATCTACAGTCCGAGAATTGAAACTTAATCATGCATTATTAAAATCTTGACGAAACAATTCAAATAGTCCCAAATGAGTAGATAGTTTCTTTAAAACCGTTCAATTTTGGTGAGTTTTGATTGGTCTAACAATATAATCGCTAAAATTGTTTCGACTGGCACCTCAACAATGTTTAAGATCAAACCAACAAGTTCAGTACAAGTTTAATAACTATGTAATTAGCTAAATTATCATGCATGAAATATTATTACGTAAGGTGTGTGTAAAATTTGAGAGACATGAGTCGAATATCAAATAATTAAATAATTTCACTTGGAATATAAAATAGTTGAAAATCTTTCAACTAAACTTAGGCCGATTTTTGCATATATATTTTGAGTAATAGTAATATTAATTAATTAAGTGTTGGGTGTTTGACTAGTGACAATTTAATACTTATCTTATAAAAGAATATAAAATAACTTAAAATAAACTTCGGACTTCATGCAATACAATACAGAATTACGTGGCGTAAGATATAAAACAGAGACATGAGTCGAATATCAAATAATTAAATAAAACACACATGGAATATAAAATAGTTGAAAATCTTTCAACTAAACTTAGGCCGATTTTTGCATATATATTTTGAGTAATAGTAATATTAATTAATTAAGTGTTGGGTGTTTGACTAGTGACAATTTAATACTTATCTTATAAAAGAATATAAAATAACTTTGAATAAACTTCGGACTCCAAGTACCACATGCAATACAATACAGAATTACGTGGCGTAAGATATAAAACCATAAAGGTGAGTTGGGTTGTAGAGGCCTAGAGCATTCGGCCCCGAGCAGTGGTTGGTTAAGTTGAAGAGGCAAATTGTATCGGAAATGAAATTTATATGGATTAGCGTGTTTGGTTTTCTTCTTCTTCTTCTTCTTCTTCTTCTTCTTCTTTTTTTTTTTGAAGAGATTTTTAAGGAAAATTAACTAAAATACAATTATTTTTGTAGTGGTGGACCGTGGACTAGCTCGACCTAACTCGCTGAAAAAATGTCGTTGCTAGGCTGTTGCAAGGCAAAGTTGTTTACGTCTTCATGGGCGTGGGGACATATAATTTTAGATTTGGTCCCAATTAATTGACTTTATTTGAGAACCAATATTGTCTCTCAAGCAATAATTTTTTTAGAAAATGGGGATATCTTACGTAAAATTTCCATAATGACCTACGAGTCTCAACCATTTTTTGTTGAAAATAAATAAACAAAGCAGCAGAGTCAGGATTTTTGATCTAACGAGTCGACTGTGTTACGAGTTAACACATTGCGATATTTGAAGAAAATAATAAAACTACCTATTTTATTCAAAAACTTCGTTAAGAAAACATAAAAGTAATCAACTTTGGATTAACCGTACATTAAAATAATGAACAAAACAGAAAAGTTGAATCAACATTTTATTTAAAATAAAATCAATGTTTAATTACACAACACCCGAAAAATTGAAAAAAAAAATAAGGGTTGACATATTCAGATTTATCTATGTATAATGGTGCTTGATATAATTTTCGTTAGTCATTTCAATGGTGGAAACTATGGTTTAGCTTAAATTAGTGGATGAGGCGAGTAATTTTATGCTCCATTGTTGATTATGAAAGCTTTCTGTGCGGGTGTGAAAAAAGAAAAGAAAAGGAAAGGAAAGTTTATGTTAAAAAAAAAAAAAAAGACAAATTGGGCAAATGGAACTAAAGGTTTGGGGACTGAAAAGTTCAATTTTAAAGGTTGGAGAAGTATTTGCTATAAGTACTAAAGTTAAGGACTAATTGTGAAAATTTTCCAAAAGAAAAAAAGGAAGCCTCGTAGAGTCGTAATTTAATTTTTCGCCCATCCCACATACATGCACGTATTTATTTACTTTATTCAATGAGAAAGGATATTATGACAAAAAACCAATAATTTTATTGGATAAGAACCAAGAACTCATTTTATATTCTTATCGCTAAACAAGGATTAAGAAAATTAATTTAAAGCTCAACACGAACCTCGTACCCTGATTAAATGAAAGACTACGAGGTTTCTTGGACATGAGAATGGACGTCTTTCGTACGTTTCTTTTACAACGTTTGCCTACTTTTGAATGTGATAAGTATTTGTTGTGTCCAAGAGACTTTATCTCATCAGATTATATTTATTTATTTATTTTTCAATAAAACTGAAAAAAACCCAAATTACTTTATTGGATAAGTACCAACCAAGAATTAGACTGATTTTATTCTCAAAACATGCATTCTGAGTACGAAGTTTCTTCAAGTTAGTAATGTATGTGTTTACTTATTTTAATTTAAAGATGGAATTATAAATTTTAATATAGTATCGGAGTCATTTAAGTTGAAACGAGCAATTATATTCGACTATAACTCAAATGAGTACAAGAATTTTAATATTGATGTTCTCAAACGAGTCATCATCTTACGGGACATGTTAAATGATAAATTCTACATCGATTAATACTGAAATATTATTAACAAATATATAAGGACTTGAGCTGCTCTTCTTAATAAGATTGAGATACAACTCTAAGTTTTAATATTTGATATTAATACAAATGTTTGGACTCCATCGTAAGCAATTTGGAGGTTTTAGTTGAAAATTCGAAGGTACTTTTCAAGATGCATTTGATATCGGTGTTACTTTTACGATTATAGTTAGGGAAATTAGCGCAAATGGTCTATAACGTATGATATTAGTGTGAAAATGGTTCCTAACCTTTCATTTTTGGCAGCATGATCCCTAACCGATCTATTTAGGTGCGCAATTGGTCCTTTTTTACGGATTCCGTTAAAAATCCGTTAAAAACCTATCCATTTAGGTGCGCAAATCGTCTTTCTCATTTTTTTTGTCTTTATTAGTGGGGGGTAAAATTGTCAAGTTACATTTTTTTCTTTCTTTCAATTGGCGCAAATAGTCCCTAACCTTTATCTTAGTGTGGAAATGATCTCTAACATTTATTTTTTAGCTCAACAGTCCCTAACCTATATATTTTAGTGCGCAATTGATCCTTATTTAATGAAAAAGACAAAAATATCCATACTTTTAATTAAAGAAATTAACAATTGGAGTCCTAACCTTTGCAAAAAGTAAAAATAGGTCCGATACTTTAAATTATTTTGTATATTTTATGAACTATTATAAAATGGTCTTGGGATTCCAATTGCAATTTTCTTTAATTAAAACTAATGATATTTTTGTCTTTTTATTAAATAATGATCAATTGCACACCAAAACATGTAGGTTAGGAACTTTTGTGCTAAAAAATAAAGGTTAGAGACTATATCCACACTAAGGTAAAGGTTATGGACCATTTGCGCCAATTGAAAGAAAGAAAAAAAATATATAATTTGACAATTTTACCCCCACTAATAAAGATAAAAAAATAAATGAGAAGGACTATTTGTGCACTTAAATGGATAGGTTTTTAACAAATTTTTAATAGAATCCGTAAAAAAGGATCAATTGCGCACTTAAATGAATAGGTTAGAGACCATTCTGCTAAAAATGAAAGGTTATAAACCATTTGCACACTAATATCATACATTAGAGACCATTTGCGCCAATTTCCCTTATAGTTACGTGTAGTCCCATTTTAGTGTTTGAGAGTCTTTGTCTGAAAGTTGCCTGTTTTTAATCATGTTCAATGTATTTTAACTTTCTTCGATTATTACGAATAAGTTGTTTGAGTCATTTATCATGCAAAACTCATTATACCTCAATTAACCGTTAAAAAGTAGAAATTAAGGTGAAAGTTGACATTTCGAATTAGATTTGACCACATCATATGGGGTCGAATTTATGAAAAATTGACATACACAAATTAATTTTTATTAATAAATTGGGTCAAGACTTGGAATTGAAAAACAAAAGTAAAGACTAATTAACAACCACGTGTTTTTAATGTTTATACAATAAATCAACCTTAATTTGTTCAAAGTCTTGCCGCGTCCTGCAACTCAATTCCGTTGCAGCTTATTATGCAGAACAAGAATTTTGATTAATTAATGCACGTAATGTCCCAAATTAAGACATACGTGTTAAAACGATTTTTCCATATAAGTATTCATATGTAGCTCATTTATCTTTTGACTCGAATAAATTCATCGTAAATTGCCGATGTTAGTATTATAATATGTTCTTTGTCCATTTTCGTATGTTCAAAGTCCAACTTATATTTCGTTTCTATCGACCATGTAGAACGTTGATTGCTTGAAACCCATAAATATACGGTATCATAGACAAATAATAAAGTCATATAAATCTAGCCTTAACTTAATTAGCCAAATAATCAGGGCCCGCCCTGAGATTTGGAAGGCCTTATGCGAAAATTTAAATGAGGTCCTTAATATATTGAAATGTTTTTAAAATATAAATTTTTGAGAGACAATTAAAAAATGATTGGAATTTGTATTAAGATGTGGAGCATAATATGTTGCGCTACATGGATCAACCTTAGAGTTATACAGTATTTGTATTTTCTTAAATAATGGTGTTTTTCGAAATTTTGCCTTAGAGTTTCATTATAATTAGAAAACTTTCATTGTGTTATTATATATATGACTAATCTCTTGTAAACAAAAATCATCATTTTTTATAGGACTATATGAATTCTTGTATTATTTATTCTTTGCCCTTTTATTTATTATTTCAATCCGAACAATTTGGAAAATCGTTTTGATTCAAGATAAAAATTTATAAAATGATGTTTAAAAAGAAAATTGCACGATCTACAATTTAAAGATTATATTAAGATAGATAATGTATGTTAGATTTGGATTTATTTTCTATTTAGACTCATTTTACATTTAAGCATGTTGGTCTTGAGGGGAGGGGGAGGGGAGGGGGGGAGGGTGGGGGCCAAAATTGGCCCCTGCATGGCTGGGGGCCCTAGCCGTCTAGGGTGAGTGCCGGCCCTGTGAATACTTAAAAGCAATAAAATTGATATAAATCTTCATATATCTTGTAACATTTCTTTTCTTCTAATTCTTGACCTCGTCTCATCAACATGTCTCTCAAGTTCAAATATTTGTCTTACATTCACGAAAACAACTAAAATTCAATATATAAATCAACTCTAATATCCTCGAAATAATAAGCAAAAAAATCTGTTGTAAACTTAACTTAGATAAGTTTAGAAATTACAAACAGTTGTCTCTGCATGATTTTGACTAATTAATTGACCAAATCAAAAAATAGGATTGAACATGCAGTCTGATTTGGACATGGAAATCTAGAATTCTTGATTTGTATAAATCCTCGGACAGGATAATAAAAATTAAGACATGAACGTGAAAAGGGATAAATGAATGGATAAGGTTCCATGTCAGATTAATCGAGATTGGACATTGGTTGCCAGGTACATGGTATGCCAATCTAACTCATTTATCTTTTAATTCAATTTTTTATTTTTCAATTGAAAATATCGTAACAGATCGTTTAAAATTCATTAGCTTATCATTCCTTGTGTCTATATTTGTAAGTCAATAACATGTTTGGTAATGGTAAGTATTGAACTATATTAATGAAAAAAAATTCAAATCTTATTCATTATATTATATTGTATATAAATTTTTGTTATTTTTCAAAGAAACTCTATTTTTGTATTGGGTTTATGCAATAACCACCCACGTGGCATGCATAATTTTGACTAATTACCTAATCCAAAATTAAGAATTGATTATTTGTGAAAAGAGCAGTTTTAAGATTCAGTGGTCTGATTTGGACAATGGAAGTCTAAATTTAATTCTTAATTTGGGCAGTCTTTTCTGGAAACCTTCCTCATATAACCTGTTAATTTGTTTACTTTTCTATTGTTTACCTATGTATAACGTGTGATCTCAAAAGTCACATGCAAACGCAAAAAGTACGTTAGATCATACAATATTAGACAAGTATATAAACGTATGATCTCAAAATTCTACACAAACGTAAATAGTACGTTAGATCATACAATATTAAACGGATATATACTTATTAAATTAATTTTGCATTTATTTTCTATAACTATGTTCAATTGTATGTAGTTCACGCTTCTTATTTTTAAATATTATTTAGTCTAACATAATAAAAATGTCATTAATAAATATAAACCTTTTGACAAGAAAAATAATTATAATTTAATATTTGAGAAGTGGTCCTTGTAGCTAATTTTTCTAAGTAAGTTTTAGGGAGGATAATTTTAATTAATTAAGTAATAACTAAAACTGGAGGAAATTAAGAATGGATGAGGTATCCATGTCAGATTAATGGAGATTCCACCAATTGACTGAGTTTCGGAATTAAAATGGAAGTTATTGTAGAATAGTGAACAGTATATTATATGTTTCAAAATTATAAATGAACTCAAGCTGTTTAAGTATTATACATGAATTTATGAATTTGTTTACTATCTATATATAAATTAACTTCTTTGAGTCAAAACTAATGAAATAATCCACGTGGCAAACAGTGCGTGCTTATGTGGTTATGGCGTGGCAGATAATTGACGGATTAATTATGTGAATGCTACATAAACTTTATCCCATATTTTAAAATCATACATAAACTCAACTTTATTTTAAAATTATACATAAAAAATTGACATAGATGCAACTTCTTTTTATTGGTATAAAAATATAGCATATTATTTAAGCATACTTTTTTGGTTTCTATGAGGCAAAAATTTGATTAAATAAACTACCATAGTTTGCAGTCAAATTATGAAGTCGGACACATGCAATACTAGTTACATCCGATATTCTCTAGTAAAGCTCTTGCAATCTTGTGGTTATAATGCAGTACACTTGTATGTGTGGTGTGCAACTTGTTTTCAATTTTGATTTTGTTAAAAGTTAAAGTCAAAGTCAACAATTAATTTTAACCACACATTTTATGGTCCCACAATTTTTCAATCACTTTTACTAAAAATTTGATTTTAATCAAACACATTTTAAATATTATTTTGGTGAATAAAATTAAAAGTTTTAGGACGACTTTGACAAAATTCTTGAAGATAGATTTGCATTTTTCATATATAAAGTTTCTTATAATGTTTGAAAAATTCTCATTAACCAATATTTTAATATTGCATCATGGCGTCTGCTTTGAGAGAGGTCGGTTTCGAGAAGTTTCCTAAACTTTGCTTATATATTTTATTATTAAATTTGGAGAGTATTACGATCTTGTGCAACATTCTAATACTTAAAATTTTATATATAAAATTTCTTTCTCTATTCTCTAACTCTGGACCGTTCTTTGTTTTTTATTTTTTACTAATTTGGTCGAGATTCGCTTTTTACTAATTTCATTCTGTTTTATAGGCCATAACTTTAGAATATCATAAATAAGCAATGATGAGATCAATTTCTTTTTCAATTTTTATACCTCTATGTATCATCCACTTTAACTTCAAACAACAACAAAAATGAGTTGACATAAAAAAGAACCACTCACATCTTTAAGATGAAATTTGAACAATTATTGAATAAATTCTAAAACAATAGTTCATTTATTGCAAAGTGGCAAAATAGATGCTACAACAACAATTTCAATCAAAACCAAAAGTTCAAATGGTAATTTTCACAATTGCATTTTACAAGATATTGTTTTTTTCTATGACATTTTGACAAACACTTGTGTAGAACAATATAACTTACACAATAATATTACCATGGAGTTTGCTTGTTTGGTATGCAATACCAACTTCAAATGCATTTTATATGGATAAGAAACTTGGAGTAAACTTAATAACAACAATATTGTTCCTTGATGAAGGCCTGACATTTATGTATGAATGAGAAATAAATTCGTAAATTTGTATATAATTTTGAAATATGGAGTAAAGTTTATGCAATATACACAATTAATAAACAAATAAAAATGTCTTTCAAACGAACACGAGAGAGAGAGAGAGAGAGAGAGAGAGAGAGAGAGAGAGAGAGAGAGACGTACAAAGAAGTCAATCATTTTCTCTCCTTGTTACAAACACTTATGGAAGTTAAGTCATTTGGCTCGTTTTGTGTCAATATAAGTGGAGACGAAATAAAAAATGTAGTACCAGCTACTTGAGTTAACTAAGAATAATTTTTTTTAAATAAGATAAAAAGTAAAAATTGTAATTAAGTGTTTTTAAAATGTAACACATCAAGGTTGACCTTGCTATTGGTCCTTGCATTATATAGGTGGTGTAATAAAAAAGTGGAATTTACACACACTACTTATCATTATAATAATATTTCTAATTTTACAAACTTAACTTTTTTATTTTAAAAATAATATTTTTATATTTTTATATTAATAAATTAAAATAATAATTTAAAATCAAAACAAAATATAATTTATACACAATCGTTTCTATAACTGTCCTTGGAATTCGCACAGAAAAAATAAAACTACCCTTAAATTAGGTTAAAATTTGTTATTTCCAAATACACCAAAATCCTCTAAAATATGTAATTGTTCTTGATTGATTTGTTACCTGAAAATACAAATTATTACACGAGAATACATACAATTTGTTATTATGTAACACATATTACACAATTGGTTATTATACACTAAGTGCTAAAGATGTTACAATTTGTTATTGGTTAATTGATGTATAATATGATGTTTATAACATTGATGTTTAATATGATGTTTTGATTCTTAATGCAGATTATGTTACTCCTAATTGATATTTTGTATCACTGATTGATACAGATGATACAATTGAGTATATTATGAGTTTTTTTGTGTGAAAACTGATATTATGTGTTACATTTCAATTTATAACACAGATTGTTACAAATATTGAAATTGAAATGATCATGAGTTCTATTTGTAGTTGTTACAGCTATTTCTGATACAAATGATATATATTTGACAGTTATAACAATAAAAGATTCTTTAATATATATTCAAATCAATTTCGATTTTTAAGGATTCGGTAACTATAACAATAAAAGATTCTGTAATATAATATACATGTTTTTGCAATTCTTTTCAAAAAGTGGCTTATTTATAAAAAAAAATCTTAAATAAAAAGAAAAAAAAGAAACATGCAAACTTACATTTCGAAAAGAGATAATTAGCCTCAATACCTACTTTTAAAAAAAAAAATCAAAATATACTCCCTTCTAAATCTTTTTAATATTTACCCTATATAAAAAATACTTAATGAAAAATACCCTCTTTTATATTATACAAATATTTATCAAACACTAATACTAATTTAATTACCCACTAACCCTAACTCTCAACATCCAACAACTTTCACCTTTTACACTTCCGACGACTTTCACAACAACCTCCACTAATACCTGCAGCCGATGCCTCCTCCACCAATCATCATCATCATTTTTCTTCGCCACCACTTTCTCCACTGACGCGAACACATTTTATTCTCAGATCTAAAAAATTTTAAATTTAATTTTAGATCTAGTTTAGGATTATAATAGGAACAGATGGAAGGCTATCTTCCCATTTAATACATATGCTAACGAGTGTATGTATAGATATTAAACTCAATGCACATTAATATAATGCTCAAGTTTAATTCACTTCTTTTCTTTATCATTTTGACTTGTTTGTGTTATCATTCGTATATTTTGGGCATCCACCAATCCAACAAAATTGGTTAATGACTAGATACTAATCTTTAGCATGAAAACTTGTACTTCGTTTTCTCATTTTGCAGTTTGTTGGCTGCTCTGATTGTGTAGCGTGTCTTATTTCTTCATATTGCTTCAAACAATTGTTTACGTCTTTCGGTCCGTCTCACACAAAAATGGTTCCTTAACCTAATAAATTTAAGAAACACTTAATAATCAACAATCCAACAGAACTTGGTTGTGGATATCCATATAAATTGAAATATTGAATCTGAAAGTCCTTTTTATGCTCTATTAGATATTATGTGTTTGATCAATTGCTTCAATAAAATTTGTTTCACTTATTCTTGCGATTTTTTTTTCCTTATTTGATGTTATACATATCCTTGAAATCTTGTTTTATGCAAGAAAGTTTTACGAGTCCCTGGTACAGAATTTAGGTTTCCACCTATAATTAGTATACAATATGCTAAATGTGAGATGATCTTGGCTGGGAGAACACAGAAAATGAAAGTATGGGTAAACCAGGATACTATAAGGTTGTTATGCAACTTAAGTTACTAGTCTTATTCCAAATCAATATTTGTTAGAAATTGGAGTATTAGAATTGAACTTATATGCATGAGACAGGTAGATTGAGTGAAGATAAAGTGACAATACCTTACTAGGTGAATTTGGTGACAATGGTGATGGTGGATTTTTCGATGGTTGAGTGATGGTGGGTTTCCATTTACGCCTAATTTAAATTAAGGTAAGGCGATTGGTAGAGGTGGTGGCGGTGGATAACAAGATAAAATACGTGTTACCCTACAAGTAACACATGTGTTATCATAATTTAAATTAGAGTAACATATTTGTTATTTCTGACTATCGTGGTGATGAGATAAGGCTATTGAAAGTGATAACAAAAAAAAAACACGTGTTACCCTACGAGTAACACATGTGTTAGTCCGACTGTGGGAATGGTAGTGGATAACAAGGTAAAACATATGTTACCCTACAAGCAACACATGTATTGCCCTGACTATGGTGGATGTGACCATAGTTGTAGATGGTGATGATGGAATAGTGTTGGTGGTAGTGCTAAAGCTGCGCGGTGGTGGTAACACGTGTTACCCCATGTAACACATATGTTACTCTAATTTAAATTAGGGTAATACATGTGTTTGTTACCCTAATTTAAATTAGTGGCAATGGTGGGCTAGTATTAGTGGTGGTGCCGGAGCTGCATAGTAACAGGAAAAAATTGTGGTGATAATAACACATGTGTTATCTTATAATTAAAATGTGTTATTCTAATTTAAATTACAGTGAAAATTCATGTATTACACGTGTTATAGTAATTTAAATTAACGGTGGTAGTGAAGCAATGTTGGTGCTGAAGAAAGATAGTAGTGGTGGTAATACATGTGTTATCCTAATTAAAAGTATGGTAACACACGTGTTATCGTAATTTAAATTAGCGGTGGTGGTGAAGCAATGTTGGTGTTGGAGAAAGATGGTGGTGATGGTAATACATGTGTTATCCTAATTTAAATTATGATAACACACGTGTTATCGTAATTTAAATTAGTTGTCGTGGTGAAGCAATGTTGGTGTTGGAGAAAATGATGGTGGTGGTAACATATGTGTTACACTAATTTAAATTATGGTAAAACGTGTTACCACTCGGTTGTGGTGAAGGTGATTATACGGATGATGTTAGTAGATCCGAACTCAATTGTGATGGTGATTGTAGTGGTGATGGGATAAGACGAGAGGTAGTGGCGGTGGTAGTAGTGGAAGACAATTGGTATGGTAATTTTGACATGTGTAAAAATGTTGTGTTAAATGAAAATTGAAAATTAGTTTTAAATTAAAATAATGTATTTTTAAAAAATTTATAAAAGGAGATAAAATATAAAATAATGATTTTAAGGAAAAAAGTAATTTATGGTAAAAATGTTACTCGGGTAAAAATATTTTTTCAAATGAAAAATTAAAATATTGATTATAAATAAAATTAATGCATTTTTAAAAAAATTATAAAATGAGATAAATTATAAAATTTTAATTTTAATGAGAATGAGAATGAGAAAGAGAAAGAGAATTTAACATATTGTAACGCATATGGTAACACATCTGAGATAAAAATGTTGTTTTCAAATTAAATATTGAAATATTGATTTTAAATGAAAATAATATATATTTTAAAAAATTATAAGAAGAGATATTTTAATGAAAATGAGGAAGTAACATAAGGTGACACATATATTACTTAGTGTAAAAATATTGTTTTCAAATGAAATATTGAAATACTGATTTTAAATGAAAATAATGTATTTACATAAAAACTATAAAATGAGATAAATTGTAAAATATTGATTTTAATGAAGATGAGTAAGTAACATATAGTAACACATATGTTACCAGTGTAAAAATATTGTTTTCAAATGAAAAAATTGAAAAATTGATTTTAAATAAAAATAACCTATTTTTTTAATTTATAAAAGTAAATAAATTTAAATTATTTATTTTAATGAAAATGATGAAGTAAGATATGGTAACATATATGTTTCTTGTATAAAGTGTGTTTTCAAATGAAAAATTGAAATATTTGATTTTAAATAAAAATAATGTATTTTTTAAAAAAAATTATAAAGAGAATGTTTGGTTGAGTTTATTTTAAACTTTTTTTTCAAACTTTTTTCAAACACATATTTTATGGAACCTACACATTTCATCAATTTTTTATTCACACATTTTATCAACTTTTATCAAAATCTCATAAAAAAACTTTTTTTAAACTCTACCAAACAAGCACAAAATGAGATTATAGATTATTTAGGACTTATTGTTTGAGAGTTAGTACATCTTTATTTATTGCTTTATGTACATCCTTATTTATTTGTTTGTTTTAACTCTTCTAATTTGGGGTCAGGTTTTATGCCCCATCTCATGTATTTTTTATGAGTTATTTATATAAGATTGGGGTATCCAAACTCCCATCCCCCCCCCCAAAAAAAAATCTTTTCTTGGTGGAGGCCTGACAACCACATTCGGAATGTGATGGTATGTTGACTAAAAAAAAAGCATAAAATGAGATAAATTGTAAAACATTGATTTAATGAAAATGAAAAACATATATGTTACCCGTTTAAAAATATTGTTTTCAAATGAAAAATTGAAATATTGATTTTAAATGAAAATATATATAAAGAGATAAAATATAAAATTTTAATTTTAATGAAAACGAGAAAATAACATATGGTAACACATATGTTACCCATGTAAAAATGTTGTTTTCAATCAGAAATTTAGAATATTGATTTAAAATAAAATTAATATATTTATATATATATATATATATATATATATATATTATCAAAGGAAATAAATTGTAAAATATCATTGTAGTTGCTACTATATTTGAAATAATATACAAATAAATGATTTTTTTTTTATAATAATAATATGTTTTTGACAAACATAATATAATTAAAGATAATAAAAACTGAAATATAGATTTTAAATAAAGATAATGTAGTTTTTATTAAATTATAAAAAAAGATGCATTATAAAATATTGATTTTAATGAAAGTGAGGTATTTTTTTTAGGGTAAATAGCATTAGGGGTTCTGAACATTTGATTACTAGAAATCGGAGTCCCGAACTTATGAAATGTTAACGTTTGAGGTCCTTTTTAATAGAAATCATCAGTTTGAACGTTAAATAGTCAAAATTTTGTTAAATAGACAATTTTACCCTTAAATTGAATGATTAAAAATAAATAAATAAAATAAAATAAAAATTACAATTAAACCCCAACCAACAAAATTACAACTAAATCCCAACCCTTTTCAAATTTACAACTAATCTAGAAGCAAGATTTTGATACACAACAGAGGTGAACGGTCGCCGGCGGAGGAGGTTGAACCGGAGCACGGTGGAACCGGGCATGGCCAGTTTCCAGTAATTCTGCAAAGGCGTTTTCCGCCGTTGACCACACAGATATTTCTGACTTCATCCAAGAGACTAGATTTCCACACAAGTAATCTAACTTTATCCAAAAGAACTAGAGATGATGATGATTTGAATGACCATATTTATTTATGATTTGCTTTTACAAAATGGGCGGGGCCTAATTATTGTGGTGTCAATTATCAAAAATAATTCATTAAGAAGATTAGTAATCAAAAGTAATCTGGTAAATAGAAGTTGGTAATCACACAGTCATTGCTAGCCAGCAGTAAATTATGAGGATTTTGAATATGATTCTTCATCCAACAGATGCCTCAACTTTAGATTCGCCATCTCTACCTCTACATCGGCTTCCGCCTCCTCCGGCTGTGGCAAATGGGACTTACACGTCGTGGAATTTGAGGACAAGGCGAGCTGCGTGTAATCGCCTTTAAGTGGTCTGTCGTTGTCACGGCACCACCGGTGGGCCGATAGTGGGAAAGCGTTGATGGTAGATGTAATGAAACCCAGTTCGGCGCTTTCACTAATGAGGACGCCTGCTCACGAAGACAACAAGTCGCCGCTGGTTTGCATATTTTTGGGATTGAAGTCTCTTATTTTGAAGTTGAGCATCCGAAAGTTTTCAATTTTGTGTTTTGGAGTCTTTGAAATCTGGGCAATTGGGATTTGAGAATTTAAGATTTGAAGTTTGGATAGTTAGGTCTGAGTTGTGAGCTTTTTCGCATTTTTTCTTGAGATCTGATGGTGACGATACAAGCCAATGGAAAATTTATGCAACCCTTGCATTCTACAAGTGGTTTTAAACACTGCAGTGGCGGCGGAAAATTTTTCGATTGTGGTGATTGGCGGCGGAAAATTTGGAGAAGAATAAGTGATTGGGTTAGGGTTTGGTTGTAATTTTATTTTTTGTTGGTTGGGTTTATTTGCAATTTTCATGATTTTTTTTTTTTTTTTTATCATTTAATTTAAGGGTAAAATGTCTATTTAATGAATGTAACCATTTAACGGTTAAACTGACGATTTCTGTCAAAAAAGGACATCAGGCGCTAACGTTTCATAGATTCGAGACTCCGGCTGCTAGTAAACAAAGGTTTAGAACCCCATCGTTATAACATTCAAAGGTTCGAGACCCCTGGTGCTCTTTGTCCTATTTTTAAAAACCAAATCATGAAAATGAGGTATTTTTTGAAAAATAAAAAACAAGTATTTTTTAACTTTTTTCCAAAATGTAGGGCTCTTATCAAATTTATCCTTTAGAAAATCAGGCATAGTCCTTCTTTTTACGTTTATGATATAATTATTTGCCGTTTCAAGTATTAGTTATTTTTATTTAGGAAATTTGTTACAAATGGGTCTTGTTTTCAGTGTGAAAATAATTTATAATATTTATTTTTTAGCACAAACATTCTTAAGAGATTTATTTTAGTGTACAATTAGTTATTTTTTATTTTTATATAAAAAGTTGAAGAAAATTAACTAGTTCTTTTTTTTTTTTTTTGAATTAAGATTTTTTTTGAGCAAATTGATAATATACGCAAATTATTTTGTATAATTATTAACTAACGTGTTAAATAAAATTATTTGCTTTATCGAACTTGATCCTCAAATACTTTTATTAAATTGATTCGTTTATGTATTGATTGCAAATATTATAGTATTCAAATTTTAATTTATCATTTAAGTATCATTCCATAAAGAAAATAGTAAATTACACTAACAGTCTCCACTCTTTCAGCTATGTAACATTAACTATCACTATTCGATTTTATTAGCAGTTATCATCCATATTCTTTCATTAATTGGAACAAATAGTTCCTAAATGGTCTTTTTGCCCCTATTTTAAATAAATTAAAATAATAGAAAAAAACATAATGAAAAAATTATAATTAAAATTTTTACTTTTTAAAAGTGCAAAATAGAATCTTATATTTTGTTATTTAAAACAATTGAAAAACATCATCTTTTCCCCACTGCGTACCCGTGACCAATATATAATAAATTAAAATATTATATTACTAGTATATGTAATTAACATATGCTTATATAATGTAAAAATGTTTGAAATTCAAAGATTTTGAAAACTATATCATATTATTTATATTTAATATATAATTTGTTTTTGATACAAAAGTGTACTCATGCAAAACAATGTTGGTAAAATTAGTGAATTATTTATATTCCGACAATTTAATTACGTACATGTAAACGAGCAAAATGACGACTTACAGAAATATTTAAAATGTAGAATTAGATTCAATCGATGCAAGAGTTTGACTCTTTCTTCTTAAGACGAAATTACCCCGCACAAGTGCTTACGGTTTCTCGCCACATGTCTCTCAAAATACAATGACCACTTCTCGTAATAGTAGCACTCCAAATTACGAGAACAACGAATCGAATAGTATTTTGTTCTCTCTTTAAATAAAAATTAGACTTGAACTTTATGCAAAAATTATTTCTATACTAAAATAATTTGTGTAAAAGTGTAGAGACATTTAGATGAAAGTGAAGTGATTTAATTTCCAATCATAAGGGGCATATTTATAATATCTGAAAAGTTTGTATCAAAAAATACAACTTCATAAAAAGACACGTACAAAAGACATGTTTTGTTGAAAATGCACATGTCCAAAAAACATGTCTATAAGTTAAAAAGATGTGACTGTTAAGAAATAACATGTCCAAAAAGATACGACTTTTCATCCAAACAGATTCTAGAATATTTCGTAATATTTTAATCATATTTTTCAACAATATTCATGTATGCGATTTACTTTGGGCCTTAATTTCTCATTCTCTCGAAATTTATTCGAGTAACTAAATATACTATGTTAATCTACTCGCGTAGTAGAACACGTTTGGTCTTACAATTTTCGTACTCAACTAACAAGCTCCGCTTAAATAATTGGTCAAAATTGGTCAAAACCAACATTAATAAACAAATTTTCAACAATCTCCCACATGAATGAAAATTAATGCAAACGACTATATAGACACTAAAAGAGAATACAAGCAGAGAGCTATTGCATCAGGATAGGTGGCTTCTGGCTTTGAACCTTTCTTAATAGAATACTATCGGATTTACTTGGCTAATTAATGAACGCGATGTTTTAAACTATTCAGCCGTTGGTGTAAACCAAGATAGTAGTACCCACACAATAACATCATTAACACCTTTAGTTCTCGCTATTGTGTTCATTTTGGCCCTAAACAACTCTTGAATTTCATAAGTGTTTTAGAGAATTCAAGTCTTGAAACATTCTCATAGAAGTGGCCATACTTCACGCTTACATAGGTGATCCTATTAAGAACATTCTGCCATACTTCACTTGGTTTATCCAAGCAATAATAATCATTAAAAGTTATTACTTAACCTCATACACTCTGCAGAGCACTTTTTCTTACAATAGAAATGGGTAGAAGATAACTCACAGGTGCTTAACTGAATCTTCATAACTAATTGTCCAATTGAACCAAGATCTTGGGATCTCCAGTCAACAAGGTTGGATTACCATTATAAAGACTCATGGGTAGTCTTTTAATCCCATTTTACTCGATACGCAGTATACTTGATCTCTTGGTAAACTTTTAGTAAGGGGATCCGCGATATTCTCCTTTGACTTTATATAATCAATGGAAATTACACAATTTGAGATCAACTGTTTTATGGTTCGACGTATATACCGAGACTTACCATTATACATACTATTTGTATTTTTTCGATAGTCAACTGACTATCACAATATATACTATATTGCAAGCACTGGCTTAGGCCAACACGGAATGTCCTATAAGAAATTACGAAGCCTTCTTCTGCTTCCTTCTAGCTTTATTTGAAGTTATGAACTCAGATTCCATCGTGAATCGAGTTATACACGTTGCTTTGAGAACTTTTAAGAATTTTTAAATAAATCATACTTTCTTCTTGTTTCATTTAAAGCTCAAAAATTCAGATTCTATCACGATCTTCCAATACTCAAATTATTTGGATGATTTCCAAGAAGCAAATGCACTCTCAATTGTAAAACATATTTACTAGTAGATTTTGATTCCCTTGTATTGGATATCTAATTTACAACATCGTATGATTTTCAAGTTTAACAATGGATTAATCACAATACAATTCAACATTTTAATATTATTTCAATATTTCAATACTCTAATTTGAAAAAAGCAATACTATCTCCCACAAAACTTGGGTTAAATCTGAACTTAAGTTGATGATATAATACAAACAACAATCACACTCCCACAATTCTAGATAGAATTTAGCAATATAAATTCGTCAACTCTTTTAAAATTCGATTATATTGTAAATCATGTTTATTTTACGAATAATCCATTTGCTAAGTATTAGAGTCTACGTACATCTCAATTTTGGTATGAACAAAATTTTCAAATTCAAATAATAACCGAAACCCATTTTTGCTCAATAATAAACTAGAAACCAAATTCTTGCGAATCTCTGGAATATGTAGAATATCAATTATTTGTTTCAAACACCACTACCGAGAGCATTAGATTTGATATCCTACTATAGAATTTGTCTTCCACGGTTGAGGCATCTTTATGCTAGAATCTCGTTAGATTTAGTGTTATAAGATACAACATCAATTTATATTGTCATCTCTTCAAGTCCACTAGTCCGTTTAACTTTTATGAATTATTTCTCTTAAACATTGACCGAGGTTATGATAGATGAAGTAGAAGAAGCCATATTTTATCACATAATAACTATTTTATAATAAATTTACAGAAATATAACAATTACTTATAAGAATTTGAACTAAATACTACATAACAGGATTTTCCTTAATATTCTAGCAAGTAATAGTTTAACATTACTTGAACTTCAACTTAAAATTTATAACAATTAAATTCTAACAATTTGATTGTACATTTAAAATATAATTAAATATGCATTAAAATATTTCACATTCATTAATGATAAAACCAGAATCAATCTGTACTAAAAATAAATGTGAACGAATGCAATATAAACATAATTCTTGAAATGTGATATGAATTATTGAGATTAATTCTGGACCATGCACAACAAAATAAGAAAATTTCACTTTCTGTAATTTAAGGTTGAATACGCAAAATCAACTATCAAAGTTCACACAAATAAATTTAGTCATAATATAATATGCACAATGATGAAATTTCGTCTTAAGATTGTTGATAAAATGAGTGCATTGTTTATATTCTGACAATTTAATAACGTGCATGCAAATGAGCAAAATGATGACTTACAGAAATATCTAGAAATGTAGAATTAGATTCGGTCAAGACAAAAGTTTGACTCTTTTTCCTTAAGACGAAATTACCCTGGCACAGGTGTTTACGGTTTCTCGGCACACGTCTCCCAAGATACAGCGACCACTTCTTATAATAGTAGCACTCCAAATTACGAGAACAACGAACTGAATAATATTGTGTTCTCTCTTTAAATAAAAACTGGACTAGAACTTTATGCAAAAATTATTTCTATACTAAAATGATTTTTGAAAAAGTGTAGAGACATTTGATTGAAAGTGAAGTAATTTAATTTCTAATCATAATGGGCATATTTATAATATCGAAAAATTGTATATCAAAAGACACAATCATAAAATGCTGCGTCCAAAAGACATATCTTGTTGAAAAACATATGTCCAAAAACATGTCTCTAAGTTAAAAAAATGTAAATGTTAAGAAATGACATGTCCAAAAAGACACGACTTTTCATTCAAACGGATTCTAGAATATTCCACAATATTCTAATCTCAACTCCATTTTTCAACAATATTCGTGTATTTAAACGATTCACTTTGGGCCTTAATTTCTCATTCACACGCACTGCTCTAAAAAGCTCGCGCTAAGTCTCACCTAGGTGAAGCTTGGCCTCCACGCCAGCCACGCATCACGATCGCCCTCGCCTTGTCCTTATCTCGCTCTCGCCTAGGATTCGCCAGGCTTGAAAAGCTTAAGCTCGACCCTTCAGCCAGACGCTATTATTATTACACGAAATTGATTCGAGAAACTAAATATACTATGTTAATCTACTCGCGTAATAAAACTTGTTTGGCTTTAAAATTCTCGTACTCAACTAATGGACTTCGCTTAAATAATTAGTCAAAGTTGGTCAAAACCAACATTACTAAACAAATTTTCAACAAACAACGCCTTTAACCATTGGAAAAAATTAGAAAGAAAACAACATAGATAGGCACGAATTAGCCATTACCCAACCTATAAAATTCTTTCATATAAACAATTTATTTTCCATAAATAGTAAATAAGAAAAGGAGAAGAAAGACTCAATGACATTATAATGCAAATCTCAAATTCGAAAACTTTAGCCCACTCCGAGGAACCTGCATAACAACTCGACTACTCAATCTTTCTAAGTTAAGATGATTCTTGGTGCATCAACGTACTATGAAAATGCACGATAATTTTTTTTATTAGTTAATCAGCATACCAACATATATGTTTATAGTACATCAACACATATAGTTAAATGTAATTAACACTTGTGAATCTGTGATATTCATGCAAGCATAAATCTTTAAGGCAATCCTTGAGAGCACTCCAACCCAATACCATTGTGCCCTTTTGAAGGACCCGAAGGCGGTATAGGCATTCACTTCGGCCAAAACCCGAAAAATGCATTTGGAGAATTCTGAGTTTTAGGCTTTAGAAATTGTGAATGCCTTGCGCCAGAAGTATGATCAGCCATAAAGATGAATAAAAAGAATAGAAATATGGGTATTATAAGAGGTTTTTTGTGCCATCCCAAAATTGAAGATGATTATGTAGAGAGAGGGGCAGGCTGCCAAGGTTTGAAAATGGAGGTGTATATGATATTAGTTGGTGAAATGTACATATAACTTTAATTGGTTCAATGAATATATTAAACTCCTTTTCAGTAAAACCGTAAAATACATGTACGCAATTATTGGACCTTCTCTTTTTTCACCCTTTTTTTTAATTTTTATTTTGTATACGCGAGTTATCCAACTTAATACCCTACTATCAATTCTTGTCCAAACACAACTGAATCTATTTATAACAAATATTTCTTTTCAAATTCGATACACAAAATAGTTTATTCTAAGCTTCTTCTCTTAAACTATAATCATTTATTTTTTCTTGAATTTAAAAAATATTCATATCCCATTCCTTGACACTATCATGTATCAATGGAGAGAAGTTGATTCGTTGAGTCGTTAGGCAAGCAACTAGGCCCCAATGCTGTTGCATTCAAGACGTTGACTAATTTGTCTGCATTCAAGTCTCAAGATATCCAATGGCATATTACCTTCCCAGTTCACATTCAAGAAAATTCATCAATTCATCGGTGAAACCTTGTGCTTAATAAGGTCCCAAACTGATCTATTCAAAGAAACAAAACTTAAATTATTGCAATTAATCCTTACTTAATTAAATGATTTTTCAAGTTTAGAATCAATGAAAAGTAGTGCCTGCCAGGTTTCTCAAATCCTCGTTTTGCAGGTCTTTGATGGAGAGAGAGATTTTGGTGCCTTGGTATTGAGCAGAAGTAATACAAGATAATGATTGGAATCATCCTTTGCTGGTATATGTTTGATGCTGAGTTGTGATATGCCTCGTACGAGTTTAGCATATATCACAAAGATTTAAAACTAGACACGCCTAAATATGCACTAAAAGAAATTATACTTAAAAATAAGAATAAAACCAATTTCATATATACTTAAGAATTGATATGCACTTTGTTTTCTGATCTTACAATATCTTACACAATCAAATATCTATATCTGCTTATAATTTCCGACTGATTCCCCTCAAAGACAACTTTTCTGGGAAAAAAAAGTAACTTATTTTGAATTGGGAAAACCAATTAAATCAAATGGTATACAAATAACTGAAGAATAATTGTGGAATTATTTACTGGGCTGCTATTAGTTCTGTAGGTGTGGTTGTAAGACCATAACCAAATGGAAACAGAGGATCATAATGTGGATCGCCAACATTCATCGGAAGCTGATCGACAGTCCTCATCCAAGTGCGGGCAAGCTTTCCTGTGAAACCATAGTTGCCATAAAGAACATCAGCAACACCTTGGCCTTCGGTCCCCGGAAGCCAAGCAGCCACCAGTGCATCCATTTTTTCAAGGTAAGGTTCTATTACAACTGGGCGCCCCGAAATGATTGTGACAACACATTTCACAGATTCACACACGTTAGTTATTGCACTGTAACCTGGTTCAGCTATTGTCAGATCTTTGCTATCTCCAACATATTCTGAATAAGGGTGTTCGCCCACGATGACAATGGCATAAGAGAAGTCATTGGAATTTAAGAATTCCCTGTCGGGATTTTCATTGTATATAACTTCTGTTCCAGGATCTACAGTGTTCTTGATGGCGGTCAAGATTGTAGTACCTATCAAACAAGATGAATCAGATGAAAATCCGTGTCTGGTTCTGAATTCTGAATAAAATCTGGTATCTTAAGTTTTGAGTAAATTAAGATTTCTAATTCTTATATTTAGAACATACCAACTGTAGTGTTTCCAGAATGGCCGTGCCATTCTATTGTCCATCCTCCACATTGATTACCAATGTCGTTGGCATGACTTCCTGACACGAGTATCTTTCGTGCTTTCTTGGGAAGAGGAAGCAATGGCTCATCAGTGTTTTTACCATTCTTTAGAAGTACAAGTGATTTTCTCACAGCTTCCCTAGCCAATTCTCTATGCTCCTGTTCGAAGAAAAATTGCTCAAATGAACATTTTCCCATGATTAACAAAGGAAAAAGGGATAAATTTGTCTCTAAAATGTGTTTAATTACGGACCTGACTTCCAAGTTGACTCGCCAAGGTTCGATCGGCCATTGGATTCTCAAAGAGTCCCAAGATAAATTTGACCCTCAATATCCTCTCCACAGCATCGTCAATTCTGCTCATTGGGATGACATTTTTCTTAACCAGTGAGGTCAGATCATCAATGAACTCAAGGAACTTGAATGGAACCATCACCTACGAAAAATTAAACAAGATCACATCTTTAGTTCAAAAATAACAAATTTAATCCTTATTTCCAATAAGTTTGAGTTGGCAACATATGAATACATTTTACAATACTAACCATATCGATTCCAGCTTGAATACCAGCTTGAACTGAATAAGTATAGTTAACATGTGGCGGGATTGTTATTCGATCAATACCCTCCGAATCTGATATGACAAAACCCTGAAATGCAACACAGAGAAACAGTCTAAATTGACAAAATTAAGGAATAAGTTCCATTAAAATAAGCAATTTATTAAGAAATGCTTACCTTGAATCTGAGCTTGTTCTTGAGGTATCTTGTGATGAGGTTATAATTAGCATGCATCTTCTTCCCATTCCAGCTTGAGTAGGATACCATAACAGTTGCAACACCCTTTCTAATGGAATCAAGATAAGCAGGCATGTGGATATTTTTCAGTCCATTCCAGTTTGTGATAGTGTCATACTCATCAATACCATTTATTGTGCCTCCATCTCCCACAAAGTGCTTTGCACACCCTGCAACTTTTATCCTTCACAACCCAAAATCAATCAGAATAACTGAATCACCAATGGATCCCTATGTATTCATATACAACTACAATAAACTTCTTGTTCCCCATAAATTTTTGTGTCATGTCGGCTATATCAACCAGTTCATTGTTAATAATTCTTATACGAAGGAGAGAAGGAAGATATGGAGATTAATTATACCTCTCATTATTGACATACGGAAAATTCATTGGATAATTGGCTGGAATGTCTCCTTGAAGACCAGGTATTAACTCAGTCATTGCTTGTACAATTTTGTGATCTTCACTATAGCTTTCAAAACAACGTCCCCATCTGGGATCCCGACAAACCTGTATATCAATAAATTGAATGATTAAATTTTGCAGTAGACATCGTGATATAGTAGGAAGAACATATATTTACCGCAATGCAAGGAGCAAAAGTATAAGGAATTCCTGTAGCTCTGACTTCGAGAGAAGTTGCAGCCCCAATCTTCTTCACAAGTTGGGGATCCCTGTAACAGATTTAATGCATCTAAGGGGGCGTGTTGAAGAGTGAGTTTAAACTTTTGAATGAGATGGTTCGACCGAAAACTTACCTCATAGCTCCAAGACCGACGTTGTGCGGGAAAATGGTGGCATTGAAGGCATTGTTTTGGCCATGAATGGCATCAGTTCCTATAATAATGGGAATTCCAAGACGATCAGAAAGAGCTCCCTTCTGGAATTTATCAGCCATATCCATCCATGTCTCAGCAGAAGCATGGGGAGCTGGTTCACTCCCTCCACCAATCAAAATACTCCCTGCAACATCATACATATATATATTATTAATTCTATCAAAAATATTGATTAAAATAAAATCTTTGAAAAATACGTACCGATATGGTATTTCTTGATAATTTCTGGGGTCGTAACATTACGCTCAATCTGTGTCATCTGGCCAATCTTTTCTTCAAGTGTCATTCTACTAATGAGATCGTTGATTCTGGCATGCAAAGGCTGTTTGGGGTCTTTGTATTTGAGGTACTCTACTCCTTGTATTGAAATTGCCCACAAGAAAAATAATACCATAACCATGCACAGTACTGATAACCTCGCCATGCTAATTAAATAATTAGGACCTGTGAATCATAACATGTGTCATAACATATATACATAGAAAAGGAGAGTGGACAAACTGAGATTCGATTACAAGGGTAATTCATAAGTTAGGAATAAAGTTAAGAAACAACACCTTATAGTGTGGAAATTACCCCTTCTACTTATTGAGATTTTGGGAATTTTTAAAATAAATTAATTTTCATCAAATTAGTTTTAAAATTAGTCAAAATTGAAAATAAGTACACCGCCACAAGAGAATGTAACATGAATCCTCACTATTAATAACAACTAATTATAAAGATAAAGTTAGGGGTGGGTTTTATTTTCGAAACTACTCGATCTGCTTCAAATTTCATCATCACCCATACTGACATGAAAATAAGTGTTTGTAACAAGGAGAGAGATTGTGTGTACTTACATTGCATGCATGCAAATGCAGAAACTAATATGATAATATAATATTAAGATAAACTTACTTGTAACTTATAAATTGTGCTTCACCTCCAAGATTATATTCTAGTATGTGTCAGTGTGTGTGTCTGTCTATTGAAAAAACTTGAAATTTGGTTGGGAGAAAATGAATGCAGAAATGGTGCTTTTATAATGGAAATTACTTGTATTACTATTCTACCATTTCTTACAATTTAAAAATCAATTGCTCCAATCTCCATTAATCTGACATGTATAAAGCAGACAGAGACATTCTTGAATTAGTTACGTATCTTGGGGAGTTATTCAAGGTTTACAGAAAATAGTCACATAATGCCTAAATTAAGAATCAAGGATTTCATTGTCGGACCCGGTGGGGGGGATTGTTTTTGACATGCCACTTGTTAGGCCTGGATTAACCTAGTACAAGAAATAATTTAACAATAAAATGACACGTATACATTAGCTCAAAAAGTGCTAGCTTTTAGCCGGTTGATTGATAATTACGCAACCGCTATATATTCTTCCTTGTTGCATGCAAATTATGCTTGTAGATAAAGTTGAGTTTTTAGGGCATATTCGGTTCTCCAAAAAATTTATTTTTGCCTATTTTTTTAAACTTTTTTAACTTTTTACACAATAAAAAAGTCAAAAGGTGGAGAAAAAAACCCATTTTTTGAAAAAATAAAATCTACACCGAACAAGTCCTTAGTGTTTTCTGCATTTTTACAACGTAGTATTTAAATGTATTTAACAATATAAGAGCATCTTCAATTCTATCTACTGCTTTTCAAATGTATCACATAAATACAAATAGATGGAGTTATAAAAAAAATATTCTCTAATGTATGCTGACGAGGATTCCGTGGCACACCAAAAACCCTCGTCAGACATGCATTGGAGAGGATTTTAGACATACTTCTAGACGGAGTGACTCAACAAATTTAAATCCAACTCAACATTTTATTAATAAAAAAAGTCGGACGAGATAAATAAAAATTGAAGATCCGTCAATTTAAAACAAAAATTAATGTCAAGTAAACATTAATATTAGTTTTAGACAGAACCAATTGGAGATGAATTTTTGACTGTTTATACAATAGACGCAGTGCCACATGTACTAGAAGTCCGTCTATTTTATCTGGTGCCATATAGATTTCAATAGACAGAATGTTGGAGATACTCTAATATGTACAACTTTTTTTCATTTTCTTTTTTAATACTATGCAGTTATGTGATTTATTTTACTACAAATATGGAAAATGAAAATACAACACTAACAAACCAGTATTGAAATGCTGAGCAAGATTTAGGCTTTTTTATTTTTTGAAGTTTGGGTTACGCTTCTTAACAGATTGACCTTTTAAATTTCAATTCAAGACTTGATATAATAAGGGAGCCCAAAAAGTATTAATGAGCAATACAATCCTATTTAAAGTTCAAATGAGCATGCAATTCAATTTTGAAGTTGGAGTTCTCATACAAGTTACAATCTTGCGACAACAAGGTAAAATTCCATATTGATTAACCATAAAATAATGATTAGCATATAAAAAATTGAGTTACTCCTATTAATAAGATTAACTCTTTTATATGAAACGTTCAAGACACAATATAATTTACTTTACAAAATTTTCTATCAACGTACAAATACGGACAACGACAAACGAATTTTTGACTATATGAGCTTTAGACCTACTTCTTGTAACCATATATATCTTCTTTTTTTTAAAAAAAAAAATGCAAGTGAAAATTACTTGAGTTAAAAAGATGAAAAGGGCCATACTTGCGCACTTTTTGAAATAAAATCAATCATAATTTCAAATAACCTTTGGAAATAAGATGGCTTAATTAATCAAAATTAAAATCCTACTTATTTTGGACATAAGCAACGGGATTGAGTTCCAGAATTTAAGGACGGCAAGACTTTAAAGGAATTGAGGTTGAATTCCATAAAAATGGCACTCAATAGTATTTGTTGCGTACTCGTAAGTTATACCTAGATTCCAGATGAGGATTCCAACTCCTACACATTTCACACGTGCACTCATACACAGAATTATTTAGTATTGAGTATGACATGACATGTTTTTGGACCATATTGAGAAAGAAAAATGAATTAAAATTTTATGTGTTATGGAGCACAGAATTATTTAGTATTGAGTAATAAACAAGTCCATTCGATTTATAGCAGAGTGGTTCTAGTAAGTTTACTATTTATAACACGTTAGATATAACGGATATGTTATAAGTGAATAATAATTTCGGACAAAGCATATTTTTTCAAATATATAAGTTTGTACAACAACCCCACTCCCAACCAGATGCATACACACACGTATATTATTTATCAATTTTTTAAAATCAACTTAGGTATTGATCGAGAAAAAGTAAATTCTCAAAGGTTAAAAGTTGAACGAGTGGTAAAGAAAATAATATATTTGAACAAAGTAATCTGCACGTCCGAGATTTGAAACTTACGTCATGCATTATTAAAATCTTGACGAAACAATTCAAATCATCCCAAATGAGTAGATAGTTTCTTTAAAACCGTTCAATATTGGTGAGTTTTGATCTATAAAACCACATACAATACAATACAAAATTACGTGGCGTACGGTATAAAATTATAAAGGTGAGTTGAGTTGTAGAGGCCTAGGGTAGTCGGTCCCAAGTAGTGGTTGGTTCAGTTGAAGAGACAAATTGTATCGAATTTGAAACTTTAGAAGTGAAATTTGCATGGATTAGCATGTTCGGGTCGTCTTTTTCTTCTTCATCTTCTTCTTCTTCTTTTGAAGATTTTTTTAAGAAAATTAACTAAAATACAAAAATATTTTTGTAGTGGTGGACAGTGGACTAGCTCAACCTAACTCGCTAAGATTTTTTTAAGAAAATTAACTAAAATACAAAAATATTTTTGTAGTGGTGGACAGTGGACTAGCTCGACCTAACTCGCTGAAAAAATGTGTCGTGGCAAGGCTTTGCAAGGCAAAGTTGTTTACGTCTTCATGAGCGTGTGGACATATAATTTTAGATTTGGTCCTAATTAGAGGAATACTATAATTTCTACTACCGCCACTTGTCTCTCAAGCAATCGCATTTTCCAAAAAAAATGGGATATTGTTGACCCCAAAAAATGGTTGCTTAGCGGGATCCCCACGCTCACTGTGCTCACGTGTGTTTTCTTTCACTAAGACCGCCATGCGTGGTTTATTCAACCACGTAGATAACCCCCGTCCGGATGGAAGGAAGATTCAAAGGAATATAAAGATTGAAAACACTCTTAAAGCAAAGGTGAAAGCACGAGGCCTCGGACTAATGATTCGGTGGTTAGAATACTTGAGAACAATTAGAATCAAGGACTTGTTATATGTATACTTAAGAGTAATATTTTCAACATCCCCTTTTCTGTGAAATGAGTTTGGTATTTATAGGCCAACTTTGTGAAAGCGATCCCCCTCGATGTGCGACACGTGGCTCCATCGAGGGGTTCTTAAATCGCATCTTTGGCGTCGCGTCATTCGCATTAATGGGAAAGTCACTTCGGCCGCAAACTAAAGGGCTATGATAGTGACAAGCCCGTAATGGCATTTGTCCCATCAATCTTCTCAAGATTGAGTTGCCGGTTTAGCGAGAGAGGCTTTCTCGACGCACTGCTGGGGAATTGACTAACCAATACGCTCGGTGCACGGAGACTCGGGAATACGCTTCACTCGTCTTTTGACGCCTCGGAACAAGGTTAGAGTCGGTCGGACGCCTCGGAACAAAGTTCGGGGTCGGACCAAATGTTGAGGCCGGACGATGCGCGATGCCTACGTGGTAATGGTGCCGGATGGGATTGGTGCGTAACAATAGTCCCCAATTCGAGAATCATCATTTATGTGGGATCTTTGGACTTGGATGTTTGTTTTGAAGTTTGAGGTAGGGATTTAAGTCCCATGAGGCCGGGGCGCTCATTTATGTGGGTGGCGGGCCTTGCAACCTAAGTGTCGTTGTGGTTTGGCGTCTTTGTAGGGTATGGGCCGAGTCCCAAGTTTGGGGAGGCGGGCTGCCGAGTCCCAAGTTGGGGGAGGCGAACAGGTTCGAGTCCTGGAGGGGAGGCGGAGGCGGCCGAGTCCCAAGTTTGGGAGGCGAATAGGCCGAGTCCCAAGTTTGGGAGGCGAATAAGCCGAGTCCCAAGTTCGGGGAGGAGGCGAGTAGCGAGTCCCGTGAGGGGGCGCGGGCGGCCGACTCCCAAGTTGGGGGAAAGGCGAATAGGCCGAGTCCCAAGTTTGGGAGGCGAATAGGCCGAGTCCCAAGTTTGGGAGAGGCGGGCGGCCGAGTCCCGGAGGAGGGGGGCGAGGCCGACTCCCAAGTTTGGGAGAGGCGAATAGGCCGAGTCCCAAGTTTGGGAGAGGCGAATAGGCCGAGTCCCAAGTTTGGGAGAGGCGGAGCGGCCGAGTCCCGGGAGGGGGAGAAGAGGCATCTTGCAAGGCAATTAATGGCTCAACCTATGGGTCGTGGATTGATTGGGTAGCTTTGGACGCATGTCCTTTTGGGTATGGTGAAAAAGGCGGCCGCGGTAATGATGGTGTTAAATTATGGGGGCTTTGGTGAGTGCAGAAATGCCGCGCGTGTTGAGCACGACCGCATCGTGTAGGCGTTCATTCAAATAGTTGATTGTGCCTTTTCGGATTCGGGGCGAGATGGCACGATGGCGTGAGCAGACGGTGCAGATGGATCTCTGGTTGATCTAACGGTGTGGAATCATCCATATTTGCCTATAAGTAGGTGTGAAGGGTTATGTGTGTTCATTTCACTATTTTGAGAGTGTTGCATTGTGTTTGAAAACTTCAGGCGAGAGAATTGCAGTGTTATTTTGCGGCGTTTGTTCCCACCTCCGTTTAAAGCGAAGATTTAGGTTTAGGTAAACCCTTCACCTAGAGTCCCTTTATTCTTGAATTTCTTTTAATTTTAACAATGTCTGCGAACTTGGTGAAAGCGAGACTTTTGGTCGTGTTGAGAAGCGAGGGGTCCGACCCGTCTCTCCTGAAGCGGTAGCGGTACTACCTCTGCGAGGGGTGTGTGGATCGGCGGTGAGGTGATGAGCGTATCCTCGGCTGTCTGGGGTGGTGGAGGAGCAGGCTGTTTCGTGGCCGACCCAGCTTAGGTGGGCCGCGATGGATGTCCCTTCGATCATGGTGGAAGGGACACGGTGTCGTTGAGGGAGCGATCAAGGGGTACACGGAGATATTGAACTTATACTCCGGGAGGCGAGCGAGCGAGCTGTGTACCGATGAGGGGCTGCTGCGCCTTGCACCTCAATGCTTTCGTGGGGGCTCGCTTGCGCGCCTGCATCCCTTCTTCAAGCCAGTTCTCACGGGCTTACTGGTGGCTCAGGCTCGGGTGGCTCGAGCGGATGGAGTCGGATGGCGGGGAGCATGTACACTGTGGTTCGAGGCATTCCTTAGGGTTGGAGATGCCTTTGCACGTATTCCAAACCCTATATCGGCCGGAAACTACCGAGGAAGAAGGACAAAGAGGAGGAGGTTGGTTTGGTACTACTTACGCCCATGGGGAGCACATAAGCCCCTTGTGACGGACTGCCCTCCTCCATAAAAGCAGTGGAAAGAGTCACAGTTACGGGTGACGGGTGGCGGCGGAGGTAACAGAGGCGACCCAGAGCTGGACTTGGATGTATCCAGTTTTTACGGAATACCCGGTGAGTGGTGGATGCGGACGTGATTGATTAGAAGTGGTTGAAGATAAAATCTAATGTTTTTGGTTTATTTTTCGGAGTTCTTTGCCCGTTGTGAGTTGTCCAGGGACTTGGTGGGCGTGCTTGGTCCATTTACGATCGCCTCCGCCGAATAGGAGATCGGTTTTCTTTTAAAGCCAGCAGCGGTGTTGAGTGAATTGGGTTTAATGGCCTCGAAAGGTAATGTTCGATATTCGTGCTTGGTTCGAGCCTTGTTTAGGATTGAGGTGAAACTAAAACCCTTTATTTGTGCGGTGATATAGATAAAGGCAAGCGCCCGAGGCCAACCTTGGCCCGCCTAGCGAGGCAACAACCGAGGGCCTTGGCGGCCGGATCTAAAGAGGAGGCTCGGCGGAAGAAGGTCATCGAGGACTGAGCCGAGAGGAAGTAGGGGCGTGCGAGGCCTCGAAGGTTGTTGAGGTCGATGGCGTGAGCGTCCCGGAGGGCGGCGAGCCTTTCTTGAGGAAGAGGAAATCTAAAGCCGCCTCGTCAGAACCTTCACGCGGAGCGAGAGGAAGGGCGTGGAGGCGGATGAAGATGTGATTTGCCTTGCCCCGACGGGTCAGCGTACTCTGGCCGTAAACACCGCGGGGGAGGTGGTTCTAGAGGGGCCCCCGAAGTCCCAGGATGTGGGAGGCACTGGTGGGGGACCTTATGACTCCCGGAAGAAGCTACGGGAGTTGATCGAGAATCTTGGGCGAGTTCGACAACGACCTTAGGCCTCTGCCCTTTTACCCCTCGATGGGCGCCAGGCCGTGAAGAAATACTTCACCCCTAAATGGGAAGAGTTTTCTTCTCATGGGAGTTGGAGGATGTTACGGAGGCGAGCACAGCCGGCGATCAAGGGCCGACAATGCGAGATGAAAGTCTGGGAGAGTTCGGGACGCGCATGCGAGAATGTGAAACTTAGCGCCCAAGCCTCCAAGCATGAAAAAGAGCATAAGCAGGCTCTCGAAGGTCTGCAGGCAGCGCTGGACAGTGCTCGCATTGCTTATGAGCAGTTGGAGGCCGATCTGCGGGAGTCAGATTCTAATGTTTTGAATTTGACGAAGCGGTTGGACAACGCCAATGCCCTTTCGGAAGGTATTTGCCGAGGCTCTAGAGGCTGCCAACAAGGAGAAGAAAGGACTCTTGGGACGAGGCCGGTCCCACGATGAGGAGCTCAAAAATTTGAAGGGGATTTGGAGTCTTCTAAGTTAGATTTTGCTCGTTTGGCGGTAGAAGGGTGGTGAGGAGGAAGCGGAGTAGGGGAGGTGATTTTGTGGCCAATTTTCATAAGACCGAGGCTTACACTAATTTCTCCGACTATTTTGCTAAGATTGGTCATCGAAGTACTTGCCTCTCTCCGAACCGAGTACCACGATTTAGATATAGGATCTCTTGTAAATAAGTTTCCCGCCCGATCTTGGGTGGCGAGGAGGATAACTAATATTTGTAATGAGATAGGATGTTTGTAATGAAATGAAATTTCTTTTCGGACTTCGTTATTTTGTTACGCCTTCCTCATGCAAAATAGGTATTTAGATTATATCTTGAAAATAAACATGTTGATAATATAATTACAAAAGGGGGGTCGGGTAGTAAAACATCCGAAGTGTTTGCAGCGAAATCAACTCTTGACCCTCGATGATATCGACTTGGATGTTTGCGTTCCATGGTGGGGCTATCGTTTACAACACATGTCTTCGATATTATAGGTTCCGGTCGCGTCTCACCGGTGATTCGGGTAGGGACCCTCCGGTTGGGGCCCCAAGGTTCCTACTGCCTCTTTTGAAGATAAAATACTCTTCTTAAAACAAGGTCTCAGGACGAAAGCGATCGCTTTCTTACCCTTTTGTTGAAGTGCCTCGCCATCTTCCTTTGGTAAGAGAGGCAAAGCGGATTTGGGACTCGTCTCTTTTCTCGTCTATCGGTCCGGGTTTGTTCTTATCAAGTTATCGTTGATTTGTTCGTTGAACAACAGCCGACAGGGGATGGTATGCCGATTTCGACCGGGCACTGCGGCCGGATCCGTAAGCCGTGGAGAAGGGGTCTCCCGGTGGGGGTTCGGATGTGGTTACGATGGCCCATAGAGCGTGAGGGAGCTCATCTACCCATGCCCCCTTGGATGCCTCAATTTTCGTTTGAGAGTATACTTGATGGTTTTGTTAACCGCACTCGACTTGACCATTAGCTGCGGGTGATGGGGGCTCGAGAAGTGTTTTGCTATCCCAGTTCTTCGCACAAATTTTTGACCTTCTTGTTGTCGAAGCGCCTCCCATTATCTCGAGACCGAGAGAGTGGGGATCCCAAATCTGCAAATAATATTTTTCCACAAGAATTTGGAAGTGTTGGCCTCGGTAATCTTCATCATTGGTTACTTTCGACCCATTTAAGTAAAATAGTCTATAGCGACTATGGCGTGGCAAGCATTCCTCTTCCTCTCGGCATTGGGCCTGAAGTCTATTCCCCATTTGGCGAAAGGCCGAGGCTAGACACTGGCTGTGAGTTCTTGGTGAGGTGTCTCGGAATTGTGGCGGCGAAAGCGACATTTATCGCATTTTCGACATGAAGTTGGGCGTCCTTCTTTAGAGTGGGCGAAGTATCCTTGCTTTAGGATCTTTTGGGCGGGGCCATTCCACCGGTGTGGTTACCGCATATTCCCTCGTGGACTTCTCACGAGGATATAATCTGCCTATTTGGGGGTGGCCTTTTGAGGGAGGCGAAGAATAGCCTCGCTTATATAAAAGCGTCATCAGAGAGTAGGAAGTGCGGCGATCTCCTTTTCATTTTCTCGCCTCGGTCGTATTCTTTGAGGAGGGTTTGGTTTTCGAGAAAGGCGAGGATAGGGTCCATCCACGTGGGACCTTCCTCGATTGACAATATTTCCTTGGCGGCGTTGATAGAGGGTCGGACGAGGTGCTCGATCGGAACCATCTTGAGGAGTTCGAGAATCTTTACTCTTGGCGGTTTGGATAATGCGTCGCATTTGAGTTCCGGCTCGGGGCGCGTGGATTATCTCAAATTTATCAAAGCGGGGAATAAGAGTTCTCACCGACTTGAGATATCGGCCATTCCTTTCTCCCTGGCGTGAAGCTTCAGTTTACTGCTCGCCTTGGTGGGGTCACTCGGCGCCGAGAGCCTCTGCACCTTCATTTCAATGGCGAGGCGAATGCCGGCCGGAGGGCCTCATATTCGGCGACATTGTTTGAGGCTTTGAAATCGAACGATGGCGCAATTTAACACTGTGACCTACAGGGGCGATGAGGACTATCCCGCCCCGAGCCCAAGTCTCCCAGGAGCCATCAGCGAATAGGCACCACGTGGGCGGTTCGCCTAGTGCTATAGGGTCATCCACCACAGGAGTTGGTAAACTCGGCCACAAAGTCGGCTAGGGCACTGCCCCTTGATGGTGATCTTCCCTTATAAACAATGTCGGCCGATCGAGCTCGGCGGCCCATTTTAGCAATCTTCACGAGGCTTACGGCTTTTGCGGGACTTGCCTTAAAGGGAAATTGGTAAGGGCGTGGATCTTGTGTGCTAGGAAATGCGGCCTCAACTTTCTTGAGGTGTAATCGAGGATAGCGCCAATTTCTCCATATCGGGTAGTGGCGTTTACGCCTTTATTAGGGCTTTACTTACATAGTACAGGCGGTTGGTGTTCCTCCTCCGGATCGGGGTGAGCTTACTGGATTCTTGGAGGCGGCAAGATATAATAGCGAGGGGCTCGCCAGCTTTTGGTTTAGACGACAGTGGCGCGTGGCGAGGGTGTTCCTTCAAAGCACGGAATGCGGTTTCGCATTACGTCGTCCGATCGAACACGGAGCCTCCTTTTAGTATTTTGAAGAAGGGATGCACTTATACGTCGCCTTGGAGAGCGAACTGCTTTGAGGGCCGCCATCCTCCCGTTAAGCATTGTACATCCTTTGGCTTTCTTGGGAACCCATGTCAATCAATGCTTGGATCTTTTCGGGATTGGCCTCGATTCCTCTTTGGTTGACTAAGTATCCCGAGAACTTACACGAGGACACCCCAAAAGTGCACTTGAGGATTGACCTCATCTATATGCAGAAGAATTGAAATGCCTCGTCGAGGTGGCGAATATGGTCTCTCGATTTAAGGCTTTTAACTTGACATGTCATCGACATATACTTCCATAGTTGCACCCAAGGCGAGAAGCGAACATCTTATTAACAAGCCTCGGTAAGTAGCTCGGCGTTTTTCGGGCCGAAGGGCATGACCTTATGTGATGAGGCCCTTGTCCGAATTCTGAGCGACGTATGTTCCTCATCTGGTGGATACATCGGGATTTGATTGTATCCCGAGTAAGCGTCCATAAAACTTAGGAGCTCGTGTCTGGTGGCGTCGACCGATTGATCAATCGAGCGGAGGAAAAGCTGTCTTTGGGACGAGGCTTGGTTGAGGTTAGAGAAATCTATCACGAGTCCTCATTTTTCCATTAAGCTTCTTAACCAACACTTTGGGTTGGATACCCGCCGGATATCGGCTTCTCGTATAAAGTTGTTTTGTAGGAGTGTTCCTACTTCTTCCTTTAAGGCCTCGTACTTTTCAGCATTCAGTGGCCTTCTCTTCTGCCTGTGGGAGGGGAATTTGGGGTCGATATTGAGGTGGTGGCAACTTACCTTTGCGTCGATCCCAACCATATCCTCGTGTTTCCACGCAAAGACATCCAGTTTTCTCGAAGGAACCTTTTCAGGGCTTCCTTGGGCTCCTCAAGGAGGTCTTTTCCTATCTGAAGTTTCCTCGTCGGGTCGCTGCCATCCGCCTGAAAATGTTCTAGTTCCCCGCTGGATGTGGTCTGGGAATCAGCCCCCGTTATTCTTGGATCAATGTCAACGGGGGTCGCTGCTTCCTCCATTGTAATATCCACTGGTTCTTACGCCTTTGCTTACGCCATTTCTACATCTAGCAAAGTCATGTTAACCTCTTTCTTCTCTGCCTTCCTCGGGGCATTGCGATAACATTTCCGAGCCTCGGGTTGATTACCTCGTCTTTGTTGCTATTCCCCGCCGGTGGGGAATTTTGCGAAGGTGGTGGATGGAAGTTATTGCCCAAAGTTCTTCGGGGCGGTCGTCCCGAGACTCGTGATAAGTGAGACCTCTGTCAGCGATCAGAACTCCATGAAAGTATGGGATGCGAGGGCTCTTCTCCCATGCTAGCGGGAGGTGCACTATCCTTTCGGGGTTCACGCAATCCCGGTGAATCCGTAGAGGGGCTCGGTAGATGGTTCTAGGCTGCACATCCACGTTCATTTGCTCATAAGTGCTTAAGAAGATGACATTGGCCAGACTTCCGTTGTCGACCAACATTCTTCCTAGCCCATTCAGAGCCACCTTTGCTCTTACAGCGAGGCGTCGCATGATGGGGTAATGTCGCCCTTCATGTCTTCTTAGTGAAGGTGATGGGGTCGGCAATTTTTGATCACGAGGGCTGCTATTGATAAGCCGGTTAGTCATACGGACCCTTTCGGCCTCTTTGGCGTAGCTTTTACGGCGTTCCGTGTCGGCCACCAATATAAGGTCCTCCGTGGATGGTGTCAATCTCCGAATCGAGCCTTTTCCGGCCCCTTTGATCATACGGGGCTCGGTGTTGCGCTCTATCCAGGGTTGTCTGGCGGGGCTTCTTGAACTACGCCTCGATCGCTTTTCGTGACCGGAGGCCTCCTATCCCATTCTTTGGGATCGTCATCTTGAAAATTGGTTCCACGTCTCCTTGCCGGGGCTTGATTTCTTCGCACGGTGTTCATTCGCGCTTGGCCCCTGAGTTGACCATTCTACGATTGGCAAGTTCTTCCACTTCTCGACTTCGTCCGTGTGCTATGTCCGTAGCCGGTGAGCAGCAATGATGCTTGGTGAGTTCCTTGAGTGGGAGGAATTCTTTGGAGGCGTCTTTGGTCCCGGCCTCGTAGTAGGTGGATGGAGGTGCGCCATAGTTGTATAGTCGGCCGCGGGGATCGTTGGTAAGGGGCGTGTAAGGAGGAGGGCGGGCCTTCTTGTCTGAGGCCGCATAACTCGTCCAGACATTAGGGTCGGATGGGTAGTTTCTTCGTCGAGGGATTTTTCTTTGGGGAGGCGGTTGTTGGGATTTTGGATATACCGGCTCTCGGCGCGAGGTTTGCTCCTAACCCGCCTCGATTCTGTGGAGGATCATATTCTCGTTAGTTATCTCCTCATTGATCATTTCCACCAAGTTGGTCAAAAGTGCAGGTTCTTGTTGCGTACATCCCTCCGAGCGGATGGTTCATGTCTAGTCTGCCTTAAGGGCGGACGAGGCTTGGCGTCGGTAATTCTTTCGCGAGAATAACATCTCTTCATTGAAGCGGCCCGGGTAACTTTGCAATGGCTCGCTTGGGGCTGCCTCGCATCGTGAGGCGTTGTCTGGGGCGATCACGGGCTTTGTGAGGAGAAGTAATTTATGAAAGTCTTTTCGACTCGGCGGTGGAAATGCTCCTGCTGACGAGCTTGTTATACCACCGCTTTGCTCCTCGACAAGGTCGGTGGAAGGCCCCACATTTCAAAGTAGGGTTGCTCCTCGGAGGCTCATCTCCGTCTTGTATGTGTTCGCGTGATCAGCGGATCACCACCACTAATGTAAGGGGTAATTTTGTACCTTGAAACTCGTGGGGAATGGATGCGTTCGATTCCGAATTTGAAAAAGGAAGGTTCTCGTCATCGTCATCTACCCGAATGATCTCGTGAGGCCTCGGATATTCTCCCCGATGTTCACTTCCGGAGGTAATGGGGCATGGCATTGGGCTTCTTTGTCACCCCCATAGTTGTTGTGGTTGAATGGCGGTGGGGTGCATCACGGTTGTGTCTGATTCTCCCACAGCCTCGGCTTCCTTCGCCTCCTTTCCGCCTATTCCTAGGGGACTTTGGGGCATTTCTCTCCTTTGTGGGTTTTCTTGGGGCCATCTCACTGCTTCAGATTCGCCTAGCCTTTCAAACACCTTTGGCCAGGCATTGTCGGTGGGGCCCTCCTCTTCAAGCAGCGGCTTTGTCCCCGGCCTCGTGGGTTCTAGCATGGGAGGCTTCTCCTCCGACTTTCTTTGGTCACGGGGCGCTCTCTTTGTTAACCAGGTTCTTCATCGGGCTCGTCTGGATCGGACTACCGGAGGTGGTCCTCACCGCTTGCATGCATCATTTGGATATACCCCTGCATTTGCGCATGGTCTTGAGCAGTGCCTCCTGTTGGCGGCCATCGTTCTCATTTCTCGTTCGAGGTTCGTGGGAGGCCTTCTTCCTCGTCTCCTTGGGGGCTTCTTGACCCCGACTTAAATCTTTTCTCACTGGCCTGGTTCTTCTAGGGTTCCCTTCTTCATTGCTTCCACTCATTTTGTAGGTCGGTTGATCCCTTTTCGTGGGGGTTCCTTTGTTCAAGGAAAAAAGCTTTTGTCCGTTTCCCACAGATGGCGTAATCTGTTGACCCCAAAATGGTTTATAGCAGGATCCCCACGCTCCACGTGCTCACGTGTGTTTTCTTTCACTAAGACCGCCACGTGGTTTATTCAACCACGTAGATAACCCCGTCCGGATGGAAGGAAGATTCAAAGGAATATAAAGATTGAAAACACTCTTAAAGCAAAGGTGAAAGCACGAGGGCCTCGGACTATGATCCCGGTGGTTAGAATACTTGAGAACAATTAGAATCAAGGACTTGTTATATGTATACTTAAGAGTAATATTTTCAACATCCCCTTTTCTGTGAAATGAGTTTGGTATTTATAGGCCAACTTTGTGAAAGCGATCCCCCTCGATGTGCGACACGTGGCTCCATCTGAGGGGTTCTTAAGTCACATCTTTGACGTCACGTCATTCGCATTAATGGGAAAGTCACTTTCGGCCGCAAACTAAAGGGCTATGATAGTGACAAGCCGTAATGGCAGGCTGTCCCATCAATCTTCTCAAGATTGAGTTGCGGTTTAGCGAGAGGCTTCTCGACCTGCCTGTTGGGGTCGCTAACTAATCTACGCTCGGTGCACGGAGACTCGGGAATCTGCTTCACTCGTCTTTTGGCGCCTCGGAACAAGGTTAGGGTCGATCGGACGCCTCGGAACAAGGTTAGGGTCGGTCGGACGCCTCGGAACAAAGTTAGGTCGGACCAAATGCCTTTTGCGATGCTACATGTGGCGCTTTGTGGTGCCGGATGGGATTGGTGCGTAATGATATCTTAAGTAGGATTTCCATAATAACCTTCCAAGTGTCAACAATTTTTAGTTGAAAATGAATTATACAATGAAAGAATCCGAATTTTTGATCTGAATTATTCGACAGTGCTACATATGTTTTCAATGTTTATACAAAAGCGGTCAAAACTAACAACCATGTGTTTTTAATGTTTATACAATAATTCAACCTTGGATGCCAGGTGGATGAGATGCCAATGTAGCTCATTTATCTTTTAATTCAAGTTTTTTTTTTTTTTTTCCAATTGAAAATTGTTGGCGGAATTATGTGAAAAGTGACTTCAAACAATAATCTAGAACCGAAATATAGAAGAAATAATTTAAGCAAGGCAAGAGTTGAACTCTTTGTCCTTAAGTCAAAATTGCCCCATAAATGTGCTTTCGGTCTTTGGCAAATGACTCCCAAGATACAACGGTTTCGCTTGAGTTTGGTAGCACTACTAAAACTCAAGTACAGCGAACCAAGATTGGTTTTGTACTCCAACGGATGAATGAAATGGAAAATCAGATTTTGTGCAACTTAAATGCAATAATCGGTTCAAAAGATGATGAAAATGAATTCTTTGTGTTTGCTTATCTTTTGTATCAAAATCTGTCAAAATGGGCGTCCACAGGTCCTATTTAACTGCGAAGATCGGTTGAAAAGCGAAAAGGAATGAACCAAAGCGTGCAACCCTTCAAAAGGACATATCATGTTCCGCGAGAAACCTATGCGATCGCATGGTTTAACCAAGCTGCGATCGCATAGCACAAAAATAGAACAAGACTTCGCCCAGATTAATCATGCGATCGCAAGGCTTTGCCTCTGCGATCGCATGGAAGGACCAAATACATTACGCTAAAATTTTAGCCATATTGCGATCGCAGGTTTACATACCAATGCGATCGCGGTCGATCCGTTAAAGGCGTTGCCCAAGCGCGTCGTCAAGTGGCAAACAAATTTGCCTAAGCAATTGGGTCGGGTCTTGTATATTTGGCCAAGTTGACGAGGGAGTCACTTAGTTAATTTCTCGACATTTTAAACCAATTTCCAACAAAAATATGGTAAAAGTTCGTTTAAGATTCATTAGCTTATCATTTCTTGCATCTATATCAATAACATGTTCGGTAATGGTATGTACTAAACAATATTAATGAAAAAAATTGAAATTTTGGCACAAATGGTCTCTAACTTTTGTCTTTAATGTGGAATTCGTCTATAACGTTTATTTTCTGGCAAACAAGTTCCGACGTCAACATTATTTAAATAAAAATAATAATTTTATTTGACATATTTATTACTAAAGTGTTAATTCTAAAAAAAATCATTAGTTTTCTTTAATTTTTTATAAAAAATAAAAATATTAGACCTATTTACACATTTTGTAATAATTAGGAATCCACCTACAATTTCTTCTAATTAAAACTAAGGGTATATTTGTCTTTTTCATCCCATGGGGATAATTTTCTGTAAAACACATTTTCATTGTTTAATAACAAGCTGAAGCGTTAATCATGCATACTAGGAAAATTGTTTCAGGAGAATAAACATGGAACATAATCTAGAATATTGATCTAATGTCCACCGAGAGCATTAGAACGGGATTCACATAATCTATATAATTTTTATCATTGATGGCTGCTGCCCAAATATCTTTGTTTCCAATTGGTGTCTTCTACATCTTTGGGTGCTGACTATATCCAACTGAAGTATCTATGTTGTGTCCTGAACAAATACTGATTGCATCTTCACAGGGAATTTCAATCTTAGAATTTTTGTATCATTTATCTAGCTATGTAAGTAATTTGCAATTCATGTCCACTTCAGTTGTATCACGAGCACAAATAAGCACAACTACTCCAGCGAGATTGGGTCTGAAATTGGGAAATAAATTTTTTGTTTCTTTTTTTAATTAATTTAAATAATAAAATGTAAATATATTATTTTGTCCTTGTTAAATTATTTAAATTTGAGACTTGATGACACATTTTTTATTATTTTATGTAAAAATCTGTAAAAATAAAAATAAAAATTTAGGATTTATTTGCACATTAAAAAAATTAGACCTAAATTACACTTTTTCCATTATGTTTTCTATTTTGCGCTATTTTAATTGATTTAATCTAGGGACAAATCGTCCAAAATGACCATTTGGAGACCATAAGAATGGGTACGATAACTGTGAATAAAATTGAATAGGGATTATATTGTTACAAATTTGAAAGAATGGGGACTGTGAATGTAATTTACCATAAAGAAAAATAAAGAACACATAATACGTAAATTAATTTTTATCAGTATTTTATGTTAAATAAAAATACATAAGATTAGTTGAATGTCATAAAATTATATACGTTATTTTGTTATTTATTTCTCTTAATTTTTATTCAAGTTTTTCACATTACAAAACAATTACATATACTTAAAGCACGATATCTTGACAATTTTTTCCTTCTGAGAAATTTGATTAACATAACTATGGTGATATATTTAATACGCTAAATTAAATATTATTAAATAAAGTCATAAAGGTATTGGACCTATTGCACATTTTACAAATATTAAGAATTCAATTGTATTTTTTTTAATTAAAATTAATGACATATTGTAGAGATGGCAAAATATCACATCCTTGACCAGCCCCACCTTGCCTCGCCTCTAATGGGGGAGAGAATCCCCGCCCCTAATCTTTTTATTTTATTTTATTTGTATGTTATAAAATTTAAATTGTATTTGAAAAATTAAAAATAATTTAAAAATAATTAATTAATTAAACGATGTGGTAAATTGAAATTTTTCAATCTCCGACAGGACGGGGATGGTAATGACCATCTCGGTCTCCCATTCGTCTCGTTTGTCATCCCTAGTATATTGGTATTTTTAATCAAAAAATGATTAATTGTGCACATAAGTGATGGACTTCTATGCCAAGAAACAAACGATAGTGACCATTTGCCCAAAATTCCCTTGTTTTTATTTTGAAATTCAACAGAATTTGGAAATTAAATGGAAATTCGTTATCTCTCTTCTGTCTCTCGCCACTTACGGCAAAAACTGTATAAAATAATAATTTTGGGACTAAAAAAACTTATTACTTTAGAGAAGTTATTAATTTATTGATAATATTCATATTTATTAATTTCGATGTAGGATAATCTACTAGTATTCATAGGATTCTATTTTTGTTAGGAATAGGTTATTGATTTTTTTTTCCCTTTTAAGAGAGTTAGTTCTTTTCTTTAGTCTACTAAAATGAATAGATTACCAATGTCTGTAAGAAAATAGCTAAGCTTGTTTATAAACACAATTTAAATTCATGTATTCAAGTCATTCAATTTTAGACTCGAAATCATTACAAATTCCATATCTTCTTCTTCCATAGCGTCTCATTTGGAATGAGTAAAAAAATATATGTTGATTGATGAGACGAGGAGAGTGTAGTGTGAATATAAAAATGAGCATCCACCTTCTAGTTCTAGATGCATACTGTGGAAATAACTTTAGAGATGAGGTTGAGTTTCGTTCGAGTACATAAAAACAAATAATTTTATATGCATATTTTGAGAAAAAATTGAAGATGTCGAGTAAAAAAGTTCTTAATATGTATTATACATTCTTACGAATTTAATTAATTATTATTTTATATTTTTATTGGACTTTAAAAATTTTTAAATAAAATTATTATCTTATACATTTGATGTGGCTAGGTTTAGCGCCCCAACCCCATTAGTTTCTTATGTTTTAGTTGATTGTTTTTATTTCTCTTAATTCCTTTTTAATTAATTGGGTGATTTTGATCTTTTAGTTGTTATTAGGTTTTTAGGGTGTCGAGTCTATTTAAACATCTTGTTTTCTTATGATTTAGTTGGTTGTTTTTTGAAATATTTTATAATGCTGGGCTATTTTATTTTATTTTTTATCATTTTGGTGTTCTTCAGACTCAACATAATGAAGTTGTAAGTATTATTTTCATTTCATACGCTTGTGCTGCATCAATTGATATTTGATTTGATCCAATTCTCAATAAAACTCCGGTTATGTTTACCATTACTCTATGTTCAAAGCAATGAATTTCCATAAAATTTATAAATTATTTAGGATATGAGTCAATAGCTAGGATATGTTTGTTTTGAATAATGTTATTAAGCACCAGGTGTGGTGGGAGTAGGGGTTTATTTTTAATTGTCCAATAACAATGTGATGCATTTTAATTCATTAGACAATTAAAAGTAGATATCTGCTCTCACATAATTAACTGGTGCTAAATACTACTAATACTAAATAATACGAAATTGATCTTTTGCTCCTTGTGGACAAGAAATCCTTGCTCACATGTGAGCAGGAGATCGAGACTCCTAAATAATATTACTCTTTTGTTTTCTGTGCAATGAACTATATGGAACATATAATATCCCTCGTCCCTATTGGTTCATCTAGGCATGTGAACCAAATTGTAACTATTCAAAGAGTAATACCATATAGTATCTAGCATTAGAAGTGCTTAACACCAGTTTAGGTCACAGTGGATATCTACCTTTTTAATTATCTAATAAATTAAAATGCAACAAAACTAAATTGGATAATTAAAGATAGACATCGACTGCTTCCTAAATTGGTGCCATTATAGCACTAGTATTAGTGTATGTTTGGTAAAAAAAGAATTGTATATTATAAGCAGTGTTTCATACAGAATACGTGGATAAAAAATAGATAAAAATTATGAGTCCTACGAAATATGTAATTAAAAATAATGTTTAACTAACTTATAAATAATTATAAACACTAATAAACATACATTTAAATAATATCATTCCCATTCGAAAGTTTTATTCTAGCAACTGCATCAAGCAATATAATCAGATTATTTTAATAACTTAATTTCATGTAATTTCAATTATAACAATCATAATTGATGATAAATGATTTTCTCCTCCTCACGAGCACTGGCGACAGTGGTGGAGATCTACAAAAAGTGGCGAGGCTTTTTCTCCGTGTCCACTCCGGCGTGATAATCGTTATATGATTAAAGTATTTGTGCTAAATAATGATATGGAGTGTATAATAGTTATGCATTTTTCACGCGAGGGGTTGACCTCTATTTATAGGGATGGGCTGCGATTATTGATGATGGGTGTCCTTTCATATCCTCATTTGATAACGGATGTCCTTTCATCTTCCTCATTATTAGGAGTTAATGAGAGATGTTTTATCTTCCCAATTTGTTGAGAGATATTTCGTCTTTTCGATAAGCGGTGGTAGCTTGTCATTCTATGGGTTATCTGTCTAGCTAACCTGACGACAGTTGGATTATTGCAGTCTATCTGTCAGAAGCGTACTCATAAGACCAACAAGGCGAACAAACTAGTGAGGCGGGCGAATCGTTAAAGCGGCGTGCCACCATAGCTAAATAATATACAGCAACTGTCATTATTTATATCATCAATAATCTAATCATCGTTTAACTGCAGTAATAGATAATTATTTTCTTGGATATGGCCCCACCTGATGGAAAACGCTATCCTAAATTAATATCTTGCAAGCTGCACATAAAATCAAGAATATAGAAGTTTCAAAAAAAAAAAAAAATCTAAAAATATAGCATTTCATCATCATTAGATGTAAATAAATACAAATTGTTTTAAAAGGATAAAGAGATGAAAAATAAGCAAGAGAGAATTTACAAAAAATTTAATGACATGATTTTTAATTAAAATTGAGTAAAAATGCAAGTAACTATTTTTTATATTAGTAGATTATAAACTAATTTTTCAACAAATTAAGTTACTTGTGATAATTCTTTTTCAGTGAATCCGCTTAATAAATTCTTCTGTTACATAAAAAGAATTGGAAGATAATATGTGAAGAATAATAGCGATAATGATAATATATTCACTTTTACAATCTTTTTTATAAGTGCATTACATTTTAATTGCATGAAAGATTCTTAATCTTTATTAATTGTTATGATCATATTCATCACATTTTTATCTTTAACATTCTATTAATTAGCATATTTTGTATCTGATAACAGTTTTCGTTAAAAAATTCCATTAATAGAGAGTAAAAAGACTTATTTATCATTCATAATTTTAAATAGGGAATTAGACACAAATGATCTCTAATATTTGTCATCAGTGCAAAAATAGTCCCTAATGCTTGTTTTTTGGCACGAACGTCTCTTATCTATGTATTTTGGTGCGCAATTGGTCCATATTTGATGAAAAGATCAACATGTCCTTAATTTTAATTAGGCAAAATTGCAATTAGGTTTTTAATATTTGCAAAAGGTGCAAATGGGTCCGATACCTTTATTTAACAATATTTAGCGTACTAGATATATCATTATAGTCCTATCAATTAAATTTTATATAAAATAAAAAAAATACTTAATTATTGTGATTTAAGTATATGTAATTGCTATGTGATTTGAAAAACTTAAGTAAAAATTAAGATAAAAAATAATAATAAAATGACGTATATAATTTTATGATATTGAATCAATCTTATTATGTTTTTATTTAACACAAAAATTAATTTATGAATTATGTGTTTTTTTTTTATTTGAATGATAATAAACGATAAATTAAAAGGGTTTTTTCACTAATAACCACAATAAATAAAATATTTCTTAAAATACTTGTCATACATTTTTTATTATAAAAATACTATTTTTTATTTTTGTAACAGTTGTCATTACATTTAGATGTGTCAATCCGAGTCGGTCGAGTTGGGTCGGGTCGGGTCGGGTCGGCCCACCTCCGATGAAGCCCGGTGACGGCCCGCATTAGAAAAATCCTGCGCCATGGTGGGTTGCGGGTCGGGTCAACCCAGTCTACAAAAATTGAACACGAGCTCGGCCCACCTGTCGGCCCATCCGGGTCGAGCCCATGTGGGTCGCGGTTCAACCCGGTTCGGCCCGTATGAATAAAAAAAAAAATTTTAATTACTAAAAAATTTAGTTACATATTGTAATTATAAATAAAAATGTTTACATATAAAGCAACAAATGTGTTAAATTACTAAATAACAATGATAAATTCACTTTTTAATTTTTAATTCAATTTCTATTATATATATATTTAAAGACTAAAACATCATGCATCTGTTACATCTTTCACTTTAAACGGCTCTCTGCCATTTATATAAAAAAAAATTAAAATTGGCGGTGAGTTTAAAAATCGAGCCGCCAGGTAGTGAACAACACTTGGGTTCGCGGTAGGCCCATGATTCGGCCTTCTCAACCCGTGAACAGTCCATCCAGTTCACGAGTCGACCCGCAGTTCCGAGTCGAGACGAGTGGGTCGATGCGGGTTCGACCAGTCCGCCCGTCTTGACACCTCTAATTACATTTGTTATTTTAATTATAATAAATATGTTACATTTGTTATTAATTAACATAACAAATGTAACACCAAGTGTTACAGAAATAAAAAACAGTATTTTTAGAATAAAAAAAAGTTCAATAGTATTTTTTAAATTATTTTATATTTTGTAGTAAATGATGAAATTATCACTAAATTAAAATACAAAGAAAATAGTTTGAGCTTTAGACCCTGTTTGAATTCAATTAAAATTTTGCTAAAAAGCTAAATTCAAAGTCAACAATTAATTTTAACTACTCATTTTGTAGACTCATAATTTTTCAACCACACATTTTATCAACTTTTATAAAAAAAAACCTGATTTTAATCAAAATCAAACACACTTTTAATATTTGTAGTTAATAAAATAATAGCTCAATTAAATAAAATTATTGGAGGTCAAGTTTGTAACAAAATTTGGTTTTTTAGCGAACAATCGTTTTCAATAGATGGATACCATGCATGTACATGCCTCTTCCTATGTGTATTTCTCCTCTTACTTAGACTGCCACGTGATTTATTCAACCACGTAGATATGCCTAGGCCCGGATAGGTAGGTAATCAAGGATAAAGAAAAACACATTATGGAAGAGGTAATAGCTTGAGGGCCTCTAACTAACGATTTTCCAGGTGGTTATAACACTTGAAGAATAATTAGTATGGAGGACTTGGAATTTCTTGTGAGAGTAATATTTCAACATCATTTTCTTGTGATTATGAATTAGGTATTTATAAGCAAGCTCCACTGGTTTGTCTTCCCATTGATTAACAACACGTGGCTCAATCCAGGAGACTTTGGAGTCGAGTCCTGTCTTGTCCTGTCCTGGGTGTCACATCCTCATTAAATGGGGAAGTCTTTTCTAGCCGCAATCTAAAAGGCTATGATGGTGATTAGCCATGTTTTGCAGGTTGTCCCACCCATCTTTTCGCGCCTAACCCATATTGTGTCAGGGGAGGAGTTAGCACTCAACCCAGGTGGGGCGTGATTTGAAATAAACAGCGTCGACTCTTGGTCTCCTCGACCCAAACAGTCTCGAAAAAGGGTTGACCCAAAGAAAGTTGACTAAGACTGTGCCTACGTGGAGTCCCAAGTGGGATTGGGGCGTAACAATAGTCCCTTAAGTCCAGGTCTCATCATTTATGTGGGGTGATGGGCTTAATAAGAAATGGAAGTGAAAGACCTATGTGGTACTAAACTCGAGAGATGCTTGTTTGTGTGGATGATATATTTTTGTAATAAAATTGCTGTAATAGTTGTACATAATAATAGTCCCAAAATCCTGGGACCGGACATTTATGTGGGGTACCGTGCTTTTCTTAGATGGAGGGCAAGCCGTGCGAGAAGCCTCAATGGAGAGACAAGACGGGAGGCGATCCCATTTAGGAGGCCAACCCGCCTCGCAGAAGCCTCAAGGAAGAGGGCATCGCGCAGCGATCCCAATTGGGAGGCCAAGCCGGCTGCGGGAGCTGAAGGGAAGAGGCCTGCAGGCGGTCCCAATTGAGAGGCCAGGAAGGCGCTGGAAGCCTCAAAGAAGAGTCGACGGAGGCGGTCCCATTTGGGAGGCCTGGCACGAAGCTTCAAGGAAAAGCAAAGACCTGAGGCGGCCCATTTGGGAGGCCAAGCCGCCGCATGGAAGCCTCAAAGAAGAGGCAACACGCTGAGGCAGCCCTATTTGGGAGGCTAAACCGCTGCGCGGAAGCCTCGAGGAAGAGGCAGCCTCATTTGGGAGGCCAAGCCGCCACGCGGAAGCCTCAAGGAAGAGGCAAGCGGAGGCGGTCCCATTTGGGAGGCCAGACCGGCCTTGGAAGCCTCGAAAGGCAGCCCCATTTGGGAGGGCTAAGCCGTCATGGAAGCCTCAGAGGAAGAGGCGGCCCATTTGGGAGGCCAAGCCTTGAAAGCCTCAAGGAAGAGTATCTGTTGACCTCCAAAAATGGTTGCCACAGACGGCGCCAATCTGTTGACCTCCAAAAATGGCTGCCAACAGGAACCCCACGCCTCCTCTTCCTACGTGTATTTCTCCTCTTACTTAGACTGCCACGTGGTTTATTCAACTACGTAGATATGCCTAGGCCCGAGTGGGTAGGTAACCAAAGATAAAGAAAAACATACTATAGGAGAGGTAATAGCTTGAGGGCTTCTAACTAACGATTTCCCAAGTGGTTATAACACTTGAAGAATAATTAGTATAGAGGACTTGATATTTCTTGTGAGAGTAATATTTCAACATCCTTTTCTTGTAATTATGAATTGGATATTTATAGGCAAGCTCCACTGGTTATTCTTCCCATTGATTAACAACACGTGGCTCAATCCAGGAGACTTTGGAGTCTTGTCCTGTCATGTCACTGTCTGTCTCTGTCTGCCCGGGTGTCACATCCTCATTAAATGGGAAAGTCTTTTCCAGTCGCAATCTAAAAGGCTATGATGGTGATTAGCCGTGTTTTCAGCAGTTGTCCCACCCGTCTTTTGCGCCTAACCCGCGGTGTGTCGTGGGGAGTTAGCACTCAACCCGGTGGGCGTGATTTGGAATAAGCAATCGACTCTTGGTCTCCTCGGCCTGTGACCTTGAAAAAGGGTTGACCCAAAGCAAGTTGACTTAGGCTGTACTACGTGGAGTCTCAAGTGGGATCAGGCGTAACAAAGTTTATGTACATGTTTGTTTGGTAAAGTTTATTTTTTGAATCTTATAAAATGTGTGCATAAAAAATAGAACAAAATTATGGATCAAAATAATATTTAATCAATCAAGAAATACTTATAAATACTTTTGAGCTTGATAGCATTAGATATGTCGTAGATAAAAATGTTACACTTAACATGTTACGGACAATAAGAAATTTGCCCTCACCACCACCCGCCAGAAGGGGGAGGCATGGGGGAGGAGTGCACGGTTGAGACACTCACACTGGTACACACTACACAGTCTTAAATGCATCTGTACTGTATAATGTAAATATATTTCTATAAAGAACAAATCAAACTCCCCAAACACTTCGGGTGTGTTTGATTCACAAATTTTCTATGGAAAATGTCACTTCCATGGAAAATCTTGTCAAATCAATGGCTTTTATTTTCCCACTTTCTTGTTTGATTGGCACATGGAAAATGGAAAAGATTTTCAAGGTACAATCATTTTAAGCACACATTTGGCCACTTTGTTGGAAAATTTTTTCTCACCCATTTGGTGGAATTTCTTTTCCAACTTACATGGAAAATATTTTCATTTTCCATGGAAAGCTATCAAACACACCCTTAGTCCAATTCCATATCTTCGATGGACAATATTGGATAAACATCACCATCTTCTTCTCTCATTTACTCCATCCAAGTAATTCACACAAAATTATATAAATATTTATAATAATTTTTAATTATTTCTTTGCTTTGGCCAGGTAAAATTAATGAATGGCCACCCGAACTTATTTGAGGTTACTACTTACTCACCCATCTCTAAAAGGTAATCCAATGCTCACCCAACTTACCAAACAATTACACATTCATCACTATACACCAAAACGTTAGTTACCCTAAACGGAATTCGCCCATGTGGCGAGAGAAAGTCCGATTGGCACCATTAAAACACGAACTCAGCCCATCACATCGCCAAATCAAGAAAACGCATTGCCAAAACCACGACTTACGTACACACGAACCCATTTCCTCTACTTCTTACGTACACTAAACCCATTCTTCACCAAAACCCTCTATTTTGCCTCCATTATTCACGGGTTTCACTTCCCAAAATTCCTAAAACCTCAAGAACCCTAATTTATCTCTTCTAAATCCAATTCTCCCAAATCATAACCCAAGAAGAAAACCATTGAAGTGAACCCCTTCATTGATATCAATTGAAAACCATATAGTGACCATTACCAATGGAGAATTCCTCGGTCAATTCCCAAATGTTGGACGCGCGAATTTGTCATTGTGGGCAAATATCTGTGACAAGGACATCGTGGACGGAGAACAATCCAGGGAGGAGGTTTCGAGGTTGCCGATTCTATGGAAGACCAGATGCTTGTGATTATTTCTCTTGGATGGATCCACCTCCCCATCCACGGTACAAGACAGTGATCAATGGACTTTTACGGAAGGCAAACAACAATGAGAATAGGGAAATGAAGATGCAAAGATCGGTGAAGTTGCATCACATTGCCTTGGGGGTGTTTGTGCTTGGTGTATTGATTCACAAATATGTAATATGAAATGGTGTATTTCAATGTAATTGTTTTGTGTTTGTGAAAAAGCTTGAAAGAGCATATTGTGATTTGATGATGTATCGAATGTTGATGGTGATTGTGGTGGAATTTTGATTCAATTGTGGTGAATTATTTATGCCTTGCTCTCTCTTTTTTTTCTTGCATTGGTGGTTAAGATAATAGAAAGATCCAAGTTAAAGAATTGTTGGCGGTGGACATTGGCGGTGGACATTGGTGGTTAAGATAATAGAAAGATCCGATTAACATAAGTTTCCAACATCAACATGCATTCATTGACATGAAATTGGCGATGGACATTGCTAGTTTGCTACAGTTGTTGAGTTGCAAACCAGTTGTTGAATTGCAATCTGGTAGCAATGTCCAGATTGCTGAGTTGCAATCTGGTAGCAATGTCCAGATTGCTGAAATCCAATCTGGTAGCAATCTGGTAGCATTGTCCATAAATTGACAGATACCAGATTGCTAGCAATGCTGGTTGCAAATTGACAGATAACAGATTAGACTGAGTTGCAATCTGTGTTGCAACTTTTTTTTTTTTAATCAGATGGAAGCAAAGAATAAATACTAATTTCTCGGACTCTCCAACGGTTAATTTGTTTTATTATCTTGAAGCTTACGCTTGAGCACCTCGAAGCTTACGCCGTCTCACAAAGGAAAAATGCATCGCTACGTGATTAAGCTTTTTAAACAATGCATTGACGAATGACGGCTTCGATTCCATTTTGATTTTCGAGTTCCAAAAACATACAAATTAAGATTCAGTAAATGGACTAAGAGCGTGAAAAGAAAACAACATAAACTTTGTACATTTGACAACTCATCCAAGCCTAGAAGTATAACAAATGAGGTGAGTCTTGGGATCGAGAACCATTATTGTTAAGCTAAGTTCATAAAAAGTCGGAGTGTACTTGTGATCGACCGCACGCATACATTCAATTATGACAATAATTATTAATTCCATTATGGTTATTGATTTCAAGAACTTTCTAAACTATTAGAGATACTATATATGCCATCATTTGTCTTGCATCATCGCTTGCCCATATATGGTAAATTACCCTCTCTTGTGTTTCATATAGTTAGGAAATGTAATTTTATCATATGGTGTACAACACATCGATGGCATATCAAAGTTCTCTATCGGGAACCGCATCTTCTAAGACACGACTTCCACGGATGTCATATTAAGGATAACCCGACACATATCTGAGATCCATACTTAAATCCTCGTGATAAAATACATTTTAAATACATTTCAATTCTAGACACAGAAACGAAATTTGATTTCTACCCACCAAGAAAACAAGCAGGTATAGAGTGATAATAAGGAAAGGACAAAATGCCATCACCACCAAGTGTACTATCTCTACATTGAGACTCCTTGGCATTTCAAACTGTTTCATCACCATCATATAAGTGTATCATCCACAGCCAAAGCCTTTTTCCTATTGCCACATTCACTTCCCCTTAGTTTTGATGTCTTCTTCTTTATAGATATATCATCTACATTGATGAATTCGCAGATTACCTATTGCCACATTCCAATTATAAATTCGCAGATTACCTATAATTGGAAACAAACACTCAACTACATTGGTGAGTCTCGAAGTTGGAGCAGGAGTTGATGCCTAAGCTGTATTTACAAGCGATTGTTATAAAAAAGAAAATGTTCACTGCCATGGAGTAATGAAAGGTTGCACAAGCGATATGAATAATCATTAATACATAATCCCAAATGTACAAAACACAAGCAGCACAATTACATTCAATCTCGTAAGCTATATACAAAAAAGCGGGAATATGTCCAAAATCCAAAATGCCTAGTTGCTTCAAATGAGCTTTACAAAAAACAGGACATGATCGTAAAAAAAAGCGGGACAGGATCATTAACAAAATACAAAAATATTCATCAACATTGAAACAAAAAGGCATCTTCTAATCGATTTGGGTAATAACCATATCATCCTTCTTTGTGTCTTCAATCGTGATATAGATCGCGGTTTGGTCCGTTGTTCTCGAACTCGGAAGTATTTGGTTGGCTAATGCTCGGAGTCGGCATGAAATGGAATTGAGAGAGTGGTGGTTGGTCTTCATGAACTGGATTGGAATTCTTCTTGATCTCCTTGCTTTTAGTTTTTTCTATATGTAATACAATTATTAGGATAATTAGATACATGAAATAGTAGCTTAAATATAGTAAAATTTAGTAAACTTACATACCCCTCGTTGTGGTATGTTGGTATTCGGACTCTCCAACGGTTCGGTGGGAAAGCATCCCAATCCCACAAAGAAAAGGAAACACAAAGATGGCATTTCAACAACCAAATTTAACAAATCGGTATAAGGAAATTTTTATTAACAATGCAAGACTACCTCATGTGGTGCATCTTCTTTCTCGTGGTATCGCTTGTTATGACCGGTTAAACCATGAGACATCGCAAGTCATGATCACACTTCCTTTCTTTTTCATCTTTGAAGTACCCCGAGATTGTGTCATCACATCTTCGTCTATTTGCCTTCGCTTTTTTTTACCTCCCAGGCCCGTTTAGGCAATCTCCAACCGGGTGGTTTTATAAGGTCTTTATGTACTTGAGGCCATAGCTTTTTTCCATTTATCGGCATTACTAGATTCTCGTAACATCTCAAATAGGTATTCACTTTATAACATTCGTGAACGTAGGTAGAAGGATTATCTCTGTAGTCCATGATTGCAGCACATGCATGCCCACATGGTATCCCGGTAAGATCCCACCTTCTACAAGCACAAGTACTTGCATGAATATCAACTACGAACTCACCATCTTTTCCTTTTACATACCATTGCGATCCACCATTCCATTCAACCTCGTAGTTAGTTGCCATCTCAACATGTGTCATAAGTTTTTTTACTATTTTGGGGCAAATATCAGAGCCTCGCTCTCATCATTTTATCTCTTCGACTATGTATCCTCTTCATGAACCCAATGTGCATGTCTATCAACATTGTAACAATTGATTTTTCTCTATCCTCTAAAATAATGTTATTGAAGCACTCACACAAGTTATTTAGCAATATGTCACTCTTTACATAAGTCAGAAAATGTGACTTACTCCATTGCTTTGCCGGCCTTTTCATCAACCAATCGTAACCAGCTGTACTCTCCTGTTTAATCTTGTCCATCCAAAATAAAAAATCAGCAATAGTGGTAGATTTCGCAGCCCTCCATAGGTACTCCTTTAATGCCAACCCTTTGAAATCAGTCCTAAAAAAATTCGTGTACATGTGCCTCACACAAAACCTATGTTCTGCATCTGGGTACAATTCTTCAATAACATTCTGCAACCCTTTTTGCCTATCGCTCATGAATGTCCATTCTCTACTATTAACAATACCTAAGTCATCACCCAATAGTCTGACAAACCATCTCCATGTCGCGGTGTTCTCCTTCTCCACTATAGCAAATGCAACTGGGTAAATAGAATCATTAGCATCAAGTGCAATTGCTGTCAACATTTGTCCCCCAAAAGTTCCCTTCAAAAAACAACCGTCCAACCCAAGAAGTTGCCTACAACCTGCTTTGAATCCCTTCTTGCATGCATCTAGACATATGTAAATTCCTTGAAATTTGGACTCGTAAATGGCAATCCTACAGGTAGACCCTGGATTTGTCCTATCCAACTCAGACGCATATGACCACAATAATCCAAACTGGTGCTCATCACCACCCTCAATCAATATTCTAGCCCATCTCCTAGCTCTCCAAGCAGTAACTTTGTTAATGTTTAGTTTCAAATCATCCTTCACGGCCTTTCTAATCAGTTTTGTTTTCCATTCTCGATCTACCCTAAATGTGTCTAAGTACCTTTCAGCAACGTATTTAGCAGTACAATGCCTATTCATCCTATCTCTAACACAGGTATGGGTGGGATTGTATGACTTAACTTGCACGCAATCCAACTTCTTATTCAATGACGCCCAAATCCTCCACTTACAACCCAACTTGCATATTGCTCATGCCGCTTTTATCGTCATTTGGCCTAAACCTAAAGTTGCACCTACTACTAAACCCCATGATTTACATCGCTTTCCTAAACAACTCCATGTCATTAAATGTTTTCCCAACTTCAAACTTAGGATCAAACATTTCTTTTTCAAGAACGAAATTAGGGAACTTATAATTATTCTCCTCACCGGATGAATAATCAGTATTTAATTCCTCCGACGATGGGTAATAAGTGTCATCTGAATCTATATCTGCATTACCTAGATGTGCTTCTTCGACTGCAGGGTTCGAATTGAGTCCGACCGCTACCCGTTCAGGTGCATTATTGTCGAACTCAAACTCTCCATCATTCACATCATCCTCGGAGTCACAAAACTGTAGGCGCAGAACGACGTGTTCGTCTTCCTCAATTTCTCCCTCCTCCTCTGTTTCTGCAATTTAAAATTTCACAAAATGCTTAATGTTTGCTATGAATAATACTGAGATACCATTGCGAAAGATGTAAAATTAGAGTTACCTCCACGTTCTCGATTCGTTTCTACATCCAACAAAACTCTTCAAACAATTGATGGGTTGTCCATTTACTTACGAATCGCAAACAACAATAATCGTGGTTCACTTGACTTGAATTGTCTACCTAATGGTGGGTCACCATTGTCATACACATCGCATACACCAGATTAGGGTTTTGACAAATTTGGAAATTTTAATGTAAGGAAATTTTAGGAATTTTGGAAGAGCAAGCCGTGAAGAATGGAGGAAAATGGGTTTAGTGTCTGTAAGAAGTAGAGGAAATGGGTTACGTGTATGTAAGTCGTGGTTTTGGCAATGCGCTTTTCTTGATTTGGCTACCGATGTGGGTGAGTTCGTGTTTTAATGGTGCCAAGCTGGACTTCAGATTCGCCACATGGCGAATTTCGTTTGGGGTAACTAACGTTTTGGTGTATAGTGATGAATGTGTAATTGTTTGGTAAGTTGGGTGAGCATTGGGTTACCTTTTAAAGATGGGTGAGTAAGTAGTAACCTCAAATAAGTTCGGTGGCCATTCATTAATTTTACCCGCTTTGGCCAACACTTTTCACTTCCCCATAATACTGTTCATATTTCTCTCTTGCCCTCCCTCTTTCCAGTCTAAAGGCTCAAATATTCTGCAGAGTTGAAACAAGACTTCGCAAGAATACCCTCAGCTCAGGTAAAAAAAAAAAATAGGGTTTTTCTTGTTTCTAAATAAAGTTGGGATTTTATTTTTTTTCAATTTATTCTTGTGTTTTCATGTTCTTTTTGGATCAAAGTTTAAGTGAAACGATGAACTTTTGTTCACTTATTACTTTTCAATTTATGGGTTTAGGGTTATGGTTTGAATTTTGTACTATTCTATTTAATTAATGTTTTAAAAGACTTCACATTATGGTTCGTATAAAATTCTGGGCTGTTAATTTAAGTCTTTAAATGAATACATGTGTGGATTCAATAACTGAAAGTTGATTTGTTCATATTTATTCGTCTATTAAATGTTGTCTTGTGTTAGCTGTCGAATATTTATTATGGTTTCTTAATTATCTTGTATGGAACTTGATTAGTAGATTGAATTGGGTACTTCAAAATTGTATTGTATTATAAAATTTTCCTGGAAATTTAGAAATATTTGTCTGCCAATATTTGAGAAATCAGGTATTAGATTACCTGAGTCTCAAGTTTGACTTTGTGAGAGTTACTTTTTCTATTTGCCTTTTTCAGTTGAATTTCATATGCTTCCTGTAAAATTATTAATTTCTGCATGATTTTATTTGAAAATAAAAGAAGTAAAAAGGTGGAAATCGATCGTTTCTTAAATATACATCATCACGGTTGTAGTTTAGTCTTTTTTTTAATATGAGAGCATGATATACTATATGCTCTGGTTACTCTGTGGTTTTGAATTTTTGAGCTCACACGGATATTTATCGTATATTGATTTCCTCGCAATTTCTTATTTTGACCCGTTTGTTTGTTTGTTGGTGGTGGGAAAACCATGGTGTTAAGTTATTCTCAATTCATTTTTGTTGATGCATCTTGCATTTTGTTGGAGAAGAATGCATAATTTAAGATTTTTGAAGTTTTTAATTGAACCCGATTCAATTTCACAGTGCTGCTACCCGATATAATGATGATGTTTGATGATCTGGGGTTTTGTAGAGATCTTGATTTCTTTTCCTCTGCTCCTCTCAAGGAAGCAGATCAGGACGCTCCACAAATGGCTGAGCCGGAGCCTGTTGTGGAGGATGATTATACTGATGAGGAGATCAATGTGGATGAACTCGAGAGGAGGATGTGGAGGGACAAGATGCGGCTGAAAAGGCTGAAAGAAATGAATAAGGGTAAAGAAGGTATCAATTCTGCCAAAAAACAGCAGTACCAAGAGCAGGCGAGGAGGAAGAAGATGTCGAGAGCTCAAGACGGGATCTTGAAATACATGTTGAAGATGATGGAAGTGTGTAAAGCTCAAGGTTTTGTTTACGGAATTATTCCAGAGAAAGGGGAGCCAGTGAGCGGGGCGTCCGACAATCTCAGGGAGTGGTGGAAGGATAAGGTCCGATTTGATCGTAATGGCCCAGCTGCCTTAGCAAAATACCAAGCAGATCATGCTATTTCAGGGAAGAACGAGGGCGCTAATCTGGTGGGTCAGACCCCCCATACCTTGCAAGAGCTTCAAGATACTACCCTTGGTTCATTGTTGTCGGTTCTCATGCAGCATTGCAATCCCCCACAAAGGCGATTTCCGTTAGAGAGAGGTATTTCTCCCCCGTGGAGGCCCACTGGGGAGGAGGAATGGTGGCATCAATTGGGTGTACAGATTGATAAAGGTTCTCCACCTTACAAGAAACCGCATGATCTGAAGAAGGCGTGGAAAGTGGGCATTTTGACGGCTGTGATCAAGCACATGTCTCCCGATATTGCTAAGATTCGCAAGCTCGTAAGGCAGTCAAAGTGCTTGCAGGACAAGATGACAGCCAAGGAGAGCGCAACATGGTTGGCCATCACCAATCAGGAGGACGCCTTGGCTCGAGAACTTTATCCCAACTATTGTCCACCTTTGTCCTCGTCCGGCGGCAGTGGAACTTTTGCTGTGCATAACAGCAGCGTGTACGATGTTGAAGGGGTCGATGACGAGTCTATCTTCGATGTACACGAGCAAAAACCCGATCAGCTCAGCTTGTTGAATATGGGTACAGAGAGATTCAAAGACAAGCTACCTGTTCAAGAACAATCTCCTTTAATCAAGGACGAAATTATTGCCAACTTGGACTTCCCAAGAAAGAGGAAACTAGTGGATGAATTGACCGTTGTGGATCACAAGATTTGTACTTTTGAGTTCCTTCAATGTCCTCACAACAAACTCTGCCATGGTTTTCACGACAGAACTTCCGGGACAATCACCAAGTAGTGTGCTCCTACAGGCATTCTTCCAAGGTTGCAGTTTCAAACTGCAATGAAATCAAACCAGTTGCATCTCCTCAATCTTTTGTCCAGCACAAGCCCGCTGCTTGTTTGGTCGAACCGACTCTGCCTTCCTTTGATCTATCAGGACTCGGAGTTCCAGAAGATGGGCAAAGGACAATCAATAAGCTCATGTCGTTTTACGATACTAATATTCAAGGAAACAAGAAGTCAAATACTCAGAATATTGCAGTCCTGAAAGAGCAATCTCTTCAGCAACCTAGCATCCAATGTCAGTCGGATGGTTATATACCTTCATAGTCAAGGAATGCCGTTCGAGAGTAACATCTTTGAAGACACTGTTATGCCTACTAATCATTCTATGTTCCCTCCTGCAGATCAGTTCGACCAATGCAAGGTTTTAAATTCTCCTTTCAACTACACCCCAAACGAGAATTTCCCATTGTTCTTCGGTTCTCCGTTTAATATATAATCCAGTGATTATACCGAAGGTTTTCCTGGAGTCGCAAGGGATAATCTGCCAAGACAGGACGCTACGATTTGGTACTGAAAAGATTACAGAATAAATTTCAAGAAACCTGCATTTGCAGGTTGTGAAGGTAGATATATCCAAACACCATTGCTCTGTCCTGATGCGGTGAAACTTAATCACCTACCAATATCTTAGTTATTATAGTATTATCCTTGGTATGTATTGGTACTGGGAATGGCTGTAATAAGAAAGTTGGATTGTCCCCTGGAGACATCATGGATAGACTTCGTTTGTTTGTGCGGTAACATTAGACAGTGTTCAACAATATTGAATATAAAAAAGAATTTAAAACTGTATATAATATATATTCGACACTTATCCAAAATATCTATCAGTTTGACAAAGTCGTATTCCTTTTAACCTTCCTTCCATAAAAGGGGGTCATTGTGGTTGAATGTGGCGATCTTAGTGAAAGTTTGGATTTGTTTCTCATTTGATATTTCAAAGAGGACGCTTAAGCAATTCATAATCATGGAAGCATTTGAGATCCTTTAATTGACTAAGTCGAGTTACTCTGTTCATCTTATTTATTAGTTGAATATATCTACTCAAACTCTTGTTCCAAAGGTTCCATTAATGATAAATTAAGCTTAGTTTATTATGTAGCATTTGAATCAATTAATAATATTTTTCACAACACAAAAAGACGAGTACGAATCGCTAGAATTATTTTCTAAGTACATAATGGACAAAGGCTATTTTTGGTAGATGTAGAGGGGTAAACTGTATAAAATGATTTTAAAAAAATCACATAATCAATCCTAAATTTATTAAAATTTGTTATTGTTGTAACTAGGGGATACCTTCTAATAAATAAAATTAGACAACGTTGCATTATCTGATACGCTAGCTGGATGCTTTATAAAATATTTCACCAGTTTAATAAATCAAACACACAAGATTAAGACGTGGACTAAAGATTTGAAGTGTTCAATATAATTTCACTGAGAAAATAATATGAAAATAATTAGCTGTCTTACAAATTAATTATTTCAATTTGTTAAACAAAATAGCCACCTATGTGACTATATTATCCCGGGAAATAGTTGGCAGAGATAGATACGTTTGGTAAGTTAAGGTATTCTATTAATGTGGACGTCGGATTCTGCACTGTCCACACGTCAACAAATCTCCAATCAATCTTTGTCAATCTGTATGTTACCTGCACACTAGAACGACTGTTAGACACCAATATTACTGGTGAAAAAGGGTTCGACGATCAAGTCAACTGCCGGTATATAAAATAATATACGGGGAATGAAAACAATTAAGTGTGGGAGAGACAAGCAGGCAGAGATTTGAGTAGAGTTTAGAGGATGAAATTAATGCGTAAAGAAAGCGGACAAAAGTGCGTACATCGAAATAATCGGAGTCCTTATATTTATAGATGTAGAATCCTAATTATTCTATATAAACAATCAATTAGAACTTTGATTGGATTCTCCTTCCTTATAGGATGAAGGGTAACTGGACATGGACACAATCTCTCAGATTTCGATCTTTATCTAATTGGATTTCCAATATTGTGTTGCTTGATTATTGAGAGATTAATATCAATTTCCCTTGTGAGAATCATTATGGCAATCAAACACAATTTTTCTTTAATTACTTCTTTGGTTATCCCAAAATATCAAATTACATGTGGATTACGAGAATGCGAAGACTAGCGAAGCGCTCTAGATTGGTCAGGAATGTTGAGGCCCTTCGTGGGTGTCGCTGTGACGGATTCAAGAGTGGTAAAATGTTCGATGGGCCTCCAAAGCTTTCTAAAAATTTATGAGGCTCTTGCTGGACCCCCGAGGTGTTCGCCAAGTCTATGGGGCATTTGTTAGGCTTTTGATGACGTGGAGGCCTTATCAAAATTAGGTGGCAACAATTACAAAATAATATTAACGAAAAAAAGATTAAAATTTTGTCGTATGTCATATAAAATTTTAATTATTGTACAATTTAAACATGTTCATATTGAGTATTAAATATACAAACATGGTACGTTTGATATGCTGGACTTGACTATTACATATCAGTTTCAATCCCTTGAAGATATGAAATGATCTAACTCATAATTCAGTATTTTAATATACGGTATTTAAGACGGAGAATTGTTTTAGTATTTTAATAATTTTTTTTAAGAAAATTCTTGTCCAACTTTAATTCACACTAGATTATCTGTCACATGAATACGTGTAATCATGAATCTCTGACAAAAATTAATTGTTAAATAAAGATAATTTGTGTTCCAATTTAAAATAGTTCTTAAATATAATTTGTTGTTTATTAAAATTCTTCAAATGTCAGCCAACTAATCCTTCAAATTGTGTTCCAATTTATGCAAATATTTGACACCAAAGAATGAACTGGATGTCACAAGACTCCTTCATGTCTTAACTTGTACTGACACGCGAGGCATGTCTGGTAGAATAGTGTTGACAAAATTAAAGAGTCGATTGATATGGTTTTGATCTAATGTCCTCGGTATAATATCTCACTGAGACAAGTGTCGTATTAATTGCGTGAATGTAAAGAAGGTATTTACACTCACGCAATGAATACATGACACTTGTTTCGGTGGGTATTATAACAATGTCCACCGAGAGTATCAGATCAAGTTCCTCAATTGATATAGTAAAATATAAAAATTATATTATTTAGATGTCTAATTTAATTTACAAAAATATCGACTGAATTCTAATAGCTCAGCTTTTTATAAAAAATTGTCAAGAACAGATTGTAAGGGGCTTTTTTCTATATTCCAATTAATTCATCTAAATTTCTCCGTGAATCATGGATCAAACTAGAATTATATTTGAAATTTAGTGTCGGGTTGAATATGGACTTTTGAGGTAGGTTAAATATTTTTTGAAATAATTTCATAAAGTAAAATAAAAAATTGGCCTGAATTTAATCGAGTTAAATATCTTAGTTGTGACTGAAATTTCGTCAATTTTAAAAATTAACAGACTTGATGACATGGTAAACAAAATAACGAATGAGATATCATTTTGGTAAATTCATGAAGTTTGTTAACTTTTAAAACAACAAGTGACGAAGTGACGGATGAAATGATATTTTGGTAAGTTCAAGAATAATATTTTAAAATTTATGTAACTAAAAATATTTAGAAAAGTTTATTGGTAACTCAAAAATTTAAAGTTCAATTAAAATTTTAAAAGATTTTAAAATTTATGTAACTGAAAATATTTAGAAAAGTTTAATGGTAACTCAAAATAACGTTTAAAGTTCAATTAAAATTTTAAAATGCAGTCTAACCCGGGATACTGGCGGGTATCAAAAAAAAAAAAAAAAAATTTAAAAGATTTGTGAAAGTTTAGTATCAATGGAGATATTTAATTAACCCTGACCATAGTTTATTTAGCCTCTAAAAGGGCCTGCCTCTTGTCGAAGAATTATCAGTTTTTATCATAGACAAGAGTCGATATTGAAGCTTGAATAACTGTTATCTTTATACCAAATTGACCACAATGACCCCATTCGAGTGTTATCGAGTTCAGACTGAACTGAAAATCCAGCAAATATTTTTGTCTTTCCAACTGTATTGTGTTCACGCGGCGCCTAACGTATTACGCGTTTCATTACACGCATAAATGCACCACTAACCCTACTGTGTATGTATATAACTATATATATTTACACACACACGCTGCTGAAACCAAGTCAAGAACACACACATTACTTCATTTGATGCAGAAAGGGCTTTAAAGGTTGAAATTGGAGTGTTTAACGATAGCTAGACAAAGAATATGGCAGATCGAGTACATCCCACGGCAGACGCGCCGCCACAACCTCTGTCCTCATCCTCAACGATAACATCATCCAAAATCTCCGGCGAAGCTCCGCATCCACCAAATCCGGAGCCATCAATGCCGGTCCCTCCGCCACCGGCAAATTATGTCATCCAGCTTCCAAGAGAGCAAATCTTCCGCTACCCACCACCCGAAAACGCCCGCAAATTCCAAACACTAAATCTTAAGAAAAAACGACGGAGCTGCTGCCGGCGGTGCTGCTGCTTTACCCTCGGCCTCCTCCTCCTTCTCATTGTCGTTGCCGGCGTCGCGGCCGGGGTGCTCTACCTCGTCTTCCGTCCTAAATCGCCAAGGTATACAATAGATCGCATCAGGATAAAGGGTTTTAACCTGACGGCAGCAACTCCGATCTCACCGGGATTTGACGTCAGCATCAGGGCGAACAACCCCAATAACAAGATCGGAATATATTATTTAAAAGACGGCGCTGCTAACGTTTTTTACAACGACGTTAAATTATGCGACGGCGTTTTGCCCGCGTTTTATCAACCAAAGAATAACATAACGGTGTTCCAGACGGCGTTAAAGGGGTCTAACATTGTTCTGGCACACGCCGTTAAAACGGAGTTATTAAATGCACAGAAAAAAGCAACGGTGCCGTTTGTTGTGAGAGTAAAAACACCCGTTAAGATTAAGGTGGGATCCATTAAGACGTGGGAAATTACCGTTAAGGTCCAGTGTGACGTCATTGTTGATGCATTAAATGAGAGAGCAAAAATAATTTCTAAAAATTGTAATTACAGAGTGAGATTGTGGTAGAGAATTTTGATAAGTTGATTATAGGATTATAATTATTTATTCTTTCGGTTGTACACAGACACAGTTATTGTAATTTGGGATCTACACTTTTTTATATACCTCTATTATAATTCTTATTTCTTACTAACTTTATTTTTATAGTGAAATCATGTCATCTTCTCATTGATATTTATACTTTCTCCTTATCTCGATCTATCTAGGCCTCGACATCATTCGACTAAGTGATTATTTGATAATACTGAAATTATTTTTTAAGTATGAAATTATAACAAACGTCTTTTGCAGGTGATACATTTGAAAACTGACAAATTTTAAAAGTAAGTTGAAAAATAACCATTTTATACAAATATAACTTCAAACAATTACTTAAACATCAACTATATCATAATCAAATCTAATTTAAAATCAAATCTATTATTTCACTAAACTAAATTTCACTCCACCATCTACCGTCTTGTATCACCGCCTCTGGGCCACCAACTAACACACCCCAACCAAGTTATTATTTTGATAAATTAATTTAGATTATAAAAGAATAAAAATTCAATAGGTTTTGTGTTAGATTGGTTTGGTTGTTTTTAGATATAAAAATACGTTTAATATAATTGCTCAAAAAATATTGGAAGAGATTGAGTTCATAGATTAATGTATGGTTCAAAAAGAAGAATGTGAAAACGAAAAAAGCAAACAAATTGAGTTGAGTAACTCTCATTTGAACGGTGTGAAAGAAGAAAAAAAAAGAAGTAAAAGAAGAAATAATAATAATAATAATAATTATCTGGGCGAGGGAGTAATTTTTTTTCTTCTTCATTCCTTTATTTTATACATGACAATTGAATGAAAAAATAAAACAAAAGACTGTTGAACTGGATTCCAACAGTCCAATTGTCTTTCGCTAAAATGGTATACATGAATTTTTGTCCTAAAAGGTTGTCATTTTTTTTGGCAAATGACCCACTACATTTGTCTAGATTTCTAAATTCTTATTTTTTAAGTGTTATAAGTTGTGGGTTCTATTGAATATGAGAATAATAAATAAGTAGTAAGTTGTGGGTCATATGAAATGTGTGGATAAAAAATATGTTTGACTAATTTGACTGACTTAAATTTTAATTTAAGCAGAAACAAACAACGGGTAAATGAGTTTGGATTTGGGACTATTCAGAGATTCTTAGAGCATCTCCAATTCGTTCTATTGATTGCTATCTAGGTGGCGCAAACGTTTGAAGACTTTCGATATACATGGCATTAATATCTAATAAATAGACATTCAAGTTCAAATTTGGTTTCTAATATATTATATGGATTGTTATTTAGGTGTATTTTATTTTATTAAAATAAAATCAGAATTACATTTAAATATGCATATAAAATTTAAATCTGCATAAAAAATTTAAATTTTGCTGAGTCAGTATGTTTAACAGAACTTATGAATTTAAACAGAGTTATAGTTATTGTCTATTTTTTTCTTGTTATATCATTTTGACATAGTCCTTGACATATTGCATTAGATAATAATTTTCTTAGACATTTTTTATTTATGTTGCAACAAAAATATAACAATCTATGGTTGCACTGGAGATGCTCTTAGAACGCATATGTATTAAAAAGTTTAGAATATAAGTGCTTAGATTAAAACGTATCGAATTTGTCAGCACATTTTTTAAAAGTTTGAAACTTCCTCTAATTCTCGTAAATAAAATAGGGAAAATTGTCAATAAGTCACATACAAGTGATTTGTTCCAAATTAGGTCAAAACTTTATTTAAAATTGTGATTAAGTCATACTTTTCAGCAATATTTTAAATTAATTCCAAAATCACATTTGTGAACTATATTTTCCATCGGCACATTCTTCCACCTCCACATACCTTAGCCACCTCCAGCGATAACCTCTGGCGAGTGCTTCTTATACAGCGCGGTGTGACTTTTACTTCACTGTAGTAAAATTTGGTGTTGCACGCTTGGCTTGGTGGAATTTTTGGTGGTTGTGACTGTTTTATCTATATCTCTTTATTTACTTATTGAAAATTGATTATCACAGTTTTCTTGTAAGGGTGGTGATTTGATGTTAGTATTCGATTTTCTCGTAGTTTAAACAGTAATTTTTTTCTTGTTTTTCGTCAAAGACTTGAATGCTGTCTATTAATTATTGGTTTTGTTCATTATTATAATGTATATGGTTGAAATTGTAATTTTTTTTATTTCTACTTATTTTTTTTATACTTGTTGACTAAAATTTTGTTCTAAATATTTATTTGAATGCTACTAATTATTTGGTAACAATAGATGTAATAAATTAGAAGAGTTGTTATGTGTTCACAACTTGTGTAATAATTTTCACGTAAAAGGACATTAACTTAAAAAACAAAAAGAAGAAGCAAAAGCGGCAGCGGCAATGAAGAATAAAAGGGGAGTGAAGTGAAGTGATGTCCATGAGCGGCTTGTAAATTAATGATAAGTGGAGTAGAGTGACCATGAATTGTTGCTGTAAATAGCAACTTGAATTTCTATATGGATGATTTGTTTGATGAATTTCTATAAAATAGGCATGAATTTCTGCATGAATGATACTGTATTATAAAAATAGTATTATTATATTAATTGTGGCCATGATTTACTGCTGTAAATAGCAACTTGATACTATATTATAGAAAACAACTTGATATTGTATTAAGTTGGTCATTATATTATTATTTGTGTTGTTAGTCATGTGTGTTGTTAGTCATGTGTGTTGTTTGATACTATATTATACAAAACAGTATCATAAAAAATAATATCATAACAGAAATGGGCATAAAATCCTCATACGTGCTCAAAATTTCTATTATAATATATTTTCAAAATCATCTTGACGAACCGGTCAAGACCAGTCACTTTACCATTGTATACGATGGATTTTAGCCATTTGAAGTCGTCTTTTTAACTTAAAATGACAATATTTAATTTTTATTGTCTAAACAGTATCATACATACTAAAACAGTATCATACATAAATGTATCTTAACATATTAGTATGATACATAAAAGTATTTTAGTAAAATAGTATCAGAAACTACAACTCAATAAAATAATATTATCATAGATTAAACAACAGTATCATATGTTGAAATATTATCGTAATAAAACAGTATCAAAGATAAAAGTATGGTATAAGTATATCATATCACTTTATATAGATAAAACAGTATCATAGATATAACTAAGTAGATATGTTTTACTGTTTGAAGTAATGATATTGTTCTTAAAATGATCAATCAGTAGTACAAGACCATTGATACTGTATGCATTCAATAACAATATCATAGATTGAAACAATTTCATAGGTTAAAACATAATAATAATAAAATAGTATCAAAGATAAAATCATAAATAAAATAGTATCATATATAAAATTGAGTATAAAATATTTTTAATGGTTGAAGTAATAATACATTATCATATATAACACTTCATTTAGATAAAACGGTATCATAGATATAAATAAGTATATATGTTTTATTGCTTGAAGTAATGCTATTGTTTTTAAAATGCTCAATTAGTAGTACAATGCCATTGATACTGTATGCATTCAATAACAATATCAATATTGAAACAATATCATAGGTTAAAACATTATCATAATGAAACAATATAAAAGATAAAAGCATAAATAAAATAGTATCATACAAAACAGTATTATACTAAAATAGTATCACAATATAACAGTATCACTTAATTAGCATTTTTTTTGCAATTGTAGGGGTATGTTGATCTTTTAGCGTTAAAATGTGACTTTAATTAAATTAAATTTTGACCATATGATTTTAGAGTCTATAGGTACAACAACAGTGACCGGACTTGAATTTACCCAATAAAATAAAGAGGTATTAAGACCAACATTGTGGAAAAAAGATGATCCAACTAATGTTCAAGCCTAGAAGACACAATGTCATCACTACGTGCAGCATAGTATTTGGAAGTACTTAACTTATAATTTCAGTTGGTCATATTGATCAAACATACTTTTTATCTACATGTTTTATAAGATCCACAATTTATAACCCACTTTTTATCCATATACACTCACCCACAACTTATAATATAAATACTTAAAAAATAATTTCAACATTACCAAACGTGAGATTAATATAATTTCGTCCTCGTTTCATCCTCCGTTGTCCTCTTCTAGGCTTTGCATAGGTCTAAAAAGTTTGAAACTCGACCACCACATATATTAACACTTTACGCAATTTAGAACACTGATTAAAATCAAGTGTATGGTGTAATTTATACAAACAATGGGGTGTTCTTTTTTCCCAAAATTAAGGGTAGCCCCACCAATAAATTATGAAGAACGTGTAAAACGTAGTAGAATATTTTTAATATAGAGCTTGTTTGAAAAAAAAATATTAACAGATTTTGATAAAAAATTGATGTAATATGTAGTTGAAAAGTTAATGTGTAGTAAAACATGTCCTTGATTTCTTAAAATTATTAATTTATTGGAAAATAGTATTGCAATATGCAAAAGATAAATTTTTTATAAATTGTTTTATTTTCACTTGTTTTTATTTATGTGCTATGTTGTGCACCAAAAGGGAGATAAGATGACTCATCGCACTCTCTCTATTTCTGATTGCCAAAAATGTTGTTCAAGAGGTTCATTGATATCGAAATGGTGGCTCTGGTCAACTACAACGAGGACTATTGGAAGTTTGTCGTTATTGTCGACGTCATCGATTAAAATCGGGCTCTCGTAGGTAATCCCGACATGGTGCATTGCCAAATGTGGAGTTTTAAAAGGATGAAAAATTAATATTAAATAAGTTAAAATCATCACCGAACACATGCCCTTTTAAATGAAAAAGTTAAAGAGAACAGAATATGTGGTGGACCATTCAACAAAAAAGTAGTTTTTAGGAGATTTTTGAAAAAAATTAATAAAATATGTAGATGAAAAGTTGTGGAAAAATTTGAATCATAAAATACGTAGTTGAAATTTATTTTAAAAAAAAAAAAAAAAACCAACTTTAGGGATGGAAAATACAGTTGTGATAATTTATAATAATACACCACGTGAGAATTTTATTTCATACATTATCACAACTCTAAAATTCCATCCCTACAAAAATGTACCAAATAAAATACATCATTTATATGTGAAAATAAACAAAAAATAAAAAATATATTAATAATGTTACAAATAAACTTACAAATTAAAATAAATATGTACAAGTAAACTAAAAATAAAAATAAAAAATAATTTATTACTAACGCTTGAAAAATATGAAAACAATAAGTGGGAAACAAATTTGATAAAATAAATTTAGAGAACAAAGCGATTGGAAACATTTGATCCAAATTTGGGTAAAGTAAATAAAGCGATTGAGTTGGCCAAATTTAAAAAAAAAAATGAGGACGAAAAATATGTATTCTAATGAGGAGGGAAAAATGTATTCGATGAAAAATTATTTCGCTGAGTAGTGTATAAAATAGGTGGGGAAACGAATAAATAAAATAGTTTTTGGGGGGTTAGGGGGTAAATTAAATGGGGAAGGGGGTCAGAAAAGTAAATATGAAAGTGGTGAACGCTTTAATCACATTTGGGGGTGGGGGTAGCCATTTGGTTTTGTTGAATGGTGTGCGCCAAGTCAAAGATTATGGACCCCGTGATGGGGTCCAGATCTTTTCTCATCATTTTAAAATGCTAATATAATCAAACTTTAATCAATAGCCAAACAAGTCAAAATAAGCATTGTATGACTCTTTTTAAATAAAGTAAAACAATATTTGATTTTTTAATCTTAATAATTTAATATACAAGTAGCAAGACAACGGAAAAATTACTTCTACAATATTATCTTAAAAAGTTCCCATAATCACAATTTATGCTTAGTCGCCATGTTGTGTCAAAAAATTAAAATAAATATTAGGGGAATTTGATGATTTGGGCGGATTTGATAATTGGAAGATTATAGGGAGATTACTTTTTTTTTTGAATGTTTACTTACATCTAATTACATATTTTTCAAAGGTAGTTTATACAACTTATTATAAGTACAATATATTTTAATTGTATTTAAGATCCTCAACTTTTATTCATTATTGTAATTATGTTCTTAACTTTTTGTCATCGAATTCTTATCTTCAACTTTTATTAATTAGAGTATCTACAACGGTTTAGCTATATTTAAAGAGCAATTTTTTTAAGTATTATAACTGTCCTTTATTTCTATGCTCTTCATTTTAGTTCTTCCAAGAAACATTTAATATTTTTTTCTCTCATTTTTTCTTTCATATGTTTCCTTCCTAATTTGTATGTAATATTTAATTAAAGTCAATATATCCAATATTGGAAATTGAAATTGTTTCAATGCATAAAATTAAAATGTTAAATTGGAGAGTCCATTAGAGCATAAATTTAAGAGTTGACTATTTAAATTAAAGAGCATTATATGTTTAAAGAGCTTGTTGGAGATGCTTTTAGCACATTTCATCATTAATGATACTTTATGACGAGATATTTTGTTTACGTGTTTTGAAATGAGGAAAAAAAAATTTATCGTACTTTTGTATCTATTGTTTTTTTAAAAATATGACATACAAATAAGCCTTTTTACGAACTCTTAACAAACGTTTTTTACGGAAACCGTTATCAAACATAAGATATGCTAATTAATGAAAAGTTGAAGATAAAAATGTGATAAAAAAAAAGTTAGAAACATGAGTGCTATAACGTTAAAAGATTATAAATATTAAATGTAATTAAAATGTAATACAAAAAATAAAAAGTGTTGTGTGAATATAATTACCTTTTTTGAAAACTACTTTTTACTTTTTTTATCTACAAAAAGTAATATATTGTGTTAATTTTCATACCAAAAACCAACATTCATTTTCTGTTAAAAAATAATATTTTGGGTTAATCACACTGTACATCTCTAACCTTCTCACTTTGTCTTAATTTCGTTCCCCAATAAATTTTAGGGTAAATAGCACTACAGGTCCCTAACATTTGAAAGTTGTAACGATCGAGTCCCTAACCTTTGTTCACTAGCAGCCGGAGTCCCTAATCTTTCAAACGTATGTACCATATGTCTTTTTTTGACAAAAAACGTCAAAAATTCTGTTAACTCACCACGCGCTCAATTTTTGAAGGGCAAAAATGGGATAAATAGCACTAAGGGTCTCTCACCTTTGAACGTTGTAATGATCGGGTCCTTTACCTTTGTTCACTAGAAATCGGAGTCCCTAATCTTTCAAACGTACGTACCAGATGTCATTTTTTGAAGAAAAACGTCAAAAATTCTGTTAACTCACCACGCGCTCAATTTTTGAGAACTTGCACCTTACTGCATATTATTTTCTACACCAAATGAACTCATGGATTAATTGATTTTCAGAATTATTCTAGAATATATATGTAGAGATTTTTTCTTTCTGGTTTAGTATTTCAGTTAACTACCACTTCTACTCCAATTTCAAAAATTTCAGTTTTTCCATAAATTGACATTAATATATCAATTCCATTTAATTTTCTATGAATGGATGGCCTAGGTTGTGGGATGTGAGAACTGGCACAATTGTTTGAAGACTTGACACCAAGTCTTTTTTAACTAGCGCTGAAGTGAGTCAAGATGGACGCTACATAACAACCGCAGATGGGTCAACTGTTAAGCTCTGGGATGCAAATCAGTACTCCTCCTCCCCTCCGCTCCCCTCCCCTCCGCTCCGGAGAAGTCATTAAGGGTCAAAAGTATTGAACTCCACATTTGGACTAAAAAGACTTGATGGTTCCAAATATCGGGATGAATATCCTTTGCCTTGCCCGCCACCTTTTTGGCAAACAAATGCATAAGCATAGCTTATTTATGTTGGTTTGCATCTCTAATGACGCACTACCACTTTTAACAGTTTTGGATTGGTGAAGAGCTATGATATGCCCCTGTGTGTTGTCGAATCGCTTCATTGGAATCGATTGTAATAAGTTCATTCTTTGGAGGAGAAGACCCGTGGATTCACGTATTTGATTTTCATCACAGGGGCAAAAGTTGGTAATGCTCATTATGCTTTTTCATTGTTGGATATTTCTTGCTCACCAACATTACATTATACTTATCTTTTCCGGGATCTGTTTCGACGAAATCTAGTTGTTAGAAAACAGATTTTGTATGAAGCAAATTCTTGCCATTTTTCTTATCTCGTTTGTGCGGTAAATTGCTTGCATGTTGTGGCATCATTTGTGAAAGAATACCCGATTTCTAATTGTTTCTTGACATTCTGCATCTAATCTTTTCGGTAGAATTGACTAGAGAAATTTAACAGCTCAAATTTATCACTCTTCAGCTGTTTTAGTTGCATAACATTAGTTTCATCGCCACCCTTGTTATTTCTATAAGTGTCACTATTATTAATATTAGACTATTAGTCTTTTTTGGTTATTCTGTGAATTGATTCCCCTTCATGGAATATTTCCTAAGCTGTTGTTGTACATGTTCTTTTGTCATAGGATGCAACAAAGGTCACCATGGTCCAGTGCACTGTCTTCGTTTCTCTCCTGCAGGTGTATCTTATGCCTCGGGATCAAAAGACGGGACTATCAGAATATGGTAGATTGTCCCTTCGACTCACAATGGGCCGGACCCTTCAAATGATAATGGAAAGGTGAAGAATGGAGCCAATGAAATTACTCACCAGATGGAGAAAGTTGATATTGTCGAAGAAGCAAAAAATGATGGGAGTGAAAAAACAGCCGGTGAAAAGGCAACAGAACCTAACTAGGATTGTGTTTTGCCTCACCGCTAGATGTAAGAGCAACCTAAATTTCAAAAATTCTTCTTATCGGAGAATGAAACCCGGCTTATGTATGACAGGGTATATTATACTACTATGTGGACGTTTATAGTTTCTAACACAATACTAGGCAAATCCTTTAAAAGGGAAGTTGACTTCAACAGAATCCAAATATACTTATTTCGAAAAGAATATATGGCTGCATCATTTTAATCTTTTAAGACAAAAATGTTAGTCTTCCATTTTGTAAGTGTCAACATGTGCCCTGTATGCATATCGTTACCGTAAACAATGGCATAGACATGACTGGGGACTTCCCATTGGCTTTGTACAACCATAGCAGGACGAGACAAAGACCGATGCATGATATCACCTGCTCGCAAAATTCAGATGAATTGTCTGTAAAAAAAGTGCAATGTGTCTCAAGACTTCATTCTTTTCAGGATAAAGTTTAATATCATTAAGTTTTACAATATATGTATGATACATTGACAGTCACCCTCTTCTAGCAAATGCCTTTACAAGGAATTAAGCATGAACTTGGTTTTCGAACCAAATGCTTGCCATTGCACCTAAAACTATATTGGTTAGTTATACAAATGTTTTGATCTTCTCCATTGCTTCTATCACAAGGACAATTGTTATCAATGATAATTAGTTGTTTAACCTTACGCGTTAAGGAAATAAAATTGAATCCTATTACAAATAAAAACTGAACAAAAGATAACTCTTTAATTGATGTTCATAAGCAACAAAAGTAAAATTATTATACTATTTGGTTAATCAAAATTTAATACCACTAACAAAACATTAAGTAACAAAAAACAATTTCTAAGATCTACATTGTAATATCAAAAAAATTGAAATCATCTACTACTACAAAAATCATTTACTGATATTAGATTATCTACTACTACAAAAATCATTTACTGATATCAGATCATCTACTACTACTATTAGATCATCTACAACAAAAATCAATCAATCATCCTTGGCCTTTCTACGTGTAGGCAATAAAGTGCAATCTCATTCCTAATTATGGTGCCTCTCGAGCAGGTAAATTCCAATCTTGAAACGTTAACGTCCCATCTAAGCCCAATCTTGTCATTCTTCTTGAGTCGCCTCCTGCTCACGAAGTTCCTCTTCCAATTATTCAACAGTACAAAACTGTTAGTTTTCCATTTTTTAAGTGTCAGCATGTGCTCTGTAAGCGTATCGACATCAAAAATTGTGACCCTTATTCCCTCTATATTATGGCAAAATTCAGATAGATTGTTTGTAAAGAAAGGTGTAATATGTGTGAACACTTGTTGTCTTCCTATCAAGAGTCTCGAGGAAGTATCAACGTCACTTTGTTTCAACATTTTCTTGATTCTCCAATGATCAGCAAGATCCTCAGCTTGAGCCTGAACTTGTTGAATTATTTTAGCCTCCATTATTATTCGATTCTGGGGTTGAACATATGGAACTATTTCACCCCCTATTATTATTGGATCGTGAGGGCCCATTATCCTTCTTCTAATAATACTTGGACTCTCGAGTCTGAGTTCAAGGTCAAGTGATGTTTGATCTGAGTTGAATTCTTGAACTCGAGAAGATGATGCAACAATATTTGTAGTATTGTTCTCTCTAGACAAATAATCAACAAATTCAATGGTCTTCCTTTTGCGATTTCTAGACAATATGTTAGTTCCAGTACAATTATTTTGATTTATTTCAAGAATATGTTCTTTTTCCTTCTTGTTCGAAATGGCAATCGTAAAACCGAAAAGCTTGATTGTTTGGGATGGGACAGAACATGCACAATGATTGTTCACATAAGATGAAGAAGATGGACGGAAAGAAGGAGAAAACTCATCCCCGCTTGGAAGATTGACAGTATAAGTATTGGTAATCATATCAGAATTGGGTCAAAAAATTCAAAGCTTGTTTTCTGAGAATGAACTCTTTGATCGGAGTTTAGGTATATATATATATATATATATATATACATTTAAATTATATACTCTCAATTTCAAATGAACTAGAATTTCAAATTTCACAAGGATTAGGTTACATGGGTTTCCTTCTAGAAACATGATTCAAAGGTTTCTTTATGGAAACTAGTTCAGTTTTAGGAAATTCTATTGATCTTGAGTTTCAATTGCATCTACTTTTCTTTCTTCCCTAAATCTATCGACAAGGATTCGTATCTATTGATCCTTGAGTTTTGATTGATGTAGTTTCTATTTTACCAGTAAAATGAGGACTCTGTGTAGCTGATTTGGCACACCAAAAATAGGCTCCGTCTAAAAGTCTATCTAAATTTAGACAGACTTCAAAACAGAGTGACTCAGCAAATTTAAATCAATTTTAGCATTTTATTAAAAAAAATCCAGACAAGAAAAATATAAATCGAACACCTGAATTTTAAAAAAATTTAATACCACATAAACGGTAATATTAATTTTAGACATAACACATTGGAGACGAATTTATAATTTGATCGTCCATTCAATAGACGTAGTGCCACATGAACTGAAAGTCCTTCTATTTTATTTGTCATATAAATTACAATAAACGAAATATATTGAAGATGCTCGTAATATCAATAACAAAGTACAATCTTATACAATCTTAATATCTTATTCTCAATAAAAAAATTTGTTGTTACTTTGTTTTTCCATCTTTATTTATGGAAATATCAAATGCGAGCCAATCATTAGTAGACGCAACAAATTTGTACTAAGTTGTAAGATCAAAATTTTTGACGTTTTTCAAAAATTGAGCGCGTGGTGAGTTAACAGAATTTTTGACATTTTTCGTCAAAAAAAGACCTCTAGTACGTACGTTTGAAAGGTTAGGGACTCCGACTGCTAGTGAACAAAGGTAAGGGACCCGATCGTTACAACGCTCAAATGTTAGGGACCCCTAGTGCTATTTACCCCATTTTTGCCCTTAAAAAATTGAGTGCGTGGTGAGTTAACAGAATTGTTGACGTTTTCCGTCAAAAAAGGACCTCTAGTACATATGTTTGAAAGGTTAGAGACTCCGGATGCTAGTGAACAAAGGTTGGAGACTTGATCGTTACAACGTTCAAAGGTTAGGGACCCCTAGTGCTATTTACCCTAAATTTTACTAACACACATTATCCCAAACCTTTTATCAATTAGCACAAATAGTCCTTGCTCACATAATTAGTCAAGAAAAATATGTTAAAATGGGATAAAAAAACATTCTTGTCATTACTCTAAAGGGAAATTTGCATATTTAGTTTCCAACATTTCAAAAACATAGAGGATATACTCTTGACTTTTAAAAATAACATCAGAAATCCCCAACTTTTGAAGAAATATGTCATCTTTATAAAAACAAAAGACAAGAAAAAAAAATGATTCCAAATGTATCCTAAAAAAAAAAAAGTAACAAAGATGTCATATTCTTTATCAAACCTCAAAATCCAAAATCCACCACCACACCAAAAAACCCAAAATCCACCATCCCAAAAACCTTAAATTGATTACAATTGGTCACAATTCATGTTTCATATTAATGAGGAGAACATGTACATCGCTTGCCTTTGTCATCTTAGAGTTCCACTTGTGGAAATCCAAGTTGCCTTGTGGAAATTTTCAATCAATTGGTTCATCAACATGTATTGACAACTTGGAATTATTTTTTCTCTAACATGTATTTGGTGGTATATGAAGTCTATTGTTTTCTTTATTAATGGGTTACATGACAGTTTGTTGTAGAAGTTGAGACATGACCTTACTGTCAACCCCTTCAATTTTCTTGATATGCAGACATTAGGTCGCCGCCTTGATCTGAATGATAGCTTTATTATGGCACTTGCTTGGGCTCCAGTTCAAATGTCAGTGATTTTTTATGTAGACTTTTTATCAGACAAAACATATTTCAATCTTCAGAGTCTTTCCTTTCCCACAATGTTGACAACTATTGGCTTCATACATTATCACGTATATCATCTCTGATTTATGTTTCTTCAGTTACATTAAATATGCTATGAGCGTGAATAAATTCACTCAAGTATCTTCCAGCACAAGGTTATGTTTTTCAATTTTTCTACTATTCTTAGATGAGTTTCTCTCCATCTAGATTAGTATCAATAAGTGAAAAAATTCATTATTGTGCTTGTTGTGTATGTACAATGCTCTGCAATGTAACAAAGGGGAACTTGTCCATAGTAGGCTCTTGATTTGGGTGGAGGTTAGGTGGAAAAAGATGGTCACTTTGTTAATTTTTTTTTTTTTTGGTACATTTGATTATTTTTATATTCTTCTTTTTCTTTTTTTCTTTTTCTTGTTTTTTGTTTATTTAGAGGGAGGGCAACTTTATAATAAAAAACATATCATGTCTATTTCTTCAAACGTTAAAAATGTCTTGTGCTATTTTTAAAAATTAGAGGCATCTCTAATATTTTTGAAATGTTGGAAACCAAATATGCAATTTTTCCTACTCTAAATACCTAAAAAAACAGTTCCAAAAAAGAAGAAATTTTGAAAAAGATAAAAAATTAAAAAAATTAAAAATAGATAAAATAAAAAGTGTCTTCTTCAACTCACCCCTACCCCTACCCCTACCCCCTGTCCCTGTCATCCCTTTCCAAGCCCCACTAAGCTAAATTTTGAGTTCGACTAGAAACGAGCTATGGATGATCCGTGTCCTGACTTTTACAGACTGGGCAAGCCCGGACTAAATTCCACACCTAAAATATGATTTTGAATAGGTACATAGCACTGGAGGTCCTGAACTTTTTGAACCTTGTGACGATAAGGTCCCAAACTTTTGATATCTAGCGACAGAGATCCTAAAGCTTTCAAACGTATGTGCCCGAGGTCATTTTGTGATCGTTAAATGGTAATTTTTTTATTAAAATGACAATTTACCATTATTTTAACTTAGAACAAATAGCACTTGGAGTCTCTAACCTTTGAACTTTGTGACAACAAGATCCCAAATCTTTGAGTTATAGCACATATGATTCCAAATCTTTCAAATGTCTGCGTTTAAGATCTTTTATGATGAAAACGTCGGTTTGACCGTTAAAAGTTAAAAAATTGAGTAAAATGATAGTTTTTTATTAAATAAAAATAAAAAAAAATGAAGAAAAAAAAAGCAAGAGGAAAAATTAGAATGAAATAATTATCTTCCCCAATTTTACCCCAACCCCAACCCCAACCCCAACTACAACTACCAACGGTACTTTCGCCACCACCAACCAAAAAATAAACTAACTAGTATTTGCAGTACCTGAGAACTGACGCACATCTCAATTCCTTTTATCTCCGTTGATCACCACTAGTGGATGTGATTATTTCATTTTCATTTTCTCTTCTTTTTAACTGTCAAACTGATTTTTGTAGAAAAAGATTAAAGGGCAGATGTTTGAATGGTTTGAGATATTAGAGGCTAAAAATCATAGATTCGGGATCTCTTTGTCACAAAATTTAAAGATTAGGTACTGTGTGCTATTTATCCTAAATTAAAATAAAGGAAAGAACTATTATTTCACGATAAAGCTGACATTTTTTGTTACAAAAGGACCTCATACACAAACATTTGAAATGGTGGAATTGTTATTTCAAAAAAAAGTTGACCATTAACTGTCAAATTGACATTTCCATTACAAAAGACTTCAGGCATATACGTTTAAAAGATTTGAAATCTCAAATGCTGGAAATCAAAAGTTTAAAACTCAATCATCACAAGGTTTAAATGTTGAATAGTCAAATGCTATTTCACCCTGAAAATTATTCTTTTTACCAAATGAAATTTTAAGGGTTGAAGTGTCATTTCATTTCCTAATATTTCGCTACTTATCACCGATCGTAAGAAGTTTACTCCGTTATAAACATAAAAAAAAAAAAATTTCTTTATCCGTCACTACGTATTTATCTTCTCAAATCAAAACTCATATTTCTCTCTCAATTCCTCAATTTCTTATTATTTTCTCCATATTCTGCAAAATCAAATCCCTTTCAAATAAAATTTTCCCTCTCTCTTAATCTTCAACATTCTTTTTAACTCATCAATCCATTAAAATCTCCTAGATCGAATCCCACCTCAAACTCAAACAAAAACGATATGCTAATTCTATTGTCTATTCTATCCCCGTCTTTTTTTTTTCCCCTCTTGTACTCTCTCTAACATCCAAACCCCCAAATCTGAAAGTCACTCCGTCCGTTCATCGCACCACTGTTCACTGATGGCTGAAGTGCTGGACGCCGCCGCCGAGGACATCGACCGCCGCCGTGACCGCAACAACAACGAAAAAGCCACTGTCACTGCAGCCACTGACGCTGACCCGGATGCCACCTCGCCGCCGCCCCCTCCTCCACCGCGCCGCCGAGAACGCGACTCCCGGGAGCGGCGTGATGACAGGGACATTGATCGGCCGCCTCGCCGTGACTACTATGACCGTAATCGGTCCCCGCCACCGCGTGCGAGGGATTATCATAAGCGGGGGAGGAGCCCTAGTCCTCCTCCCCCACCTTATCGAGACCGACGAGGAGGTGGAAGCAGTGGCGTGCACTCGCCTCCTCCAAGACGATCGCCTCCATTTCCGCCATATAAAAGGTCGAGGAGAGATGATGGATTTGATGGACGGAGATGGAGTCCTAGAGGACGAGGGTATGGACCCGGGAATCGGAGGTAGTTTCCTTTCACTCGTCCAAACATTTCAAAAGCTCAATAATGTCATTTACAGTTTACCTGATTGTGCACGATTTTTTAACGAGTATTTACTAGGGCTTCGTTAATAATGAGCTGAGTGTTTTTAGTTGCTTGAGGAATTAATTCCTGGGTTTTCAGGAAAATTTCTATACGAGTGGCACTAATTATATATGCCTTAGAGCATCTCCAACAATGCTCTTTACTTTAAACAGCATATTTTTCAATATAAAGAGCATCTTACAGAATTTTCAAAAATAAAGAGTAGGAAATTTTGTACAAGTCCAACAACACTCTCTATGTTTATTGTTTTTTTTTTTTACATTAATAATTACGACTCAAACATTTTCCTTTTTTTTATATGCTTCCCTTCTTTCAAAGGAGTGCATATGAGATTGTGAAACAATGTATGAAAGCATTAAATTTTTTAAATAGAGAGTGGGTTACGCACTTTGGAGAGTCAAATCCACTGTTTATTTTAATTTTTACATATAAAGAGTTTGTTGGGCTCCAGATCGACTTCTAAAATAGAGAGAATGTAATAGAGAGCCTCTTATTTGGTGTTTTTGTGCAGCAAACTTGTTTATTTATTTAGGTGGCAGTAGGGGGTGAAAGCAATTCGGTTTGGGTGGTTTTTGGCCTATTTTCAATTTCAAACCAAATTGTTTAAAACGGTTTGGAAATTACAAACCAAACTCGCGGTTCAATTTGGTTTCAAGCCACGGGTTAACAACATAAAATTAATATTTTGAGAATGAGACTAATAAAGGGCCTCTGGGAGATGTCTTTATTATCTGTGTTTGTGTAGCAAACTTGTTTATTTTATGTCAGGTGGCAGTAGTGGTGAACACAGTTTGCTTTGGATGGTTTTTGGCCTATTTTCAAATCAAATTGTGTAAAACGGTTTGGAAAATTTTCAAACCAAACCAAACCTTTTTATTTTGGTTAGGTTTGGTTTCAATCCAAGGGTTTAACGACATGAAAGTAATATTTTTCAAACAAGCGAAAATATAAAAATATTGATCTAAAATATGAATACAACGCATAAATTGAAATCTTACCAACAAAACGTTACAATTATAATATATTGGCCTCAACATAAGATTAAAGCAATGAAATATTACAAAGTTCAACCTTAAATCGTAACTTTTAAAATTTTGCGATATGAAAAGGAAAACGTTATCATAAATCATTATTCATTCCTAAATAGCCATAAAATCCAACCAGCAATTAAGTTTGTTGAACTATAAATGGAAGTATTGAACTAATGAATACATTTTTGGGTACAAAAAGTAATAATTTTTTTTTAAATAGGTGAAGGAACGGTTTGGTTTCAATTGGTTTGACTATCGAAATCTAAATCGAGCCAAAAATGGTTTGGTTCAAAACTGAAATGTTGATTAACGGCTTCATTTTGGTTTTGTGGTTTTTTTGTTCACCCCTAGGTGGCTGTGGTGGCCGGGGCTGGGGCCAAAATATTACCCATAGTACGACTTCAATGTTATTGCCCATTAATGTGTCACTACTGCTTGCCTCACTTGATTTAATATAAAAAAAATGATGCTAACTGGTTATAAAATAGTGAGAATGATTTGGGTTTTTCTAAACTTTATCAATTGCTATAGGTTGTCATGAGTACTTATGCTTTGTTTCTTTTACCTAACTTAATCTTGCCTGTTAGATGATAAGTGCACTCCATTTTTCTCAATATTCTAAGGTGTGCTTTGAATTTTTATGTTTTCCAATTCAGTAATTATGTTTTATTGTCATGTATAAATTGCTAATTTCCCGCTTTGCGATAACAGTATATAGCTTCTATTCTCCAGGTTTGGATATGATTATCCTGGTGGGTATGATCGCGAGATGGGAGGTAGGCTGGGATATCCGGATGAAAGGCCTCATGGACGATACATGGGCCGGTCATCGGGTGGCTATCAAGGAGGTCCATCTGGTAATTGATAGACTTGGCTTTCAAATTACCATTTTTCGTATTAATTGTATCACATGTGCATACTTCGTGCACATCTTGTGTCAGAGTGGTTATTAGAGTTAGAGATGTATTAAGCTTTTGCATTCTTATATCCCCTCCATGGAACCAACCATTTGATTCGAACTTCATTTATCAAAAGTAGTAGCACATTAGTAAATTGAGCAAAATTTTCAACAAGTAACTTATCTTGTTGAACAAATACACGTCTTCATTTCACTTGCATTTTGTCCATCTCTTTGACATATAAATTAAAAAAATGATTATTGATTACACAATTCAAAGAAAGTTTCTCGTCATTGACTACGTGTATTTGCTAGTTTCATTATTATGAGCGATATACAAAGATTTCTGCTAGAAGTCAGTCTGGTTGAACTTCGTCTCCTCAAAAAAGGAAAGCTATGGTCAAGCTTGACAATAATTATGATCTATTATGATGTGAACATTATCATTCTGGTTTACGAGTTTTTCAGGTAATATAATTATTTAAGTGATGTAATAGAAATGTTAAGAGTCAAGTTGCTACCTGCAGTTCACTATTTTTCTTACTCTCTAAAACGTGATTAGATGTGAGATATGGCTCTATAAAATTCAATTGTGACCACAGGTGGATGAAAGAAAAAAATTTCTTAGTCCTCTAAAGATCTCTTAGTTGCGCGAAGCAAAAAAGAAAGCACGACCACGCTCGTATTTGTATCAGAAACGTTTTTGGCCTTGTTAGTATCTCTTTGTGAGTCTTCCTCTGACGAATTTATCCAAAGATGATGTGTAAAAGAAGAGTGAAACTAGAAAGAAGGGGAAAGGATTGGCCCTTAGAAACTGTGGTTTGATATGAGATAGATTCTGTTTTTCATTGGAAGAGTCAGGAAATAATGTGTCTGGGGAGACAATATCGCAACTGGTATTTTTTTAACTTTGCTTTCTTACAGGTTAAACTGCCTCAGCTCCAGAAAAATAAAATACAATTAGTGAATTTAAATGAATATGAAACCTATATTTGAGCAGTGGGTCATTTGGTGAATATCTGAAGAATGATTACTTATCCAAACTTTAACGAAAAAGAAGCCAAAGAATGGTAAAGAAACTCAGTTTTGGGACAATATGAGAGAGGATTTTTTTTCCAGCAATATGTAAATGAATATGAAACCTATATTTGGGCACTGGGTCATTCAGTGAATATCTGAAGAATGATTACTTTTCCAAACTTTAACGAAAGAGAAGCCAAAGAATGGTGAAGAAACTCAGTTTAGAGACAATACTAGAGAACATTTTCTTCCAGCAATAATAGTCTAATTGATAATTTTTGAAACAAGGAAATGAAAATCCAGTATCATGATCGTCTTCAGCTAACAAAACAATTTGTTATCATTGGATTTATTTTCCCTTATTTGGATGTGATAACTCGCTCCTTTATAACTTTCTAGCTTATGGTGTTGCCTATCTATCTTATGCTGTTAAGGTTAATACTGATTTATGGTACCTTAACTAATTTTTTTTTCTGCTATTAAATTTTTGTGGGCAATACATTTTCCCATAGCAACCGAGATTGCTATTGGTCTGTCTCTCGCTTGGTCAGCACTGTTAGCCTTGAAATTCTTGTATGGCTTGTCATGAGCTTGTAGTATTGCAACACTTAAGTTGTCCTTTTTCTGCAGATTGGGATTCTGGCCGTGGTGGTTTTGGTGATGCTTTCATCACTGGGAGCACTCAGAGGTAAGCTTACCCCATTCAAACTCGACTTATGGCGGCTTAGTCTGCCATGTTCTCTAATGAAATTTAAGGAAACAAATTTATGGATGTCATATTTTGTCAGGGCAAATTTAGCATATGATGCATATCACGCAATGCTATAGGATGTAATAAGCAATGAGTTGGTGTCTGTTGCCCAATAGAATGGTTCCTAGTTATAACGCTGTATTGATTCTCGATTCATTGTGGTCGAGGTGGCATTTGTATTTCAGATTCTTTGGCTTTCTCCACACCTTGTTGGATATGGATAAACTTTAAAAGGTCCTGCCAAAAGAAAAAGAATGGGAAGACGAGAGGTGGGATTGTGAGACTTGATCAGACATTTGATTCCTGGATTTTCTAAAGAGGCGAGTGACTTAGGTTTATTCACGAAGAGCACTATTGTTTTTGTCTAATGCAAGGATGGTCACGATGGTCATGGAAGATATTCTGTAGTAACCCAACAAACAAGTAATTTCAGCATGATTTACACTTATCAGGGATTACATAGCTTTTATAGTACTTCCATACTTGTTTATCCTTGAGGAGGTGGAAGGAGGATATGATGTGGGAATTTAGAGAGGTTTTAATTGTATAATGATTTTTCCTCTTCTCTGATGATAATAAATATCTTGTTTTAATTTTGGGGACTGGATATGCTCTTCTGTGTAGCTGTTTAAGCAATTAGACCTTTCATGTTTATTTACGATTTAGAAAATTGCTGATAAGTTTTTAATATACTCTTTGTATCCTTTGAATTTCTTGGTGATTTTGTTTATTACTGGACTTGGCTGTATGAATTATATTTTTGTATATGAGTGGACTTCGATTAGAGTTGAACTATTGACCTATGTGTTTTTATTTCAATTTTATTGAGGTCATTTAGCACATGTTTGGTGGTGCTTAAATTATAATTTCAGCTGGTCACAAATTGGTCAAACATACTTTTTATCCACACATTTCATAGGACCCACATTTACAATCCATTTTTTATCCGCACATTCACTTACAACTTATAATATAAGCACAAAAAATAATTTCAGCACTACCAAACATACACTTACGTTTTCACGAGCCCAGAGGTTGAAAGTCTTGACTGGGAAAATAATTTGGTTAAGTTCAAGATCCAGTCAAGATGTATCCTTCTATAATACTTATATTAAATAAGAACATGCTTTTCAAAATTTTTGGAGTTTTTAAGAATAATTGGAATTTGTTGGACATGGCCTACCTCTAGGTATGATGTGCTGCATCTTAATGAGAGCAACCATGCTACATTTGATCTCTCCTTAACAGGTTTTGTTTTATGTTTTTAATAAAATACTTCTAAACTAGAAGTTCGCGAAGTTTGCCTGAAAGTGAGGTTGATTATTACAGTTTTCCATTTTCCTCCTCTCTTTTTGTATACACGTCTTCGTTGTGTGGACATGCATGACACGTGTCTGCTTGCTTAACACGTATTCAGCTTTATAGCTACTTGGTTAAGGTAAGTTCTTGTCCTTGAGTATGTGTCCCTATTGGTTTCGTTATCAGAAACTGAGCAGATGTAAAGGTAAGTTTCATGGATGATGGATCATTAAATAATTTGATAAAGTATGCCTTGGGTCTCGTCTTGTCTGGTTCTATTTAGGAATTAGAGGTGGATTATCTAATGGACTGTCAATAATGGAGAAGTAAAATATAGAAGTACTAAGGAGGGTGTATTTAATTAAGACTTTGATGGAGTTTAAAAGTCTAGGAATATTTAATACGGACTTTATAAAATCTATAAGGGTCTTAAAATATTCAATATAGATTTTTAAAGTAAAACTTATGCGATATTCAATTCAGACTTTTTAAAATCCTAAGAAATTAAGATGTATTCAAAATGTCAACGTCTTTTAATGACTTTATAGAGAATTTTCTATGTACGAACTTTACGAACTTTAAAGCACACGGTATCAATAAAAGATATCTCAATTTTTCTCCCATTCATCTCTAAGACTTGAAAGACTTTGGGAAAAAAAAAAAATCTTTCATTCCTTGATTTTTTTTCTTTATGTAACATTTCTTTTTTCTTTTTCCTTCCACAAACTATAGGGTCAAGATTAATATTCTTCTTTTTTTCTTCAATGTGATATTCTTTTTCTCTTTAAAATTCTCATAACTACTTTTTTTTTTTGTATCTTCTTTTTCCTTCTACGAATTCTATAACCATGATTAATTACCACTATTTTTTTTTGAAAATTAATATTAATATTTTTATCTCTAGTCAATTTGACTTTCTTTCTCTTTTCAATATTACTCTAACCATTTTCTCATTTTCTTCTTTTTCGTTCCATGAACCTTTTAGACACATGATTAATTACCAATTTTTTTTTTTTTTATGAAAAAAAATATTATTATTTTCTCTCTTCAATGTAATCTTTATCTTTAATATTTCCATAACTATTTTTTTATCTTTCTTCTTTTTCATCGTTTTTTCATTTTTCATTTAAAACAAGATAAACTTATAATTAAATTCTTGATTATATAATTGTTGATTGTAGTTTATGTTAAATAATAATTTTTTTATTATTGCATTTTTTTTCATTTTTTTTTTCTATTTATCTTGATGAACATGGATGTATTTTTTTTCTTCGTAAATTGGTACTTTGGTTATTTATTTATGGAATTCTAGTGACTAATGATGATATGTTACCTATAATTTATTAAATATAAGAAGTGAGATTATGGACTCGATAATTTTTGTGTTGGAAAATATTTTTAAAAAGCGTAGCGAGCCATATTTTTTTTGAATTTATCTACAAGTCATTTAAAAATTCATAGTTTTACCCAAAAGAGAAAATAGAGTGAGCTAATAATTTAAATTATTAACTTTTGACAAAGTTTACTTACAACAATTAAATAGAACATTAATTTTTATGAATTTAATAATATTAATGCAATTAAATAAATTATTATTATTCATAATTTTACCCAAAAGAGCAAATAGAGTGAGCTAATAATTTAAATTATTAACTTTTGAAGAAGTTTACTTACAACAATTAAATAGAACATTAACTTTTATGAATTTAATAATATTAATGCAATTAAATAAATTATTATTAGACTTTTATCCTGCGACCGTGGGATATTAAATTTTTATATTCAAGATTTTTAATTGAAAAAAATAAAGTTTATAAAAGTCCTCGAAGTCTAGGAAAATATTTCAAAATGAAAATCTATAAAAATCCATAAAAGTCTAGGATAATATTAAAATCGATAAAGTCAATAAAAGTTAATGAAATCTATCAAAGTCAGTCATTTGAAAAATGTCAATCAAAGTCTTTAAAATTCTAGATTAAAGGTAATCCCGGGGAAGCATGGTGAATATTTATATATTGTTCCCGTTCCAAGACTTGTTTTACTCCCAGTTTTTACATTATGCACGTGAATGTGAATTCAAGTGGACTAAAATTTTCTAACAGTTTTTACATTACATTATTATAGCTTAAGTTAGGTAATACCACAACGTACTTTATTTATTTTTCAGTGAAGGAATGATGTCTTATAAGCAGTTCATTCAAGAGCTTGAGGATGATGTTTTGCCATCTGAAGCGGAGCCCAGGTCAGAATGGGAATGTCTTAGAGTTATAGATGTTTAATCTAAGTTAATTGACTCCTTATAAAGTAATGTTTGTCTTTTCCTGGCTCTATGTTGTGCTAGTTTACATTTTTTTCTTGGGCTGTGTGAATAATTGGTCGAGTATATCAGGTATCAAGAATACAAGTCAGAGTATATATCAACTCAGAAAAGAGCTTATTTTGATGCACATAAAGATGAAGAATGGTAATGGTGCATTTCATCCTTTTCATCTTGTACACTGCTTTCCAGTTTCCGTGCTTGTTTTCTGGTCTTTGTCGCATCTTTCTGATGGGAGTTCTGTTGTGTTTTCAGGTTAAAAGACAAGTATCATCCAACAAACTTACTTGCTGTCATAGAAAGGTGTGCATAATGTTTATTGGGCAGAAGTTTGCCGTGCGGCTTCATGCAATTAGTGCCTTCACTATCTGAACTGCCTGCTGAATGCCCATTTCTTAAAAAAATTTAATTTCATGATTTCTGTTCTGATTGTATTGAAAGATCTAATGTATGGCCATTGCAGGAGGAATGAGATTGCACAGAAGTTGGCAAAGGATTTTCAGCTTGATCTGCAGAGTGGGACATTGGATTTGTATGATCTGATCTTATATTCCTTCAGTCTATGTGTTTGGTCCATACTTCCTATTTTAAGTTTGTTATATTAATATGTTTTCTGTTTGTAAACAGAGGTCCCAGTGTTAGTCCCTCATCTTTGAACAAATTGGAACAGTCTAGTGAGCCTCATTCTGATGATGAAGCAGACATAGGTGGCAAAAGAAGGCGGCATGCTCGGGGGGTGGCTAAAGAGTCTGATCTTTCAGCTGCCCCAAAGGCTCACCCTGTTAGTTCTGAGCCCAGACGAATCCAGATTGACATTGAACAAGCGCAGGCTCTGGTTCGGAAACTTGATTTGGAAAAAGGAATCGAGGATAATATACTATGCCGTGTTGATAGTGATAGAATGGGTAGAGATAAGTCTCATGGTGGTTCAAGTGGGCCAGTAATTATTATACGAGGCTTAAGTTCAATCAAAGGTCTTGAAGGGATTGAGCTACTGGACACACTTCTTACATATCTCTGGCGCATTCATGGGGTGGATTATTATGGGTTGGTTGAAATAAATGAAGCTAAAGGTCTCCGGCATGTTAGAGCGGATGGCAAGAATTCTGATGCAACTAGTAATGGGATGGAGTGGGAAAAGAAACTAGATTCTTGTTGGCAAGAGAGGCTGAAGGGTTTGGATCCTCTGGAAGTAATGACTGCAAAGGAAAAGATAGATGCCACTGCTGCTGAAGCCTTGGATCCTTTTGTCCGAAAAATTAGGGATGAGAAGTACGGCTGGAAGTATGGCTGTGGAGCAAAAGGTTGTACAAAACTCTTCCATGCTTCTGAGTTTGTCCACAAACATTTGAAGTTAAAACACCCAGATCTTGTGATGGATCTGACTTCAAAAGTCCGTGAAGAGTTATATTTCCAGAACTACATGAAGTAAGCACCGTGTCTAAACTATTCCCTATTGACTCTGTTATGTTATTGTTAGCAAGTTCAATAACTATTACTTGTGACAGGGACGAAAATGCACCTGGAGGGACACCTATCATGCAGCAATCTGTACCGGTATAAGTTACACATTCTCACAAACAAAATATTTTTCCATACTGCATTGATTTGTATATTTATGTTAGTGGTACATCTTCCTTCTGTAGAAGGAGAAGCCACAGAGACGTAGGCCTGGTCCTGATAACCGAGTAAAAGATGAAAGAGGAAATCTTAGAGAACGTGATAATCATCCCAACGGTGGTGAAAGATTTGATGGGTCTGAAAATCCCCAATTAGGGGATTTCCCATCCAACAATGATGATGCACCTGGAAACAATCCTGATGAACCAATGTTTGATACTTTCCCCAGCCAAGGCATAGCAGTTGCTCCTTTCCCATCAGATATACCTCCTTCTGTACTGATGCCTGTTCCTGGTGCTGGGTAAGTTCAATTGTTTTGTGTAATTTGGTAATGGCAATGGTTGTTATGGCAATATCCACAGTTCATATGTTCTGCTGTCTTATGTACGCAATGATGGTTTTCAGTCCATTGGGTCCTTTTGTTCCGGCTCCTCCTGAAGTTGCAATGCGAATGTTGCGAGACCAGGGAGGCCCTTCCCCATTCGAAGGCGGTAGAAATTGGAGGTCGGGGCCCCAGATCGCCTTACCTCCATCTTTTAGACAGGATCCTCGACGCTTACGAAGGTCAGTTCTTAATGTACTTGCTAAGTCAATGCGCTGATTGGTTGAGTAGCTGAGTGATTAGTTACTGTGATTTAAGTGTAATTCTTTGATATAATATACTGATCTAATGAAGGTGAGTAGCCAGTTGAAGCATTTTTGACAACCCAGTTGTATGGTAATTGATGTAGAACAAGTTTGGGGAAGACTTGTTTATTACAAAATATGAACTTAATATTGGGCTACGAGAAAAACATTTTAGGATTTACCAAATCCCTTTTTTGGCCAAAAAGGATAACAAAGAAGATCTGGGTGTACTCAGATAAAGTGGGCTGGTTTTATCTGAACAAGATTTTAGTAGCCACAAAAAATTGAGTTCCCAATGGGCTCGGGATTGAAGAAAACCACCCAAACAAAATTGAAAAAGCTGTTGTGGATTCTACATGATGAAGAGTAAACAGCAGGCAGCATATGGGGATGTTTGAAAAATTATGAGATGGAGAATGGGTCTATAGATATTATTACTCTTAGTGGGCAAGCAGGTTTTTGGATTGTAGTTCACGACTAATGTGAATGTGCTTTAATTAAATATTCTTCAAAGTTTGCTTGGAATTTCCTGTGTTTGAGCACACAAAAGACGTAAGTTCTGCACTTCTGCTATTGATTTATTCTAGAAATAGCCAACATTTGTATCTGCGTCTATTTTTGCCCGATGCATTTGTATCTCAGCTTGACTTGTTGATTGCATGTTATACATTGTAAAAATGAGCATGGTGGATTTTGAACTTTGGCTTGATAAGAATTCCAAGTCAAGATTGAGCTGTAAAGATGGCTCAAAGATCGATTCAACAAAATTTAATGTGCACTATCATGGATAAGTTTAGTCGGACTCAAAAAAGACCTTAATCTTGATCTGCTAGGGTCAACTAGCTAATGGAGCTCTGTGTACATGTGGGATTCAATCATTTTTTCCTGCAATGCTTTTTCAGAATAAAGTTTTGTCAGAATTGTTTTCCACACTTCTATTTTGGTTAATTAGAATGGCTAGTGGTTGGATAGACTGTTTTCTCATGAAGACAAGCAGAACCCAAAACAATCAGCTTACAAACTAATCTTTGTATGATATCAGGCTTAAGAATTCTACTGTGCTGAAGCTCGCTAGTAATCTTAATATGATTTAGATAGTACATTGGAGACATCTGTTGAAGTAAAGAACCTATTTTCTCAGAGAACTACAAACAAATTCGTGGGCATTAGTCTGGCTCTGAACCTATCATCACAAGAAAATAACGAGGCTGAAAAATCGGCTTTACAAGTGTGCCAATGGCTGGAATTTTGAACCTCATTATTCTAGAAACTCCCTTTGATACAAGCATGCTGATGATTGGGTCAGCTAGAATTTCCATTATATTAGAGACTCAATTTGAAAATCTGCTGAAATAAAAACACCAAGGAGATAATGCTGTATTAGTTCTAGTTGTACGTATGGAATTTGCTGAGCGAGGAATTCCCATCATTATTAAAGAATTGTAGGTGCATGATTTGTACAGCATGTACATCTTGGCACATGTTGAACATGATGATAACCACCAATTTTGTTAAGTTCTCTTACTTTATTCATGGTAGGAAGGAATTTTTTTATTTGAATTTTGCTATTTTTGCAGCTATAATGACCTGGATGCACCGGAAGACGAAGTAACTGTCATAGACTATAGGAGTTTGTAGGTTTATACAATGGTTTAGATATACGAGTTTGCCACGCGCTTTCCTCTGGAAGAAATGAATGAGTGCTCTGTTTGCAGTTGCAGTGCTCTAATTTTGACCCAATAAGATGCAATGTGCCTGCTTCTATGCTCCTCAGCGATTGGTTTTCCTTCAAAATATCCAGACTTGACAAAGGTTTGTAGCAATACAGAATTAAGATTCGACGAGAAATGCTTTGTATGTACTGTAGGGGGGAATTGTTTACTAATCTGCTATTGTAGTATCATCATATAATTTTATCTGTAGAATTTTTTTTTTTAAAAATTTATTTGAAATACCCATTTGTTTCCCTAAAATGAAAGAAATCCCTACTGTCAAATATTTTGATTCATTGTTTAACCATGGATTAATGTTAAAGACTTGATGAATTTCTATGTTGTAGACTCCTGAAAATTCGTTTATGTAAACTTCTACATGTTTAGTTGTGATACTATGTTAGATACGTGACTGAATATTAACTGGTGCATCTAGCTATTCACTGGGTTATTGTGGCATTATGCTAAGTTGGATCTTGATTCAAAGTTCGTATACTGATTATACAGCATGTTTGGCTCAGCTTAAATGTTACTTGACTTCTATGTTACTTTTGTCTACAAACATGTGCCAGATGGGTCTCTCTTATTCCGTTGGAGACTGAACTAGACTTTTTCCTTAACTTGCTCTACCCGTTGTTCACGAAGTTTATGAGCCCAACCGGCCAGCCTACATTTATGTCTAGTGTCAAATTGTTTTTACTTTCGAGAAGAAACCAAATATCACATGGGGAAAACTGTAATAGGCAGCTCAAATCTTGATACGAGAATTTTTGGTTAGCCTTTTTCTCATTTATGTTTTTCTTTTTTGCCATCATGACCATTCCTCCCCTGGTATTCTTCATACTGGGAGACCACCACAGCCCTTTATGGTGTCATCCATGCATTGCATATTTGATAAGGGAAAATATCATTACCTTCAAATAGGGAAGTTGAATCAAGATGGCCTAAATAAGTAATATATTGGCCGGCTTTTCCACTTATTATACTCTATTAATTTGGTTAAAAACACTTGCAGTTACTGAACTTTATTTTTTTTTCAAAGTTAATCGTTGAACTAAATATTTGTGTCAAATTGATCAGTCAATCTGAACTAATGGAAAAGCTGATATGACAATTTAGTTGACATAACCGTCCCATTTTCTACTGACCATTATGGATGAAGTGACCAACATTTGAAGCAAAATATAGTTTAGTGATCAATAATAAAAATAGTTAAAAGTTTAGTGACCACCAATATATTTAACGATCAGCTAATTTGTTACAGTAAACCACTTATTCACTAGCGAAAACACAACACAACACAACATAACATGAATGCTGCCTTGAAAATCATATATTTATTGTTCATTAAGATGCACAAGATATCTCAGCTCACTTTCATCATTCCTAGGATAAAAATCTACAAAATAAATACACGATATTTTTTTTTACCATATGTAGGAACCAAGAAAAGAATTCTGGCTGTAAAGATCTTTGTTAAGTTACATGTACAAAAATGAACAAAGACCAAGCATAAATTGGGAAGCAAGAAAGACAACCCTATACAAAAGGACATGAACAACTCTATTGGAGCCTTTTTAACTCGTTTTCAGCTTGAGGTGAAAACGAGACAGGAGGATCTTTATTTTCGTTGCTTTTTGACTGGATTATCTTGTTTGCGCTCAACCTGCCATAACAAAGACAATCAGGTCCAGAAGAGAATGTCATCATTTCGACAAAGAAGGAATCCTCAATTTATCATGAAATATAAACATTAATATCTAACATGATAAAGTTTTAAATTACATCACTAAATTACAAGCACAACTGTAGTTCTACATAATGGATACTGGTCTATATATTTGGCAAAATTTACAAGCTAATTGTAATCATTATTTTGGGATTTTGAAAAGAGAAGAAAACTAACTTGATTATATAAGAAAGCACAGAAACATTAATTTGGGAATCTAAAGGGAAGAGTGCGTTCAATTTGGTTCTTTCTACTACTAATGAAGAGTTTTAGCAGCAATAAACCTTTATATCCGACTCTTGAGCAAAGCACCCATTTCTCAGAGCCTTTTGCTTAATTATTTATCTCAATTGATGCAAAATCCAATGATATTGTAAGTAAATAAATAGAGAAACAAAGGAAAGCATTAAAGGATAAAAGGAAGTTTCAGTAGGAGATGATAGAATTTCAAAGGCTGGTCATGACAGATCCCCATTCTGATCACTGTCATCTATGTCTACGTACCTTTCGATCTGACTAGCTCTGAGTAATTCATGTCTAAGAAAGTAATTAGATATGAACCTTAATAATTTGTTAGGGCAACATGTTTTACCTTGCGGAATATCTTGGCATCTCAAAGTTTGTTGACAATTTATAAAGGGAAAACAAAAAGATAAGAAATTCAAGAAATATCCAGATATGTTCAAAAGTCAAAACAATGGTACAAGTAAAATCTACCAGGTCAGTCATCTAGAAGCCCAGACTTGGTCGAACGGACACCAGGCTAATTTTTTATTTTCTTAGTCGTTGATGAACCATGAGCATGTTTTGCCAAAAGCTTAAAAAGGAGTAAAAGTTACTCTTTAAGCTTCTTTTTTGCCAAACATTATTTTAGAAGTTACTTTCTTTACTAACAAAACTTACTTTTCTAAAAAGTAAGTCTTAACTTATAATTAACTTTCGTAAGCTTAGCCGAACATGCTCGTATGCAATTTAGTGGTCGCAACTGCATAAAAACATAGTCACAAATAGAGTACCAGCAGACCATCTTGGATCGCATTCTGGACAATACAGTACCGGGTATCAGTAAATCTTAGGTACTGTACCAGATTTATGGCGATAAATAAAAAAATGTGTTTTAAACATAAACACACATGCAATAACATACATATTAAGCACAGTAATAATAGTCACAAAGGATCATTAGTTCAACAACACAAGCTCTAAAAGTGGAAGCACGTACGGGATTGAAAATCAAAGAAAACAATACTACAAAATTAGATACACTAGCGCTCAGAAAAAGCATACATCAACCATATGGTAATAAACTCACATATAGTAAGAAAATCTTAATAAAAATAAATAAATTATATGTAGACAGTATTTAATAGATGTAAAAGAATCACACAAAAAGAAAGGCTCGTATCTTCCAGTGTCTGAATTGTCGGTACTATACTCAACTATTAAGGTACTGAACTAGCATGGAACAAGACATAACGCAGTCAGTCTAATATAAGATTTATAACACCGTACAAAAACATATGCAACATAAATAATGGCAGAAGATTTGGTAAAAATAGAATAGAGAATGCAAGATAGTCTTGTAGTGACAATGATAACTACCAACTTTTAAGGCTTTTATTTGATTTTATTATCTTTGTCTACAAAAGTGCTGCCTTGCGAATGGACCAGGCTATCATCCAGGTTTATCTAGGCATTTGAAAAATGTGATAACAACAGAGCAGAAAACAGGACTTGAAAGTCCTACGGAAAATTCCTATAACATAGGCAAGACATTGGCCAGCCATGGTGTCAAAAATGAACCCTGAAAAGAAGTTTCAAGATTGCATGTCCATGTCAACACTGCCAGTCTCCAAGCCTAAGAATCATAAACTGGAATAGGACCTAGATTATCATAAATTCTACATGAGAAAGCATAACCAATGCTATGACAGTATTGAGCAAATTGTGGAGTTTTAGAATTTTAGATCACTGAAACAACCACAAGAACATCACTTAAGATCCTTAGTCAATAGTCATAGATGCTTTATCAAACTTATCTGCAACTTCGATTGAAAAGTGACAATAATTGTAGTGAAAAATACTTACTGCATTTGACAGCTGCTCGCGGATGTATGCCATTGACCTCAACATGGCACCTAAAGTATCCCTTGAAACTTGAAATTTCACCTCTGATTCTCCTGAAGTTGTTTCAGTATCTTGAAGCTGAAGATAGAGAGAGCAGAAAATACTCAGTATTAGCAGGTTGGTATATAGTATTATCCTAAATCAACAGCTGCAAGAAGATGGTATGTTTCCAATGTTTACCGGAATTATATATAACTAATTTAATTTCACAGTGATGTGTTATTCTTCCAAAAAATTCAACCACAGTAACTACACAAATAAAGATGACAAGCACCAACATATGTTGCAACTTGGATGAGCTAAACCAGAAATGTATAATATTCTCTATATAGGAGAAAATATTCACTGGTCCCAAACTGGAGGAACAATTAATGCCAAGTCCATTTGTCAGGGATGGATCACAACTTAGTGAATAAATTTAGAGGCCTTTAGTGTAATTAACTACTAGCAAAATATATCATTTATCTGGACTAACTACATTTAACTGAAGGTTGAATAATTTGAGAATTACACACCTTCAAATTGATGACGGCGACCTTATTGGCTGGGGTAGAAAGCTGTTCGCTGATGTAGGCCATGGACCTCAACATGGGCTCTAATGTGACCCTAGAGAGTGAAAACTTAACCTCTGATTCTCCCACTGGAGTCCGACTGTAATCTTGCAACTGCAAGAAGCAAACTTACTCATAAATTATAAATACAAGATTTCAAGCAAGTTTCTAAATCCACAGACTGAGAATACGAGATGCATATTATTTGACTCAAGAGATATGCATCTCCAATGATGATGTGACTGCTCAGACAGCAATATAGCTAGTAAATCCAATGTGATAAACTCTCAAGGTTTCTTATCTTCAAATATTGATATCTTAGCCATTTATTATCCCAGCTTAAACTGCTAAATGACACGCTAGTTCTGAGACATTTGCATTTTGTTAAGAATACAAGAAGAGCGAGTACAAGATTAAACAAAAAAGTAGAATGAGTATCAAACAATCAAATGATCAAATGTTTAACCAAATCATTCTGTTTGGAGCAAAAAATGAAATGATTTGGATCACATACCTTGAGGTTAATTACAGCTACTCTATTTGCGGGTGTTGCATTTTTATTCTCCATTACCCAAGTCATCGACTTAAGACAAGGAAGTGTCACCTATGCACAAGAGTAAAGAAAAAACTACAGGTTAAGCTTATTATTCGTTCACAATTCTTTACTAACAAGAGCTGCTGACGATGAAGAAGCCCTAGGTACCATATTATCAGTGTGATTATCATCTCGGTGAAGAGAGATTGGAGCCATATGTGGGAAATTCACATCGGACACTGGTTGACCAGCAACATCAGCATCATTAAGATTGAAGCGCCGTATAATTTCATCTTGTCGTGGCCATAATAAAGGGGTCATCTCTGGAGCTGATGTGGATGTCCTCCAATCATCATAACCAACTCCACCAACCAGGGAGCTAGGAGGTGCAACTTTTGCTACACTTCTCTTCACAGCAGCAGCCTTCTTCACCCCGTCTCTAAGAACACCAAGAGCTACATTGTATGTCTCTGAAGCTATAGCTCCTTCCTCAGCGAATCTGATTGCTTCCTTGCATAAATTGTTGTAACGTGTATAAAGAGTCTCATTAACTTGTAGTTCACCGCGCTCTACAGATACAGCCGCACTTTTTGCATTTCTAGTCCATCGCTTTAAGATGTAATGGGATGGCAGTGTGAGGACATTCGTTACAGTAAATACTGTCAATATATGTCTACAAAGGACGCCAGAATATTCAAACATCTGACAGCTACAATTTGCTTTCGTTTCAGGAACATTTAATAAGACAATGTAAGCTTTGTGGTCATCCTCAAATTTTGCAACCCTGAATGTACTGTTAGCCCCATCACCATCAATCCTATTTGCAGTATACACAAAAGTCTCCACTAATTCTTCTTGAAATTTTGAAAAGATTCTCTTTGTATACAAATTTGCTGCCTGTTTTTCCATAGGTGAAGGCGTCCTCAGCACTGGGCTGGTGCATATAGTATCAAAATCAGCTTCTATTTCCCTCTCAAATGAGTCCTCCAAAGCTCTTTCATACTGACGAAAGAACATTGGTAAAGTAGTCTGTTGATTCATGTAACCATCAAAAAATGAGCTTTCAAATCCCTGGCTGGGGGAAATGTCTGCAAAGAAAGAGTCTCGAAAATAAACTGGTACCCATTGGGTGCGAGCATTATATATTGACTGAAGCCAATCATTTCTCTGAAGATCATATTTATCAAGGATTGATGCCCAAAATGATTCGAATTCCTCAATTGTCTCAGTCGTGTTGATACAGTTATACAGGTCCACCTGAAAATTAGGATGTGCAAGACAAGCGTGAGCCATTCTTTCTTGGCCTTCTCTTAACACATGCCACTTGCTTATACAATGACGGGCTTCAGGAAACACCTGGGCAACGGCTACTTGTATGACTCTGTCTTGATCGGTTGTTATGGAAACAGGGGAACGATCATTCATTGCAGCTCGAAATGTCTTAAAAAGCCATATAAACGTAGCCTCAGATTCATCTAGAAGTAGTGCACAACCAAACAAAATTGTCTGACCATGATGGTTCACTCCTGTGAATGGAGCAAATGGTACTTTATAGTGATGTATTCTGTACATTGTGTCCAGTATAACACTGTCACCAAAATGACTGTATGCTGTTCTCGATCTAGCATCTGCCCAAAATGCATTAGCCATGCGGTTGTCTTCATCAAGTTGTATGGCATAGTAAAACCCTGGGTTCTCGGCCTGCATTTTTTTAAAATAATCCAGGAGGTTTTGAGCATCTCTACCTAATGTCCTTTTTCGACTGGGATGTCCAGGAGTATAGCACAATGAACCAGTGTTCTTGACTGTACGATTTGATTCTGAAGGAGGCATATTCTTACCTCCACGGCTGATTTCTGAAGCAACATGGTTTCCATCCAATGACACATACATCATGCCACTGGGAACTATACCCACACCTTGGTGAGTTTCTGCCACATTATTTTTGGTGGCAGCAAAATGTCTCCGTGTTTTGAGATAATTCACCGCACCGGGACTTACAGTGGAGTGACTATGTTCCTTCACCACTTTTGTCACAATCCACTTGTCATGATCCCTTAACTCTATTTTAAGCATTGCCGCACAGGTATCACCAGATCTTCTTTTTAACCCACCTCTGGAACATAAGAACTCCCGGTAAGTAACCGTCCTATCAGTCTTTGACCGATTATTCTGGCTGACACGGGTGCTAAACCCCAGGCGCCTGGCATAGTCATCATAAAACACCTTGGCTGCATACTCAGATTCAAATTCCATTCCCACATGCAGCTCGGGAACTATCCCAACCCCATCTTGTTCGATAGAATCTCCGTAAGCATTTATGTCCCCACCCTCATTGGAATCATCATCTCCATCATCTGTGATACCCCCACGGTGCCCCATGGTCCTCACTTCCATATCAATCACTGCTACATCCATACCACAATCACTCTTGCGTACCAAATGTCAACCACTGGAATAATAAATACAAATTTGTAGCATTTCTCTGCTTCTTGATGGGATCATACACTCGTAAAAGCTGAAGCAATTTCAACAATTCGCAGATATTATTGAGATATTCTCGGGCAGAAATTCACATAATCTCATATTCCGAGAAATAACACATAAGAAACCCAAAACTTTAAGAAAAAACACCAACACTTCCCAAAACATTATCAAATTCATAAATTTCCAAACAAAACCTTAATTTCTTGATTTCTGGTACATCTAAAAGCATATATTGTATCTTTTAACTCAGAAACCCCGAAATCATACCTGTAATTTCCTATCCCTTTTGTAAGGTTAAAGAGGTTTCTCTGTAGCTATCTCAAACTCTTCAGAGTATAATCATTTCATTACAATAGTCTCAAATTGAAAGAAAATACACATGCTTAACCATACTCGCATTAGCAGAAAAACTAAAAATAAAGGTCGTATACGCATTGAATAAAATATCAAAACTTATTTCCATTCATTACACAAGAATTATTATTATATACTAGTCAGCTCACGAGCATAGGAATAACTAAGCAAATAATACTAAATAATAGTAATATGTATAATATACACACACACACGCACATACACACACACACGCACGCACGCACGCACACACATAAATACACTTATGATATTATGCATGTACTAATTATATATATATATATATATATATATATATATATATACACGCGCGCGCGCGCACACACAGAGAGAGAGAGAGAGACCTGCACCGGCGATTAAAACGATGGCGTTTTTAGTAAAGTCCAGGATAAATTGTAGAGTTTTTATTGCAATTGTCTTGAAAGGGATTAAAAACGACGGCGTTCTAGAGTTATTACACCGGCACCGGCGACATTGCAGAGGAGAGGGGAGAGAGTGTTGGGGGGCGAAGAGAGAGAGAGAGTGTGTGTGTGTAATGGTGTAGCATAGATTCAAAGTGACCTAAGTGGACGCCAGCTTTTTAACCGTTGGATTTAGATCGACGGCTGTTATTTCTTTGGAGCTAACCCACCTTGTTGTTATTGTGGGTCCCGCATGCATTATAATGTTTTAGTGCGTTATACTTGATCGCAATATATATTTATATATAAATATTTTGACGTCAAACAATATGTGTCAAAATTACTGACGATAAATTTCGATATCACACCAATTAACTACTCGAATGGGCGTCCCCTCAGTACGGACTATAGAGTCGAAAATTATTTAGATAAAAATTTTAAGTTTTAAATTTTTTATAATAATTAAAATTGCTAATCATGAAATTATACATTGAGAAGCCTGGGATCACACCAACTATTCGAATTGTCTTCCTATTGGTACGATAAAAAATTATTTATGGTGCGTTGTAATATATTTTTCATGAAAAATATCTTTTTTCTATTTATTTTTTAACTAATTGCGTTTGATAGCCACATTTTTCCACGGTAAATTTTTTTTTTTCTACCTATTTTCCAAGTACGCGTTTGATTAATTTGTATTTTTTTTCAGGTAAAATATTTTCTCATTTATCTTAAAAAGATAATATTTTCCTTGAAAACGATGAAAATGTTTTCTAGGGAAAATTTGCCATCATTTTCCTTGAAACAAGTTTTTGGCAATTCAATTCTCTAGAAAACGTTTACTTTTCACACAAATTCAATGCTGGCAATCAAACGTACCCTTAAATAATAAATTTTAATACTTTAAAATCATTATAATTACTATCACTATTCACCTAGTGGTTGATTTTGAATTTTTCAAATCTCGGACAAATTATAAATTTTAGTCCTTATATAGTAAGGTGCATTCAATTTTTATTTTTTTCAATAAAAGTTTTTCATACAAAATTTATAAACTCAAACCCAACAATAAGCCAATAAATAAAATGTAATATTCAAAATATTTATATTTTAATCAATTAATAAGACTAAAAATGTCATAAATAATTACTTAAATACATTTTGTCTTACAGTTTTTGATTTAAATTCTCTTGTAATCCTCTTGATTTAAATTTTCTTGTTGAAAATATTCAATTATATTAATATCATCTTCCCCATTCTCGTTCATTTTATACACATTGAAAGGTTGCACCACTTCTTCCTTGTCATTCTCATTCACAAATTGATCATGTTCATTCTTTTGTTCCTCATTCACCATATTTTCAACTGATTATCCCCTCTCTATTTTTTTTGTTTCTATTTAAAGTACTTATCAATGTCTTCAGCTTAACTTTGAATTAAATCTTATTCCCTTTGCTTTCTTTTTCTTCTCCCGTCTTTGAACTCCATATATGTGTTTAGGAGGCATGTTATGTGAATGTTTTTAGGGAAATTGGCGCAAATGGTCCATAACGTATCATGTTAGTGCGCAAATAGTCCCTAACCTTTCATTTTTGACGCAATGGTCCCTAACCTATCCATTTAGGTGCGGAAATGGTCATTGTGGACGGATTCCGTTAAAAGTCTGTTAAGAAACCTTTCATTTTGGTGCGCAAATGGTCCCTATCAATGTTTTTGTCTTTATTAGTGGGGGTAAAATTGTCAAGTTACATCTTTCTTTCAATTGGCGCAAATGGTCCCTAACCTTTACCTTTTTCATACAAGCAAATGGTCCCTAACCTATAATTATATTTTTTGGTGCACAATTAATTCTTATTTGATGAAAAAGACAAAATATATTTACTTTTAATTAAAAAAATTTGCAATTGGATTCCTAACCTTTAAAAAAAGTAAAAATGAGTCCGATACTTTAATTTTTTTATTAAAAAAAATTAAAAGAAAAACTAACAAATTGACAATATACTAAATTATTTTGTATATTTTATAAACTATTATAAAATAACTAAAATTGAAATCATAATTATTAACGAGTGTGCTAATTAAAATTATTTTATTGTTATTAAGTAATCATATTATTTAAAATTCAAATTTTAATTTTATCATCACAAAATAAAAAGAAAAATAAATTTGTCACAAATAAAAATTTTAATTATGCTCAACCCAAATTTCGATTTTATACGATCTCATATTTCTTTGGGTTAATTCAACCCACTTTTGAGCCATAAAGAAATTGGACCAATATACTAATTTATTTTTGGGAGGGTCAACACACGTTTCTTTCACGTCACTCACTCAAATACATGATTTTTGTCTCATTCATATTGTATGCAAAATAAAACCAAAGATTCAATAAATAAATAAATTCAAGTAAATAAAATATAATCCTAACTTGCAAAAAAATCTAATAAATACAAATTACATATTTGAATAAATATTGTAGGCAAATAGAAACAAGAATTTAAAAAACAAATCAAGAAAATAAAATTAAAACTTTCCTCTCTAGTATGCCAATTACCGAATTGGGACATTTTGCCTTGTTCTCTTGTTTTTCAATTATCATGTATGGTAATGATTAATGATAGAGTATGATTCTTGTGTTTGTTAGTCTATAGGATTAAGATAATGGTTGTTGAAATTGAAAAAAAAAAAAAAAAAAAAAAGAAGGATGGCTCAATTTGTGTGTGGAAATTCAATATTTAAAAAAAAAATTAGAATATTGGACCCTTAAATTTTTGAGCATCAATCTCCTGCCTTTTTACCTTGTGGAAAGTCCAGACCTACATTTACCATATTATAAAGCAAGATAACATCAACAAACTCTTCAAACAGTCTAAATGTAAACAATTCCTTATACAAAAATTTCAATATTAAAACAAAAGTTATAATTACTATTGATATTCACTAGAACTTTGACTTCGAAATCCCCTATCATTGAATCACCAACTTGCTTTACCTTTCAATATTGCGCAAGCTTCGATTTCAAACGTCAACTTACGACTTTGAAGAGAGATGCATATATAGAGTGAAAAGTGAAATCACCCCAATAAAACTACTCGAATTGTCTACCTTTTAGTAACGTGTCAAAATTTACTTAGATGGAGAATTTAGATATTTTCAAAATGTTATAATTACAATTATCATTTATTAGAGTTTTGGTCCCATACTTAATTATCATCAAATTACCGAGTCACTTGACTATTTAATATTCGACAAGTGTCAATTTTAAAATTCGATCATTACAATTTCGAAAAATTTTATATATATTTTTGGTAAATAGTCACTCCCGCTTCCTCTTTCTATATATACATGATTTGTACAATTTTTATAGATGATGCCATATTTGGGTTTGAGTGTCATTTATCACCATTTTCGTTTTTCTTGAAAAGTAATTAATTAAATTTTTTTTTGAAAACATAAAACTTAACAAATACAAAAAAAGCGTGTTATTCTTTTTATTTACTCGAAATCGCGTGAATTAGCCTTATAAAAGATTTTTAATATGTTGACCAAAAAAAAAAAAAAAAAAAATTAATATTTACAATTTTTATCCCTCCCATTTATGAACTTTTCATTGCTAACTTATTTTTATCGATAATATTATTCTATCACTTTCTGTTACTAACTTATTTTCTTGATAATATTTATTCTATCTTAGCTACCACTAACCTATATCTTGTGTTACTTTCACGCTTGTATACTAAATATTGTGCTATATTCAATTTTTTTTTATACTAAAATTTTTGTATATCATACCGCTATGTCCCTTAATACATGTTAAATATATTTTTAACGTATTTGTTACCACACAAATTTGACAAGGCCCCATAGGTCCAACAAATACCTCGTAGACCCAACGAAAGCCTAATAGGCCCAGCGAAGTCCACGTAAGCCTCACATGTCATTGCCAATACCAACAGAGCCCATAAAAGCCTTCGCCATTTTTTACGGGCCCAAACCCTCCATGTGTATTCTCCGCGCGCCCACAAACCACATGGGTAATCACATGTATGGCAAAATGTCAAGAAAAGAGTGTGTTTGGTTGTGTTTGATTACGATACAATCTTAGAAGGAAAGTAAATATCAATATCTTAATAATTGGTAACAAGATATTGGGAATCAATGGATATAAGAATGAAGAATATAAAATATCACATTCATATCTGATTGTCACTTATCTCGTAAAGAAGGAGGATTAAATTAGATGTTTAATTGATTGCATAACCAAATCAATTGGACTCTAAACCTACAAATACAAGATCATTGGCCGTTCCAAGGTACGCATTATTCTCACCCTTAAACTTTGTTCAATTTTCTACTTGCTTGTCTCTCCCACACCCAAACACTCTCTTAGTATTATTCTTATACCGACAGTTGACTTGATCGTCGAAGTACCAACGATCGTCGGACTCTATTTTTCTGGTGATCTTGGTGCCTAATGATTGTTCTAGTGTGCATGTAACATACAGACTGACAGATGATTGACTGGAGATTTGTTGACATGTGGATAGTGCAGATTACGGAGTCAACATTATTAAACAAGAAAACACTATAATGTTTTTATATGTAGAATTTTAAAGAAATATGTATTTTAAGTGTATGTTTGGTAAATATTTTTTTAAATTATGAATATGGTACTACAGAATGTGAGGATAAAAGTGCCTAAAAATTGTAGATCTCACGAAATATATAGATAAAAATAATATTTAACCAATTTATAAGTACTTATAAGTATAGACAAACATACACTAAATAAACGAGAGTCCCACCCACCTCTATTTATGTGATTTGCACAATTTTGATGTATTATGGCTGAAATACGCGCGCCCAAAGAGTTTGACCGCCACCACTTTTTGCTCACTACATTTTCAGATAGAAATTTTGCGCACGTTTGGTAAAGTTTAGAAATAAACTTTTTCTTTTTCTTATATTCATTTTCAACCACATATTTCATGAGGTCCACAATTTTTATTAACTTTTCAACAATAAATTTCATCATTTTTGATCAAAATCTTTTAAAAACTACTTTTAAATTCCACCCAACAAACACTTTGTGCCTCAGCCGCCACTCATCCCTATTCTACTCTCACTAAACACTTGGCAGTCATGGCAACATTCACTGCTCACTAGGATCAATCCCAGCTTCTTACTTCATATATGCACTCTCACCTTTTCCCCACCCACTTGGTGCCAGAGAGATTCTCTACTTATAAATTGCATTTTTTACATTTTGGAGAACATCTATAAATTTAGAGTGTAAAATTTTCAGAGTACTCTAACATCTTCTTTATTTTTAACAATTCATTTTACTTCTCTCATTTTTTTTTATATTTTATTTTAGCATGTTTCCCTCATAATTATTGTATAATTTTTCTCTATTTTATTTTGTATATATTATTTAATTCAGTAAACATATAAAGTATTGAAAATTAAAATTTTTTGAATACATTTAAAGAAAAATAGCATATTTGGTCATCAAACATTTCAAAAACGTAAGGAATATACTCCTAACTTTTAAAAATAGTACCAAACATCTCAAACGTTTGAAGAAAATAGACATGGTAGGTGTTTATAACGAAATTGCTCTCCCCTTTAAATAAACAAAAAATAAGAAGAAAAAAAAAAGAAAAGCAGGATAGAAAAATAACCAAATGTACCCCAAAAAATAACAAAGAGGTCATATTCTTTATTAAACATCAAAATCCAAAATTCACCACCACCCCAAATCCTACAAATCCCAAAATACACCATCCCAAAATAATTATGATTTAAATAGAATTAACAATTATGATTCACAAAACCAAGACTCCATAATTGGTCAAAGAAATTCTCATTTTCAACCACGGAACCCACTTAATTAATTGGTCAAAAGATGGTCAAAACCATTTTCTAAAACCAAATTTCTAACACCAGAAACATAAAAAGACTTTGCAATTATCTTGTAACAACACTGTATTTATTCTCACTAAACACTTAGCATTTGTACAGTTAAGTTTAAATTGTAATTTTAATTAATTAAATTGATTAAATATATTTTTTATTTATACATTTTATAAAATTTACAATTTATACACTTATTTATACATATACTATAAAGACCTACAACTTAGAAATATTTAAAAAGTAATTTCAGCACTTCCAAATAAAAAATTAAATTGTCCAACTCGACATTTGGTCGAGTTAATCAAGTAATAGCTCGTAAAACTCAATAAAATAGCCGAGTTTGTCAAGTTAAAAGTGTTGAGGAATAAATCTTATATCGATTAAGTATCGAAACTATAACAACATATAGGTTTGAGCTACTCTTCTTAAAAAACTCTTCTTAAAAATATTGATTTTTTAATATGAAACTCTAAATTTTAATATAGTATCAAAATCTATTAAACTCTAACAATTACTTCAATCCAACTAAAATTCAAACGAGTACAAAGATTTCAATATTAATATTTTCAAACGAGTCACCATCTTAGATGGCATCTTTAAGGGATAATTCCCTCAAGCAACAAGTCCTTGAAAGATTATTTTTTTGCTGTAATTCACCTTACGAATTTCTCTATTCATAATAATTAATTATTATTTCAATTAAGTGAAACAATCATATTAATAACTGACCAGTTCAAGGAACTAGATAGTATTATTCTTAGAATCTTCTTCATATTCTGATGGAGTCTCCAAGAAAATTGAGCTTCTTTATCCACATTTTGACCTATAAATTATGATTGTCTGGTCGATCTCCTACCCCTGGGGGTAGGATATCATTCATTGATGTGGCATGGTGCATCACATTGTGCTCCACCCACATCACGTGGGCTAAAGAAAAAAAAAAAAAAAAAAATTTGCAGCCAAATGTTTCAGTCCCTCATTTCACTCTCCACGGCTCCTCTCTCCCGTGTGCCCTAGCTAGCCCCCTTCCCTCTCTCGCCGGCGATCGACCTTCTCCGGCGCCCAAACCGGTCAAATCCTCCATCATCTCTCTCCCCCCGCCTTCCCCCACACGTCGCGACCTTCGCGCGAACTGAAATCCGACCACTCCGACCGCGACTGATAAAGGGTCCAAACACTATTCCCACATCCTCCGACCACTCCGACGGTCTAAACACTATCTCCCACATCCTCCGACCACCATTCACATGATCGCGACATCGGGGACCGAAATTCCGAGCCTCTGTTCGCGCATTCGAGCATATACGCCCTTGTGCTTACGGTATGTACCCTTAATTTGAAATACCCCGAGGGATTGGAAGAAGCGGAATTCTTCCGTGGTTGTTACCCTTCCTCCCCAATGATTTTGGCACTAACAACCACAGGGTAGGAGATGAGCCCGGTGTCCTATTGTTGATGTTAATTGTGGACGTGTTTGTTTATGTTAGCGTGCACCTTTATGTTCACTATGATTTTGGTAGTCATTGCGTTGATGATGTTAATTGTTACCCTGTATGTTGATGTTAAATGTGGACCTTTCATTCATGTTAAGCGTGGAGATTGATGTTAGCGCGAGGTGGGTAGTGTCTCATTGATGTCAATTGTGAACGTAGATGATACTGCTTCGTTTGTGCGGGATTGTTGATGTTGTCGTATTTACAATGAGCGAGGGCGCAAGAGGCGTTGATGATGTTATGATGTGATTCGAAAATATGAACAAGCGATATGGAGTAGGAGATGACGATATCCAGTATCTTGGCTTGGCATACTGGGACGGTGTGATAACGGGTTATCGCAAACTTCATATCAAATGCAACCGGTATGCGACCATGGCGGTGGACGACGTCTCTTGCCGGGGAAATATAACTATCTCGAGCCTCTTAGAATATGTAGAACTTATATATTTTAACAACTTCACTCGTTAGATGATTGTTGGTTTTGGTTTGAACTCCGTTTAAGATATAGGCACAAAAGATGTCTTCCTCTAGTGTGAATGATGCGCATTCCGTGTTAGATGTAGTTGCGGTGCGATATGAAAATACACACATCGTGATCTCGAAGAAATCCTCTTGAAAAGTCTTGGAGATGCCATAACGTTAAGGTATGTTACAAATTTTCAATTATTTTTATTTCGTCCTATTAGAATATTATTTTCATCTATTTTTTTTTTTTTTTTGTAGGATGGTGTCATGTGTAGAGGTTTTACATGGGCGGATGAAGTTGGAGCACAAATGGGAAGTCAATTATTCGTATCGAAATTCAAAGCGCCTCTGTTGAATGAATTGAAAGTTGATGTCTTGAAATTATCGAGGAGAAACTAGACAAAGTCACGTATGGCGTAGCCTCCCTCCGCCGCGATATTAAATTAGTCTTTTGTTTTTATTTTCATCGTAGTTGTAAAACTAATATTGTAAGACAATATTTCAGCTATATGATTAATTTGGTGTTGATGTAATATCTGTTTTGACAATTCTTTCACATGTTCTAAATCCATCTACACAGCGGCATGTATAAAATATAAACTTCAAGACAATTCACACATGTACAAAGGCATATAAAATATAAGCTGCGCTCGTTGACAATCCACACATGTATAAAGGCATATAAAATATAAAGCGCTCGTTGACAATCCACACATGTATAAAGGCATGTCAAATATAAACTCCGAAAGACAATCCACACATATATATTACAAGAGGCAACCAAATATTGTTACAATAACCATTCCATTAAGTTTCATTTAAACAAGCTAACAAGTCTTTCACAAAACTATTCGATAAAGTTTAATTTAAAACGCATAAAAAGTCTTTCACAAAACCGATCGACATCACCATGATGACTACTTGCATTAGAGGCGAATGTTCCATCATCTCGTACAACGTTGTCCTCGGTGCACACGTAGTCGTTGTCGGCTCGCGGTGTATCCGTAGTAGATCTATGAAAATGAGAAACTTGTAAATAAAAATAACCATATATGAAATGCGAAAAAAATAAATACGTATTCAAAAAACATATGAACATAATTGTACTAACCTTTCAAGAACTTGAGGACAAGTTCTCTTGTCGTGTAACATGTCCACATATACGGCATTGTCTATTCCCTTCGCAATTGCTTTCTCTTTAGAAGACTTCAATCTTTTCCACATCCTTTAGCTCGTCTTTGGATTAGGATCAAGAATCACAATCTTTGTCATCACGATTTCCACTATTGTTTTGCCTCATGCTAATTGTACCTCCATCGTCTATGTTCTTAACCCGCGTATGCAAAGCCTCAAACTCGTCCCTCAAGTAAGTCTTTGCGGCGCATTTGTCAACGCCGCGTCATCAACAATCAAAGCTGCCTTATTAGCAAAAAAACCATGTCGTGACATCAGCGACGTACTAGAACAATCATCGGTTCGAAGGCGATGCGAGAATCACCAACACAACTTCCTTTTGCATTCTTAGTCCATCTCGGGAGTATGTATTTATACGGTACAAGAAGTACTTGTTTTTCCTCCAATAGCTAATCATGTGACGACAAGGATATCCATCGAACTCATATATGCGACAACTACAACAAATCGGATCGATTCTGGGATAATAAGTAAGTTGTCGATGCCGATCAAATGTTTTTTCCCGCTCAAGCGCACCACATCATACACTTTTGCATCATCGAGAGTGTATAGCTTTGTGCAAATGTAGAAATAACTTTGATCAATTTCTTTTGAAATATCACAAAATCTTCTTCGTGTAGATATGCACCATTTGAGCCTCCATTTGGAATTTTGACATGAGACGAGGTTGTTCGCTGATATCAATATGATTAGCCACTAGCTCCTCGTGTCGTTGATGGCGCAATGCCATATTGAAACGAGTAATGAAATCCATAAGTGAGTTCTTCCTGTTCACATACCGCTTGAAGAAAGAGTGTCCACTTTCTGACCTTTGACTACTCGACATTCCAGCACTGAAAATATGCTTGACATACGCTGGAACCCATCGACAGCGGATATCATACATGGTAGACAACCATTCGTTACCGGCCAAATCCACATCTTCCATAACTGTAGCCCACCGTGCCTCAAACTCCTCAGGCGAGTCCGACTGTCTAATGATATTAATCAACATATGATACTGCTCGTTGTGTACCGAGACATTGATCTTCTCCGAAAATTTGTTCAAAATGTGCCAAAGACATAAACGGTGGAATGTACATGGCAAGACAATCGAAATAGCTTTTGCAATTGCCGCATCCTGGTCGGTGATCATAATTTGTGGTGCTTGTGTTGGCATTGCCTCCAAGAACTTTGAAAATAACCACACAAATGACTCAGTTGTCTCGTCAGTCAATAACCCACATGCAAACAGGATCGTTTGCCCATGATGGTTCACCCCTACAAATGGTGCAAATATCATCGAATACTTGTTTGTGTTGTAGGTGGTGTCGAAGACAACAGCATCACCGAAGAATCCATATGCTCTACGTGACTCAGCATCAGCCCAAAAACAACGAACTAACTTCCCCTCTGAGTCAGTATCATAATCAAAAAAGAAATTCGGGCTTTTCTCTTTCTCAAATGTAAACAAGTCGATAAATGTTTCAGCATCATGACCACGTGCCTCTTCTCGAATATTCCGCTCATGATTCCTCAAGTCTCGCTCCACACACCCAATGGATGATGGTCCACCTGAGTCAATCTCCATTAGTCTAATTTGCTGACATGTTGGTATGTTTGCATCAGAAAACTGTTGGCTTAGTGCCTTCTTCGTTGCAGATACATGCCGATGTGAACGTAGCAAATGTACCCTACTTGGCGTTGTAAGAGCATGGTTGTGTTCCTCAACAAATTTATTCACAACCCAACAATGACCCGTTTGCTGTTTCACAACAGATAATTTCGCATTGCATCCGACTCGAGTATGCCCTCGATTTCTTTCCCCAACCCGTACAACCGCATCTTTCTGTTTCTTCTGATATGTCTCATCATTTTACCTTCTTTTGAGCAAACAAATAATTTCAAAGACGTTTCATTTGTGTCTTTTTTTTTTTACTATTCCTATACGTGCACTAAAACCAAACTTCACGTGCGTAATCATTGTAAAATTTGTAGGCTTCTTCATGCGATTCAAATTCTTGTCCAATCTTTGGAATTCGAGTAACAGAAACTTGGGGAACAAACACATTATCAGCACTTTCAGCTTCCATTCCTGCTAAGAAAAAAAATTAATGAATTAAATTAAATTCCAATCTAATCCAGATGAACAACCAATATGGAAGTAGCAACATTCAAAAAAAAATTTCGGCAGTTGAAATTTGAGCTCCACTGCAGTTTTTTATCAACTGAAATTTGACAATTTGGGCTCAAATTTCACCTCAGTAAGACAATATTTCAACTCACATTTGTACATTTTTTTACCTTTCACAAACTCTGTTATAAGCACAAGGGGCGTATATGCTCGGAATGCGCGAACCGAGGCTCGAATTTCGGTCCCGGAGATGTCGCGATCTGCGTGAATGGTGGTCGGAGGATGTGGGAGATAGTGTTTAGACCGTCGGAGTGGTCGGAGGATGTGGGAATAGTGTTTGGACCCTTTATCAGTCGCGGTCGGAGTGGTCGAATTTCAGTTCGCGCGAAGGTCGCGACATGTGGGGGAAGGCGGGGGGAGAGAGATGATGGAGGATTTGACCGGTTTGGGCGCCGGAGAAGGTCGATCGCCGGCGAGAGAGAGGGAAGGGGCTAGCTAGGGCACGGGAGAGAGGAGCCGTGGAGAGTGAAATGAGGGACCCAAACATTTGGCTGCAAAATTTTTTTTTTTTTTTTGTTTTCTTTAGCCCACCGGTGATGTCATGGGCGGTGATGTGGCACCATGCCACATCGGTGGTCAAGCGGTGATATCCTACCCCACAGGGGTAGGAGATCAGCCCCGTATGATTGTATATCCAAATATATTCTTCTCTTGAATTTAAATTTTTCTTCTTTCAATTGTATGGCATTTTTCTCATCATCGAGCTATTAGTTGCTTGACGCGATATTGGTATAACGTGTAAGTATACCTCTCAAATCGTTGTGTGAATCTATATATCTATATCGTGGTTTAACGTTTTATTTCATAATAAATGTTATAAAAAAACCATTAGACATTTTTCGACAAATATTATATTTTTCACATTATTCTCAGCATTAGTTGCTCAATTCGTCCTTAAATATTAACTTTGCTTCTTTGAATGATATGAAATTCCTCTCATCATCGATGTACTAGTTGTTCAACCGAATAGTCTTTTTGAATTATTGAATGGAGTCGTATCTACTATATTGTGGTTTAAAGTTTTATTTTTTTAATTAATATTTAAAACAAATAATTAAACATTTTATGATGAACATTTGGCATTCCTCTTACTGTTTTGGTATTAATTGCTCCAGTGGATATTAGCATAAAGTTGTAAGTATAATACTTGAATTATCGAAGGGATTCACATTATTTTATATATTGTGGTTTAATGTTTTATTTTATTTTTTATTAAATGGTGGATTTTTTTTTTTTTTTGGACTAACCATTGGTTCTTGATATTAGTTGTTTGACCGGATATTGGTTGATGTCGCAACTCGTAAGTGTAGTCCCTGAATAATTTAATGAATTCATATTTATCCGTCATATCAGAGTTAAGTTTTGTTTTTGTAATAACTTTTGGGGAAAAAAATGCATTAGGAAATGTTTTATAAAACGCTATGGGAACTTAGTAAAATTGTGGCGTTTTTTAAAATTATTTTTTTGAGATTACCTTTTCTCTCTCTTTTTTTTATTTTTATTTTTTGGTATCTTTTACAACAGATATTTTTTTTATGCTTCTTTTAAAATTAAGGATAGCAATAGAGCGAGACATCTATTTCGACCCCCAACACTGTCGGAGTTTTTACCTGTCTATCCCGACCCCTATCCTCGCTTGCCCTGTTTACCGTCCCGTTTATTTTTTTAGATCATCTGTAAGTATTGACAAGTTTGTATTAATATTAAATCTTTTTAGTTGAATGATGGTAGTAACATAGTATTAAAAAAAAAAAAAAAATAAAAAAAAATAAAGTGACCATCTACCCCATCCTTGCCCTGTCCCAGATCTGGGACAACACTGCACGACCTAACATGCTAAAAATTATAGGTTGTACAGGTTTTTATGTTGACAACTCAACACGACTTCACTTGACATATCTTACAAGTATAATCTGCATGTTCATATTTTAGATAGTGGACAACTATCAAATCAATCCATTTTTACTATGGAAAAATGAAAAGGACATCTGTATTGTTGATCTCATACTAGGATTCGATGATTCCAAAAGGTGAAAAGAGGCAATTAAACAAATACATATGAATATGAACCTGATTGCCGCATAAATTTGAGATCATTTGTGAAAGAATTCTCTAAAATTTCACTAACTTTTTTCATTGCCTTTTTGAGATGACTGTAGTTTGTTTGAATCAGATATAGATATAACCCAGCAGCAGTCAAAGATTTGCAGCTATGGAAGTTGATCGAGTGCAGGCTCCAATACGGCAAGTATTTTGTTCTCCTGCAATTCAGATTTATAAAATCGTTCATATGGTAAATGTTATGGATTATACTTTAATTCTTACACACAATAGAAATAATAAATCAATATAAATTAGAGTATGTTCGACTTAAATGGAAGTATTTTCTAAGCATTTTGTGTAATGTAGTCGCCCTATGTTATATGAGGGTGATTGATATCAGTTGATGGTATCGAATTATCTGATATTCTAGTTGGATTGAAACTAGAATATTAATAGGCGTTATAACCCTTTTTGTTTAGGGTTTAGCGGAACAAGAAATATTGAAGTTTTAAAGACAGTTTAAAATTTTATAAAAAATAATAAATAGGAAAATAAAATAAAATTAGGGTTTTAATTTGACAGGGATTCTATCATAGGCATCAATGCATATAAATAATTAAAGTAAAAAAATCATTTTAACATTACAGGAACTTACAATTTAGAGTAAAGGGTGGTCGGCGGAAGGCAAAGAGGCGAATTTTCTCATGGGGAGAGAGGAGTAGAAATTTGGTGTTTCAATCGGTGTTTTAGTTCAAGATATGAGACGAACTTCATCAATTAAGTTTTTAATGGGTCCTAAATTGTAGTGTAATAAAAAAAATTATTTAGTTTGTCTCAAATTGTCAAACCACCATATTTGGAGGTAAGGAGGATATATTCAATTAAGACTGATAAAGACTTTTATCTATATCTATATCTATATCTATATAAAAGCGAAGTGTCAGTCAAAAATTTATTTTCCCACCTAAATATTTTCCTATTTAGAATTTCTATTTTTTTTTTCGAGGAAATGGATTTTTTAATAAGATTAAATGTTTCATTCTTATCTGCGTAATAAATAGCACCGATTTTTTATTTTTCCAATTGGACTCCTTCATCTACTTTCTAATTTAGTTATCATTACAAAAACTAATTTAGTTTTGTTATCATTACAAAATTAATTATCCAATGCATTTTAATTTAATTATTTATATTTAAAATATTTAATTAATTTAATTAATTAATCTTATCTTTGTTTGGTAAAAAAATTGCATGGATTTTTCAATACTAATTAAGATTTAAGATATCGCATTTTCAAGATTATTTTCAAGATTATTATGGAAAACAATCAATGCACATTGAAAGAAAAATAAGTTCAAATCTATATTTTTAAAATTTTGTTATTGCAAAAATTAATTATTCAATGCATTTTAACTTAATTATCCATATTTTAAATACAAATAATTTAATTTAATTTAATTAATAATTAATTAATCTCATCTTCATTTTGGTCAAAATGTGCATGAATTTTTCAATGCTAATTTATATTTAAGAAATCACATTTAAACTTTTATCATAATTTAAATGTGTTATTCAATTTTCATTAATCCTTACTTTATAACTTTTCAAAAAAACAACAAAAAGTAACATAAGAAAATAACCAAACATGTTTCGAATGATTGAATGGTTATAGGATTATTAGAAAAGTTGTACTCAATTAAAACACTATTATGACACGATTTAAGAGATTACATTTAAAATATTGTATTTTTAAAATTATTATAGAAAACAATTAATGCAAAGTGAAAGAAAAATAAGTCAAAATTAATATTTTCAAAGTTTTATTATCAATGTAAAAATTAATTTTTCAATGCATTTTAAATTTAATTATCTATATTTTAAATACCTAATTAATTTAATTTAAATAATTAATTATCTTCGTTTTGGTCAACATATGCATGGGTCTAATACTAATTACAATTTAGTGTTTGATTTTATTATAACTAATTAACTTTCATAGATAACTATAGAAATTATTTTATGTGATTACACTTCTCGTGCATCACACGAGAAAAAGACTAGTAGAGTTTAAAAGTACAGGGATTTGATTCAAATTTTTAAACCCATAAAAGTCTTAGAGTATTCAATATAGATTTTTAAAACTTTTAAAAAGTCTTATAAAGTCATGCGATATTCAATTCAGACTTTTTTAAATCCTACGAAATTTATAGATATTCAAAATGTCTATGACTTCTAATGACTTTATAGAATTTCATATGTCTTAACTTTAAAAGACATGAGTATAAATAAAAGATATTGATTTATCTCTCATTCACCCTAAGACTTTGAAAGACTTTAGGGGGAAAAAAACATATTTCATTCTTTTTTTTTTTTTATATGCAACATTTCTTTTCTTTTTCCTTCAACATGTAAAGTCCAGATTAATATTCTTCTTCTTCTTCAATGTGATTTTTTTTTTTTTCAATATTCCCATAACCATTTTTTTTCTCTTTATTTATTTATTTATTATTTTACCATTTTTCATTAAAAATAAGATAACTTTATAATTAAATTCTTATATAATTGTTGATTGCGGTTTATTAATGAATTTCATCAAGTTAAAAACAATTTTTATTATCGCATTTTTTTAATTCTTGTTTTTTCTGTTTATCTTAATGAGCATGGTTGTATTTTTATCTTCGTCTAAATTGGTACTCTGGTTATTTCTTTATGCAATTGTGGTGACTAATGACGTGTTACCCATAGATTATTAAATCTAATAAGAGAGAGAATGAATTGGATAAATTTTTTTGTTGGAAAATATTTTAAATAAATTATTATTAAAATTCTCTTACGAAGATTTTTTTTTTTTTAATTATGAGATATTAAATTTTTAATTGAAAAACAAAGTATATAAAAGTACATAAAAGTCTGTAAAAGTCTAGAAAAATCTTTGAAAATGAAATCTATAAAAATCCATAAATGTTTGTAGGAGTCTGTTAAATCTAAAAAAATCAATAAAAATTAATGGAATCCATCAAAGTAAGTCACTTAAAAAATGTCAATCAAAGTCTTTAAAAATTTAGATTAAATACTCCCTAAGAAAACAAAAATAGAGCAAAATTATTAAATGCTCTCTCTTCCATTTCGATTTTTTTATTTACCAAAAAGAATTTTAACAGCTTATATAATACATTTTTCAACTACCAATTTTTTTTTTAACAACTTAAATCATACATTTTCAGCCAATAAATTTCTATAAATCACACAAAAAATATTTTATATCAAAAGATTCAAAACTCAAAACAATTTAACAATACTTCATAAAAAAAAAAAAAGAAAAAAAAAAAATACAAAACTGCAATTATGAATTACTTGAAATAGGATTTTCTATTGATAATTGTGAAAGCTAAGATTTAGCATTTAGGGTACTTTGCTAATAAGTGGTAACGGATGGCTCAATGTTGGATATTTGGATTGAAGAATAGATGGTGATATGTATTGGATCTGGTCTTACTATTTTTTTGGTTGTGATAGAAGTGAGAAATAAATTTCGAATTGAACTACACAAGGACTGAATTTTTTTTTTTTCTCCAAAAAAAGAGGGTTAACCAAAAATGGACCCTCTTCGATTTTGGACTTGACCTAATGATTTTACAAATATTTTGGGACTTGAGGCCGCACCTCTTGGGCCTCTCCTCAGATCCGGCTATGTGTTCGAAAAATCAAAGCTATGAAGGAATACCACCTACTATTAAAATTCCAGATTTTGTAACAATTGCGTTCTTTTACACAAGAAGAAGACGAGAGAAATTTGGATCTGGTTTATCCTTTTTGAAAACTACCTTCACTTAATCGCTACTAGATTTCACCCTCGGAAGAGTACAGTGATCTCACACGTCTCACAAACTAAAAAGTTCACTTCCTAAATCCCTTTATATAGTAGGAATATCTAAAGACTAAAATATGCTCGGATATGCCTTGCAATTGATAGATATGCAGTAGTTACCGGTGCAAACAAGGGCATTGGCTTGGAGATTGTCCGGCAGCTTGCAAGTGCAGGCTTGACCGTTGTTTTGACAGCCCGGAATGAAGAACGGGGTATGGCAGCCATATCATTGCTGCAGGAATCAAGTTTATCAAATGTACTATTTCATCAGCTTGATGTTCAAGACAGAGAGAGCATAGAGTCATTGGCTAAGTTCATAAAAACACACTTTGGAAGGCTTGATGTCTTGGTGAGTGCAACAATGTCTCTTCACCTCTTCAATATGATACCAACCATTCAAACACTAATAAGATGTTACAACTCTTCAATTGATGATTTAATTTCTTCAGGTAAACAATGCTGGAGCTTCTGGAGTTGTAGTTGATAAAGATCGCCTCAGAGACTTAAATATAGACCCTGCAACTTGGGTAAGATTCACCTATCGAAGACTAAATTTAAATAAATATGTTAATCCCTAACAGCTTAAGTTTTTACATGAGGTGGATCGACATTGTATCAGAGGAGGCTAAGGTTGTGAGTTCAAGCCTCGCTGCTACCCATTTATGAAAACTGTGCACATGTCAGGATTTCGATGAAAAAGTAAATCTAATATGTGTTGAACCACTTCGTTTAAAAGCTTAAGCTGATAGACAATAGACACAATTATCTATTTATTTTTATTAGAGACTTGACGCATGAACATTTTTATAAAATAATGAGAATAAGACATGATCCTAAGTCTTTTGCCTGCTTTGATACCATATTGATTCATCTCATCTAACAGAATTGTCATCATGGAGACATATTTATTTATCTAGGTTTAGTCTTCAACAACCTGCAGAAGGAGGGAGATGTCCAAGACTGAATTTAGTTATAAATATGTCACCTCTTTATCGTCTTAAACTTTTAGACAGTAGTTTAATGCCACCGCATACTGACAATGCTGTCTTTTCTAATGCAGTTAGCAGGAAAGGCAGCCAACTTGGTTCAAGGTGTGATGAAAATAACCTATGAGAAGGCAAAAGAATGCTTGGATACTAATTACTATGGTGTCAAGAATGTAACTGAGGCTCTTCTTCCTCTGTTACAGCTTTCAACTTCTGGAGCAAGGATTGTAAATGTTTCTTCCCTAAGAAGTGAATTAAGAGTAAGCAGATTACTATAAAACCCCCTCCCCATAAAGCTTTCAATACAGGAAGGATGTCAAATCCACTTTACCAAACATGCCATAGAGCCTTAGTGACACCTTTATATCAAGAAATTCGCCTCTTCGACAAGTAGGTAGAGACAAAAAAGAAGTTGAAAAGCGAGTGAAAGACGTAAAATTAGCTGATAGTTTTCATTTGTTCTTATGCAGAGGATCCCTAATGAGCAGATTAGAAAAGAACTTGGAGACATTAACACTCTAACTGAAGAGAAAATTGACAAGATAGTGCAAAGATTTTTGCATGATGTGAAAAAAAATGCATTAGAAATCAATGGATGGCAAAAAATGGTACCAGCCTACAGCATATCAAAAGCCACACTGAATGCATACACTAGAGTTCTTGCAAAGATGTACCCACAAATGTGCATAAACTGTGTCCATCCAGGATATGTCAAAACAGATCTTAATGGGCATACTGGGACAATGACAGTGGAAGAAGGAGCTGAAGGTCCTGTTATGTTGGCTCTTCTTCCTGACGGAGGTCCGACCGGACGCTATTTTGATCGTACTGAAGTGGCCGAGTTTTGATGATTCGTTTCCTATGAAGCACGGATATGGATACGAGACATGGATAGGCACATGGAGACACTTCTATTGAAATTATGCGTTATAAATTTATATTTTTATTTCTGACTCTTTTTTATTTTTCAATAAAATTAATACTGAATGATGTTTTGAACTTATGATCATACGAAAGTGGCAGTCTTTGGATAAGTCCTTTCTAGTCAAGACTAGGCAATATTTTTCGACCTTTCATGGTCCATGAGGCAGCCCTTATGCTCTCTTGAATTCTTATATAACAAAAATTGAGAAGTGTGATAAAGTTTTACGTTGATTATTAACCGGGTGGTTATTCACACTACAATTTGTTATAAGCACACCACATTTTAATTGTACTTAAAATCCTCAACTTTTGTTCATTGTTGCAACTATGTTCTTAACTTTTTGTTATCGAATTCTTATTTTCAACTTTCATTAATTAACACATTTCATTATTAATGATGGTTTCTATTGAGATATTTCGTTTACGTGCTTTGAAATGAGGAAAAATATTTTATCGTACTTTTGTATCTATTGTTTTTTTTTAAAAATATGACAAACAAATAAGTATTTTTACGAATTTCCAACAAATGTTTTAGACGGAAACCGTTATCAAATACAAGATGTGTTAATTAATGAAAAACTGAGTATAAAAATGTGATAAAAAAAAGTTAGAGATATTAGTGCTATAATGTTCATATATTAAGGATGTTAAATATAATTAAAATGTGGTGCAAAAAATAAAAAGTGTTGTGTACCCTTATTAACCTACTGCAACTTTACTTCTTCATCCGGGTTCGGACCGACGCACATTTTCACATTAAAAACCTAGACAAGCTAAGTTGATTATTTACCTTACGAAAAAAATTGTCGGAATTCTTTTAGTCGTTTTAATAGGTGTAATTGCTATGGTTCGTCAATAATAAATTTTTAAAACTAAGAATTTCATTCAAATAAAATCAATGAAAATGAATATTATAATCCTTTAATTTGAATTTCTGTTCTAGCAAATCTCCTGCTAAGTCGAGCGAACATTCAAATATCTGTCTTACCTTCATTCGATTGTCATCCTATTACATAGATTAATTAAATAAAATGGAAAAAGAAAAAATTGAGCTTGGAATCCATATGTAAAAATAGTGTGAATAAAAACATATTATTATTGATAAGCAATAGGATTAACTTATGACCAATAACTTGTTGCATCAAGAGAACACTTAGTCCATGTTTGACTAATTAGCTTAATTATAATTTAAGTTGATTAAATATACTCTTTGTTCACCCATTTCGTAAGATCCACAATTAATTACTACATATTTTATAAAACCTACAACTTATACGCACTTAAAAATTAATTTTAGCACCGTCTAATATAATATTATTTTGCTCTGGCGCAAAGCTAAGTTGGTGAGATTCTCTCAAATGTAAGCACTTATTACATGGTTCATGTTATATCTGTGAGGTGGACTTACCCTCAATCCTCTCATGAATTCATGCACTATTTAAGTATCGTGCCAATAACTCATTTGAAATAAAATGTAAAAGATTATATAAACGTAAATAATAATTTGTTTTTTCTTTTTCTTATTTTACACAGTTAGCTATGAGGACGAAAGGTATGTTACACATAAGAAAAATAGACGTGATATATTTGTATATTGAATTGTCTAGACTTTATTCATTAAGTACACGTAACTATGGAATGTCTCGATATGAGTTGTCTTTGGACTGTGCATCGTCAGCTAAGCAGATTGTTTCTTTAAATCTCTATATATTTTAATTTATTTATCACGTAGTGAATCGTGGGCCTTAAAAAATCAAGTCACGACGACTCTTGTACAAAAGCATGTCAACCCATGACATATATCTTTTTATAATGTTACTCAACTTGAACAATTTGACTCGTACTTACGTTGGTAATAAAATATGGACATGAATACATGATGTTTGTACATGACCATAAAATGATTGCTTTCCATATTAAAGGTGGACACTTCATTTCAATGCTAAACCCAATTAGATATATTAATCCAATTCCACTTGTTCAATGTTTAAAGTGATTTAAATATTAGTTAATTGGTTTTATAAGTAACGGCCGATCTCTCGCCCTTTGGAGCGGTGGTGGGCCGTCCATCATAAAAATTGCTTGATGATGGACCGGCCCACCGCCGATACCTCGGCCAGGTGGGCAAAACTACCCCGCCCGAGGGAGCAGGAGATCAGGGCCATTTATAGTAAATGGAACAAAAGTAGTAAATTGCTATCGTCAAGTACAGTTTCATTGCAACACAACCAGCGTACAATTGTCAAGAACAGAGTACTACATGTCAAAGCTTTACCATGTGTGTATACCCTGGAGAAATCCCTAATCATTCAACTGTAATATCATTTTGGATATTTTGATGAAACGTACTATAGAGTTTCTATCTACTGTCAAATTAAAACGATCATCACCGTATATTTGAAGAGAAAGCATCACTGTAGAGTTTCCATCTATTTGAAGAGAAAGCATTATAAATACGAGTATAATCTCATTTGCTCCCAATCAAGCTTTACTATAAAGAGCTTATGTTAAATGCATGAAATTAACATATCTATTGAAAACACAGAGAAATTTATTTGCTCATATCAAACTTTATTACAAAGAGCTTCCATGCAATCTCTCTTTCATACTTTCTTGCCTTAATTTCTAGTTTTGTTTAAATTGTGATGCCATTATTGCTGTCAACTTAATACCTTCAAATCATCTATTACATATTCTACAAGAAGTTCAACATAAGTGAAAGATCAAATTCATACATAGAATTGCATATAAATTTCAAGAAAGATGAACTAAATTTTCAATTAAGGAAGCCACACCGCAAATTGTTCTACAGCTATAAAGACTAAGAATAAGATGCAAGACAAAGTCACGAGTCACATATTAGTAACTCGAAGTATAATTATAATCAAGTTGTGTTTATGCATTTATCAGTTTTAGTTTCTTAGACGGTGAAAATTCTGTACAATTTTCTCGAACCTTGACAATTACACTCACAACAATTTCATGGTTGTCTATTTGCAGTACTAAAATATTTCCATCGAGCTTTTTAACATACACATTCATTCTAATATTTTGCACCAAAAGAGTTCTTCAATTTCAAATTGGGGTTTTGATTTTTGGGTTGCTCGATAACCTAATACCTTAAATGGTGACTTAGCTAGATGAAATTTGAAATGCCAAGTGATTGAAATAAACTATCTATTAAATATAGAAACAATAACTAAAAAACTTTCCATATAACAAACTAAAAAGAATTTATTATGTCATATACACACATGTTACATATCTTTCTTTTTTAATTTGTGTAGCTAATCATTAATTACTTACTACTAAACACAATCCTCTTAAATAAAACTAATTAGATTAATAATATCTCCTTATCTTTGTTAATTATAAGATTAATAAGATGGGTATGCCCACTAATTCAAAAAATCCTTCCAACAATATAATACAATAATTTTTCTAAAATTTAAACTAAAGAAATGGTCAGCTTCATAATATCTTAATTATCAAACACAACCATTTAAATAAATCCTATAAGATTATCAAAATATATTGCTAAATTTAATGATTAGTAACATGAAATTATAATTTTTGGTGGACATACATAAAAAAATAATAAACCAAAACTATACAATTGGCTTCAAAAACTGTACTTTTATACATGACATCTGTAATTCTGGTATCACTTTACCCACTGAAACTTCTAATCTTTATTCAATCATAAATATTATATATATATAATTTATTATCTCTCTTCTCTCTCTCACCTAAATATCTATCTTCTTTTTGGGTGTTTCTGCAATGGCTGGATTCAGGAGTTGCGATGAAAATGTGAGGAGAGAGAAAGAGTGCAATTGACACCTAATTAAAACAAGAAATCATGCAAAAGATTACAGGGATAGCATTATGCATTTCTCTTGCTAATGAATCCAAAAATGAGGTGTTGCTCAACCCTCAAATCTCTCATCTAAATTCCCTCTCCTTTTGCCATCTAATCCTCTATTTTGGCTTCTTTTATCAAATTTTATCTGCATAAGCTGCCACCACTCTCTCTCTCTCTCTCTCTCTTCCTTCAGCTTTCTCTCTCTCTGCCGATTTCTATTGACATAAATATGTAGCAATAAGTGGATCTTGGTTCAATTTTCATCTGTTCTTCTCTGATCACACAATAGGGTTTCTGGGATTTAATTTCTAGACACTTTGATATTGGGTTTTCTGATCAAATTTCAAAAGAAAAAACTAATCTTTTTTTGTTTTATTTTTTATTCACACTGTTGTACTCTTGTATACCCTTTTAAAAAAATTCAGCTGTTCTGAGTTTTGATGTGATTAGAAATATAACTTGGGTTTCAGATTTGCATTTGAAACTCTTTTTGGTGTTCAATTTTGAATTTTTCTATTTTGGGTATAAGGATTTCTTCTATTAAACATTTTTCTGGAAAATATTTTGCTGAATTTTGGTGGGACTGGTCATTTGCTTCAGCAGGAGATATATTGCCGGTTCTTCCAGCAGTCTTCTGCATTGAGGTAGTAACCATAAGCTATTTGATGATAATTATAGTAGAAATAATTGCTTCTTTCAGTTCTAGTTAATGCTATTATCATATTAATTCTTGGAGAAATGCCTGCTATTTTAAGGAAATATCTGTATATTTAAGGCCAAAAAATTACTGGACAGAATATTGTTATTGTTCTGGGTGTTTGATCCTGGCATGTCTGATGTAAGAATTGCAAAACTGATTGATTTGTGGTTTTGTGGATATGTGCTTCATTTTCAATTATTTGCTACTCAGATTCTGCCTGCATTTTGGGAAAATTTACATCGATATTGGTTTTCTATAATAAAACAATAATGTTTCCGTCTTTTTTAAATGCATGCAATTTTTTTGGGTGAGATTATGCACTTCGGTAAATCAGTATAATGAATTTTGTTAACAAAGGCAGAAATAAAGGAAAACTGTCTTCTGTATGCTAATTGTTTGTAAAATTGTTGTGCTTGTGGTACGAGTAGTGTTTAGCTCAGTAGTTCTGCTAAATTATTGGTAGGTTTTCTATAATTTGGCTGGTCGAGGAATACAAGGAAGTAAGTGTGCGCTTTTCTTGTTAGTCAAATTGTTATGCTTGCCATACACTCATTGTCAAGTTGATTACGTGTCATAAATATCGGTTGTTTCTTTATGTTGTTGTTTGCTCTGAATCTTTGTTAGATTCTCTGCTATCCAATTGTTGCGGAAATTTGTGAAGATGTGTGTTGGGTCTTTGGTACTCAAGTCATCACATGTGGAATGTACTGGTCGTTATAGCTCATGCCTTTCTGTTATTGTTGGTAGTTGCTTAATCCCGCTGCATATTTAGCGACTTTGATTCGCAAAAATTTGTGGGATCATGTTCCTTGGAACTGAAATTTGTTTCCTTTGTTTAGGCTAGACGACATGATAGATGAACGCATAACTAAGAATTGTCGTGTCCTGCTTTTATAATCTTTTGAAACTGATCAGATGCTTTACACCAAGTATTTTCTCCACGTTGCTTCTTGAGATTGGCTTTCTTAATTTTGTCTGTTTTTCCCAATATCTTAATAGCAAATTCAACTCTTACTCAAGAAATGAGATCACCCTTTTTGAATTGCATTGCACTTTTGTTTCCTTGGTATCAATATCTGTTTAGTTTCCTACATGCCATTCTAATTATTTTTCTTGGTTTAACAACAATTTAGGAGATGAGTATCACAAGTGAAACCGAGGAAAGAATGATTTCCAAGAACGGTGTAGATTCACCATCTGTTGAGGAAGCTAGTAGTGGAGGAAATTCAGGAGAGAATGGTCCGCTAAAGAAAGGTCCCTGGACTTCTGCAGAAGACGCAATTTTAGTCGAATATGTTACTAAGCATGGAGAGGGGAACTGGAATGCGGTCCAGAAGCACTCGGGCCTTGCCCGCTGTGGGAAAAGTTGTCGTTTGAGGTGGGCAAACCACCTGAGACCAGATTTGAAGAAAGGTGCATTCACTCCCGAGGAGGAGCGCCGGATCATTGAACTTCATGCTAAAATGGGAAACAAATGGGCTCGAATGGCGGCTGAGGTGTGCATCGTAATCTCAGTTCAGCTTCTCTTTTAGTTTCATTGATAATCTATCCCCTTTGACATTTTAACTGCACATATTTTCTTAAGTTTGGTGTTATATATTTCAGAAGTAGTATCTGGTTTAATTCATCATTCTCATGATATTTGGATATTGGAAATAGTGTAAAAAACACGGTTAATCACCTAGCTTATAGCGAAGTTTCATGTTGGTCGTCACTGAAATCTGCTTTTTAGTTTTTATTTCATTTTGGTGAATCAGTTAAAATCTGTTAGTTTTTCTTAAGATACTCGGTGTGGAAGACCTGCACATCTGATTTCTTTAACTTCTTTTTGTGTCTTTTAATTCCTTCAATGTCTTACTGCCTTACCAAGCATAAAGAGACTAGTTACTACTTGAGGTTAACATTTATAATCAAACAATATCTTGTCCTAAAAGGCATGTAGGCGGATTGATATAATTTCTTTCGATATTCAAAAAATGATTAGCTTGTCATTAAAATGTTCCAATATTTATTGGTGATATATGTTTATGACATAGGTGAAACATTCTTTTTATGCTTACTATTCTCTCTGAAAAGTTTGAATTCGAAATGTGTGACTAGAAATCCCACCTGTCATGCTTGCATCAACAGCACTTGTAAATAAACATAATGCATGCTCTCGTGTTTTTCTCATGCAAATATTCATCTCTGACACATCTTAGAAATATTCTTTAGGAATACAGACGACCAAAACAGATAGAGCGTTAGGTTTCTGCTATTCTGGCTGTATTTACTTGTTCTCATTCATTTCCCTCGTATTTTTCCCGTAGTTGCCTGGCCGTACAGATAATGAGATCAAGAATTACTGGAACACTAGAATCAAAAGAAGACAACGTGCTGGTTTACCAATCTACCCTCCTGAAATATGTTTTCAAGCAGTAAATGAGAACCAACGAAATGAGGACTTGGGAATTTTCTCATCCGATAATGCACAACATCATGACTTCTCACCAATTAATAACTTTGATATCCCGGCTGTGGAATTCAAAAATTTGGAACTTAATCAGCAGTTATATACACCGACACTTCTTGATATTCCTACAACTAGCTTGCTTGATATTCCTGCAAATAGCCTGCTAATGCAAGGTCTCAGCCCTTCTTACACTGGCAAATCTGTGCTCTCGTCATTTTACCCATCAAAGCGTTTTCGAGGAACAGAATCTTTATATCCCAGTATAAATGCTTCTGTTTGTGATGTTGTCCCAGGAGGAATTCAATATCCGAACGATGGTTCGGTGCAGATTGCTCAATCTTTTGCACTCCCGTCTGCATATGACAATAACTCAAATTCAGAAAATCCACCATCCTCAAGTTCAATTCACGGCTGCCATTCCGTTTTAAATGGCAACTCTAGCTCGGAGCCTGCTTGGGTTACGAAGCTAGAGCTCCCTTCACTCCAAACTCGAACTGGTAGTTGGGGCTCACCCTCTTCTCCACTTCCTTCCCTTGAATGTGTTGATACTTTGATCCAAACCCATCCGACTGAAAACACCCAGTCGTGTAGTCTTTCCCGACAAAACAGTGGCTTGTTGGACGCTGTGCTGTACGAATCACAAAATATGAAAAACTCGAAGAACAATTCCTGCCAGCAAACCTCTCATGCTTCAATTATGCCCGTAGATGTAATGGATACTTTGTCTCATGATCTTCACGAGACACAATGGGAAGCATATGGTGATCCGATCTCTCCTTTAGGTCATTCTTCTTTGTCGTTCAGTGAATACAGCATCAGCAGCAGAAATCCATTGGATGAACCCCAATCAGTTGAAACCATGTCAGGTCTGAATTATTTATTTTCTACAAAAACCATCTGGATTAGTTTTTTGCTATGCTAATTGTATTCCCTTGTTATTTTTAAGGATGCAAAGTTAAAGAAGAAGTAGTCGAGCCTGTCCCAATGCAATACGACGACAACTCCGAGACAGCAAACCTGACGATCTTCTCCAGGCCCGATTTCTTGCTTGCCTCGAACTGCTTTGTTCCTAACGACGACCAGACTAGGGAACATTCCCTACTGAAAGATGCATTCGGGCCATTTCTTGGTGAGGATTTGAGCCGGGACTGCAAGCAAATGGACAGTGGTGCTACTTCTTCGGCTCAAGGGTGTGAGCATAGTTCTTGTGCATGGAATACTATGTCTACTGTCTAGTCAATTGTTTGCAATTTCAAATGCCCCGGTTAGAACTTTTTCAACTGTTACGAGTATTTCGGCGGTGAACAATGTTCTTAGTTTTAACAGTCGGTTGTTGGAATATCATGTTGGCTTCAAAAACCAATTTGTGCGAGTCTTGGAAGATTCGGGAGATGGGCACTAATTTGTGTATGAATGATTTTTATGATTATGTTGTATGAATGATTTCTGGTCTTCAACTTGCGGTTTTCATGATATTACACATGTGCACGAGTCCCTTCATCCCCTGGCTAGTACACTAATAGATGCTATAGAATAAAGCCCTAATTTTTACTGTCAAAAAGTATAATTAGAAACAAGCAAAGTACACTAAGGTTTATTTTGGGTAAGGGAGAATAAGATTACAAGGTTTCACGTCTTTCATTCGTACAAAACTAGCCTCTTAAAAAGTCCTTAGTAGGAATGTTATGGAGATATAATACATACATGAATATACATCCTACCATGTACTGCCTTGGGGGCTATCTCCTCCTTATGACCCCCACGTTAACTTTATTGTGAATGTTAATATGTAATCGAAGATATAAGTGTAGAGTATGATCAGGTTTTACTCGTCCAACACTGAAAGTTCGTAAGTTAGAGACTAATTGTATTGCTACTTATATGTTGATTTAGGTGTTCTCTTGTTATAACGAAATGAATCCATCACAGCACACTCCCAAAGAAAGAAAAAGACATGCACCAATTGACCTTAAGTAAAATTTATAAATTGGGAGGTATAAAACAATGAAAATTACTAGCAATGATAGGTGTTCTTTGTGGAGAAACTTATTCTTTGTATAGTAAAATCTTTATAAAATAATAATGTTGGGAAGCACAAAAATTATTACTTTAGATGGATTATTAATTTATCAATAAATGAATAAGTTATTAATTTATTCATAGATTACATGAAGTTATTTTTAGTCAATACTACAAAAATGTAATGGATGTCAAACATCTCTTAATTTATCATAGTAAAAATGATAATGTGATGAGATATTCTACTGACGAAGAGATTATTCGAGAGATATTGAATACGTCTACCAATGATGATGATTTAGATTATAGTTGTGTTTTATCAATTTTTCTAAGTCTTTCAAACATCGTAACCTGAAATAGTTATTTTCAACAAATTGAAAAAAACATACCAAATGTGGTACATGCATTACAAAAAATTAGGAATGAGGTTGAGTTCTAAAGAAAAAGTAAAGCAAATTTAGATGCATATTCTCAGAAAATTTTGAATTTAAAAAATAGAAATTGTGACATAAAAAATTTGTGTATTATAAAATTTTACGTATTTAACTAATTATTATTTTATATTTTTATTGGTCTTTAAAATATTTTTAAATAAAATTATTATCTTATGCATTTGGTAGCATCATTAATTTAGAACACTGGCGGCTCGTGGAGGATCAGAAAATTTTAATTTTTTTGCGAGGCTATTAATTTAATAATTTGTTGAAGTCTTATTGTACTATAATCTTTTATAATTCAATTAAACTCGGTCATGGCACACGCGCAAAACTAAAGCCCGACACATATTTAGCCAACGGTCCACGTAGACCCATGCCGATTGCATTTTAATTTTTGTTTTTATTTTTCAGAAAGGACCATAATAAAAATAATTGAAAATTATTAAAGATTGCTTGCTCGACACTAACACGATTGTGAAGATTAGCATCAACTTATTTAAAGATTCTAGATTTTTCTCTTTGATTTCCTTTCTCTAGAACTTTCTTCTGTGCCATATGGACCAAGAAGGATCTAGAAAAATGTGAGTGCTTTCATTATTAACACTAGAAATTTCTAGTTTTTTGTTAACTTCTATTAATAGTTAATAGAATTTTTTGGAAATGTTGTAACCAATTATAAATAGGGTATGAGTGTGTGTGAGAAAGTGTAATGAGTGATGAGTGAGATCAACTAAAGTAGGGGTGTGTCCAAATTGTGTAAGTAAGTTATATAATAAAATAAGTTCTCTTTGTATTCTAAATTCAACAGATTGCATGTACTAGGCAGACCAACCTAACTTGTTTTGACACGTGGAGTTATGAGCACTCATTGGCTTAAAATAAAAAGTTCGACAAAATTAACAACAGTCGTACATTTTATTAAACTTTTGAAGAATATCCTCAAATTTAATTTATAAAAACTTTACCTTAATTACAAACTAACAAAATTTATTAAAAAATATCAAAAAATTATACAACCTAAAATTAACAGCAACCCAAAGGGGGAAAAAAACCATGAACCCCAAAAGTAAACCCCCCATAATCGCACAAACCCTTGTAATTCTCAACCTAATTTCCAACAAAAAATACCCAATTTGAATCAATTTCAGCGGGTCTCATGTTGTTCCTACCTTCCGATTCTAACAAGAATATGTATAACAGCGAGTAATTGTTTACAATGTTTGATTTCCTGAGCAATTTATAGTTTTGTATTTTATTTTAAGTTAATTATATTCATACTACAATTTTTATTATCTAAACTACGTTTTAATTGCAATAAAAATCTCAACTTTTGACATTTTGACATTTATATTTCCAACTTTTTTTGGTTGTATTTTTATCATTAATATATAATAATTTTCACATCTTGTTTCTTATAACACTTTTTGTCCAAATATTTTGTTAATGTGCATTGAAATAAACGACAAATATTTTGTCAAATTTTTGTATTTGCTACCTCCTAATTAACTTTTTGGACAAAAACCATCATTAAAGACAGATAAAATTTGAAAATTTCCAAAATGAAGGTCTCACGAATGAGTTGTAATAATGCACTATACAGACAAGTTCTTGGAAATGCATATTGATTAATGAATTAAGTTAATCTTACAAATGATGGAGGATTATCTAACATTTCTTAAAATACAAAGAATTTAGTGGATGCATTCAAATCAAATTTGCAGAGTAAATGTTATATTTATTTAAGTTCGAATTTTATTTTTTGTTTATTTTTTATTTAATTTATGATGATTTTACCATTTTTACTAGAGTCTGTTTGATATATGGTCAGTACTTAAGGATAATTGATAAAATTTGTCTCATCACGTTTGGATATAATTGATGTCAAGATACACTTTTATTTTATTCGGATAATAATTTAAATGAAGATAAATTTTGTGATGACAATTTTTATTTGAATAAAGATTCACTCATTTTCTTTAAAAGACAAACACACCATTTATAATATAAAACAAATTTATTTTTGAACATTAATACTTTAGGATAATCGCCACTGTCCGTGTTGCCGCCCGCCGCTCCACCCAATTTTTTTATGTTTTAATTTATTATTTAATTTTTTTCGTTTAATTAAGATTAATGGTATAATTGTCTTTTTTTTATTACAAAAATTGACTTTTTAACAATGACTTTTTCAATTCTTATATCTAATTGAATCAAACACGATAATCATAAATATTTTATCAACAAATCAAACGGAATCTAAGAAAATTATAGCCATATATGGTTTGTACTTTGATATGATTTTTGTAGTACTATTTGCTAACAATTAGTGAAGAGTCATCTTCGTTTTCACGTACTCCCCCTGAATCTGATCTTTTGCCCATTGTATGTTACCTTCTCCTTTGAAACCTTTCCAGTTGTTCACGAAGGTTATCAAATACATTCCATGTTTCTTGACTTTTGACAAGACAAAATCCAGTCCTGAAAGTGAGTCACAAAATGCAATGTGGTAAATAATTAAGAAATTTAATTTGTAAGGACAATTTTTGAGTTTTATATCGCTTCGACAAAGTCGAATGTCGAAAGTTTGTATTGTGATTGATCAGCAAACAAAATCTATTTTCACTTCCTCCAAGGCCGTTTGTCGTTTGTTTCAAAACACATGTTCTTGAAAAGCTCATTTTGCACTTCTTTCAAGTTCTCAATAATACTTGCGATTATATTGTTGTTGAAGGACAACATTAATTTGCCAATAAGTCAATTATCGAAGTGCGTCAAAGAGTTTCAATCCTACGAAAACATCGTAATATCACACTTAGACAAACTTTCATCAACTAATATATTGTGTTACATTATAATTTAAAAGAATAACACATAATAAAACAAAAAATACTACAATCCTTGTTAGTATACAAGTAACATGTTATGGTAACATTTTTCAAAAAAATGTCAGTCAATTTTTAACCGGCCAAGAATTTATTAAAACTGTAACATTGCATGTTACCAAAACACACGACTAAAACTTTTCAGGCCATAAAACACACGACTAAAACTTTTCAGGCCATAATACAAATGAAACATCTAAAAATAAAATCGCAACGATAAACATGCACAAAAAACATAGTATCAAATTAAAACCTTAAAATTTAAAAAATGTCATACAAAATGCACAAAGTATCAAGTTAAAACCCTAAAATTCAAAATATTTAATAAAAAATGCACAAACAAGACAATATAATATCAAATTAATACCATAGAGAATGACAAAAAACACATTAACATTTATATGTATCAATTATTTTATAAAATAGCATAAAACTCGTTAACGATACTATATATTACAAAAATTAAAACCCTAATACCAAAAAATTAGAGCCCGTACTAAAAAAAAATCAAAAAAATTAAACGTAAAAATGCCTACATACGTTCGATTCTTATGGAGGTTCTTGAACATCATTTTGAACAGACTTTTTCAGTTATTTCCTTCATTCGTGATTTTTGTAGTTGCCGCTGTCGTCTTCAGCCTAATGTTTCTAGACGAGACTTCTCTTTAAGTGGTATTATTCGGAGATTGGCTTGAGGTGATCACCGTTTGTGTGGAGAATATATTCAAATGTGATAATACAGAAAGAAATTTAGTGAAAAATTTTTCGGATTAAAAGATTTTAAAAGTGAGTATTTAATAATGTCGATAAAAGTTTCGGTTTGATGTTAACGCACATATAAATAAGATTGGAAGCCGTCAACCTTTAATTACGACCGTATGGAGTTTTCTCCGCTATAGGAAGAAAAAAGTACTTAAACGTTCATGTGTCACTAAATCTTCAATTTTTTTCTATTCACAAAAATCATTTCCTCCAAAATTTACTCATTGCGTCAATCCATCTGCCTGAACTGATCATCTCCAAAATTTGCTCATTTCTTCAATTCATCTCTCTCAGTCGATCATTTTCTTTTATCGATCAACCCCAACATCTGTTAACCGCCTAAATTTATCATCATAATAGAGCATACAGTCGAATCTCATCGCAAGAAAGCGGTATACTAGTTAAATTAACTAATTAAGGTAAAACTCGACAATTCATTTATTAATCTAGGGTGAAAATCAGTAAACATAGAAATAGGGTATGTATCAATATTTTTTTAAACAGAGATAGGGTGCCGTGGCTAATTTTTCCTAAAAGGTATCTCCATATGGGCCAGAATGGTTTCTAGACGGTAGCCTAAGGACAAGCATATATAATTTTTTTATTTAACTTTTTTCCCTGGATTCAGGTCCAGGATACTGAAGTTGTTCGGTCTTCAGTACATAAGAACAGTATTTAAGCTATGTGATAGTTTAGAGAAGGGGTATACGAGAAAGGAAAAAAGAAAAATTCAGGCTATTGACCTTCGCTTGTCCCGAAGGGATTTTGAATTGATGAGAACCCCGTTTGAGTGCCAACCGGTTTAAATGCAAGCATAATGCAAATTTGAAATGGGCGAAGACGGTATGACATCTGTTGAAGAAGCACTGGAGATAGTGTTGAATGTCGCTCAGAGGCTGCCATCTGTATCAGTTCCCCTCCATGAGGCCTTATGCAAAGTTTTGGCACAAGATATCACTGATCCTCATCCCCTTCCTCCTTACCCTAGCTCTGTCAAGGTCAGAATACACACACACAGAGTATATTTCATGTGAAAAATGTACGTATGCTCAGTGGATGAATGTTTTTTATTATTGATGACGTTTTTACTGAAATGGGCGTTTTGAAGTTTTTGTGGTATGTTTGATAAGTGATTTTCTCGGTGGGTTATTCGGGCTATTAGCTTGAAGTTTGGTTTGGTTTAGTCATTTGGGTATACTGTTTAAAATGAATTTAATGAAAATCGGAGTATTTAATAATCAACTTCTATCGTTTTTGTTTTCCATTTTTGACTGTATATTATTATTTTCTTCATGTGATTTGTTTAATTGTAGCCTGTGTAACTTGTGTCTTTTGTAGACTTTTAATTGTCTTTAGTGTGATAGCAGCACATTAACGAGGTCTATGGTTTCTGATTGATAGAAAATTATGAGCAATTAACGGCAAAAGCTGAAGATTTTTTGTTAATTAATGTGAGATCCCGATAAAAATTCGGGCATGTATATATTATTTGCATTCCTTAGTTAGCCTTGTTAAGGCATATTACAGTGATTTTTGAATTGTGCTTAACATATGCTTTGAAGACAGTGACTGGACTATTAGGAGCTTTGCCATTACGATAAGATCAAGATGACATGATGAAGGAATTATTTTGCCTAAGCACAATAGGCGTAAGGGAGTAACCTTTTATAAGAAGATTCTTTTTATGAATACTTGATGTTCAATATTGAGAATCTTGATAGATGATCCGTGAGTTAAAATATTTCTTGTAACTTGACCAGAGTGTTTTGTAACTTTTTCTTGACTACAACATGATTGGTACGTAATATTAAACAATATTGTAGAGTATAACAAACACAAATTTAGCTTCTTTTTCTTTTTTAATACTGTCCAATGCTATTCATTCCTCCTTACCGAACATGGGACAAATGTTTGATTGACTGTGACCTAAACAAAGTTGCTATCAAATAGTTTTAACCATGTGCTTTTCTCTTTTTCCTGATAAGTTCTAGTCTTGTTCCACTTCAGGATGGGTTTGCAGTAGTTGCTTCAGATGGACCAGGTGAATGTCCTGTAATTACTGAGTCAAGAGCAGGAAATGATGGAGTGGGCGAAACTGTGATCCCTGGGACTGTTGCTTACGTGACAACAGGAGGTGAATGTATTTGTGTTAAATATCTATATGTTATTCTCAAGCTATTTCCTATGCATCCTGTCTATTTAGACACTACACCAGTTCGCTCTTGGAAAGTTGGATTCTGTAAATGAAATCTGAATTACTATCTGTATAGACAATTGTTTATGTTCCCTTCTGGGCATAATATAGTACCAATCTTTTAGACAAAGTTGTAAATCAAAATTGTACTATTGGCTTGAAATGTTCGCTTTTCCATCATCACAACTCTAATTTGGTTCACGTTCGAAGTGAAACTTCTAATCTTTCTTCGACTGTAAATCTAGCAAATATATACAATCTCCCCTCTCTCTATGGAATATCTTCATTTTGGATATGTCTGCCATGGCCGTCTTTAGCAGCAGGAGATGGGATTGTGAGGGGGGAGGAGTGAAGTTGACACATAATAAAACAAGAAACATGCAAAAGATCACAGAAAATTGAAGGCTGTATTCTTTCTCTTGCTAATGAATCCAAAAATGAGGTGTTGCTCAACCCTCAAATCCCTCATCTATATTCCCTCTCCTTCTGCCATCTAATCCCCTATTTTGGCTTCTTTATCAAATTTCATCTCCATCAGATGCCACTTCTCTCTCTCTCTCTCTTTCTTCAACTCTTTATCTCCACCGATTTCAATATATGTATATAGCAATAACTGGATATTGTTCAATTTTCATCTATTCTTCTCTGATTACACAATAGGGTTTCTGGGATTTTCCTAATCAAATTTCAAAGAAAAAAACTGAGCTTTTTTTTTTGATTCACATTGTACTACTTTTGTCTACTCTTTGAAAAAATTTCAGCTGGTTTCTGTTTTAATGTGATATAAAAGTATTTCAAATTCAGATTTGCACCTGAAACTTTTTTCTGCTTCAATTTAAAAATTTTCCTGTTTTGGGGGGTTTAAGGGATTTCTGTTAGTAGAATTTTTTTATGTGTTCAGTTCGAATTGGATACTTATTGCTGAATTTTAGAGGAATTGGTCTTTTGCTTCAGCAGGAGAGCAATTGCATCTTCTTAGACAGTCTTCTGCATTACGGTAGCAACTGTAAGCTATATGAGTATAATTATGGTACAACTATTGCTTCTCTTAATTCTAGTTAATTTTGTTTCATGTGTATGATTACATGAATTCTTGAATACCTGTTATTTTTGGCAAGTGGAGATGGTAATTTCTGTACATTTAAGGCCCACAAATAGACTGTTAGTGTTTAGATCTTGACATGTCTGTCTGAGAATTGTAAAACTTATTGCTTTGTGGTTTTGTGAATATTTGCTTCATTTTAATGATTTTCTACTCAGGTTTCGCGTGTGTTATTGGGAAATTTAAATTACTATCGGATTTCTGTCATTCAATAATGTCGTGTCATTTTTAAAAAATTGCATGCATGCAAATTTTAGGGTGAGATTATGCAGTCCGGTGAATCAGTATTACAGAATTTTGTTACAGAAGGCAGAAATAGAGGAAAAGTGTCTTCTGTATGTTAATTGCTTGTCAAATTGTAATGCTTGTCATATGATTAGTGTTTAGCTTAGCAGTTCTGCAAAATTATTGGTGGGTTTCTTATAATTTTGGTTGGTTATAGATAAAAGAAAAACCCGTGTTTTTTTTTTCTTATCACTTACACCGATTATTAAGATGATTAATAGTCATAAATTTTATGTTTCTTTGTCGCTGGATGCTCCGAATCTTTATTAGATTCTCTGCTATCCAATTATTGCGGAAATCTGTAAACACGTGTGTCGACTCTTTGGTACTCTAGTCGTCATACCGGAATGTACGGGTCGTTATGGCTTGTGCCTTTGCATTGTTGGTTGGCAGTTATTTAATCTTTTCCGTTCTTCCGACATAATACTGAGTTCGACATGAATTAGTGGGATCATGCTCCTTGGAACTGAAAATTTGTTACCCTCAATTACGCTAAACAACATGACAGATAAGTGGTTTGAGATGATTTGTCGTGTAACTCAGAATTGCGGTGTCCTGTCTTTATTCTTTTGAAACTGTGCTGTAAGCCTACTATTTTCTCCAAGTTGCTTCTTTAGATTGGCTTTCTTATATTTTGTTGGTTTTTCCCAGTATCTTAATAGCAAATTCAACTCTTTAGCCAAAAATAAGATAGTACTTTTTTAATTGCACTGCATTTTGTTTCCTTGATATGAATATCTGTCTATTTTCCTATGTGCATTTCTATTTATTTTTCTTGGTTCATAGACAGTATAGGAGATGAGTACGACAAGTGAAACTGAGAAAAGGATGAATTCAAAGGGTGGTCTAGATTCATCATCTGTTGAGGAAGCTAGAAGTGGAGGAAATTTGGGAGAGAATGGTCCATTAAAGAAAGGTCCCTGGACTTCTGCTGAAGACGCAATTTTAGTTGAATATATTACCAAGCACGGGGAAGGGAATTGGAATGCGATCCAGAAGCACTCGGGCCTTGCCCGCTGTGGAAATAGTTGTCGTTTACGGTGGGCAAACCACCTAAGACCGAATTTGAAGAAAGGTGCAATCACTCCCGAGGAGGAGCGCCTCATTATCAAACTTCATGCCAAACTGGGAAACAAATGGGCTCAAATGGTGGCTGAGGTGTGCTTCGTAGTCTGAATTTTGCTCCTCTTTTAGTTTCTTGCAGTCTATCCTGTGACATTTAACTGCACATCTTTTCTTAAATTCAGATATATTTCAGTAGTAGTACCTTGTTTAGTTCATCATTCTCATGATAATTGGTTATTGGAAACAGGGTAAAAAAACACTGTTAGTCACTCAACCTATAAAGAAGTTTCATGTTAGTCACCAAACTTTTTTTTGTTCCAAAGTGGTCACTGAAGTTGGTTTTTGATTCAGTTTGGTCAATCAGTTAAAATCCATAAGTTGTTTAATGGAATATCTAACCTTGAAGACCTGCATGTGAAATATCTATAACTTCTTTTTTGGTGTTAATTCCTTCATTATCATACAGCCTTACCAGGCATAAAGAGATCATACTAACTGTTCGAGGTTAACATTTATAATCAACGATATCTTGTCTTAAAAGAGCATAGCTGGATCGATATATTTTCTTTTGATCTTAAAAAATGATTAGGTTGTCATAAAAATGTTGCAATTTTGTAGGTGATCTTTGTTTATGACATAGGTAAAACATCCTTTTCGTGCTTACTATATGTGCAATTAGATATCCCACCCATTATGCTTGCATCAGCAGCACTTCTAGTTATTTGATTCGCTTGTCATAAAGATGTTTCAATTTATAGATTGTGTTTATGACATAGGTAAAACATCCTTTTTATGCTTACTATTATGTGCAACTAGATATCCCACCCGTTATGCTTGCATCAGCAGCACTTATAATTATACGTGCACGCATGCTCTCGTGTTTTTCTCATGCAAATATTCATCTCTACACACTTTAGAAATATTCTTTAGTGATACGGACTTCAAAAATTGATATAGCATTACATGTTGCCAATCTTGCTGGATTTACTTGTACTCATTGATTTCCCTCGTATCTTTCCATTTAGTTGCCTGGCCGTACGGATAACGAGATCAAAAACTTCTGGAACACTAGAATCAAAAGAAGACAACGTGCCGGATTACCTATCTACCCTGCTGAAACATGTTTGCAAGTATTAAATGAGAACCAACGAAACATGGACTTGGGTACTTTCTTGTCCGGGAACACTCAACATCATGACTTCTCGATGAATAAGAACTTTTTGATCCCAACTGTGGAATTCAAAAGTTCGGAAGTCAATCAGCATTTATATACACCACCACGTATTGATATTCCTCCCAGTAACCTTCTTAATATTCCTGCAAGTAGCCTCCTATCACAAGGTCTAAACTCGACATTATGTCCATCGAAGCATCTTCGAGGATCGGAATCTTTGTTTCACAGTTTGAATGCCACCGTTTGTGATGTTCTCCCAGACGGGATTCAATTTCCGACCAATGGTTCTGTGCAGATTGCTCAATCTTTTGCGGTCCCCTCTGCGTATGATCATAATCCGAACTCCGACCATCCAGCATCCTCGAGTGCAATTCCTGACTGCTATGACGTTTTAAATGGCACCTCTAGTTCTGAGCTCGCTTCAATCCAAACTCGAATATGTAGTTTGGGCTCACTCTCTTCTCCACTTCCTTCACCTGAGACTGTCAATACTTTGATCTGGTCCCCTCCAACTGAAAACACTCAATTGTGTAGTCTTTCTCCGCGAAACAGTGGCTTGTTGGATGCTGTGTTGTACGAATCACAAAATTTGAAAAACTCGAAGAATAATTCTTGCCAGCAAACTTCTCGTGCTTCAGTTATGTCCGTTCATACAGTGGGAACTTCGTCTCATGATCTCCACGAGACACAATGGGAAGCATTTGGTAATCCGATCTCTCCTTTAGTTTCTTCTTTGCCATTGTTCAATGAATATGCTCCCATCAGCAGAAACCTATTGGACGAACCACCCCAATCAGTCGACACCATGCCAGGTTTGATTTTTTCATTTTCAACAAAATTGTTTACTTGACCTTGGGTGCCGTACTTGGAAGTACAAGGAACAAGAATGTATATTTGGTTTCTTTTTTAAAGCTGTCCAATATTGTCTAATCCAACATACAACTAGTGTTAACCCGTCTGGATTAGTTTGTTGCTATGCTAACGTATTCCCATGTTGTTTTGAAGGATGCAAAAGTAAAGAAGCAGCAGTCGAGCCGGTCCCAATGCAATGTGGTGAAAAATCTGAGACAGCAAACCAGACAATCTTCTCCAGTCTGGATTTCTTTCTTGCCTCCAACTGCTTTGGTCCTGAGGACCCCTGCTGAAAGATGCATTCGGGTTGGAGATGATTTGAGACTACAAGCTAATGAACAGTTGTGCTACCTTGTCAGCTCAAGGGTGTGGGCATAGTTCTTGTGCATGGAAATACTATGTCTAATGTCCAAGGTCATTTGTTTGCAATCAATGAAATCTCGTGTTTCAAATGTCCCAGTGAGGACTTTTTCAACTATACGATTATTTCAGTCCTGGTTGGAATAGCGTAATGGGTTCTAAAATTGGGATCAGTTCTATGATGTTTTTGTTGGTTTTGGGAGTTTGGGAGATATACGCTAATTTGTGTATGAATGCTTTTATGATCGTGTTGTATGAATGGTTTCTGGTCGTTAAATTGCAGTTTTCATGATATTAGATGTGTGCTTAAGCCCCATCTCCATCGCCACCCCCAATCCTACCACCAGTACACTAGGAAAAGAAAAATACACAACAATGCATAAGAGGTTCACTCTCAATGAGAGTCACGTTTGTTTTGCCACTACAAATTATCAAGATCTTGCAGCTCTTAGATATGCCCTTTAAAAATTCATAGTAGGAATATTAAGAGTGCGTTTGATAGAGATTATAAACAGTTTATAAACCAAAATTGGTTTATTTGAGTTGAAATTGTTGACTTTTCATGTTAAAAATGAGTTGAAAAGTTAAAAATTACGGCTGAAAAAAATCAAAATGGGTTTTTAATCCCTACCAAACGCAAGCTAAGGTGACATGGTTTATGCATTTAAATTTTGACTTATGAGCTACTGCCTCCAACGATGCCCTAGACCTTACAGAAAAAGTCAATCTGCAATTGAGTGAAGAAGTGCAAAATATAATTGTGTTCGAAAAAAATTTCAACCTCCTCCACTTATGTCTCTATTTAATATGTCTTATTATTAACAAATATAAACTACCATTATATTAGCTGTAGGAGTACATTATGAAAAATGTAAGTAAAATTTATTGTTCTAACTATAATAATTAAATTTTCTTAATCTATGAAAATAAAAGTAAACTTATCTTTATGGAACGATTGTAGTAATAGAATATGTACATGAATGATGAATTTATTAATTATTTCAGACCAATAGTTGGTAATTAATGCGTGAGTTATGCCATGTAAAAATTCTATTTCCTAAGCGCACATTCTCAATGACTAACTAAATAGGTAAATAAAAGTTGGACAAGTTTGAAACAAAAATAGATGAATGGCCGAAATAGAACACACTTATAAATTGAGTGGCCAAATAAGGTTTGAAACAAAATAATAGATGAATGGTTATCCCTATCATATATGGTTTGATTAAACTCGTACGCACAAAGGTACCGATCATATTTAATTTAATTTTGTTACCTTAAAAGAAGCCAAAAACAAAATGTATAAAGTCGGGCAAAAGCTACATATGCGACCAATGCTGGACCTCATATTTTCTAGAAGTACCGTGTCCAACTTCTTGGAGACCCAACCTAATCCGAACAACATCTTATGTAACGGGCTTGTGTAAATTCTTAAAAATGTCGAAATATCCGCTTGATTGACCTTTGCTCGTGTCCAAAAGGGGTAGAGGGATTGTGACTTCTTCCTGACCCATTTGAGTGCCACCCGTTGGAATCCAAGAATAGACCTACACATACGCTATACATAATACACATATCATCTCCTGCGTATATACAATAAACTGGTATTTGGCTTCGATAAAAAAAAAAACTGGTATTTGGGTTTGAAATGGCCCCAAAAAGTATGATATCTGTTGAAGAAGCACTCGAGATAGTGTTGAGTGTCGCTCAAAGGCTGCCACCTGTGACAGTTTCCCTCCATGAGGCCTTGGGCAAAGTTTTGGCGCAAGATATTACTGCCCCTGATCCCCTTCCTCCTTATCCTGCCTCTGTCAAGGTCAGAAAATAGGGACACATGTATATACAGAGTGTATTTTATGGGGAAAATGTGCACATGTTCAGTGGTTGAATGTTTTGTTGTTGATCACGTATTCACTATTCACTGAAATAGGCCCTTTTGAAGTTTTGTGTGAGATGTTTGATAAGTGAATTTCTTGGTGGGTTATTATGATTTTTAGGCTTGATGTTTGGTTTGTTTAGTCTTTCGGGTATACTGTTTGATTAGGAACGAGTTTAAAGAAATGGAGTATTTAATATTTTTCATATCATTTTTTGTTTTCATTTTTGGACTGAAAATTGTTGATTTCTTGATGTGATTTTTGGTTTCATTGTAGCGTTTTTAACTTGCGTCTTTTGTAGACAATTATGAGTTTTAGTGTGATAGACTCCCGTTAATAAGGTCTGTGATTTCAATGGATTCACAGAATAAATTATAAGCAATTTACTGCACAAGCTGGAGGTTTTTTTTCTTTGGGTTGAATAATGTGAGATCCTAATCAAAGATCGGGCAAGTTTATTTTATTTGCATTGATTAGTAAGCATAGTACATTGATTTTTGAGGTGTGCTTAACAAAGGCTTTGAAGACTAATATTGGGAGCTTTGCCATCAGGCAAATTTAGTGAATAAGATTAGGGAAAGTATAGGCCAAAAATGACGCAGGTAGGTGGTTTCTTTCTGTGAATATCTCGATAACATCCTTATCTTGAACTGTTATTTCCTTTTTCTTTTTCTTTTTTTCAGGCTTAAAGGAGTAACCATTGTACGAAGATTCTTTTGTGGAGTCTTGGTGTTCAATATTGAGGATCTTGATAGATGATCCATGAGTTAAAGGATTTATTATAACTCGACCAGCATGTTTTGATTGACTTGACTGTGACCTAAACAAAGTTTCTATCAACTAGTTCCTGATAAGTTCTTTCTTGTACCACTTCAGGATGGATATGCAGTAATTGCTTCAGATGGACCGGGTGAATATCCTGTAATTACTGAATCTAGAGCAGGAAATGACGGAGTTGGAGAAACTGTGACTCCTGGAACTGTTGCTTATGTGACAACAGGAGGTGAATATATTTGTGTTAAATATCTATGTTATTCATAAAGCTATTCCAGCTTTGTCCTGTCTAGTGAACCCTATTTGTTTTATATTTTTTGCATTATGTTTCAAGAAATTGAAAATTATCTCATCACTTAGTTGGACGTTACATCAGTTTGACTCCTGAAATGTTGGACTCTGTTTTTGAGAATTTGAATTATTATCTTTCTAGACAAATTTGTTTGTTCCCTTCAGGACCAATACCCGATGGTGCTGATGCTGTTGTCCAAGTAGAGGACACCCAACTAATAGAGAGTGCATCGGTCGATTCAAAGCGAGTACGAATATTGAAACAAATTAGGCAGGGAGTTGATATACGTCCAGTGGTATGAATTTGTTACTTATTTGCTACATCTGTTGTGAATCAACTTCACTTAACTGATAAAAAAATTTACTCTAGGACTGAAGTCAGTAGATACTGGTTACATAGAATTTATTGCTATAATGATCTTTTGCAATATCGTGGTAGATATCTAGAACAGAGATCTAAGAACCAAAAAGGTTTCTTCAATAATTTTGTTCGACCAATTCAAAGAAAACAAATAATTTGGTCTTCTGAAATCACAAACTTTAATATGCATTATCCTCAAGAAAAATGAAACCATAATTATCATTTGTTTTTGTAGTCAAAACTTGATCATAGGGGCCTAGAAGGTACTTTCTAGGCTGGTCTTGCTGAAGAAAATTGTTTAGGGTAGAAATAAGGGCTCTATGATTCAGAGTACATGAGAAAAGGAAGGTTCTCACAGCCGAATTCAGATGCCTATAGAAGAGGTAATAATTTACATAAAACCGTAGAAGAGGGTGGTGAATTCAGTGACATGTTAAAGACAAACTTTAACTAAAATCAACTTGTCTTCTCTTTAATAGTTTGGGCTTTTGAATGGAGTGGTTCAACACTGAACAACAACAACAAAAGAGCTTTGTCCTCTGAACTTTAGGGTCAGCTTCATGAATAATTTTTGCCACTCCATTCGGTTAATTGCTTGATGTATTGGAAGATTCAAAGCAACTAGATCCTTAAGAACAATAATATGCAATGTTAATTTTGGTTTTCCTCTCCATCTTTTACTTGTTCTATTGATCTCACATCATTCTTATGAACAAGAGTCACTTTAGGTTTGAGCAAAATGTGTCACAACCATTTAAGTTGTCATTCTTTTAATTTATCATGAATCAGAGCCACCTCCACTTGTTGGCTTATATTCTCATTTCTTATGATACCCATGTTAGTCACTCATTCATCTCTACATCCCCGTTTCTACTAAGTTCATCTTATGGACATTTTTGTCCTTTAACACTCAATACCATAAAGCATAGCAGGTCTAATAACTGTTTTGTAGAACCGACCTTTTAAACTTGTAGGGATTTTTTTATCACACACAATTCCTGAAGGATATATTGTCAGCCATCCATTGACATGCTTCCTCAATTTCATATTGAAGGTGTTATTATTGTGGCTCTCTATTGTGGCTCTCTTCAAAGTGGTGCCCACTTTCCTAAAATGAATTTTTTTTTTTAAATATCTTTTTAGAATACTAAGTATAATCTCCATTCGCAACCCACTTATCTATTTTAAATGCTTTAGATGGCATAAGAGAAACTTGTTATCCACCTGGGCTCCATTATTTATTTGAATTTCAAAAATTTTCAGTTCTCACCTGAATAATTGTGTTGGCTTAAATTAAGACATCAAATTTGAGATGGATGGTGCAAGTGTTATGTTCAATTGAACACATATATTTATGTTCACATGCACCAGTATCTTAGTTGAATCCTATTCTTTGTGATCAAGCTTCTGTATTTGAGTATTTTAAAATGGCCTAACAAAATCTTATTGGCCAGGGATGTGATATTGCTGAAGGCGATGTGGTTTTAAAATCTGGAGAACGTTTAGGACCTGCAGAGGTTGGCCTACTTGCCACTGCAGGTGTATTGACGGTGAAGGTATTATTCTTCGTCAGCTTCTTTATACCTGTATATTAGTGACTTTTTCTCCTCCATTATCCCTGTTTTTTATCCTCAAAACTCCCTTTGTTGCCTGCTGAAGCAATTACTGTTTTATAATGGTAATAAATAGGTTTATCCTACCCCGGAAATTGCTGTACTTTCTACTGGCGACGAACTTGTTGAGCCAACCAATGGGACTTTAAATCGTGGTCAGGTACTGAAATTTGTTGGTAAGCTTTTACCTCACTGCCTGCCTATGGCTCAGTATGACTCCACTGGTTTTAATGCTAAGCAAGACTGAAATACAACAACCAAGCGCTTAGGAAGTTAGCTGAGTTAGCACACGATCTCAAGATATTGGATGTTGAAGCTTTAAGGTCTTCTGGAGCATTAGTCAAAGGCTGGGTTTAAGATATATTTGCAATCATTGATCTTTCTTCTTTTCGATACCATTCTTCGCCGCTCTTGTTTTCCTTTGAGGCATGGGTGAAAGAATGTTAGAAATTGTGTCCTCAAGTACCTATAAGTTTGTGCTTTGAAACTAATGTCTGACGCATTTAGGTGACAATTCAAGGGATGACACCGTGTCTTGTTATGTATTGTTACGTGGATGCTCCTTTCTGGTTAAATGGATATTTTCATTATTTACTTTTCATTTTAATCTGTGTTTCAGGATTGAGATTCTTGCAAATTTAGAGGGAAAAAAAACCTTAATAGGATTGTGTGATTACTTGGTTCAGCCATCTAAATCTCTTTCCTTTTTATTTTCTCTCCCCTCCACCCACCACCACATATTTAAATGAGTCGGATATCTCATATATTTTGACACAAAATCATACTTTGGCATTATCATGTTTTGTATGACAAAATGGCGCCTGCTTTAGCATTCCAGGATCTCAGACAAAGCTGGTATGTTCTGTAGATTAGGGACTCCAACCGTGCCATGATACTTGCTGCCGCAACACAGCAGCAGTGCAAAGTTCTTGACCTTGGTATAGCTCATGATGATGAAAAAGAAATTGAGAAGATTCTGGATAGAGCTTTTTCTTCTGGAATCAATATCCTTCTGACTTCTGGAGGTGTTTCCATGGGAGACAGGGATTTTGTTAAGCCTTTACTTGAAAAGAGGGGAAGAGTACACTTTCATAAGGTAAATTGCAATCTTCTGAGCTTCCTGGTCTGCCTCCACTGTGTGTGTGCTTAGTTGAAGAGTTTGGGTGGAGGTGACCTGATAAGATTTCTCCACTGTCTTCCTTTTTGAGATCATCTGTAACTATTGTTAGTTTGCTTCAGAATATGTAGCAGTAGGAATATTGATTAAATTATCGATCTTCCATTCAGGTTTGCATGAAGCCAGGAAAACCTCTTACATTTGCTGAGATACAACCTGGATCTATTGAAAATGAGAAAGCCAATACAATCCTTGCATTTGGGTTACCTGGAAACCCTGTGAGCTGTTTGGTCTGTTTCCATCTCTTTGTGGTCCCTGCCATTCGTTATCTTTCTGGATGGACCAATCCTCACCTTCCAAGGTTGCTGAAAGTTATGGGTCTCTCTTTCTTTCTGTGGTTGTGTCCCATTTTGTTCACCGTTTACACATATCACTTCTCATGCTTCGTTCACGAGTTCATACTCCTATCAAGGGACATTGTTGTCTAATTTTGACGTATGTTTTGGTAGAGTGCATGCTCGTCTTAAGCAGTCGATGAAGACAGATCCAATTCGTCCGGAATTTCATCGCGCCACTGTCAGGTGGGAGGTGAATGATAGATTAGAAAATTCAGGGTAAGAATTAACCATGTGTTGCTTATTTTCTTCATGTAGGTTGGGGATCATTGATTACGGGTTTTGAGTAATTTTTTGCTACAAGTTTATGCCATCTCAAGTATTGTTCCTAGTTTGTTCTGCATTTATCACGCTTGATGACGACATAAATATAACCATATTCTCTTTATATATGACTTCTAGATTTTTTGCTGATAGTACTGGCCACCAAATGAGTAGTCGACTTCTAAGTATGAAGTCAGCAAATGCTTTGTTGGAACTTCCTGCATCAGGCAACCTAATTCCTGCTGGAAATTTTGTCGTAGCATCGATCATTTCTGACTTAAGTGGTTTTGCTGGACATGGAATATCGCCATCAGCTAAGTCAGTTGACACAAAACAGGGATGTATACCACAAAACATAAATACTGACAAGTCACTAGGTTTTGAGTTTAGAGTGGCTATCCTTACAGTGAGTGATACTGTTGCATTGGGCACAGGCCCAGATAGAAGGTATCTCTTATCATCATCCTATTCCTTTATGATACCTTTCCCTTGCATGAGTTGATCCTTTCTTGGACTTGTATGGGGTATATGTCACTAATTATGTACTTTTAATATCTGATATTCATCCTCTTTCTTGTCTGTGTCGTCTGCGTATAGCTTTCATGGTGCTTTGCATACCGGCTTTCTGTATTTATGTCATCCTATATATTAGAAATGCTTTGTGTAGGGATGAGGGTGTAGAGGGATGCGCAAGAGGATGGGGGACTATTGAACAGAGGATGGGGACGAGGAATCTGATCAGGAGAGTATAAGTTGTGCCGTTTTAGTAAATGAGAGGTGCATCAAGATACTCCTTTCTGGATCATCTCATTCCAGAAAGTTCACTTCAACGATGCTAGAACAATAGTGCAAATGGATATTACTTTATGTCAAAGTGGAACATGGAAGTACTGAATAACATGCGACATAAATCAGCAAATTGCTAGTTACTTTGATATGGTTTGTGGTATTAAATTTTAGGCAACATTTGGATTTAAAGAGCATGTTTGGCCAAGCTTAAAAGGTTTACTTATAAGTAAAAAAGTAAGTTTTATAACAAATAATATTTTTAATGGTTTAAGTTGGAAATGAGTAAGTTATTTTATTTTGACAATAAGATATGAGTTATTTTCATAAGCAACTTTTTTTTAAAGTTAACAAAAAGTCACTTAAAAGTAACCTTTACTTTTTTTCAGGCTTAGCCAAACATTCTCTTAGACTCATTTTGGGTTGGCTAATGAATGCAAATTTCGAGTAAGTTTTGAATTGGGTTAATCACTGTTGATGGTATTACTAGGAAATAGGAATCAATGTAGGACCATTTATATCTATAGTATCCAGATTCTTATTAATGCTGTTTTGCATGAGTTTCTTTTTCATAGGTGATAGATCTAATCCATATTCTCTCTTTTGAATGGAGGACACATCACTTAAAATTTCCTGCTTGTGGAAATGTCTTCCACTTGCATATTAATTCATTTACCTGTTGGAATTGTGATGTATTCAACTTCAAGTTTGATAAAGTCAAATGATTTTAAACGAATTCGATATATAGTCAAATTATCTCTGACATGTCAATATTTCTTAAATAGTCAATGGTATTGATAAATAAAGTAAATTTTATCTCCTGTATCCTTATCTATTTGGTGCTCTGATATGATATGTAATTCTGTAGTGGTCCTCGGGCAGTTTCTGTTGTGAATTCATCATCAGAGAAACTAGGAGGGGCAAATGTGGTTGCGACAGCTGTTGTTCCAGATGAGGTGCCAAAAATCAAGGAATACTTAAAGAGGTGGAGTGATGTTGACAAAATGGATCTCGTTCTTACCCTGGGTAAGTTATTAAATTCTATAGGGTAAATTGCAGCTGCCATCCCTAACCTTTACCCTTTTGGCACTTCTACCCTTAATCTTTCGTAAATTAGTGCCCATCATCCTAGATGATGGTTTCCATCCAATATTGCTGTTAAGTAGGCATAAAAAGACAAGATTATCCTTAAGTTTAAATAAGCAAAAAAAAAAAAAAAAAAGAAAAAGAAAAAAAAACATACAAAAATAAATGGAAAAAAGAAATCTCTTCCACCATTTCGACAAAAACAATCCAATCATAAATTACCCCTATACTACAACCAAATTAACTCTTCAAACTACTAATTTCAATAAATGAGAGCAACCCATTTCACATTCAGTCACAAATTTCAAGAATTAGTCAAAATATATTTGACTGAATGAAACCAAGTTCATAATAATTAGAAATGGGAGTTGCCCCATGAGGTTAGGGGCTGCTGCAGAAATGTGGTGTGGGGATTGGGCAAGAACAGTGCTGGTGTAACTGGTTATGAAAAAAGTAGTTGTGATTGTTCCAAATCCAAATTAATCTTTAGATAAACTTGTCTATTTTTGAAGAACATATTGAGGCATCCCAAGATTTTTTTCCTATTTCTTTGGATTCTTCCCCCTTTTGATGTTTTCGTCTTTTTCTCTGCAGTCGTGAACCCCTTCAAAATGTCAGACCCCCATGAAGACTCCACCTTTGAGATATTGTTGTTCCCCATCACATTGTTGTTATTACCCATTGCATACTGGTTTTGATTAGCAAACATTGATGCTTTCACTCTGTTATCAAATGGTTTTTCTTCTCCCATTGTCAACACAGAGAAATAGTAATAAAAATTTGACTTGAAGTAGATCTTTGGCCACTGTGAATGGCAGTCAACACCCCAATCACTGTCATCGCCTGCGGTGGTGGTAGGAAGATGTGGTGGCTGGGGGGCTGTGGGACATTTCTGGGAAGATGATGAAGGTTTTTTTTCTTCTTTTCTTTTCTTTCTTTCTTTATGGTAATGTTTTGTTTACTTTGTTGTTGAGGGCAATTTTGTCTTTTTATACCTACTCAACAGCAATATTGGATGGAAATCTCCATCTACGATGATAGACACTAATTTACGAAAGGTTGAGGGTAGTAATGCCAAGAAACAAAGATTGAGGATAGAAGTGACAAAGGGGTAGAGGTTAGGGATAACCGCTGCAATATACCCAATTCTATTATCTATCCTCTTTGTTGAGGTATGCATGGAACCTAGACAGGTTATGTTTCAAACTTTTCATCATTTTTTAGTCAGCAAATTGCTTCTTTTGTGATCAAGATATTGTGCATGTTTGTCTAAACCTTAAAATTTTTACTTATAAATTTGCCTAAAGTAAGAAGGTAGGTTATAAAATATATATTTTTTGTTTAAAGTTGGAAATAAGTTACTTATTTTGAAAGTAACTTCTACCTTACCATCAAGATAAGTAGTTTTGTCCACTTAGAAGAAAAAAGTAGCATAACCAAACATGTTTGGGAGCAAAAGTTACTTAAAAGTAAGTATAAGTAACTTTAAAGTTTAGCCAAACATACTCTTTACTGCTGGAGTTTAGCGCCAGGGGCACCTAGAATGTATGTATATTTGTATTCTACTGTTTTGTTCCTCAGTAAAGAATCAAATCAATTAGGTGGCACTGGCTTCACCCCAAGGGATGTCACCCCAGAAGCTACTAAAGAAGTGATACATAAGGAAACACCTGGTCTTCTGCATGTTATGATGCGAGAGAGTTTGAAGGTACTAGAGTTTACCCTGTGGCTTTTGTACATTGATTTATTCTGTTTTGTAAACATTAAAATTTATTTTTGTGACACGTTTCTTGGCAATTGAATGCCTCTGTCACAATTTACTGTTTTTTTTTCTCGGTGCAAACATAAAACTTGAGACGTGTCATTGGGTTTTATTTGCTTTACACTTTTTTTTTCTGTGGAGTGGGCTAGGCCTGTTTGAATGTCTAGAATTGTAGGCCTTGAGAGTTTTATTAGTGAAAGAAGCACTTGGGCCTTGAAGAAAGAAAGAGGATTATTTATGTTCTGACCCGGCTGTTGTCTACCGTGAGATGTTGCATGGGTCTAGGAAAAGATTTGTTGGGGCGAAGCCTTAACTAGATGAATCTATGAATTTTTGCAGTTATGTAAGTGTAGACTAGCAGAAACAAGAAAATAAAAACGGGGCAACCCTTGGAAATTTGAGGAGTAATCACGGGACTAACTATCTAAGTTCTGTTTTTAGATACAATTTCTTTGTTTCTTGCGTTGTAGGTCTACGAATACTTGTACTTTATATTTCGACATTTTGGGTGTGTAATATTTCCATGCAGAAAAAAGTTATCTGATATCTCAATGTTGGCACTTTGAAAAGTACTAATTATTGCTAGAACCCGTAACAGGTAACACCATTTGCGATGCTATCCCGCTCTGCAGCTGGAATAAGAGGATCGACATTGGTAAGATATTATTTGTTGATCCCGTTTTACTGTATTGTATAAACTAAATCTCTAGAGATAAACCATGACGACAATTACACGTTCTTTAGTTTGACTAATTCAGAAAGTGTCAGTGGTAGTGTAGTTATTTGCCAACTAGTCTGCAACGTCAATGTTTCTGATAGTACCCAATTGCGATTACAATTGAGTAACCAACACGAAATTTCTCTAAAAGTTCGGTGGCCACTGGTGTTTTTGACTGACACAGTTGTACAATCTGGCCATCTTTAAGCTTATCCACTGTAGATTGCCTTAAATGTTCGTCAAAGAAATTTTTTTCTTTCTTACATGTTTTGAAGATGTCGTGGCTCCTATACATGTTTCTGATTGTACTATATATTCAGATAATTAACATGCCGGGGAATCCCAATGCTGTTGCTGAATGCATGGAGGCTTTGCTGCCTGCTCTTAAGCATGCGTTGAAGCAAATCAGGGGCGACAAGAGAGAGAAACATCCTCGTCATGTTCCTCATGCAGATGCTGCTCCAGTAGATACCTGGGAACACAGTTACAAGTCGGCTTCTAGCGTTGGCCAAGATCATGGTTGTTCTTGTTCCCATTGATGCCAAGCTTGGTATACATGTAACAGCATCTAGCAATTTGCATTTTTCCGTGGACTTAAAAAGAAGGAAAATTTACAAAATATAACTTATATATAAAGTATATTTATGCTTTACGTACGTACGTATGTTTTAAAACATTACGCTTTACATTATATCTCGTGTTCAATAGAATGATAAAATGATTAAAACACGGTATGCAAAGTATAAATACGTTTGAGTGTGTTGTAAATTTTGCTAAATAATAATAAATAGATGAGTTGGTGGAGGGAGAACTACATAAATAAAACGTATATTTGTCTTTTGAAGTTCGAAAATTTATCTTTTGGTAAATACCTGGATTAATTTTAGTGAGCAATTAGTCTAATTTTATACCCAGAATTTATTATCTTAGAAATACAGTGTAAAGTGGATTAGGTCATCTATTAGTGAATTATTTATAGTTTGATTTTATTATTTTAGCTAATCTACAGTATAAATGTAAAGTGAGTTGGATCATTCTGAACTGGGAGTTCATTTTTTTTGAGTTGTAGTAAAAGCTAGTTCAATTTGATTCCAATTTGAAGGAATTACAATTTTTGAGTAAAATTTTCAAATATGTTTGAATGCATCCTTTTTTCACTTACAAGTAAATAAAATAATTGCTTTTTTATATTAAGAGTTATTTTTAAATAAGTAACTTGTATAATTAATTTGAGATTTTGGTGCAAATAGTCCTTAATCTTTATCCTTCATACACTTTTGGTCCTCAATCTTTAAATTTTGATGATAGAGAAATCTTGAATCTCTGTCTTTAAGGACTTGTTCGGTAAAGTTTTTTTGGAGAGAAAAAATAGGTTTTTTGGTTACTTTTTTACTTTTCAAATTTTTTTGTAGTGTAAAAAGGGTTGAAAAGTCAAAAATTGTAGGCAAAAAAATAATTTTTTTTTAAAAAACCTCCACCGAACATGACCTAAATAACCATATGGTCATTTTGAACAATTTAGTTCAAAAGTGCTATTAGTTTTGCGGGTGAGATAAATTTGTTAAATGTAAAATAATAGGGGTTTTGGTACAATTGTCCCCTAACCAAATTATTAAAAAACAAAAGAATTAAAAAAAATAGTAATAACAATCTTTTTCCATCCACCACTACGAAATTTAGGAGGTGAAATCTCTCCTGAATCTGCCATTTGAGAGAGAAAAATTCCCTATAAAATATGCCATCAATGGCAGAAAAATCTCTCCTTAATTTTGCCATTTTAACGACACAAAAATTTCTACCATTAAAATGGTAGAAGAGTCGACAAGATTAAGGGTAGGTGAGTGCGGGTTGGATGCATGGAAGAAGATGATTAATTTTTAATTTTTAATATTTTTAATATTTTTTTTCTTTTTAGTTAGGGACCAATTGCATTGAAATCTCTTTTATTTTAAGTTTGACAATTTTTTTAAATTACTTATTGACTTATAAGTAAATTTATAGGTTAGCTGTTTAGCCAAACATGCACCTTACCATTAACCACCAGAGTAATATACATCTATCTATAAATGCAAAGAAAGGGAAAATAGCCATAAATTCACAGTTCAGTGCTTTCCCACCGGAATCATTTTTCCTCTCAAACCTTAAGGTCAGAATTACCTTAATTAGCTGTTTTTTTCTCTATTAATTTTCCTTTTTTTTTTCTATAATATATTCTTCGTTTGGCGTTTTTATCACTCGGTTGATAGTTAATCGATTTGCCTCATTTAAATCTGCATGTATTTTTTTTTCCTGAATTCGCCAGCTAAGTGATAAAGGGGTACTGGGTTCTTGAGGGTGCTTATTTTTTTAGTGAAAGGAAGAATGGGGCTTTGAAGTAGGTGTTTAATGGTGTAGAAAAGATTGAATTTTTTAATTGAAAAGAGGTTTTCCATATGAATTGGAATTCAATTCTGGAAGGCATAAAAGCTAGGTTTGGGTTGCATTACTTAATTACTGTTTGTAAGAGCATGTTTGGCTAAGCTTAAAAAGTTTACTTAAGTAAGTTTAGAAGAAATGATTTTTTTACTAAGCTAAAAGTTGAAAATAAGTTATTATGTTGACATAAAGGTAACTTTTTTACTTAAAATAAGAAAAAGTAAATTATTTCGGGGCAGAGGCCTCCTAAATAGTAATGGAGCAGTGAGATGGCGCATAAACTTGCCCTTTCTGCTTAGCCAAACATCTCTCTTAAAACATAAAAGTACTATTTCTGGAGTTGAGACTACTTGTTAAATCTTGACATGTGGACTTTTAGGATCCTAAATTTCAAAGAACTATAATGCTTTAATAATTTGCATTGGAACATGAAGAAGAAAACTTGTTCCTGGAAAATGTTTTACATCAAATGAGTAGAGTTTTAACCTGTATTCTACTTGGGTAAAACTTTTAAATAGGTTGAGTTGAATTAATCCCTAGGCATAATTTTTTCTAATCCATTTGATGCATTGAATTCAAGTTAAATTCTAAGTTTCTTCCTTTTTATTAGGTTCCTTCTGAATAGGAATGTGTACTAGTAATCTAGCAATAAAAAATGATTTCGGTATGGATAGGCTAAGAATAATTCATTCTTGTAAGCTGGCGTTTAATGTAGCTAGAGCTTGTTTCTGGCATATGGTTCAATTCTGTTATTGTGTAATTTTGAACCGCATCATGAACTAGGAGGAAAGGTTTACGAGTAATCCTTTTGCAGGATTCTTTAGTAGATTGAATAATGAAGTGCGTGTGGATTTGAAATAGACTTGTTATGCCATAACCGTTATAAAAGGGGAAAAAAAAACTTGTTTTGGTGCCGTGGCAATCTTTTTCTTGATCATGAGCATGTTTGACTTAGGGATGGCAAAAATATCCGATCCGTCCCGAACCCGATGGATACCCGATCCGAATGGAGCGAAAAATTCCAGATCCGCGAATCAGTGGAGCGGATTGGGGCGGATTGGATCATGTGTGCTCCGATCCGATCCGATCCGCCCCATTTGAAAAATAAATAGGATTAAATAATAAATATATGAAAGATTTGGGGCTTAAATTACAATTTAGATGTGGCTGGATGCTAAAAAAAAAAATTATTCCAAAAAAAAAAAGGGAACGGATCACAATGCGGATCACTGCTCTGATTCGATCCGTCCCGAGAAATGGCAAATCAATTCGCAGATTTAGATCTCCTACAGTTATTGCGGGGCGGATATGGATCAGGCCGATCCAATCCGAATCCACCCCGTTGCCATCACTAGTCTGGCTAAGCTTAATAAAGTTTAAGTAAAAAAGTTACTTATTGAGAAAGTAACTCATTATCAAAATAAGAATTATTTCCAACTTTGACTCGTAAAAAATAATTTGTTTTAAAACAAACTTATAAGTAAACTTTTTAAGTTTAGGCCAACATGCTCAAATTACTATAAGAAAAATTCTAAGCTGGCCACTTGATGAAAGAACAAAGCTGATTTGTTTGCCTTGAACTGCCTCGTCCAATTCTCAAGAGTCATGTTGATCTTTGATTGTGTTGTAACGCATTTCTTCTTTTTTTTATTCCCTAAATTTAGGCTATTTGTCATTGAACTTTGACTTATTGTAGTTTTATGCAATAAGGTGGTTGGTTGACTTGCATCCGAGCTATTACATTATGCACTCTGATGTGTCTTTAAAATCTCGTCAATTTTGCAAAAGATTAAATCTTGGAGCATTTCAGGAAGCTTTGCTGTTCAAAATAATCGAGGGGTCGAAAAATAATGGCTGACGAGAGAAATCTAATTGAAATCTTGGAAGAGAATAATCCTATTGACATCATCAAGTACATCAATTATGTTCATTCACCACAATGCGGTGCTATAGCAACTTTTTCCGGCACAACTCGTGACACCTTTGAAGGCAAAACAGTCTTAGAGCTAAGATACGAAGCATATGTTCCAATGGCAGTACGCTGCATCAAATCCATTTGTTCTTCTGCAAGATCATCGTGGAATCTAAATTCAATTGCAGTGGCTCACCGCTTAGGCCCAGTTCCTGTTGGGGACATAAGTGTGTTCATTGCAGTCTCTTCAGTTCACCGAGCAGATGGACTGGATGCTTGTAAATTTATCATAGATGAGGTGAAGGCTTCAGTTCCAATATGGAAGAAGGAAGTCTATACTAATGGAGAGGTTTGGAAGGAGAACTCAGAATTTCTGGAGAGAAGGGAAGAACTAGGGATTCAGGATCGAACCAGGGGATGTTGTGGGAGGAAAGTTAAAGTAGAGGACGCACTGGATGCCAAGAGTTGTTGTGCATTGACAAAACATCCAACACACACTGATAGAGGTTGCTGAAGGTGCTCGTGCTCGGATTGAGGTTGCTCATTCTGCAAGACGTGTAGTATAGATTATGGAATAGTAACTTAGAGTGATAAATGTTATGACAGAGTGATAGATATTTGAATAAAACAGGCCTTGACTGTCTCTCAATTTGGCTTAAAAGTCAAAATTCTAATCTCCTCTCAAAACAAAGGATGTGTGATTTGATCAAAATTTTAATCTTACTGATTGAATCAAAAGTCATACAAAGCCTTGACGACACACTCAATTTGGCTTTATGTCTCTGGCCTCTCAAAACGGAGGATGTGATTTGATCAAAATTCTAATCTTACTGATTAGAATCAGAAGTCATACAAGATTAAATTATAATCTTACTGATTGAATCTCAAGTTATGGTAGTAACTTGAGTGATGGTAGTAACTTGAGTGAAATGTTATGACAGAGTGATTTGAATAAAACATGCCTCGACTGTCTCTCAATTTGGCTTTATGTCTCTGGCCAAATAAGGAAGGATGTGATTTGATCAAAATTCTAATCTTCTGATTGAATCAGAAGTCATACACCCCTTTGATCGTGAAAATGCTTGTCAACATGCATGAAAAGAACACACTCTCGGTGGAAAAAAAATGTGAAAAAATGACTGAATTGGAAATAAACTTCAAAGAATGAAAAGAACTAGATTCCACAATAACCACACTGTAATTAATGAACAAAATACAAATGCTGTTTTTGTAGTTACATATTTGATTTTACTGGAAGTAAATCAAAACCATTTGGAACAATTCCTACAAACTGAGATAACATAGTGACCTAAGGTTGGAGGAGAGAGATCATTGACAGTAAAATGATCTCAAAACAAATAACCACCAACATTCATGGTTGAGAACCAATGCTTTCACAAGCTGGAAGAATTAGATTTTTTGCTGGTGGTAAAAGAGCAACAGCACCTCTATCGGGATTCGAATATTTTCTCAAAACTGCCTTGAGCTTATTTTCTGCTGCGCCCAAGTGGAATTGGACCAAGAGTTTTGCACACTCCCTGTAGAGAAAGACATGAAAAAGTTAGTAAAATGAACAGATTATTGTCAAATCGAGCATATTAAAAATGGAGTTGTAGGATTAAAGATGGAGAGATATACATACATCAGCTGATCTTCACTGTAGCCGGTATGGTGGTTAAGAGTTTCATTCCAAAGGGGAGTCTTGTTAAGAGTGCGTCGGGCAGCATAGACTGCAGATGCAGCAAGCTTTGAGGGGCAATACTGGATGGTGGTTGAGTAGTGCATCAAACCAAGTTCAGCAAAGAAATATGCCATGCTCTCCATCTGTGCATCAAAACAGAACTCAATCAACAAGAAACAAACACATGCAGAAATGTTGGTAGGACTGGACAGCGGGGATTATATAGGTACCTCCTGATCAGGGGGGATAGATGCTTTCACGTAACGAACCAGAAAGACATATGGAGTTGGAACTGTCAAATACCACTCCAATTTCCCCAGAATTGCTTTCTCCATGAGAAGAACTTGCTCTCTGGTGTAAGCATTGTCTGATATAGCTATGAAATCGCTTACCTATAAAAAAAAATAAAAAAATTAACACCTCTAATGACAAATCGAGCCTTATTTATCTACCTCTAATGACAAATCGAGCCTTATTTACGATATATTTGAAGTCGTGACATTTATCTACCTCAGGTGCCCATATCTCTTCATACTTGCATGCAATTAGCATTGAGCTGATGCCAACCAACTGAAGTTCCCTTCTTGGAACAGTCTTCATTGAAAGAAAACGGTCTACTATATTAATTGTGAGGTATAGACTTTCAGGCATCAGTTCAAACTTCTTGTGAACTTCAACCAACCAGTCTACAAGGATCTCTCTCATTTTGGAATTGATTTCTGACTGTGAATCCATGTAATCACGTACTCGAGCATCATCCTGAACAATATTAAAACATGAGAACCACAGACAAACTAAGTCTTGACCTCGATAAACCCAAATCACCGACTACATGAATTGTTTTTTCCTTGCTAGAAAATGAAGAGAAACAGAGAAAGGGAAAGAAAATAAGCACACCTCTGCAAGCTTGTAGAACTTGTAGATATCCTCAACATACTCCACAGCTGCCAATTCATTGTCCACATCTGCTGCATCAATGTTTACTATTGGATCCTTTGGTTTCTTGGTGATTCCACAAGCAGCCTGGAAAATTGATCGGTTGTTAGCAGGACAAAACGGTGCAATGTAGCTTCAATACAACAACAAACTAACCCCCTTCCCTATAAATTGGGTTGACTACCTAAAAACAATATACTTTCAGATTATTTCAAGAAAATACGATGAGACAGCATCGAAATGGGAACCTTGCTTCGAGCAGTGAGGATCCCAGTCAGTGTTTTTCCGGTCTTCTTTGATGATTTTCTTGCAATCCGCTGGCTTTTCTGTTCTTCATCGGGACTAATGACAATTAGAGCTTCATTCTTCGGCTTGACAAATTCTTTCTTCTGAGGCATGGCTTTTGGAGCACCATCTTTTCCCACGACTCCATTGACAACTTCTGCTAGTGGTTTCTGCAAATTAACAACAGAAATCGATTATTGATTCCATATACAGGCAAATAATCTAAAAATTTCTTGAACTCCAGAAAATTCAAGCATTTACTTTACTGTTGTTCTTCTCAGCGGCTGCTTGTGCATTTGCCAGTAATTGAGCACAGAAACTCCTGGAAGCAAATAATTTATCAGTTCAGTTAAGTCAAACATACGCCAAAAAAGTTCATTGTCTGTGTGTATATGAGAGAGAGGGGGTTGGGTGGGGATACCTTGTTATGGGGCGAGAGATCTGAGTTTGGGGCTTCCCCTCAACAGCTGGAGCAGCCACAAGGTTTCCTATATCTCCAAGAGCTCGACGATTTCTTCCTTCTGCCCGCCCGTTCTTCTGCTTTCCTCCAACTGTTGAATCAAAAGAAAAATATCATATAGGATTGTTAGACCAAATCAAAACCCAAATAATTTTATTTTAAGAACTTAAGAAAATACCACAAAGAGGCTACATCCAATAAAATCCAGAAAAGAAGGATCGGAGCCCATATCCGCAATCAAGAATAAAAAACTCAATACTATTAACAGAAAGAAAAGCACACACACACATAACCTGAAAAGACCCATCACACTAGTCACCAAATGAAAACCCAGAAACTAATAGTGCAAAAAATGAAAAGAAAACCGAAAATTTGTCAATTCTCAGATCAAACACAAAACCCACAAAGAATCCACAGAAAGAACGAAAACCAGTGAATCCCAAGATTGACCTATAAAAAATCCCCAATTATCAAAAAAATAAAGAAATCGCAGAAACAAAGAATGAAACTAATATTAGTATATTTTCACTTACTGTTGTTGCCTCTAGGTTGTTCTTGAACAACAGCTCTGGAAGCCATTTCCAAATCTTCTTCTTCTTCTTCTCGATTGTTGTTCTGACTACCAAAAACCCCTCCAAGACTCGCCCAAAACGATGACAGAAACACCTGGAGACGACCGTTGCGCGTCTCTGCTTCTGGGTCTTCGGTCGCCACAATTCAAATCTTAATCTTTCTTTCTCTATCTCTCTGTTCCTCCCAAATTCTTTTTTTCTCTTTCTAAAAATTCTTTCTCTGATTTTTCTGTTGAATGGTAATGCAGAAGAAAAGGGGTTTGGGGGACTAATTGGGGGTATATATGGTTGAAGAGTAGAGACGCTTCTCTTCAACGGTCATATTCTTCTTTTTCAAATAAGTGCCGTTAATCAGAGATTGACGGTTCAGATCACGGCTTCGTAGCTTTCCAATTTGCTTACTAGCCGTTAGAGGGGAGAGTACGGTGGAGCCTTGAATTTTACCGTTTAAACTATTTAACTTTTCTACCTCATGTTCTTTTTATTTTGAGAAAATAATATATTTTTTTTCTTTTACTTTAATAATACTTTTGTCCACCACAATCCTCATTCCAAAATTAATTTTTTTAAAAAAATGAAAAGTTTCCATTGTTTTCCATAAATAACTTAAGCAAAATTTAAGTAATCAAAATTAAATAATTTAGCCTTACGATTGTAACACCAAGAAGCTATTAGAGGCTAAATTTAATGAGTAATGCATAATCGTTCATTATCAGTAGTCATAAACTATCAGTAGTCATCCAATGCGGCATTACTCAATTAGATTAATTATTCATAGTTGCTGACTATGAATAATATTGGTCAATTAGAATAAATAATTACTCTAATTGATTAATGTCATATAGAATGACTACCGGTAGTAGATGACTATGAATAGCATTACTCAAATTTAATAAATAAAATATTCAATCTCTAACAACTTAAGTTATAATTTGAGATGGTTTAACACAACAAATAAAACTCGAGCTTAAATCTTGTAAATACTTTTTATAAAATTATATATATATATATATATATATATATATATATATATATATATATATATATATATATATATTTGTACTTAAAAGATATGTTGAAACTATATTATATTTAACTATTTAAACTTTTAGATACTGAATAATAAGCTGTAAACATTCTATATATGTTACTTTGCGCACGCATGATGAATGGTTTATTGTTTATTTTACTTATACTAATGTTGTACCCATGCAATACACGGGAGGTGTAATCACAAAAAATAATTTCGATAGTTATCTATGAAAGTTAATTAGTTATAATAAAATCAAAACACTAAATTTTAATTAGTATTAAACACATGCTTACGTTGACCAAAACGAAGATAAGATTAATTAATTAATTAATTAATTAGATAATTAAAATATAGATAATTAAATTTAAAACGCATTGAAAAATTAATTTTTGCAATGATAACAAAACTTTGAAAATATGAATTTTGACTTATTTTTCTTTCACTTTGCATTGGTTGTCTTCCGTAATAATATTAAAAATACAATATTTTAAATGTGATTTCTTAATTCTTAATTAGCATTGAAAAACCCATGCATATTTTGACCAAAATAAAGATAAGATTAATTAATTATTAAATAATTAAATTAACTTATTTAAGTATTTAAAATATGGATAATTAAATTAAAATGCATTGGAAAATTAATTTTTGCAATAATAACAAAACTTTAAAAATATAGATTTGGACTTATTTTTCTTTCAATGTGCATAAGTGCATTGGTTGTTTTCCATAATAATTTTGAAAATAATCTTGAAAATGCGATCTATTAAATCTTAATTAGTATTGACAAATTCATGCATTTTTTTTTTACCAAAACAAATATAAGATTAATTAATTAAATATTTTAAATATAGATAATTAAATTAAAACGCATTGGATAATTAATTTTTATAATGATAACAAAACTAAATTAGTTTTAAATTAGTTTTTGCAATGATAACTAAATTAAAAGGTAAATGGAGGGACTCTCGTTGGAAAAATAAAAAATCAGGCAGATATTAAATGTACTATTAAGAATAAACATTTAATAACTATTAAAAAAATTAATTTCTGAAAATTGGGAAAAAAACAAAAATTCTAAATAGGAAAGTACATTTGGGGCTAAAAAATAGATTTTGATGGCACTTTTATTTTTATATATATAGATATAGATATAGATTAGTTCCCCATTATTTCTTTCATTTTCTATATTATCTTTTCAAATAGTACACTTTATATTTTCAAAGTTTTAAGTTAAATTTTTACTTCATATTGTTATTATTCTATAATATGATAAGTTGGTTCGTAGAGTACATTCACATAATTGGCTTAGGATCTCACAATAGTTTTACACTTGTGGAAATTGTACAAAGTATCGACTTTTGTTAAAATAATCGAAAGAATAGTGATCATCATCAATTTATGTATTCATGTGGTCCACTGCAATTGATTGATTTGAAAAGACAATGCAATTATGTAGCACCAATCTATTACAATAGACTAGTGGTGATCAATAATAGTGATTATTCAAACTGAAATATATCCCCTTCTTATTCTCAATTGTAATTACTTATTTTAAGTAAACCTTTAACAAGATTTACCCTATTTTAATTAAACTCCAATTTTAAACCCCCTATTTTTCTTCATCATTTCAAACACTATCTAAACACCACTAAACACCTGTTGACGGATTTTGTATAAGTGACTGGAAATGAGAAAATCGAAAATAGAAGATGAAATGTAAGTCGAGGCAAGTGTTGAACACTTTGTCCTTAAGTCGAATTTGCCCCGCAACGGTGCCTACGATTTATGGCAATCAACTACCAAGATACAACGACTTCTACTTGTGTTTGTAGCACTTCAAAACACAAGCACAACGAACCAAAATTGGTTTTGTATTCCAAAAGATGAAATGAAATGAAAAATCAGAATTTCAAGCAACAAATGCAAGAATTTTGGTTCAAGAGATGAATATATGAGTGGGTTGTATTGCATATCAATTATGTATGTTAAAGGACGTTCAAAGGGTCCTATTTAATATTGATGGAGTGTTGGGAACGAAGAGGTGTGGAGCCAAATCGTGCAACACTTCAAAAGGACATACATGTTCGCGCGTAAACCTATGCGATCGCATGGTTTTAATATGCTGCGATCGCAAGATACAAATTTGAAAATAGAATTTAATCTAGGTTAACCATGCGATCGTATGGTCAAAGTGACCCGATTTTGTCATTTTCCATAATTTCTCATTCATTCGATATTAGTTTCGAGATGCCAAATATACCCTTCAATACATGCAAAGAAATTTGAATTCTCTTTCAGGGGCAACAAATTTGAATTCTCTTTCAAGGACAACAAATTTGAATTCTCTTTTGGGGATGTTGTCTCCTTGACTCCCGCAACCTGATCGGTCAGGTCGAACTCCGTTTTCTCGAAGCGGCGAAGTGGCAAACTATTTTGTCTAAACGGATTGGGTCGGGTCTATATATTTTGGCCAAGTTAACACGAAGTCACTTTAGTTGTTTTTAAACACTTAGTCAATTTATCGAATTCTTAAACCAATTTCCAACAACACCAAGTATTCCCTTCTCACAAACACCAGCCCTCTTTCTCTGACCAAATCGTTTTAGTTGACATCAACATAAAGGACCTATGTTTTGTATGATTTTCTTGTTCGCATGTCTCGAATTTTTAACAAGTCGCATAAAAAGAGGCTTCGTATCGATAAAAAGTAATGGAGGGGAGTGTGGGGTGGGAGTGATTTGGGGTCAACATGAAATGGCCAATAAGAAGAAACATAAAACATAGACAAATAAATTTTTTTTTGAATTGATAATTTTTTTTCAATAAAGTACAGTATATATATGTAGGTGCAAGAGACATGCAAATTCTTTAATTATAGACCCATAACACGTCCCTATAATCATGCTTATTTTATAAAAAATCTAATAATTACTAACAAAACATTTTCCACCTGACCATTACCCTAATAAAGATTTACTAAACTCTATTATTTTTAAATGTAATTTTAACAATAATCTAGTCATTACATGCTATCTCCCTTTAAGACAACCTTGTCCACAAGGCTGAAAATTGAACAAGTATGTTGTAGTTGACTGATGATCTTACAAATGGATTTATCTTGTCGAAAAAAATCTTCGAACTTTCGTGAGAAACCCAACCAATCATTGGACCTAAGTGATCTCCAATAACAAAGTTGATGGAAAAACAAGAACAATAACAATTTGAGTAGTTTGCTTGACATATTTGTTCTTCTTTTATGTTGAAATCGGCTCAATTTAACTTTTTCATCATTTTTGTTGGGAATTATGGACAAAGTTGATGTCGTGAATGAAACCCGTGTCTCCTCCATGAGACTCTCCTCAATGTTGCTTTCTTTACTGAACATAACAAAGTATGTCCGAAGCTTCTTTCAACTCCCAAATGGTATCCTCCAAATTATGAGATTCTTGTGCTCTAGTCCCATCCATCATTAATATGATGTTAGGACCAGATCATTATCCTGATACCAATTGTAACGACCAAGATTAAAAAACACGAAAAATAGACAAATAGGAATAAATATATTAATTTTTTGAAGTAATAAACTTTTTTCAATGTAGTACAATTATAGACTTGCCACACTTCCCTATAACCGTACTTATTTTGAATATAATAAATTCTTAATAATTACTAGTTTGAATATAATAAATCTAATAGTTACTAACACAACATTTTCCACCTAATCATGCACATCATAAAGATTTCCATAACCTAATTTAGGTTGTGTTTGATTCCCTTTCTTTTTCATGGAAAATGAAAATTTTCCACCAATTTTCTGTCTGTTTGATTGGCAAAATTTTCTATGAATTTCAACTTTTGTTTGATTACAACCTTTTTTTTCCATGAAATTTTTTTTCAAAGTTTTCTACTTTTGGCCATATTTTTCTTGTTTTCAAGGAAAGTATTTTCCAGGTGGGGTAGGAGAATTTATTTTCCATGGAAAATTTGTTAACCTTTTCCAACCCATTTATTTTCTATGGAACATTTTCCAACCCATATTTTCTTGGTAATTCATTTCTATGGAAAATATTTTCTTTCCACCCAAATTTTCCACTTGCAATTAAACACAGTCTTACTTCTTAATATAATTTTAATAATAATCCAGTCGTTACACAACCATTACAGAATTTTCCAATCTTGATCCGGCCTTTGATTTTCTTTCTTCTTTTTCTTTCTTCCTTTTTTTTTTCCCCTCTTATTTTCCTAAATAAGAAAATTTGTTGTGTAATGTGAGTTCTCATTTAGCAAGTTGAGACTTGAAAAACACTGGTGGTGGTACTTTTCTAGTGTAAAGATGGTCGTGTAGTGGTGATGGTTTGCGATGGTTTTCAAATTTGTGGTGGTTGTGGAGTGTTAAGAGGCGGCGGTGATTTAAATTGTATTTTGGAGGCTCTGTGTAACATGATTTTTTTTAAAAAAATTTATTTATTTTCTAAGGATTTGGTGTTATAATTGAAAATAGGTCAGCTAGTGCTACATTTATAAATATTGGAATTAGTGCTATTTTAAAATATGAAAGTTAAGCTGCTGAAGTGACAAATAGCTACGTATCATTGTGTTGTGCAATATAAATAAGATGTGTTGTGCAATATAAATAAGAAAGACTGCAACGTGCACAACAATATAGATTATCCTAAATAATTATGGTCAATAGAAATTCGCCAAACAACGCAATAAGGGAAACATATAATTTTAAGAAATTTCAAAATGACATTATGCCACTAGTCTCACTCCTATAAATATGGGCCCTCATTTCATTTGAAAAACACAAATTCTCCGAAAGCGTCTTAGTTAGGCTAGCTGCTCAGTTGAAAACAAAAAGTAATTTATCTTTAATTAATTATTTTAATTACTTTTAAATAGTAAAAATAATAAATAGATAGTGAAAATGATTCCTGCACTATGGGGCACGTCTGGAGTGTGTAAAACAAGGTGTTTGGCGACCTCGTAGAGGATGGACTCAATCCCTAACCCTGAGGGTCGATCCCCAAGGAATTTTGGAGGGTAGGGGTCACCCCCTTGCTTATTGGGGTCAACAGACAATCTGGCTGTTCGAACAGAAACACACATAATTTTTTTTTGGAGGAAACTCTGAATTGAAACACGTAAAATGCATTAGACTCCTGAATCAATAATATTTCCAATGATATATAATATTACTTGTAAAGATATTTGTATCAATCTTGGTACAAATCCATTTATATGATCGAGGTAAGTATCGGTGTTTTTCAACCTTAGTGCAAAACACATAGGTCTATGTCTACGTGATTTACTTGTTACTACATGGCACCGATTACTTTATACTCTATGAAATTATTGGATGCATGTGTGGTACTGGATATTATATTATGTGAAGCCACACGTCAACTCGTGACCTTAGAAGTGCAGTGTTTTTTCACATAGTATGGATATATATATGTCATAACATGAATCATGAGATTACATGTCATGCATTGATGTGTCTACTACTCTGAGATAAGTATTTAATGAACGGGTTGTATCTTGCATGGAAACCAGTGTGAGCTATACCTATGTGGTGGTTCACATATATTAAATATGATATGTGTGATGGTTATATATGATCAGACTATCTTGCGTGGATATCATATATGATCCCGTGTGATGGTTATATATAATTGGTCAATCATGTATGGAAGCTCGCTGTCGAGCACACATGTGCATTGCCATTCTTACTGGACATTGTGTTGACAATTGTGTTTTGCATTGTTGAAGGATTTTATCATGAATGGTGCTGGAAAGACTAGAAGGACCTGACTGAGATACGTTGGACTGCGTGGGTAATATTTTTGAGGATATTACATTATTATAATATCTCTAATGTGCTATTATCTCAAATACAATATTTCTTTTGGATGCTTAAGTGTTACACTTTCATGTGACAAAATAGTGGCCGATGGCGATAGGTCTACCAATTCGGACCCAATTGGTGGTAATGGGTCGTGACAATTTGAACGTGGATAACGAAAATAGCGATATCATGATATTTTACTTGAAAGTAACATATTATGTCACCGGTAACACTACTTGAACGTAACATTGTATGTTATTAGGCGAATTTGAATCATAAATGATGATAGTAGGACGTTAAGTTGAGAAGTTGGTGATGATTGGGGTATAGAAGTGGGGGATGTTTGAGATCGGAGAAATTTGACCCATTGGTGACGTTATGAGGTGATGGTACTGGTGGTGGTAGAAGGCAGTGCCGATGGTGGTGACGGAAAGCGGTGCCTAATAAGACAGTTGTTAAGTTTGTAATGAATTAACACCATAACACATATATTATATATCTTACAAATCTTTAAGTAACACATTAATATATGCTACTATACAAATAAAAAAAATAAGTGTGACACTAACACAATATTACGCTGAGAATGTTTTTTCAATAAAAAATGGAATTATTTTAATATTATTTTATAAGTAACACAGTAGCACATATGTTGCACTAATGTTAACTTGTAAATATGTGATTTTTAATGACATTGAAATATTAATTTTAAATAAAAATGAGGTATTTTTTAAATTATAAAATAAAGTAAATCATAAAATATTATTAATAAAAAAGAGACATTTTTCAGTTTTTTGAACAAAAGTAGGTATTTGTCATGTTTTCCATTGCCTTTTACACTTAGCGCATATTTGATAGTGTTGAAATTATTTTTTAAGTGCTTATAATATAAGTTGTTGGTGAATGTGTGAATAAAAAGTGGATCGTAAGTTGTTAGCTTTTGAACCCAAGCGAGGCTCGATCCATGGCATGTAGTCTGACCCAATAGGCTAATTTTATAAATGTTACTTATAAATAATTTTTCAAAAAATTAAAAATAAAAGTTGTAATGTTGATTCTTTGAGTAGCGCTTGTAGCAACTTAATTTCAAAGTTATAAATTTGGATAGTAAAAATCGTCAAACTTTCAATTCAATTGTAATTCCTTATTTTTTATTTTTATTTTTTTCCTCAAGTAGCAACCCGATTTTGAAGTTTAATTTTTTTAAGTAGTAGTCTTCTTCCAAAAAATCTTGGCTTTGTCTTTATATGGAATCTAATCTAAGCAACCAAGAACTAAATTTATGTCGAATCATAGAATTGAATCTTTGTGAATGGGCAAAGCTATCCTCTTATTTTACGATTCCAGGAATATTTCTTCCGTCATTGAGGTGGAAGATCATTGGTATTCATCATTTTAGTCCCCAATAATTATTCTAATAATACACATTATTTCATGGTAATTGTGGTGGAAGTAGTAACTTTCATGATAAGCGAATAGAAATAGACCGAGTAATAGTTCATACCATAAAACGAGAGTGTTTGCCAATGGGACACATTAGATTGTATCTTTCGACAACTACTCTTTAAGAAGAAGATCGAGCACATCCAATCTACTTTAAAGTAGACAACGAATTGAGATGCTCACAAATAGAGGTCAATGATTGCCTAAGTTAGCTATATATGGGTAAAAATAATTCTCCCATGTCTTGCGCCTTTGTGGGACAATAATATTCTTAAATTTTAGCAACTAATATTTTTAAGGGATAATTGCATGAAAGGTCCTCAACGTTTCAAAATCGTTGAAGATATATCCCTAATTTTAAAAAATAGCACCACACATTTCCAATATTTGAAGAAAAATAGGCATCGTAGGTCATTCTTGACAGTTTCCATCCATTTTCTCCGTTAAACCTCATAATTGGACTCCACGCCTTTCTCTCTCCAAATAAAGCGATTGAAATTGCAGGAGTATTAATGTACACTAGCCTCCACCATCATCGTTGTTGCTCCTTCCACTATCTATCTCTTTAGTTTTACATTCAACAAGGCGGCGCCATTGCTAACTGTGGTTTAGCTCAAGCTCTGTTTTCAAATTTATTTTCTTTTTCCTTTCCTGTCTTGAGAGTAAAAGATAAGGGGAAAAAATAGAGGTGTGAGATGGGGTGCACGGTATCGAAGCTAGACAACGAGGACACCGTGCGGTGGTGCAAGGTACGGCGCCACCTGATGAAGGAAGCAGTGTACGCCAGACACCACCTGGCCTCCGTCCACTTTGATAATGCCGCTCCCTCCGCATCACTGGCTCTACCCTTGTCACATTCGCTTCCAATGAACCACTCGTTGTTTCTGATCACACCTGGCGGTCTTCCTCTGCAATTCCTCATCCCTCCTCCTCGTCACATCCCCTCTCCTTCCCCCTCTCTCCACCACCCTCCACCGCCATCACCCATGTCCACCACCTCTACCCACTGATTCCACTAGCAACAGCCACCATGCTGCAAAAAATCAATGAAATTCTCCCGTATTCTGTCAGAAATGAGAATTTCAGCAAGAGGGAAAACCAGAGCAATGATTCTTCACTTGGCAAGAATTTGCAGAGCTTGATTCTCCTGTTGTTTCTGATAGTTCAATGGCCTCCTAAATAGCATGATGTGTGGCTTCGGATGGTGAACTGCATAATGGACCCACCCACGACTTTGTTGAACCCCAATAGCACGCCATTTATTTTCAGAGAGAAAACGATTATTGGGAAGCAGTTTAGCCACTTCTGGTGGAAGAAAGACGTGCCTGTACTCGAAGGTGTACTTGGCCCAACGTATTGGAACATCTATGGAAATTGCAACTAAGGCCACTGAGAAACTCAAAAAAGAAGGCGCAGTTAACATAGTCCAATTTCAATCGCTTAATTTGGAGAGAGAAAGTGCATGGAGTCCAATTATGAGGTTTAACGGAGAAAATGGATGGAAACTGTCAAGAGGGACCTACGATATCTATTTCTTCAAACGTTGAGGATGTGTGGTGCTATTTTTTTAGGTTAGGGGCATATCCTCAACGATTTTGAAATGTTGAGGACCTTTCATGCAACTATCCCTATTTTTAAACTCATAATATTAAAATATACTCGCACAAATTAGGATTCCTTATTTGGGTGCAAGAACACATCTAGTAGGAATAAGATCCTAGACCGAGTTCCATGTAGTATTTAACTACAATATGACCTATTTTTCATTATAAATATACATAAAAAGTGCCTCCACAGCTCCACTACACCATTGCTATAACTTTTCTACCTTTTAACACAAATTTCATGTACAGTCCCATTGTGTTGTCTGAAAAAACAACATAGTTTTTATGTTTGAAGTCGTCTTCGAGCGTCAAAAACCATCTTAAATTCAATGGAAGATCTTGAAAACCCTGTTTCAGGCCTCTCACCCCATAAGGTAAGACGTCCATGGTGGTTCTTCCACTTGTTTGGGCTTCTCCTCTTCATGGCCATCTTCTCTATAATCATCCTAGGTAGAAGCTTTAGGGTTAAAACACCCGAATTCGTCGTAAACTCGATGTTCCTCTCTCCAAATTACCCTGAAATCAAAGGCAGTTGGAATGTAAGTCTGTGCATGAAAAACCCAAATCCCGATACATATATCAGTTATAATCAGGCTCAAGTTTGGGCTTTTCTACAAAGAAACGTTTATTTCTACTGCACATGTAATGCCATTCTATCAGGGTTCAGGTGATGGAGAAATATTAACAGTGCATGCAAATATTGGAATGAAAACTGATGAAATTGAAGAAGATTTTACTGAAGATAGGGTTTTAATCTTTGATCTGTTGATGGAAGCCAATATTAGGGTTAATTCTCAATCATTTTTGCAGAGGAAAAGATTTTTGATTGTTGAGTGCAATGATTTGAGGATTGTATTCCCATTAAATGAAACTATCGGAACACTGTCAGGTGGTCAAAATAGCTGCCGTGTCCAACTGTATGGCAGAAAACCTGTATGCTTCTAGGGTTTGTGTTTTTGGTTAAACCGTTACTTAGCCGACCTTATATACCTATTGGGAATACGGATTAGTTTGTTTATATTTGTTTGTTATTTACTTTTGCTTATGATCACTAATCAACGACAATAAAGTTTGATGGAGATTTGAATTTTAAAGAATTTGTAGTTTAGAACTTGTTTGATTGGGTTTAAAAACCCATTTTTATTTTTTTCGGACGTAATTTTTGACTTTTCAACCCACTTTTAACATGAAAAGTCAACAATTTCAACTCAAAAAAATTAATATTGGTCAAATAAACCAAAATTTGGTTTATAAACTATTTTATAATCTCTGTCAAACATGCCCTTAATTTGTAAAGAAATCAATTTGGTTTGGTATTGCTGTACTTTTAAAAAAATCAATTTTTGCTGTGCTGCAAAAAAAATCAGCTATGAAAAAATTAAATAAGTGTTTGGTAAACTTTTGTTTCATAATTGTTGTATGTTTCAAAATCAGTATTCAAGTGTTTGGCAACAAAAGTGATTTATTATCTATGATTATATAAAATTATTAAAATGGACATTGATTATAATAATATTATTTTATATTATTATTATAATGAGTAGTATTATAAAAAAACAATATGTAACATTATCAAATATTTTTCAAGACAATTAATACATTCACCATAATTATTTTAAAATAAAAATAATATATATCTACTAAATCTTAAAATTTTAAAACATTAAAAAAATAAAAGCATACTAATATTGTACAAAAATCAATTAAATTTAAATTAATTAAGGTCAAAATTAATATTTTAATAATAAATAGATAGAAAAGCTAAAAAGCAGAATCTGAAAAACTACAATTTTGCTGCTTCTCAAAATCTGCTGCCAAATGATACAGATTCTTCTAGAATCACTTTTTAAAAATTTACCAAAAGCCAAAAATAACTTTGGGTCAATTCAAAGCCGGTCACTGTTGTTGTACTAATGGCTCTAAAGTCATATGATCAAAACTTAATTTATTTAAAGTAACATTTTAGCACTGAAAGACCAACATACCTCTGCAATTGTAAATAAACGCTAATTCAGTTATACTGTTTTAGTATGATACTGTTTTATTATATACTGTTTTATTTATACTTTTATCTTTGATACTGTTTTATTATGATAATGTTTCAACCTATGATACTGTTTCAATACATGATATTGTTATTGAATGCATACAGTATCAATGATCTTGTACTACTAATGGAACATTTTAAAAACAATATCATTACTTCAAGTAGTATAACATTTCTACTTAGTTATATCTATGATACTGTTTTATCTAAATAAAATGTTATATATGATAATGTATCATTATTTCAACCATTAAAAACTTTTTGTACTTAGTTTTATATATGATACTGTTTTATTTATGATTTTATCTTTGATACTGTTTCATTATGATAATGTTTCAATCTATGATATTGTTATTGAATGCATATAGTATTAATGATCTGGTACTACTAATGAATCATTTTAAGAACAATATCATTACTTCAAGCAGTAAAACATATCCACTTAGTTATATCTATGATACTGTTTTATCTAGATAAAGTGATATGGTATAATTATATTATACTTTTATCTTTAATAATATTTTATTAAGATAATGTTTCAACATATGATACTGTTATTTAATCTATGATAATGTTATTTTATTGAGTTGTAGTTTGTGTATGTTATACTGTTTTATTAAGATCATGTATGATACTGATTTATTAAGATACATTTTATCTTTGATACTGTTTTAGTATGTATGATACTGTTTAAACAAGAAAAATTAAAGATTTCCATTTTAAGTTAAAAAGACGACTTCAAACGATTAAAATTCATTGTCAGCAGTAGCAAAGCTACTAGTCTTGACCAGCTTGTCGAGACGATTATGAAAATAAATTATAATAAAAATTCTGATCACGTATGGGAATTCTATGCATATTTCTGTTATAATACTGTTTTCTATAATACAATATCAAACAACACACATGACTAACAACATAAAGAATAATTTAATGGCCAATTTAATACAATATCAAGCTGATATTCTATAATACAGTATCAAACTGTTTTCTATAATACAATATCAAAATGCTATTTTTAGCAGCAAATCATGGCCACAACTAATATAATGATATTATTTTATATGATACTGTTTTCTATAATACAGTATCATCCCTACAGAAATTCAAGTTACTATTTACAGCAACAAATCTTGGTAGCTCTATAAAATTCATCAAATAAATTATCCCTACAATAATAAATCATGGCCACTCTACTCCACTTATCATTACTTTACAATCCTCTTCTTGTTTCACTTCTGTCGACCCACTTTTTTTTTCTTCGTCTCATTCTGCAGATGAAGATGAATTGCTAGATGGGTTTTCTTCTACTTTCTCCTGTTGAAGTGTGCCACAATCTTCTTCAAAGTGTTCTGTATTTTCTTGATCTAAAAAAGCTTCGAATGAAGACATATTTAATTCAACCTCCTATTCAATCAATTAATCATCGTCTACTTCTAGTTCTTGTTCCAGTTCTTCTTGCTCTGTTTCGTATAAAAATTCTCCACTATTTTGTACATGTTCCACTTCTTCTTCCACATTTTGAGGCACCTCTGATTTTGCTTCTGCAGGGATCTCTTGTTTAATTGATATGCCAACATTTTTGTTGAAGAATTTCATCATCTACTTCATCTACAACTTCACATTTTTGTACGTGTAATTGTCCTTTAATATCCTCAATCTCTTTATCAATATTTTCTCTACCTCTGTCCACAATTAGGTTTTCATTCAAAATTTATCCTACTACGTGATGAATATTGGAGATACTCACTTTGTTAATTAATCTGAATATGGTTTTTCGTAGAGCATCCCACTTGAATTTTCTATACTCTAGACTGTAATCATGACGCAGCTCCTACTTTTCCCTGTCGTTAGTCTTTTCGAAATCCATTCTCAAAAGAAGCTAGTGGTGGTGGTCGTGGTGGTGGTCGTGGTCGTGGTCGTGGGTGGTGGTCGTGGTGGTCGTGGTCGTGGTCGTGGTGGTGGTGGTGGTGGTGGTGGTGGGGGAGCAGTGCCAAGAGCAATGTGTGTGGTAAATATGAATCACATGGATAATTTTTGAATTAATATGAAAAATTGCTGAAGAGTATGACTTATTAATAATTTTGAAAATTGTTTTGAACTAATTTGAAACAAGTCACTTGCATGTGATTTTTAAGCAATTTTTCTAATAACTTTTGATTGTTTGACAATTAGAAGTTGGGCTTTGAAATCAACCCCAAACAGGTCTTGAGTTTAAACTTAGAGCCCGTTTGATGTGGATTATAAACTAGTTTATTTGACCAAGAATTGTCAAAAATATCATATTACATAGGCAAATTTTTTGACCAAATAAACTATTTTTTGTCAAATTAACTAGTTTATAATCCATGGTTAATTTCACAAACGGTCACTAACGTTTGAGCGAAATTTCAAAAAAGGTCACTAAAGTTCAAAATTTACAAACAATGGTCACTAACGTTTATGGAACTTACTCTATTGGTCACTTCATTAACAGGTTAATTTCAATAATCGATGTAGCACCGTTTAATGCTTACTTGGCATTAACCCGTCAATTTTGCGCCACGTTGGATAAAGCGCTAAAAAAAAAAATCGAATAATTGGACTTTTGTAGTGGACATTCGCCCAAGACACATGTTTGGCCTCTGTTGCCAAGCAGGTTGGTCCGGCGAACACCAGCCTTAATGTTTGGCTCATGCCCGACCCCAACTTTTGCTACCTCCCCTTCTCTCCCAATTCTTCAATATTTACCTTCACCTACATCCTTCTCCTCTCACCCCATCTCCCCAACCTAGCAGGCCATTCCTCTACCCCGCCGCTTCTACAAATTTTAAATTAGACATTGGAAGTCTAAGAAATACATTTTTCATTAAGAGTTCATCTTATTTTCTTCCTTTTCTAGATCTAATTATTGAGGATGAAAGGTATTATTAGTCATTCGTTGTATTATCCTGTGGGAAGCAATTCGCACGGCAAATGAGGTGATATGATCATTATCATTACGCGGGACCAATTTTTTTAAAAAAGTAGCAGTAATTATTAATACATTATGACGTTTTGATTGTTTCAAACAAATGCATAACCACAACAAACCACCGATTTGCCATTAAAAATGTAAACGCAGCAAAACCGGTTATACATCACTTATGTACAATGAATGAAATGAAATGAGCAAACACGACCGGCAACCTCGTATCCTACACTTAGGTACTAACAACTGCAATGATTGAAACCATCGAGTCCACCCCGCAAACATTATGGCCCCGAAGCAGATTTTGTAGTATCCCTTCTCTCCAATTTTCTCTCCCGTAGTTCTTAATAATCCAATATGGCGTATCCTTTGATCGAATCGGAGCGTACCAAGCCGCCGTGCACCGACCAACAAAACGCCATGATCCAACACTGCTTAAAGCATACGTATGGACATGAAACCCTCCTATGTATGTCTCGCATGAAAGCGGCATTGATACCCACCGCATCCAACAAACAAAATTTCTGTCAAAACGTAGTACTATAATTGAAATTGTATTTCTTTATTTTCACGTGTGTTGGGAAGTACATCAACGGTACCTAGTGTACTAGAATACCGCTCAAAACATGATTTCAAGAGGGCTTAGTTGTTGAACACGCACTTAGTAAAAACTATTTCATCCGAAGAATGTTTGGGTGAGCTTATATGAATGGAATAGCGACATTGTACCTGCAAGAGGGCCATTCTTGGCAAGATTTGCAGCAATTTGATCTTCATCAAGGGACATGACACTAAAGTTAGCAACCTTTGCAGCAATCTTGGTCTTGTTGAATTTGCAAGCTGCACGGTCAGTTCCCGTGTAAGGATAGTCTTCTTCCCTCATGAGTCCATCGGCTTTAAGCGTGTATAAATAACCAATTGATAAAAGGTGAAGATTACTAGTTACTATTCCAAAATAGAAGAAAAATTTGTAACTGGTCCTGACTCTCAAGAAGAACCACCGTAAATCTAAACAGAGGACAAGTGGAAAACATACATAACGGACCATATACGACTTTCAAGATTTATAAAGTTTTAGCACTAGCAGCTTTAACAAGCATCAAAGCAACATAATTCAATTGATGATTTTATCACAGTTTACACCAACATTCACCTAGCACCAGCAACATTAACAACAACAAAAATCACTAGCAGATCAACATCCAATTCATGAAGTACATATCATCATCCAATTCATGATCTACAAAAGGCACCCCCACCTCTAATAAGAATAATAAGATTCTGCCATGAACAACAAAATTAACTACAAAATTAACCAAAAAATGACTTCTCTTATAGAAGTGTAGTTCATGACAAAAGCATCACCGCTTAAATGAAAAAAGTTCATAAACGTATCATCTAGGCTCGCTCTCGGTTGAAGTTTAAGAAAAGTTTGATTCGTGAAAATGGCAAATTGAACGTGTGAATTCAATTCTGCGACCTAATTTTATTAACCTTGAAACTTTTACAACAAGAAAGGAAGTTACATGACTCAAACCACTAACCAATAGAAGAATAACACCTACAACTATATCCCACGAAAATAAGGAAGCAAAGAATAGACAAGGTGGCATATTACGTTATATACATTTTCCATATTTCATAGCAACGGTGATGTATCGATGATCGGCATGTATCTTGCTATTTCAACATCCCCTCTCAAGCTGGATCACATTTCTGTGACACCAAGCTTGTCCCTAAGATACAAGAACCTTGATTGTGGAAGTGGCTTGGTTAGCAAATCTGCAACTTGATCAACCGAGGGAACATACCTAACCTCCAATCCTTTTTCAAGTACCTTGTCTCTTACAAAGTGTACATCAAGTTCTATATGTTTTGTTTGAGCATGGTACACTGGATTTGAAGCTAATACACCAGCACTCAGATTATCACACCATAATATAGGAATCATATCTCCACATAACCTCAACTCTTTGAGCAATGATTCTATCCATGTAATCTCAGCGGTTGCGTGTGCAAAGCCCCGTATTGATTCGGTCTTTGGACCGGACACCACGTGATGCTTCTTAGATGACCAAGCTACCAATGTATTACCTAAATAAACACAATATCCAGCAGTTGAGCGTCTATCATCAGGGCAAGAAGCCTAGTCAGCATTAGCAAATCCAACTACATTAAGCTTATCACACTTTTGAATTAATAACCCTTGTTTGATTGTTCCCTTCAAGTATCTAAAAATCCTCTTTAGTGCTCTCCAATGTACATTTGTTGGTGTTTGCGAAATTGGCTTAATTTGTTGATCGCATATGTTAGATCGGTCTTGTATATGCAAGATATTGTAACCCTCCTATTGCACTTCTATACAATGTTGGATTTATCATCTCTTTTTCCTCATTTTACGGATAGAGGTTTGCCCTCTTGTCATAGGAGTAGTACAAGGCTTTACATTTCGAAATCCAAACTTCTCAAAGAAATCTACAATGTACTTGGTTTGAGTAAGATGAAGACCACGGTCATATCTTTTAACTTCTACTCCCAAAAACCGATGTAATTCTCCCATGTCTTTTAGAGCAAAGCTTGTGTTCGACTTGAAGATGAATTCTTGCAACATCATCGTATCATTTCTGTTATTACAATGTCATCCACATATATCAATACAAAGATTACTTGCTTCGATTCATATGAAAGAATAGGAATTGTTAGCTTTGATTTGCACAAACTCCCAACTTATCAATGTTTTCTTGACTTCTGTACCATGCTCTAGGTGCTGTCTCAAGTCATAGAGAGCCTTGTCAAGTTTGCATACAAAATCGGGTTTAGTTTTATCAACAAATCCTTACGGTTGTTTGAGATAAACTTCTTCCTCCAACTTTCCATTTAGAAATGCATTGTTCACATCCACTTGTCTAATGCTCCAATTTCTTGAAATTGCAAGAGTAAGAATTACTGTTAGTGTTGAAGATTTAATCACTGGACTAAAGGTCTCATGGAAGTCTACTCCTGCAGTTTGTAAGAACCCTTTTGCCACCAACCTTGCCTTGTACTTTTGTATCTTCCTACGGACTATGCTTAATTTTAAACACCCATTTACTTCCTATGATTTTCTGATGAGTTGAGGGTAGAACCAGTCTCCATGTTTTGTTCTTAATAAGAGCATTGTACTCTTCATTCATTGCCCCTTTCCAATTGTCATCTAGTAATGCTTCTGACACTGTAGATGGTTCAAGCGCTTCCTGACTATCACACGACTGATGTTCTTTTGCATTAGCCAGGTAAGTTTTGGGTTTAAAAATACCTGCTTTACCTTTGGTAATCATGGAATGCTCTGTGATTATTTGGTCAGAGGTTCTACTCCTTCGAGACAACTCTTCATCCATTCTCATGTGCTCAATCTGAACAAATTCCTGTTGAATTTGAGGTGCTAAAGTGTCATAACTGTTCAGTTCATCAGTCTCTGCATTATCATTAAGACCTGACACTACATCAACATTTGTTTCATCAAGAACTTGTTCTGCTGTTTGAGTTGCATCAGGATGAATTGTACCAGTTGATTCAGATCTTGTGACATTGTTGTTTGACTGTGTATAGAAAGAAAGATACTGAATGATGACATCTCAAGTTTGAGGAGTTGAATGTTTATTTAAGAAGCCTAATTCAAAAGGAAAATATATTCATTGAAGACTACATGTCTAGATATATAGATCTTTCGATTGGACTCAAACACTTGTATCCTTGTGTGAATTACTAAAACCAAGAAACACACACTTAACAAAGTGGAAATTAAACTTGTGTTTCTGATATGGTCTAAGGCAAGGAAAGCATGCACAACCAAATGTTTTAAGTGTTCTGAAGTCAAAATTTTCACTGTAAAGTAGTTGATGAGGTGATTTCATTTTGAGAACAGATATAGGTAGTCTATTTATTAGATAAGTGGCGGTTTGGAATGATTCCCACCAATAAACTAGAGGCATTTTGGCTTGTGCTAGAAGTGTTAGGCTGCTTTGAGTTACATGTCTATGCTTCCTCCTCACCTCCGCCATTTGGGCTGATGTATATGGACATGAAACTCTCAATTCTATGCCGATTCCTTCAAGAAACCAGAGAATGCTCTAAACTCACCACCCCAATCGATTGTAGACTCTTAATCTTTCTCACAAATTTATTCTCTACTAATTTTTGAACTCAACAAACATATGTAATGCCTCGGACTTATATTTTAAAGGATAAATCCAAGTGAGCCTACTGTAGTCATCAATGAATAAGATGTAGTATTTGAAGCCGACATGGAGTTTAAAGGTGCATGACCCCAAACATCCGTGTGAATTAACTCAAGTGGATAAGTGGCATGTGAGTGAGAAATTTTAAAGGGTAAAGCATGAGATTTACCATATTGACAAGCATCACGAAGTTAAAATTGCATTATCATCAAGATTTTCATTACGTAACTTGAGTACTTGAGTCATAACAGAGTAGCAAGATGACCAAGTCTCATGCGCCACAATTTAAGACTAGAATCTCTTGACTTAACACTATTGGAGGAATGAGTGGAATTGGTTTTTGTGTAAAAGTTGAACTATCTAACTTATTTGAGTGAATTGAGCTTTGATTGTTTGATTTGTGGACTTGACTTGGAAAATCAAACCTGGTACAATCCTTCCTTAAGCTTCCCTTGCAGCAGTATTTCCTTGGTCTGTTTGTCTTTGACAAAACAAGAATCAAGATGAAACTCCATGAACACATTATTATAAGAAGTTAACTGTGAAACACTGATCAAGTCTTTCTTAATTTTGGGCACAAGCAACATTTTATTAAGCACAAGTGAACTACACTTCAATGTATTTAGATGTGCAGTGCCAGTGTGTGAAATTCTCAACATATTACCATCTCCAACTATGAGTTTTTGCTTACCACCATAGTCATATGCTTCAAACATGTTCTCTTGTCTTGCAGTTACATGGTTGCTAGCTCTAGAGTCTGCAAACCAAGCAGGATCTGTCATGATGTTGGGTGAGGCCACCAAGGTAGTAGGGCTTGAGTGATTAATTCGTTGTTGGTTTGGTCTATTTTCCATATACCTTTGATCATAACGATTATAGCACCAGGCTGTTGAGTGATTACTCATACCACAAATTTGACAAGGGCTTTTATTAGTGCATGATCTACCTCCTCTGTTTCTGTTCCTTCCACCTCTTGAATTGTTGTTTCTTCCTCCATAGTTTGACCTTCCTCCTCTGTAATTTGTAGTGTTTGGCCTTTGAACGAAGTTGGCTGATACTTGGCTCAGATTGACTGATGATAATCCACCTCTTATAGCATTCAGATGTTCAATCCTACTCTCATATGTCATGAGTAGAGATTGTAGCTCAGGCTATGAAACATGTTCCCTCACCGCTTATCCGAACAACAATAGGGGTATAATCTTCATCCAACCACCGCTAAGACTTGTGTGACTAAATCAAGATGAGTAATGGCCTTGCTCGCAACTTCAAGGTTGTCTCGCAAGTTGTTTGACAACATTGAGATACCGATCAATGCTCATAGACCCTTTTCTAGTTTTCTGAAGTTCACCCGGTGAGGAAGATCACCCTTGATCTGTTCATAACTCCAAAGCTTTCTTGGACATGAGATTCCAAAGCTTTGAAGCACCGGAGGATCCCATAACTCTTACTGCAATTTCGGTGTCATTGAGGAGTATAACCAGGCCGGTTTTGGGTCGAGGCGAGTGAGGCGACCGCCTCGGGCCCAAAACCAAAGGGGCCCATTTTGGAGAAAAAAAAAAATTTAAACACACATAATAGCTTCGGCCGCCCAAAGGCCGTAACCCAAAAGTGAAAACCAATCTAAAATTTTTTTAACCCACAACCCAAGCCCAAGCTCAAGCCCAACAAGAAAACTCGAAGAAAAAAGATCTCAACGCCTACGTAGTCTACTACCATCCATCAACGGCAGCGTGCCCGCCAAGCTTCTGCGACTGCGAGAGACTATCAGACTACCTGTGATTTTGCAAAGTCTTTTCAAATCACGAAACGAAAGACATGTTGTTTATGGAGTTATAGGTATTCTTCTAAGTTCTAAGTTCTAACTTCTTGTTCAATAACGTTACGTGGAAATGGAAATGCAAAATAGAGAACAAAAATGAATTTTTGGGTGGTATTGAGTACAAAATTGAGAGAGCATATTCCGACAAAGATCGGAATATGCTTTGTGTGGTAAAGAAGAGCGGCGTTGCCTCGTTGGGCTTGGGCAACTTGGAGTATAAATAAAAGTGGGAAAATGATCGAGATTGGCATCCTTCTTCTGTAGTTCTGGTGAATAATTTTAACAAAAACCTTTGATGCATTGATTGGAAAGATTCAAACTTTGAAGAAAATTAGTCAGAAAACTTGAGTCTTTGATAGATTTTACTATCGGGAATTGAATGTTGGGGATATTTGGAGTGAAATTTGTTGGGAAGGACTGAAAATAGGGCATTTTTTGTGTGATTTTTTTCTCTTTTTTGCTTAAAATCTGGACCACAAGATGACTATCTTTCGGAGAGTGAAAAAAAGAAAGAAAAAGTGATCGCCATTAAGGTTGAGAAAGAAAAAGCCACAAGGCCCACCACAAGAAAAGAAAGTGACCGCCATTAGCCCATTAATAATAATTGATTATTGCTAATTTGATAGATTATTACTTATTAGAATAACAATAAATCTGTAAATATGTACTTCTACTAATAGTCATTTTTCATCTTTTGAATTTATAGTTTGACAATCATTTTTTTTTTTCATTTTACTCTCTTTTGTGCAATGGTTGTATTTTATACAGTTTTCTTATTTGGGAAACTAGGAAATTAGAAATTGAAGGCTTTGTTTGTATATTATGAATTGTAGGAAATTAGGAAATTTATTTTAATATTCTAGTAAAGAAATTTGTATATTGTCGTTCTTAGTTTTAAATTTTTTGCTCTATGCAGGTTAGCAAACGGGAGGATAAACTTTTCACTGAAAAAGAAGTTGGTTTTCACATTTGTCACTTCATAATTGCTGCTCAAATCTCACTTTCAAGTAAGCAATGGCTATCCCTCGCTTATTTATTGACTTATTAGAAGTAGTTGAAGCTTTGCCGGCTTATATAATTGTGGCCTTGTCGGTTTATATGATGTGGCCTTGTAGAAATTATATGATTGTGGCCTTGTCGGCTTTAATTTTGAGATTATTAAAATAGTTTATTAATTTTTAGGCTAATCATGCCTCCTAAATATGCATCTGGAGCCCAAAAAAGAAAACGAAAAGAAAAGGAAGTGGCATTAGTTCAAAGTCAAGCGGGAGATATGGATAAGTATTTTAATCGAACAAGAAAAGAGAGAGTGAAGAAACAGTGGAAACTATTGTGATTGAGGAACAACAAAATGTGGAAGAACCAACTGAGAATGTTGAAGATGATGTTCAAAGATATAAATTTAAATGAAGATGGTGGCTTTTGTGAAAATTTTGAGGATCCAGGAATTGGAAAAATATTGATCAAAAAATGAGGGATTATTTAGTTGAAATGGGTCCAAAAGAGTCCATGACATCTTATTTCCCAAAGATAGTGCACATAGACATTTTGATTGTTCACAATACACGCCGATTGCTACCAAATGGATGGACTATTGATAGAAAATGGCTAGTATATTCAAGTATCTTTGGATAGAATATTTTGCTTTTGTCAGTAAGTTGTTTAAAACACCATCTACGATGAATAAAATAGGCCAATTGGGTAATGATGGATACAAAGATTGGCATAATCGCAGCCGGTCTATTAAAAGTCATGAAGGAAATGAAGAGCATATACGTTGCATGTCTAGTTGGATTGATTTGGAAAATAGACTTCAAACAAAAATACAATTGATAGAAGCGTGCAATTGGTGATTGATGAAGAAAGAAAACATTGGAGAGAAGTTTTAACGAGGATAATTGTTATTGTTAAAAGACTCGCCAAGAAACGACTTGGCATTTCGAGGAGATGATGAACAACTTTATCTTGAGAACAATGGTCTCTTTTGCAAATGGTAGAAATGGTTGTTGAGTTTGATCCAAAGAATGCAAGAGCACATCTGGCGTAAGTAAAGCACGTGAGATTCATTATACATATCTTGGTAAATCAATTCAAAATGAATTGATATGAGATGTTGGCAGAAGAGGTTAGAAGTGCAATTCTCAAAAAAGTTAGACATGCAAAATATTTCTCAATTATACTTGATTGTACTCCAGATGCAAGTCACGAGGAGCAAATGTCGTTAGTCATACGATGTGTGGATGATTTGGAAAAATCACCGACAGTAGAAGAATATTGGCTTGAGTTTTTGAAGGTAGATGATACGTCAGGACTTGGACTTTCTCTCGAGCTTCAAAATGTTTTAACCAATCTTGAGCTTGATATTGATGATATTCGAGGGCAGGGATATGACAACGGAGCTAACATGAGCGGGAGACACAAAGGTGTACAAAAAAGATTACTTGAAATTAATCCTAGGGCTTTTTATACTCCATGTGGTTGCTATAGTCTTAATCTAGCATTATGCGATATGGTGAATTGTTGTCCTAAAGCTCTTTCCTTCTTTGGAGTGATACAACGGATCTATACATTGTTCGCTTCTTCTCCTAAGCGATGGAAAATTTTCAAAGATAATGTAGAAGGTCTGACAGTGAAGCCATTGTCACAAACACGTTGGGAAAGTCATGTTGAAAGTGTCAAACCTATAAAAGAGCAAACTGCACAAATAAGAGATGCTTTACTTGACTTAGCAGACATTAGTGAAGATGGTAAAATAAAGAGTGAAGCTGAATCTTTAGCGACATATGAACTTGAAAATTTTGAGTTCTTGCTTGGCATGGTAATTTGTGCAGTTGTTGTATGCAATTAATACGGTGAGTAAATATCTTCAAGTCGAAAACATGGATGTGGATGGTGCTATCAACCTCTTACAAGGACTTGTTACGCTTCTCGACGATTATAGAGAAAATGGGTTTGCTATTGCTATGGATGAAGCAAAAACAAAAGCAAGTGAAATGGGAATTGAAGTTGTATTTCGAGAAAAACGAGTCATTCGAAGAAAGAAGCAGTTTGATGAAAGTGGTAGTGATGAGGTAAATCAATCAGCAGAAGAATCTTTTAGAGTTGATTACTTCTTTTTTATCGTTGACCAAGCTCGATCTTCACTTCAGACACGATTTCAACAATTTAAACAACTTGAAGAGACATTTGGATTTTTGTTTAGTTTGGAGAAGTTATATTGTACATCTTGTGTCAGTTTGTTGAAGTTTTGTAAGAATCTTGAGCGAGATTTGAAACATAATGGACGCGTTCGGACATTAATGGAGATGATTTATGTTCGTAATCGATAGTCTTGAAGTGCTATTTACCAAGTGAAACAAAAAAGCAATTGATGTGCTACATTTTTTGAAGACATTGGATGGTTGTTTTCCAAATGCCTATATTGCTTACAAAATTTTGCTAACCATACCGGTTACAGTTGCATCTGCGGAAAGGAGTTTTTCCAAGTTGAAGCTGATCAAAACTTATCTCCGATCAACTATGTCACAAGAAAGATTGAATGGATTAGCTATGATATCAATTGAGAAAGAAATTGTCGGACAATTAGATTATTCAAATTTGATTAATATTTTGCTTCTAAAACCGCTAGACGAGTTGTATTTAAGTGATAGTTTAGAATATTTTCGGCATTGTTAACAATATATTATAATATATTTTGTTTGTCAATTTTTTTCCGAGTTTTAAATTTGCAATTTTTTTCTTAGTCTTGTGGATGTTAAATGCATACTACAATTTGGGGTGGCGTGGGGTGGGGTGGGGTGGGGTGGGGTGGGGTGGGGGCCTAATTTTCGAACTTCGCCTCAGGCCCGGGAAATGTCGAACAAGCCCCGAGTATAACCATCCCATCAACAATTGGTCCAGAGAACCATTTCCTAAACTCGGGATTTTGAATCATCTCCACGCTGTTGCTTCACCTCACCGGTGGTTTGAACGGTTAAAACTCGGTGGACGTTCGATTATTACTCGAAATGAACCCTTCTAGGTTGTGTCCTTTGATGTTAGGCATGACCATATTCTTCCACAGCAGAAAGTTATTTCTTTCAAGTTTTACTGGTGGTGTTTGAGTGAGACTAACTCCAAAATGGGATGTTTGATTACCTCCCAACAATGGAGGTATCACAGAGATGCCTATTCCTTGTTGTGTGGCTGAATTGCTTCCATCAGAACCAGCATTTGCCATTTCAGGCTCTGATACCAAGTTGAAGTTTAAGAAAAGTTTGATTATGTGAAAATGGCAGCTTAACGTGTGAATTCAGCTGCTGGCCTATTTTTATTAACCTTGAAACTTTTACAACAAGAAAGGAAGTTACATGACTCAACTAGCTAACCAATAGAAGAATAACACCTACAACTATTTCCCTGAAAATAAGGAAACGAAGAATAAACCGGTGGCATATTCTATTATATACATTTTCCATATTTCACAAAGAAGGTGGTGTATCGATGATCAAGATGTATCTTGATATTTCAACACTCTCCATCAGATTTTGCCATGCGCTTTGTATAGCTGGAGTAGAAATGGAATTCTTCTTCACTATTACCCGACGTTGCGGGGTAGAACTTTTTCTGATTGGTTTAGCTTTCGGCCTTGGCAAGTTTGGTGCAATTGATGCACCATGTTGTGACAAAAACAATTGTTCTTGGACATTTGAACCGGTGATGATGCAGATCTCGGTTGTGAGTAAATAATGGTTCTCCACTAGGCTGACCAATCACCACCCTTGACGCTTCTCCAATAACCTGATTGACATGTCCCATGGTTGATGCTTGAGATGGGTCTATGGTTCCATCCGATAACAGACCTTCAACACTCCCATTCTCCTAAGCAACATAAGAAAAGTTACAAAGCATTAATTCTTTAATTTTGAATTGAACATATGTATAATTGGAAAGAACTTAGTACCTCATTGAGTTCACTGTTATTTATTGATGGCAATCTAAAGTGATGTCTTTTATTGTGCCCCTTTTCCCCACATATACTGCATTTTTGTATCTCTCTACCGTCACAACTTTTATCTAGCTTTTTCTTTTTCTCTTGGGCCAAAGAAGCTTCCTCGAGACCTTTTCAACGTACTTCACGCTTTCTTCCCCTTTTTATGGTTATCCAACTAGGAGGTTTAACTGGTTCAACTCCAGTATGAGGCCACATTTTTGGTCCGTTGATTGGGTAAATAGAGTATTGGTAAGCTCTCATGTACGTTGATACTTTGTAACTTTCGTGTACAAAGTCTAATGGATCTTTACCCTATTCCCGAATGCTAGAAATCGCATGTGGACAAGGCAACCCGGTCAATTCCCATTTTCTACATGCGCACGACATAGTTCGTAGGTCAACAACAAACTGACCATCCGAATACGGACCAGAAACTTGATATTGCATCTCTCAGTAAAGCGATTGCTCTCCAAGAATAGGATTCGTCCCTTTTGCGTTCGAATTTTGTAAGAGCTTTAGGACATATCTCACCACTACACCTTTCCATCAATAACCTTCTCTTGTACATCCACTCCATGAGTTTAGTTTGCGAGTTTGAAAAGTGCCAATATATCCTTTCCCTCGCCTCCCTAATAGAATTGTTGAAGCTCTCACATAAATTGTTCAAGATAATGTCACACTTGGAGATTGCTTGGAAGTGAGATTTTGACCATCGCTTAGCTGGTTTTTCATTAACCATAACCAAGCATCCTTATTTTCCTTTTCAATCTTGTCTATCCAATATTTAAATTCAGCCAAATATGTTGACCGTGCTGCTTGCCAAACAAAATCTCGTAGTTTCATGCATTTGAACTCCGTCCTGAAGAAATTGGCATACATGTGACGAACACAAAATCGATGTTCAGCCAAAGGAAATAACTCACTGACAATGTTCTCCAACCCCTTTTGTCTATCGGACATAAATGTCAACCCATAAGAATTTTCAATCATCAAAGCCTCGCCGAGTAGTTTAAGGAACCAAGACCAACTCGCATTATTTTCACTTTCCACTATTGCATATGCAATAGGGAATATGCAGTCATTTCCATCGATGCCTACAGCAGATAGCAACTGGCCTCCAAAACTACCTCTCAGAAAAGATCCATCAATACAAATGACTGGTCGACACCCCGCCAAGAACCCTCTTTTGCAAGCATCAAAGCAAACGTAAATACCCTTAAACACACTCTCATCTAGGGATAGTATAATAGTGCTACCTGGATTCGTTCTCCTAACCTCTGCTGCGTAAGACCCAAGTAACTCAAACTCCTCAACTAACGATCCTCGAAGCACCACCTTAGCATTTTTCCTCGCTCTTCAAGCTACAGTGTTACTGATTTGAACACCATAATCCTTCAAAACTAAAGCCTTAAATAAATTAAGATCCCACTTTGGTGCAATTTTGAATGTCTCTATATATCTATTCGCTAGCCAAGGAGAAGACACGCTTCTATTTTTTCAAGCTCGACTACAAGTGTGGTTCCACTCATACGATTTAATTTGCCACGTCGATTCTGCTAACATAATTGATGCCCATACCCTCCACGGACATTTGTCTCATTTGCATATTGCTTTAACTCTATCAGCATCATTCACAGGAAATCTCAATTCAAACCTATTCTTTATGCTAAATTTTTTGCAGCTGCCTTGAATTCCTCATTCGATCGAAACTTCTTTCCCACTTCAAGCTCAGGATGTAACATCTCTTTCTCATGATTAAATTCAGGAAACTGGACGAACTCCTCTTCACTGTCCGAATGCACGCTTCTAAGCTCGTCCGATGGTAGATTTTCCAAACTATCTGAATCGTTTGTTTCATTTGACACAATGCTCTCTTTCCTCGCATCCAATTAGATGTTTGTTGTTACATTTTCTTCGAATAATAGATCATCGTCTTCACCCAAACTATAATCTGAATCATTGAAATATGGATCATTATATGTGGCATTGCTGTTCTCCACAGGTTCTACAATATAAGAAGTTGTTAACAACCACCCAACACAAAAACAAATATACAACAACGAGAATGGTCCACAAAATAATACTACCTGCCAAAACCCCAAAAAATAAAGTTCAAAACTTAAATATTCTCCAACAACTTACATTTACGGTGGTCCCAGAATTCAATTTTCATACAAGGATAGTAGTCCCATATTTAATACATTTACGTTGGTCCCAGATAAAGCAAATAATACAGTACTTTAACAAGTAATAAAAGGATAGTAGTCCCAAACAAGTATACTTTATTGCTCCAGAAAACGAGCTTACCTTCACATTCGGGCCCATTTTCAGACATTTTGTGGATTCTACTGTTAGATTTCTTGTACCTTAAAAGTCAACAACCTTCTCTTATTCCAATGAAATCACAAACGATTTTGGGAGTGGAGTGTTTTATCTTAACCACGTAAATATAGGTGATTTTTTGGGCAAGGATTAATAGTGTCGTGTTTAAGAAGATGACCAAGGATTTTGGGATATTTTTTCACGATGTGGCGTGTTTATGAAAATGACCAATGATTAAGACCGTGTTTGGAAGATGACCAAGATTAAAGCTTGTTTGGTATTACCTTTTTACATTTTGGACCCGACTTATCCAACGTGGCGCAAAATTGTGGGGTTAATGCCAAGTAAGCATTAAACGCGCGCCACATCGCCTATTGAAATTAATCCCGTTAATGACGTGACCAATAGAGTAAGTTATACAAACGTTAGTGACCATTGTTGTAAGTTTTGAACTTTAGTGACCTTTTTGAATTTCGCTCAAACGTTAGTGACCGTTTGTGAAATTCTTTGAAGAGAGTATGATTTATTAACAATTTTGAAAATTGTTTTGACCTAATTTGAAACAAGTCACTTGCAGGTGACTTTTAAGCAATTTTTCTAATAACTTCTGATTGTCAAAACAATCAGAAGTTGGGCTCTGAAATCAACCCCAAACAGGTCTTGAGTTTAAACTTAGAGCCCGTTTTGAGTTTAAACTTAGAGTTTGTTTGATGTGGATTATAAACTAGTTTATTTGATCAAGAATTGTCAAAAATATCATATTACATAGGCAATTTTTTTGACCAAGTTAACTATTTTTTGTCAAATTAACTAGTTTATAATCCACACCAAACAAGCTCTTATTTGAATTCTTTTGCTTCTTAAAACTATTAAAATTAGAGATCGGCAAACGAATCGGTCTGGGTCTAAGACGGTTCTTACCATCCCAAAAAAAAAAAAAAAAAATTAAATATTTATTTCCTAATTTACCCTATATCTTTATATTAGATTTAAAATTATCCTTTTTCTTATTTTTTATAATTTCGATAAGAAAAATAATTTTATCTAAGTTTCAGTTTTTCCTCTTTTTGCACAAATAATTACATCTCAATAATATTTGTTAACATGAACTCTTCTATTTTAAAAATAAAAACAAAAAAGTTGATCAAAAATTCCAAAACTTGATTAGGAAAAAGGAATAGAAAACGAAATCTAAACTTTGAATCTTTATTCAATGCCAACTCTGTTATTTTACTATTATAATAAAAGTATTTTAATTTCTTCAACCTAACATAAATGGTGTAATTGTTACAAGTATAAAAACTTAAAAGCTAAAAAAAAAAATTATATAACTAAATCAATGGATACAAAAAATAGGAAGGGAATCGAATTGAGAATATTATAAATTATGAATACTTGACTTGTTCATTTACTGCATTTTTATTTTTTAATAATCTCAATTAAATTATTCAAAAAATAATAATTTGAACACTATTACTAAAACTTATAAAGATATTCTTTTTACCAGATGTAATGCTTCAATTTCAATAAAAAATCATAAGAAATGCAAAAAAAAAAAAAAAAAAAAAAAAAAAAGAAGAAAAAGATATAATTTTTTTATGAGTATATATAGAAAGAAGGATAGTTTAAATAGATTTTAACAATAATTTCAAACCATATTACGGTAGGAATGGATAATATATTACGTTTAGCTGACGATAGGGACATGTCGTAAAAACTAAATCTCGTGAGAGGTTCCTATAATTTTTGAAATGAGAGGGTGTTTCTGTAATAACCGTTTTATACAAGAAGGTGTTTTATGTAATTTTTTCTAAACAAATAATTATTTTGAAAGTTAATTTCATTTTCTACTTTAGTGGATCCTTATTCTTATAAAAAATACTTAAACGAAACATGCCTATGCATAGGAACGACAAAAATATTTAATCTGCTTCGAATTGAGTGAAAAATTCTCGATTCGCAGGGGACAAGTTTTGGTGATTCGGGGTGAATTATGGGTCGGATCGGATTGGATCATGTGTGCCCCGATCCGATCTCGCCCCATTTAAAAAATAAATAAATGGAATAAATAATAAATAGATGAAAGATTTCGGGTAGGAGTTTAAATTGCAATTTAGAAGTGGCCTTACTTAAACAATTTTGTATTCCAATTGATTCCATTTTGTGGAAAACACAGCCGCCTAGGAAGAACAATCGAGAAACAAGAGAAAAGAAGGAGAAAATAAAAAGAAAAAGAAAGAAGAAGAAAAATACTAATGTTTGTTTCAATGTTTGTTTAATTTTTTGATTAACAATTGACAAAAAATAAAAAATAATAATTCATGAATCAATCTGCGGATCATCGCTTTGATCCACTCCGACCCGCACAACCCCAAGAAATGGCGAATCAATTGGCGAATTTGGATCTCCTATAATTATTGCAGGGCGAATACGGATCAGGCCGATCCAATTCGAATATATCCCGTTGCCATCACTACATATGCCACGGAGCCACCTTGATTTGTTAATTATATTTCATATTAAGGCCCCGTTTGTTTTTAATTAAAATTTTGCTAAAAAGTTAAAGTCAAAGTCAACAATTAATTTTAATCACACATTTCATTGACCCATAATTTTTTAACCACACATTTCATCAACTTTTATCAAATTTTCTAAAAAATCTAATTTTAATCAAAATCAAACACACCCTAAAGTATATAATGATGGAAACTGTTTCTCTTAACAATGTATATGACAAATAATCACAATCCTTAATTTCAATCAATCTAAGACTCTAGATGTATTAAAATATTTATTGGGATTTGTTTGGATGTTGATATAAGGATTTTAAAGATGCGAATACATCTAGACCGTTAGATTAATTGAAATTAAATATCGTGATTATTTGTCAAATACATTAATATAAGGAACGGTCCCCGTATATAATATGTCATTTATCTTATTATTTAACAAATTATGATTAAAAAAAAATCTACTTTTTTTTCAATTATTATTACACTTTCCACTTTAAACCTATACAAAATTTAAAGATTTGCATTAGGTGAGCTGGACACTGACTTTCTCCACTTTGATAAATTATATAACAGGAATCAAAGTGAAAAAGAAAAAAAGAAGAAGACTCCCACCTTTAAGGCAGACAGTTGTAATAAGGGCATCTCCAATACAAGTGCGGATTACATTAACAAATGTGTCACATTATTTTAAATTATTTATGTGGTCAAAAAAAATTAAAAAAAAAAGAAGAAGAAGACGATGTGCTAGACATTCTTTATTCATTTTTTTTATAATTAATGTCTATCGAAATGTGTGCTATACCTTTTTTATTTAATTTTTTATAATTTATTTTTATCATAATATGTGTTAATCATCATTTATTTATTTATTTATAATCTATATGTCACTCTCTTTTACACATGTAGACTATAATTTTTTCAATATACAACTCTATTGAAAATGCTCTTCTTTTCTGTCTCTATTTTATTTGTCACGTGTACAATAATCTATATTATTGCATTGAAGATGTTCTAAAAAGATGTTTATTTAAAATTAACTGTGATTTTCAGCTCTAATCTTGTAGAAAGTGAAGGGTTTTTTGTGCAGAATAATCCTAAATAAGGTGACTAGGCTTTGTGATTTTCTTGCTTTTCAAATGTCTATGTATTATTGTGATCAATAAGATAACGCTTTATCATAATCATCTCCAAAAATGCTCTTTATTTTAAAGATTGTATTTTTCAATATAAAAAGTACTTTAAAAAAGTTGAAAATAAAAGTGCAAAGTCCAACAACACTACTCTATATAGTTATTCTTAATACCGCTCCTGATCACCTGCCCATTGTGGGGTAGAACTTTCTCGCCCACTGTGAAGTGTTAGCGGTGGGGACAGTTGATGAAAAAATTATTTTTTCATCAATCGTCAACAGTGGGCGAAAAAAAAATTATTTTTTCATCAATTTGCCGGTGGGCGGAAAATTTTACGCCCACACGAGTGTGTGATCGCCCGATTCTTAATCATGTTTATTACAAATAATTATGATCCATCATTTTTCTTCATTTTCTTTACTAGCTTCTTTTCGAAGAAGTGCATAAGAAGTTGTGAAATCATAAGCAAAAGCGTTAAAAATAGAATAATAGTATCTATCACCTACTACCGTTATCATCATCATTGTAGGTGGCAGTAGACCCTCACTGTCCAATAGAATTGTGATTCATATTAATGTATTTTTAATAAACCCGGGGCCCACTACTAGGGGTGTAATCAATATGGTTTGTTCTTTTTTTTTTTTTTTCAAACACATTTTCAAATAAAATCGTTTAATGGCTTGGGAAAAACTTAAACCTAAAACAAACAACTTGGTCTGATTTTAAACTATGATTTAGTCAGATATTTTTCTTCTTATTTATTTCACATCACTAGTTAATTGATTATAAAATATCTTTATATATATCGACTATAAAATAAAACAAAATATATATATCAAACTATATATCTAATTACCAACAAAATCACAATAAAGTTACGACAAAAACCACGATACAATGTTTCGTTTAGTGTTTTATGCTAAATTTTCTTAAATATAAAGTCAAAAACAACTCTATTAAATAAAATATAAAATCACAATACAACTTGATGCTCCCAATCAGGGCCGACTTTAAAATTTATATGCCTGAGTTGAACTTTAAAAGTTGGACTTTCAAATCGCATATGATTTATCTAAAAAACAAAGAAAAAACAATTCAATGATAAAAAAATTCAAGTTTTCAACCGAAGTCACCAACAATTCAACAATATATGTCAATATCCAACACCAACAAACAAACCAAATCAACAAAAATTCAAGTACAATCCAACAATTAACATCAACAAGAATAGTTAAGTCAACAATAATCCAAGCTTCTCACAATATAAAAAAATAATTATAGTTATTAGTTTAATTTCAATCAAACAAAAATCGAACTACAAATTTAAGAATTTGAAAAAAGGAAGAAAAGGGGGTTATCTTGTTCCGGTCAATATGGGAAAGGAAAAAATTGGCAAAAATAGGAAAATAAAAAGATAGGGAATTGGGTTTGTCTGTATACTTATTAGAGGCAGAGCTTATTTATGGGCGCTCAAATATTTTGGACCTGAGAGAAAAGTATTTTGGGCCTCATACAAAGTCCGAGCCGGCTTCCAACAACAACTTCACGATTCTTACTGTGTGAGAGTGAGTGTTTATGGGTTTTGCGGTGATTTATAAACTTTGATGTTTGCGCGTGAAAATGAGGGATTGGTGTATGAACGAGCAATTTGATGCAATTTGATGGATTGATTGGTTTCATCAAATGAGAGTTATTGCTAACAAGTGACCAATTACCAAAGTATCTATATTTAGTTTAAAACTCTACTTGGAGGTAAATATTGTAATTTTAGAAGTTAAGCCCTTGTACATTTTGAAGCAATAACTACTGAAAATTTAAATTTAAATTTATATTATTTTTCTATTTTTTGTTTTCAATTTGACTTTCCAATTTGACAGTTTTTTGCCTCCGTCATTAATCATTGTCACTTAGACTATAGATATATTGTATTACTCTTAAAATTAGTATATAAAGAATGAGTTTGACTCTCTATATTTAGAGAGTGAAATTCACTCTTTAATTTAAATTTCAATTATAAAGACACTATTGAACTAGTTAAAAATAAGAATGGATTCTCTAAAACAAAGAGAATGCGATAAATAAATGATGATAGAAATAATAACAGTTGCTATATGTTATCTGTTAATGGTGGCACGTCCTGGCACGCCCGCTTCAACGATTCACCCGCCTCAATAGGTCGTCCACCTAGTTGGTCTCATAGCTTGTCTCCTATAGATAAACAACAATAATCTAACTACCGTTAGGTTAGCCAAACAGGCTACCTGTAGAATGACAATTACCACCGATTATTGAGAAGACGAAACACCAGCAATTGGAAAGATAAAACATCCATCAACAATTGGAAAAATGAAACATTCCTCATTAACTCATAGTAATAAATGAGATAAAGGGACACCCGTTATTAAGGACCATTAAAGGCCATAACCACAGGCCATCACTATAAATAGAGGCCAACCCCCAAGATAAAAAAAGAAAAGAAAAAACTCTCATACACTTCATATGGTTATTCTACATATCTAGTTTTAATCATATACTGATTATCACACCGAAATGGACACTTGGAAAAGAAGCTCCACCACTATCGCGGCTGCGCTCAAAGGAGGATAACATATTTATCATCATTTGGCACCGTCTGTAGAAAACCGCACAAGAAGTCATTGCTCGAACTAGAAGAGCTAGGAATGTAACCGCTCCACCAGTCCCCGTTGGGGATATAGACACTGAGTCTAACGCTGCCACTAATCACCCATAACAAGAATTTGCCTTTGCCGCTCAACTTGCGACACTGCAAGCTCAGGTGGTGGCCTTAACGGCTCTACTCCAGGATCGGAACGCTGAGGTTTCTCAGCCACTACAGGGTCCTAACCTTCCGCCGGTAGGATCGTTACCATCAGGGGCTCTACCCCAAGGTCCTAGCCCTCCACCGATAGGATCCTCAACGCCATGGGCTCATCCACAGACTCCTAATTTTTCAATAGTGGAAACACCGCCAACGGCAACTCCACCGCTGGCTCCAATTTCGTTAGCTCCACCTTCCGTACCCACTTCCATTCATTGACATTTGGCTCAAATCTACATTGGGGGCAATCGTCATGGATGCCTACGCCTACACTGGTTGAGACACTAATGTTAAGCCTGAAACAACGATTAGAAGACATGATGAGTCGCAAAATAGCTAATGCCATGTCTAACAAAAGTAGTAGGCAACAGTCTATGTTGTTGGAATAAAATTATTTTTTCTTAGAAGTGATGGCAGATTGGCAGTCCCCTTGTACGAGACTTCATACATCCAAAGATAGAGAAATACGACGGATTCTCTGATCTTGTCAATCACTTCATGGCTTTTGTTGACTTGATGAGGTTGCAAGCCACCCTGATGCGATTATGTGCAAGACTTTTCCGCCAACACTTAGGCGGGAGGCCAGGATTGTGTTCGATCCGTACATTTGATGATTTTTCCAAAAAAAAAAAAAAATTAGGCGAAGCGAGCTCGCCCAATTCGATGCATTTGTATAACATGTGTTACATAATAACCACAAACATAACTTATAATCCTTTCAATTTCAATATTTGTAACAATTAATTACCCAATAAAAAGTTATAACATCTTTAGCAGTCAGTGTTACATAATGACCAAATGTATAACATGTGTTACATGATAACAAATTGTGTAACATAATCTGTATTCTCGTATAACAATTCAATCAAGAACATTTAAATATAAAATAGAGTGCTCAATCAAAATATTATATTAACATCAGTGTTAGACGGTGTGCTAGACATCATCCATTTATTTAATGTCTATCGAAATATGTGTTAAGTCTCTTTTATTTTAATTTATTTTTATCGAAATGTGTGCTAACGATTCTTTAATTAATTTTTTTTTAATTTATCTACCAATATCTCTTGTAAGTGAACCACAAAATTTCTAACCTACATCTCGATTGAAGATGCTATTTTCTCCGTCTTTATTATATTTGCCACATATACAACAATCTATATTGTTGCATTGGAGATTCTCATGTAACAATATTTATTGTAGAACGTTGTCCAACAACCGTCCAGTTTTAGACATCCTGTTAGATTAACTTCTACCCATTTCTTTATTAAATTGTGTCTATCTCTCTCATATATTTTTTCCTTTTCTTTCTTCATTCCACACTCTCTTTTTTTTTTTTTTTTTTTTTTTGTCTATCTGGCTACATAGATTTGTTAGAAAATGTCTAATAGTGGAAAGGCTCTTAAACCTGTATGGCACAACATAGACATGTAATTTCATACAGTTATACACTAGCACAATTCTTCACACTGGACATATAATTTGTTCATTCCATAATTTATAGTCTCTTGGTTGATAAATTTATGCTTATTTTCATTTTCATATAAATTAAAAATTATAAATATTGTAGTTGAAATAAGGGCAGATTAAAAATTTGTACTTTAAGACTGGACTCTTACTAAGAAAAAAAAATTCACAACTTTTTTTACACTATAAAAACACATTTTTCTGGCCCGGTCCCACCTCCTCTAAATCCACCCCTGGTTTAAGTCATAAAATTTACTTATATTTTTTTCTACCATATTTTTATATTGTAACGATATTTCATATTTATTGATAATAAGAAAATTGAACTATAATTTAAAACAAATAAATAAAAAGCAAGTTTACTTAATTGTTGACTTTCATTTTAAATTTTTAATAAAATTTTAATTGAAATCATCTTATTATCTACATATTATATAAAACTCATTACTTATAACTACTTATAAGTAGTGCTAAGCACCGATGATAGATGAGGCTAATGGGCCAGCCCCCGAAATTTGACGGGCCAAACAAAAAATTGGGTTGAGCTAGTTCTGACCCAATTTTACACGGACTCATATTTGTTAGGCCAATCCAGCCTGGTTTGTGTCAAAGGACTATTGGGTCAGCCCAACATAAATTTTTTAATTAATTTTAAAAAAAAAAACTTCAGATTCTTCCCCACTACCACTACCACTACCACCACCACCACCACCACCACCACCAAATTGGGATCGAGAGCGAGAGCCGGAGGAAGGGGGGACCAGCATGGAAACGAAATAATTAAAATTTAAAAGAAATTTAAATATTTAAACCTTCTTACTGTTGTTGAGGGTGGCTGCTCCTGTTTTACGCTTCTGTCTACTACAATCTTGTCTCACTGTTCTGAACCTAGTTCTGTTTCTCTAGTGCATGACGGTACTCTTTTGAACCTCTGGTCACTGACTGATCCGTACAAAATATGTTGTAGATAGAAATGTAAACAAGATGAAGGGGCAAACCAGATAGCTCACTTGGTTTTCATGAAACCGATGGGATTTTCCCTTATTTCGGCACCGGCATGCTCACGGCGTTCGAAAATAGGAGAAATTCCCTTTGTTCTTTGTTCCAAATAGAACCGGTGGTGGTGGTGGTGGTGGTGGTGGTGGTGGTGGTGGTTGTTTGGGTCAAAAATATTTTTTCTTTGGGGCGATCCAGTTCAAATTTCTGTTAGTCCGTTGGGTTAGTTGTCTTGGTTTAATTGGCCCGATTTTTACTTGATCAATTTTTATGCGTGGTCGGCCAGTTTTGATTTTGAGTTATTTGGGCCAAATTTATTTTGCCACCATTAAATGACGATTATTTATACGCCTATTCAATATATATTTAATTTATATATTGAATATGTGAGATCCACTATTATCTTATAACTATATAAACCAAGAAAGATCTCCAACGCAACAACGCTCAGCCTAATATAATGATTAAGTGGATGGGACAAAACTGATGTGCCAACATTTATTGTAGAAAGTCGTCCAACATGCCATCTAATTTTAGACCTCCTGTTAGACACATTCTACCTATTTTTTCATTAAGTTGTGTATATCTCTCTGATCTATTTTTCTTCTCTTTTCACTTTCTACATTCTCTCTCCTCATTTCTTTTCTCTCTCTTACTTCCTAGATTTTTGTAGAAAGTGTAGCACTGTGGATGTTCTAAGCAATAAGTACTTAAAAACATATCCAAACAAGCACTAAATTAAAAGCATTAGATTGACTATTTATTTTCTTGGTCTACGAGATGACACAAACAGTCACCTCTATTCTAGTAAAAGCTGCTATAAAACTAGAGTTTGATAATTACCAGCCTTCTGGACTCCTGGTTTCTCACGATCTGCCACGAATTTATATATACATATATAGATAGATACAGAGAGAGAAAAGAGAGAACAAAGAAAAAGAAAAAATGGGAGTTCCTTCGTTTTACAGATGGCTGGTGAACAAGTATCCAAAGATAGTGGCTGATGCCATAGAAGAAAAGGGGGAGTTCATAGATAATAATTTGCAGAACAAAAATGGAGAATTTGACAATTTTTACATAGATATGAATGGAATAATACATCCCTGTTTTCATCCAGATGATCAGGTATGTACTTCTTTTCTTTTTTCCTTTATTTTTTTTTGAATTTTCCTGTACAAATTTATGTCGTAGTGTTCTTCATTTTCAATTCCTTAGTAGTATTTTACATCTTTTTGTACTTATTTTTCTTTACTTCTTATTGGCTTGTTGAATTGCCCTTTTACTTTACTCTCCGTTAAGCTATCCACTCGTGATTATTCAGTCCTTTTATGGCATGTTTGGCCAGACTTCGTTGAGGAAGAAAAATAAGTTGAAATGAGTTGGACCAGATATTGTTGAATCACTTGATCTAAAATCTAAAAGTTAAGCGGATAAATAGGGTGGACACATGTATATCATTTGATATAAATAATGTTTTCAACACGCCCCTCAAGTATTGGCGGGATTTAGTTTTTCCTTACCAAAGCCAAACACGGACAATTCATTTAAATGGGTGGCAACGAGTGTTGAAGGGTTGCAATTTGCAAATAATTAAAGAAAATTCTGTTGAGATATAATGTAGACCATGTGAATGGGCACCAGGGTATGGAAGTTTTTCCATTTTTTTTTTAATTGCATTTTACTGCAGTATTTATGTATTATAATTCTGAATTTTGTGTTCTTGTTTTCAGCTTTTTCCTCCCACAACAATGGATGAAGTAGTCGACAATATCTGTCGGTATATTGATCGACTTTTCAACATAGTAAGACCACGCAAGCTTTTATATCTAGCCATAGGTGAGTAATGATCTCTCTTTTTTAATCTTCTTATAAAATCTGCTGCATATTTTCATTAGATGTGAAGGAAAAATACTTAAATTTTGCTAATTTTAGTCAATTCAAGCTTGTTTGGTTAAACTTTTTTGTAGATTATAAGTTGTGGATCCTACGGAATTTGCGGACAAAAATGATATTTGACCAGCTTTATAAGTGCTTATTTTAACAAGTTTTAGTTGTGAAAGCTCCAAACACTAGTATATTTGTGAAAGCTCCATTGAATTGCTTAGTTAGTAGACAGTTTTATTAATTCTTACTGGCATATAGAGGTTGCTTGGTTCTGAAATAAGAACATCTTTTATATTTCAGAGAGCATATATAAATTTAGAAAGTACTCCCAATAGCCTCTTTATTTTTAACACTTCTCCCATAAGTATTTATTATTTTTCCTTATATTTTATTTTTACATTTTTTCTCCTAATTATTATATAATTTCCCTTTATTTTTCTTTATTTTATTTTGTATATACTATTTAATTTAGTCAACACGAGTATTGAAAATTGGAATTCTTGAAATGTATTTAATTATAGTGAGTGGTCTATTTTAAAAAGTTAATTTAGAGAGTCTCTTGGAATATAATTTTAAGAGTGGACTCTCTAAAATAAAATAAAGAGCATCTTAGGTTTAAAGAGCGCAAGAGATGCTCTAACACTCCAATCTTATAGTGGAAACTTCCTTGACAGCTTTTGAGTTACAATTTACATAAACTTTTTCTCAGCTGGATAGCAAATTTCATGCCATTTATGAATCTTCTTCCCCATTATATAGAAAATGATTCATTATAGCTCATAAAGAACTTTCCTTGGAGGTTCAATAACTTATAGTGTATAAAATGTTCCGACTTTAAGATCAATCAATGGCTTGTACAACAACGGTCAATTTTTTTTCTTGTTGACTTTGAACTCAGTGAATAAAAGCTTAAATCTTTCTCTAGGAATTGGGTGCTCAATTTTAATTGTAGGACCTGTCCATGCCAGCCAGGCTGATCATTGGTGCTTATGTGCTGTTCATTGACACCCTGTTTTCAGTGTGTTGCATAATCCCTGCTTAAGTAGTGATTGTTTTCAAAATTTAAAATCAACAATGTATTACTACTTGAGCTGCAAAATAATTTTATAGCTAATGACTTGGCATTTGATACAGATGGGGTGGCACCACGGGCAAAGATGAATCAACAACGGGCTAGACGTTTTCGGGCTTCGAAGGACAACCAATTAGCCGTTGGAATCTTATCGTTTTTTGTTTTTTTATTTTTTTATTTTAGTATTTGCATATATTTTCCAGTATCCTTTTAAGGATCTTGTTCTTACTAATGTTTCAATCTCTACAAGCTTCTTTCTGTTTATTCTGTACTTACAAATCTTTTATTCATATAACATCTAGGAGGAAATGGAAGAAACATTGAGAAAACAATTCGAAAAGGAAGGAAAACCAGTATTGCCAAAAGAAGAATCACAGTTTTTGATTCAAATGTTATCACGCCTGGAACGGAATTTATGTACACGCTATCAAAGAAACTTGAGAGCTACATCAGGCAGCGGATAAGTGGCAGTGCAGCCTGGAGTAATATAAAGGTTTTTGAAAAATTTGTCCTGTGGGTTTTATTTCAAGGCAACAATTCATATTCCTTTCTGCTAAAGATTGACTAAAGCAACAGTTTATCCATGTTTTTAGGTTATTCTTTCCGATGCTAATGTCCCTGGTGAGGGTGAACACAAAATTATGTCTTTTATACGTGCCCAGCGTCTGTTGCCAGATTACAATGCAAATACCCACCACTGCCTCTATGGCCCGGTATGTATGAGAACTTACTTTTAGTGTAATTTGATGCGAGCAATTTTCTGGGAAAAAATGTGTAAAAGTTATGCTATTTAAGTACCCTTTCGACTTTGCCATTTCTTTGTATCATAGGATCTAACTTCATTGCATTTTAATGCAGGATGCGGACCTGATTATGCTTGCATTGACCACCCATGAGATATATTTTTCTATTATAAGAGAGGTTCCATTTTTAAGCATGCTTTTACTGGTGTCTTTGAAAAAATTATTGATTCCAACTTAAATATGTTCATGAGCTTTCAAAATTGCGAGTACATAATTGATGTCGTACATGTTACGTTGAATCAAAAAAATTTGAATATTGAACTTTATTGTGTAGGATTTGCTTGTCCGAGAGGAACCACTTTGCCGTGTATCAGCTCTTGAACATACTGTTCATAGAGCTGAAGTTTTAAGTTTGGAAAAATCTTCAGTACTCGACGAAGCTGGTCTGACAGATGTTAAAAGATCTATGCAGTCGAATAAACGCTGTAAACCATACCAGGTAGCATCCACGTAAATAGCATTTATCATGTTAATATGGATGCAGTAATCAGAAATTTGTTTAGTTGACTTAATTTTTCCGGACTGTGTAGTTTCTCCATGTTTGTGTACTGAGAGAGTACCTGGAGCTGGATATGGATATTACCGATCCTCCTGAGAAATTTGTGGTTGAATTTGAAAGGATAGTAGATGATTTCATCTTCATTTGTTTCTTTGCGGGGAATGATTTTCTTCCGCATGTGCCTAGCCTTGAGGTCCACGAGGTTTTCTTTTTATCTTTTGTAGTTAAAATTAATAAATAATATAAGATTTAATGATTAAGGTGCTACAAGTTACTTGTAATTAATAATTAGAAGACTTTTTCTTATTGCAGGGTTCTGTAGATCTGTTGATGCATGTCTACAAAAAAGAATTCAAAAAAATTGGAGGTTATTTGGTCGATGTGCAACAGGTAATTACTATCTTCCACTGTTGTACACTCGTGATTTGTTGTGTAGTGAGGACTCGTTGACCGCCTGTTTGGCTAACTGAAAAGAAAAACCACTGAAGTCACATTTAAATAACTTACTGCTTCCAAACATGTTAGATATATGTTACTTTTTACTTTTAATGAAAATAGTTACTTTCATTGAAAATAACTTTTGTCTTACTCTCAAATTAAGTAATTTACTTGTATCTTACTTTGACCCACAACAAAGAGATTTATTTTATAACGTACTTATTTACTTATAAATAAAGTTATTTAGTAAGTAACTTTTTAAGCTTAGCAAACATCTTGTATGGTGGCATTTGTAACAGTTGAACGAGAAAAATGCCTGCTACATCAAGCTGAAAAGAGTCGAGAAGTTCATACTTTATGTTGGTCAATATGAGGACCAAATATTCATGAAAAGATCTCGGCTGAGGGACAAAAAATTGAGGCAGATTTTATCAGATAGTACGGATGATGTAAGTGTGGATAATTATCTTTGTATTTGATCAAATAATTATTTATGCTATAAATTACTTCTTAATGGAATTAAATTGGACGATAATGTTTATCCAGCAAATTGATGAAGGGGAAGAGAACGGGAAAGGAGATTCGGCGAATAGTGTTACTTCTGATGCCTTCTTTGATATAAATCCTGTATCGAGCCAGATTGATCAACAAAGTGTCGATAATTCAGAAGTATGACCTTTATTTATTTATTTATTTAAAAATAATTCCCTCTTTAAATTCTTTTGAAGTGCAACAAGACTTTTAGTCAGCTAAATTTATTTATTCAACACAGTCATCATTTTTAGACTTCATCCCACTTTTCCTTTGGTAATTTTCCCCATTTTTTCCCAGATTTTAATGATTCTATTCTCTTGCTACATATTACATTCTGGTTGTGCTTCTTTATTTCAGATTCTACATAATACAAAAGAGCTGAAACAGAAGTTGAAAGACCAAATTCGAGGCTTAGCTGATACTTTCAAAAATGGTGGTCTTGGAACAGACAAAGTCAGTAAATTGTACTTAGCATATCTCTCCGGCCTCATATTTCTTTTTCAGCAGTCTGCTTGTGTAGGACAATTATTTGTATTCGTATTTCTTTGTATTCTGTTACAGGTGAAATTAGGCGTACCTGGATGGAAGGAAAGATACTATAAGGAGAAATTTAATGCTGAAAGCCCCGGGGATATTGAAACCACGAGAAAAGAAGTGGTATATTAAAATTTAAATGAGAATGTTTAGCTAAGCTTAAAAATAAGTAAAATTTACTTAAATTTCGATGAGTTCTTATTTAAGTAAAAAAGCTGCTTGCTCGAAAGTACGCCACTTACTTTGAAAGTAACCCCCGGCAAAATAAGTAACTTGTTTTATATCCCAGGAGTTGATTGGTGTAGCTTTCGGTATGTAACGAATTCTACATTACGTCCTGATTAAAGACAGGATAATTTAGCATTATTTTTCGTGAAATATATTTACCTACATCATTACAATCATTGTTTGTAGGTCAGAAAGTACGGTGAAGGACTCTGTTGGGTTATCCTATACTATTTTTCTGGAGTTCCTTCGTGGACATGGTAAGAAATTTCTTTAGTAAATACGGCAATTTCTCTCATACTGGTATTGAAATACGTAAAATTCTCATGATATTCTATGGCAGGTTTTATCCATACCATTATGCTCCATTTGCATCAGATTTCAAAGGACTTTCACAACTCCAAGTAAATTTTCGGAAAGGATTGCCATTTAAACCATTTGATCAACTCATGGGAGTCCTTCCACCTAGAAGGTAATTTTCTTTGATCTTTGCTTTTATAATATTTATAATTTTCATATTGATTTTGTCTTACAAAATTTATTATCTGAAAACAAAATTGTGCAGCGCACATGCACTTCCTGGATCATACAAGGGGCTCATGATTGATGATAGTTCCAAGATAATTGACTTTTATCCTGCCGGTAAGTCCTGTCCTCTGTACATGACAATGAGGGATTTACTGGAAGGAAACTCCTTATGATTTTTCTTTCCTTTTTTTATTGTTTAGAATTTGAGACGGATATTGACGGAAAAGATACATGTGGCAGGTTTGTGTACTGCTTCCTTGTAGAATTTTCACAGTTTTGATACTCAATTTATCGTCATGGAAGTAGTTTGTTACTTTTGTTAATACTTCTTTTTGTCCTTATTCCAATAGGCTATAAGCAAGCTTCCTTTCATAGATGAAGAGCTTCTCTTAACTGAGACGGTCAAAGTTCAGAAGGAATTAAAGGTATCACAAATTTGAGCATGTGTGGCTTAGTGCTTGCTTGGTCATGATTAAAAGCTGTTTTTTTAAAAAGTAGATAAAGTAGGAACTACAATTGTTGTGTGAGACTTACAATTTGTTTATTTTGAGCCACAAAAAGTAGTGGGCCCCAATACTTATAAGCACTTATAAGCACACCCCCAAACATGTGCTAAGTTTAAAAGCAAGTCAAACTTACTTTTCAAGTAACTTTTATAGCCCAGCATGTTTGGGTTTTCTTATTATAAGTTACTTTTTTTTTTCTTAGTTTTAAGTGAAATTTTTTTGTTATTTTGATGGTAAGGCAAGTGTCAAGATGAGTAGCTTACATTTTTACAAGTCTAACCAACAAAATGACTATTTTACCCTCAATAATAAATCAAAATTAAAACATTATCCCTTATCCAATCATAGCTATATTGCATTAGAACATAATGGATTGTTTGGTCATTTGAAAGTTTTGCTCTCACTAAAAGGTAACTACTTGCCAAACATAAATCTTCTTATAAGTACAATTTATCCAAAACATAATATAAAGTAAAACTTGCTATTTTTTTTAAGTGAACTTGCAAGTTTTAATGAATATGTTTCATGTAGTATGCCTTTTTTCACTTTTTTCACTCAATTTTTCTCTTTTTGGGTATTGATATTAACTTGATTTCAAAACTTTATTCCTATTTATAGGATTTTGAGATAATGAGGAACACGGAGAATCCTGATAAGCTTTTTGTACGAAGCTCAAGCAAATTTGGTCGAGAGATCAGATCGTGCTGTGGAAGTTTCTCTATGGAGGAAGACAGTGCAATTAAGATAGATAGTATTTTAAGGTATTGTGGATTTCTTTGTTACTTCGAGCATGTTTCGCCAAGCCTAAAAAGTTTTCTCATTTTATTTATCAAAAATAAAAAATAAGTTACTTATTTTGACAGCAAATAAGTATTACTTTCAAACCAAATAACCTTTTTAGTAAAAAAGTGAGAATAAAGTAACTTAGCCAAACATGCTGAAAATATAGCGTACTATTCAACAACCGTTAACTCGGGCAGATTATCCACTTGTATCATATTGTTTAGTGAGCGAATCAACAGTTGTATGCATCTGATATCTGAGGATTCCAATTTAGCTGAAGTTGATAATGAGGATTACGAGTGCACTCCAACTGTTCTGTAAGCCTGGAAATTTGATCTGTGCTTATAATACCTCACTTCTTTTCCATTTTTGTCTCGTATATTCTTATTTTTTCTATTTCTTTTACGATCCAGATGTGTATTATATGAGACCCCTCCACATAGTCGACCTATCCCGAAGCTTTTACCAGGTGTAAAAATCCCAGATTATAAGGTAAAATATTTATATTCATGGTGATGATCCCGCCTTTTATTGGAAATTTTTTCATTTATTGGATGTATATTTTCAGACCGTCTACGAAGCAGATATACCTGAAACGAATCTTTGGCATGAACACTGGGGCAGCAATTCCCATTACAGGCAAAGGTTTGTCAATTCAAATTCCGCCTCAGAATTCTCTTTTTGCCTTTTCTCCTGAATGTTTTGCTAACTACAAGGATATGACGACATACAGGGTTCATTATCAAGAAAGGCCGAGAAAATTGAACAGTCAAGTCGAATCTAAACACTCAGTTCCTGGGGTGATTTATAAAGAAGCTGGTACTGGATTCAGTTTCGGTAGAGCCAAAAACTCAGCTCATGATTCCCAAAGGCATGGCAATTTTCCTAGGCATGCTGTAGGCAGACCTCTTGATCGAAATTCGTCGCCTTTTCCTTCTGATGCTACAGTTCCTATGGTTTCAAGTCGAGGTTCGTACTCGAACTCCAGAATAAGGAATGTTCAACCATCTGTTACCAACCATTCAAGACATGGCGACATTGGAAGTCTTCGAATATCATCAGCACCAATGAACAACAATTTCTGGCCGTCGAATACCATGAGTTCATCGAATGCAGGTAATTATTCAAGATTGCATAATCATCCGACTGCATCTCCGCGTGGTCAAGTTTGGCGTGGATGGCAACAAGTGAATACTAGCCAGAATTGGCGGCACAATCAATCTATGTCAACTAACTCCACGGCCCGGGGGGGTTATCAGAGAATGTCTTCAGAGAACACTAGCCAAACATGGCAGCATTACCACTCTACGTCAACCAACTTCACGGCCCGGGGTGGACAGCCCCGGGGGGGTTATCAGAGAATGTCTTCAGAGAACACTAGCCAAACATGGCAGCCTTACCAATCTACGTCAACCAACTTCACGGCCCGGGGTGGACAGCAGAGAATGTCTACAGAGAACAGTAGCCAAGGATGGCAGCACTATCAATCGCTGTCAACCAACTCCATGGCCCGGGGTGGACAGCAGAGAATGTCTACAGAGAACACTAGCCAAACTTGGCGGCACCCGATGTCAACCAATTCCACAGCAGGCAATGGGAGAGGCCGGGGTTTTCCTTAAACTTCTAAGACATGAGGTGCATTGAGGTAGTTCAAGCAGTTGGAGGCACGATCACTGCTAGTCGAGAGAAGTTGATTCTTGCCTGCCATCCTCAAAAGCTCTCTTTCCTCGACTACAACGATAAGCAAATCTGAGTTCGACTTTTGTAAGATCAAGGACAATGGGGAAGGGTGTATAGATACTTTTTGCATAAGGAAGGTTGTGAAATGAAACACTTTTTTGTGTGGAAATTTTGTTTGATATATAAATCAAATTAAGCAACATAGATGGTTATTTTCTGTCCTCTTTGACAGTGTGGTCGATCTGTTTAGTCTTGAGTTTGCTTTGTTTGTCTTCCATCAAGTATTTTATGCTCAAGACAAAATTAAACTTCATTTTTAAATTTAGAGTTGGTTACATGAAATATTCTAAAAAAACTATGTGGGGGAAGACTAATTTGATAATTTTAAATTTATTTATGTTTGTTATTTGTTTTTCCTATTTTATATTCAATTTGTTTTTCTTGTTTAGTTTATTTAAGTTGATAGAATCATATTTTTGTGCGACATTAATTGGAAAAATTGGACAGAAAGTTGTTAGGAGTGATCATCTATATGAATTATTAAAAGGTTAAGAATGGTATATGCTAATTGAAAAAGGCTGGGAACCTACTATGTAATTTACCTTGGTTCTATTTGTTTATTCTTCATTGCTACATTTATGGAAATACTCAAAGCAAAAGGATTCTAACAATTACGTTACTCTAATGTCAATCAAGTAAACATATTTCAATTTTGTTCAATAGGATAAATATACTTTAATTTGATCTCAATTAAAGTAATTTCGTCAAATTTCGTCATTAATTGATTTTCACGACAGTGATTTTCGTATGTCTATATGATATAGAATTAGAGATACCTTGTTTGAGATAAAATTAAGTGTAGTTATTCGATTGAAAATAATTGAAGTAAAATTCTTAATTGAAACAAATTGAAGTGCAGTTACTTGATTGACAATTATCGCGAATGAAATTTACCCCGTTTTTTTTTTTTTTTTTCTTTTTACGTTTCGTACATTTTTTGTACATCTCAAACATTCCGTATATTCCATGCAGTTTTGTACATCTGCACATTTCCGCACTTTGTTTTATGTTTTGTGCATTTCACAAGCTAAATTCTATTCGTGGTAAGTGTATTTTCGCTCAAATGTCAATCAAGTAATTATACTTCGAATTGTTTCGATCATGTTACTATACTTCAATTTATTTCAATTGGATAACTACTCTTTAATTTTGTCACAATTAAGATAATTTCATCCAATTTTGTCATTAATTGATTTTCACGTTAGTGATTTCTGTATGTCTAAGTGATAGAATTGGATGGACTTACTTTAATTGATATTAAATTAAAGTTTAGTTATCTGATTGAATAAAATTGAGCATAATTACTTAATTGACGTGGAAGTAGAATTACAATTACCGTGAGTATAAAAACACACAAATCAAATACTCATAAATTGTATTGAGAATTTGATAAAATCAAATCTCTTAACGTTGTACTTCATTACATAGAAGAAAACATATATATATTTTTATCCCATCACAACATTTTATAGAAATTGCAAATTACCTGCAATTAAAGAAAAATAACAAAAATAAACATAATTTCCAAGAAAATGAAAAGGTACCATTATGACAACCTAAACGACGGAATATTGAACCCACACTTTGTTTCGAGTTTTGTTCAGAATCTCATTATCACTCGAAAAAACAATATTATTTCCCAAATATGCATCCTTGAGCCGATCGAATGATCCCCTAACACGGTTTCAAGGAGCAGTGAATTCCCACCATATAGCATCGTCATTACCCAACTTTTAATGTTCAAGAAGTTTATGAACTTTGGTACTTAAATCAAACAACGTTTGTGTCATTTGCATGACTGTTTCATGAATCCAAACCTTTCATTCCTCAGATCATACTCTACATGAAAATTCTGCATCTGAAAATTTCCCAATATTACAGATGGCCCACCAATCAGTTCTTGTCCCAAGAAACTATTGGCTGTAACCATAGTAAAACATGTAACCAACACTTTATCATCACCAGCAGTGAAAAAATAGTTTTCCAATGGCAACTCCATTTCTGCACCACCCTTAAAATGCAATCTCAGTTGAGGAATTTCAACTGTTTTATGCCCCGAAATATCGAAACATGGCCTTAAACCTGTCTGTTTTTCGATGTTTTCAGCTCTTTCGTAGTTTTTTACTTGCTCGACAAACGCGTTCATAACGAGCTTAAACACGGCTGGATTCATGTAAGTAAATGTGGATCCTGAATCCACTATAGTCCCTCCATTGCCATTCGAATCTGCTGATAAGTACTCGTAAGGAACTTTAACTCTCTGCCTTCCAACCGTGATTTTCCTCAAACCAACATAGTAGTAGTTGGATAACGCAATATTTCCAGGACTCACCGCGTTTTTCAGAAGTGGAGTGTAGCTTAAATTTCCAGCCTTTTGATCAGAATTCGACTCGCTGTCCATGGATAGAATGCTACTTGTATCTGTGTTGTCAAACTTGTGGGAAAGAAGACAGTAAGAAAATTTCTTGAGGCCTAATTGGCTAGGCAATGAAGAAAGTCCCCGGCCGAAGCCAGCTACTCCGGCTGGTTGGTGCGACGAAAAGAGTGAGCAGCCTACGATAAAATTCGGTATTCTCTTGTCAGGCAGATCAAGTGTTTCAACCATTGCTATACCACCTGTGGAGCCTAAACCATAGAGAATTAGATAAGGTGGGCAGATTTGTGTACAATTTGTTTTATAAGAATCAAATGCAGTGTGAATCCAACGACATTTCGGGTTCTGACATCCTAGAATCTTGGCAGAAGAAGACTGTTTAGGAATGAATGATGTAATAAAACCTGAGCCAGTGGAAGAAACTGTACAGTTTCTACACACATAGTGTTTGGTACAAGGAAACCAAGAAAAGCTGCTGCCAGTGTCCATGATCAAAGGAATTGATTGGGGTGGAGTGCCAAACTTGAGAGAAATGGAGTAGGCTCCACTGTAGGGGAAGAGGGGGGTGGTGGAGAAAGATCCATTTTTGGTAATTTTAAGGTTGTGGGCTCTGGCTACGGAGGCAGAAGCCAAGTGTTTGAGCTTCTGGTATGGATCTGAATAAGGTTTTGTGTTGACAACTGAGATGGGAATTGCAATGCTTGTAGGTGATGAAGAAATTAAAGGTGAGAAGAATGAGAGGAGAACAAGAAAGAACAGGAAACAAGAAAAAGCCATACGATTATTTTCAGGTTTTTGTGTTAAGTTGGAGGACCAATGTTGATTTAAGCACCAGACTGTGCTGATCCCAGCTGTAGTGGCCCTTATCCAAATAAAAATAATACTTTTTTTGTATATATATATTTTCTTAAAAAATCAATAAATTTGTTAAGCTAGGGCCAAGGGTAACCCGATACTTTTCTACTCAAAATCGACCTGAAATACACCTCTAATTTTGGCAAAAGCTAAATTCTTAAAAAGCACGCCAAGAAACATTGCTTTTGTGAGTCTCAATGGTTGAGGTAGTCTCGGGTTTCGATAAGAACAGAAGTGTAGGGGTCGAATCCTACCTTGGTATGGATTGACCCTCAGAACGCAAATGAAAAACATCTTTCAACCCTGCTCCACTGAAACACATCCTGCAATTTACATTCTCAACCAAAGCTCCAGGACAAGGACGGTGGGATCCTCATGGTTGAGGTTCAATTTTTTTTTTTTTTTTGTGAGTCTCACAAACTAACACTAACGTAATTTCTATGTGAGGATACCTCTTCCACGAACAATTTTAATATTAGTTTTCTCTTCTTTTTTTCATTCATCAATAATTCAATATTGATGATATGGATCTTGCATATTTGGGGCTGCTAAGGTACCAAAAACTGTCACTTGGCACGTGATTAAATATTGCTAAAATAGCATTCAATGTCTACAGAAGTGGGCAGTAGCCGTTGCCAAGATTAATGGTCATCCTGACATTGGATTCTGTTAATAAATATTATTTTATTTATTTACTTATCAAGGGTAGAATAGTCTTTTCAACTTAGACTATATATATCTTATTTGTAATTAGGTTTTTACCAAGACTTTGTATTGCTTTTCATAATGTGCATGAGGAACCCTAAGCCTCCTCCTATTCTGTTTGATTGTTATTGATCTTTGTTTGTTTATTCTACAATATTTAACACAGTATCGAGCTAGGAATAATGGGTAGGTGTTTAATCTCAAACACAGTTTTCGCGGATCCACGTTATGCATATATACTGTCAAATACTTGATTTAATTGACAATAGCGAAGGCAATGTGTAAAACACTATTTCCTTATAGGTAGAAAATCTAGGAACTTTGTTTAGAAGCATAGATGAGTGTTCTAATGCTGAATCCATAAGACTCCCCACCCCCCACCCCCACTCCCACCCCCACCCCACCCCAAAAAAAAAAAACGCGCGCGCACCAACCAATTTCATATAACAAGAATATCAACATGCTGCAGTTTATTTGTACCCAACCCATTCCAGGCCCAGAACACTCTTACTCAGTGGAAATCATCAGCAAGTATGATCCTTTTCAGTTCCAGATATAAGTTTCTTTTGTTTTTCATATTTGGAAACAGTGCCTAGAATACCTAGTTCCATTTGACTTATTCCTTCTGCAAGTGTTTCAATACAAGACAAATTCCTTTGATATTGAGTGCTTACATAGAAAAAGAATTTTATAATTAACCTAAGAATATATCAAGTCCGCGAATGATACATTTAGCAAAACATCAGGGAAAAGAAACATATATATGTAAATGGAGTAGAAGACGAAAATTACTAGTACAATTACCAGCAAAAATTAGTCATTGATCTTATATGTCTATGCATCAATTTCAACAGGCCATAATGCGTTTCAACATAAAAGAAGTGTGTGAGAGAGAGACAAATCGTACAAAAGGAGGAACAGACGATTTGACAAATATATATGCATAACGTATTTGGCGGTTTTCGGCAATTTTGGTAGTTTTCAACAGTTTCGACAAATTTCGGCATTTTTTTTCGGTACTTTGGCAAAGTGGTTTGATATTCTCGCATTTGAGGTATTTGTTTTGCTTTTCGGTCATTGTTCGTTCTGCACTCCAATTTGGTATTTCGCTTACATTCCTATTTTCTCGTGTATTTGATTATGGCTACCGAAAGAGATGATTCCCTCTGATGCACATCGCAATTGTGAGGTTGGATGGAAAAAATTATTCGTATTGGAATTATGTAATGAGAAATTTTCTAAAGGGTAAAAAGTCGTGGGGATATGTTAGTGGGACTTGTGTGAGACCCGTGAATACTGTTGAAAATTATGCTACTTTGATAGATACATGGGACGCTAATAATGCAAAAATTATTACTTGGATCAACAATTCGGTTGAGCATTCCATAGGTGTACAGTTGGCTAAGTATGACACAGCAAAAGAGGTTTGGGATCATCTCCAGAAGTTATACACTCAGTCAAATTTTGCAAAGCAGTATCAATTGGAAAATGACATACGAGCCATTCAGCAGAATAATATGAGTATTCAGGAGTTTTATTCTGCTATGACAAATCTCTGGGATCAATTGGCTCTTACAGAAGATGATGAACTAAAAACAGTTAATGTCTACATTACTCATAGAGAGCGGCAACGGTTGGTGCAATTTTTGATGGCCCTTCGCAGTGATTTTGAAGGACTTCGAGGTTCTATTCTACATCGCTCTCCGCTTCCTTCAGTTGATTCAGTTGTCAGTGAGCTGTTGGCTGAAGAAGTACGTTTAAAGTCTGGTGCCGAAAAGGGAACTCTTTCAACTCCAACTCCTTCTGTGTTAGCAGTACCTCCTCAGCCACTCTCTAATAACCAGAATAGGCCTTACATAAGGCCTGCCTTCGACGAGTGCAGTTTCTGTAAGAAGAAAGGTCATTGGAAGACTCAGTGTCCTAAGTTGAAACAGCAGAATCAGCAGCAGCAGCAGTCTCAGTCTTGGAGGTCTGGCAACCAGTTACCATCTCAGAGTTATAGACCACCTCAGGGTTATAGACCACCTCAGGGTTATAGACCACATCAGTCTAATACTGCAGCAGTCGCCTCATCAGGTCCTTTCAATGATCCAAGTACTCTAGCTGAGCAATTTGAGCAATTTCAGAAGTTTCTCTCCCTTCAGCCACAAGCTATGTCTGCCTCCTCTTCCGTAGGTCATTCCTCTCCTAGTGTGTCAGGTATGTCATCTTCTTTATGGGTCTTGGATTCTGGTGCTTCACATCACATGTCTCCAGATTCTTCATCTTTTGCATCTGTGTCTCCTTCGTCATCTATCCCTGTTATGATTGGCCGATGGCACCCCTATGCCTTTAGCAGTGTTGGTTTCATTGTTACTCCTAATTTGTCTCTTCGTAATGTTTATCATATTCCACAACTCACATTAAATCTTGCTTCAGAGGTCGGTTATGTGACTCTAATTGTTTTGTTGGTTTTTTCTTCTTCTTCTGTTATGTGCGGGATCTGCAGCCCTCGAAGTCGATTGGGACAGCCGAGGCAGTGGCGGGGGGACTCTATGTTCTAGATGAGTTAAAAGTCCCAGTTGCTGCCACTACTAGTGTTGATTTGTCTTCTTTTCGTTTGAGTCATAGGTCTTCTAATTTTTATTTATGGCATTCTCGTCTTGGTCATGTTTCATCTTCTCGTTTGAGATTTTTAGTGTCCACAGGGGCTTTAGGCAATTTGCAAACTTGTGATATTTCTGACTGTAGTGGATGTAAACTGGCAAAATTTTCAGCTTTACCTTTTAATCGAAGTGTTTCTGTTTCTTCTTCTCCGTTTGATTTGATTCATTCTGATGTATGGGGACCTTCTCCCGTTCTCACTAAAGGAGGGTCTCGATATTATGTTTCTTTTATTGATGATCATACACGTTATTGTTGGGTTTACTTAATGAAACATCGCTCAATTCTTTGAAATATACACCGCCGAGCCCTTGTCAAAACTCAAAGACTCTCTTTGTTATCAAATGCTTTAGGTGTGATTTGGGTGGAGAATACACTTCTAACAAATTTTGTGAGTTGCTTGCCTTAGATGGAACTATTCACCAAACTTCTTGTACAGATACTCCTCAACAAAACGGTGTTGCAGAAAGAAAACATAGACATATTGTTGAAACCGCTCGATCTCTCTTATTGTCTGCTTTTGTTCCTAGTACGTTTTGGGGTGAAGCTGTTCTGACAGCAGTAACTTTGATTAATACCATCCCATCCTCTCAAATTTCGTATCTCTCATTTCGAAAAATTGTATGGGTATGCCCCAGATTACTCATTTTTAGAGTTTTGGTAGTACTTGCTTCGTTCTCCGCCTCATGTAGAACGCTTGACAAGTTGTCCTCTCGATCCGCTCTTTGTGTCTTTCTTGGTTATGGTCAAGGTCAAAAGGGTATCGGTGCTTCGATCCAATTACTCAAAAACTTTATGTTTCTCGTCATGTTGTTTTTCTTGAACATATACCTTTCTTTTCTATTCCGTCTGCTACTCATGACTTGACTAGACACGATCTTATTCAGATTGATCCTTTTCTCAAGATTCTCGATAGTTTGTCATCACAGTTCCTACTACATCGAACCCCTTCTCGTGTCCTTCCTCCGTTACCTTTGTATTATACTCGCCGAGTGCGTACTAACACTTCTACTGTCATCAAGCTCCCTCTTCTCTCACGGTCCTTCAAGCTTCGCCTCGAGATTGTGGATCTACCTCACGTCCACCCACCCGCTTCGTAAGTCCACAAGGTTACCAGATTTTTCTTATTCTTGTTATTCGTCATCTTTACTTCCTTTTTAGCTTCTATTCATTGTCTCTCCGAGCCTTCTTCCTACAAAGAGGCAATTCTTGATCCACGTTGGCGAAGAAGCTATGGATGAGGAACTTTTCGCTCTGCATAAGGCGGTGTACTGGGATTTAGTTCATCTCCTTCCGGTAAGACTGTTGTTGGTTGTCATTTGGGTGTATAAGATCAAGACTCATTCGATGGGTCTATTGAGCGATACAAAGCTCGGTTGGTTGCAAAAGGATATTCGCATAGCAAGATGGTATGGATTATGAGGAGACTTTTGCTCGATTATGAAAATGACTACTCTTCGTACTCTTATTGTTGTAGCTTCGTGAGAGGTGGGGTATCTCTCAACTTGATGTTAAAATGCCTTCTTGAATGGAGATCTCCGGGAAGAGGTTTATATGGAGCCCCTCCCGGGTTCCCCATGGTTTTGGGTATGTTTGCGTGCTCAAGAAGGCTTTATATGGTCTCAAACAAGCACCACGTGCTTGGTTTGAGAAATTTCTGTTGTGATCTCTTCTCTTGGTTTTGCTTCTAGCAGATCATGATTCGCACTCTTTGTTAAGTGCTTGATGATGTAGTCGATTATTCTTCCGTTATATGTTGACGACATGATTATTAATTGTTGATGATGTTCTTTGGTATTTCGCTTTGAAGATAGAGTTAGCTAGACAGTTTGAAATGAAGGATTTGGGCCCTCTTCGATATTTCTTGGGTATTGAGGTAGCCTACTCGCCCAAAGGTTATCTTCTTTCTCAGTCGAAGTATGTTGCAGATATTCTTGAGCGGGCTAGACTTACTGATAATAAGACTGTCGATACTCCCATTGAGGTTAACGCCAAGTATTCTTCTTCTGATGGTATATCTTTGTCAGATCCCACTTTATACCGTACTATTGTTGGAAGCTTGGTTTATCTCACTATTACTCGTCCTGATATTGCATATGCTGTCCATATTGTCAGTCAGTTTGTTGCTTCTCCCACTACAGTTCATTGGGCCGCTGTTCTTCGCATTTTGCGATATCTTCGAGGTACAGTTTTTCAGAGTCTTCTACTTCCATCCACCTCTTCCTTGGATCTGCGTGCATACTCTGACTCTGATCATGGCAGTGATCCAACAGATCGCAAGTCATTCATTGGTTTTGTATCTTTCGGGTGATTCTCTCATTTCTTGGAAGAGCAAGAAACAATCTATTGTTTCTCAATCTTCCACCGGGCAGAATATCGCTATGGCCTCTACTACCAAAGAGGTTGTTTGGTTACGTTGGTTACTTGCAGATATGGGAGTTCTTCTTTCTCGTCCCACTCCTATGTATTGTGACAATAAGAGTGCTATTCAGATTGCTCACAACTCGGTTTTTCATGAACGAACCAAGCACATCGAGATCGATTGTCACCTTACTCGTCATCATCTCAAGCATGGCTCCATCACTTTGCCATTTGTTTCCTCTTCTTCGCAGATTGCAGATTTCTTTACCAAGTCGCATTCTATTTCTCGTTTTCGTTTTCTCGTTAGCAAACTCTCAATGCTTATCGCTGCTGCATCGTGAGTTTGAGGGGGGATGTTAATAAATATTATTTTATTTATTTACTTATCAAGGGGTAGAATAGTCTTTTCAATTTTAGACTATATATATCTTATTTGTAATTAGGTTTTACCAAGACTTTGTATTGCTTTTCATAACGCGCAAGGAACCCTAGCCTCCTCCTATTCTGTTTGATTGTTATTGATCTTTGTTTGTTTATTCTACAATATTTAATGATTCATCTGCATGAAATTAATCACTCTCTAGACATTGTACCTTTGTGTCGTGCCAACAGTTTTTTGTCATCATAGATGTACTTATATAACCCGAATCGACAGTAGAGAATTTCGTATCACCTAAATCGTCTTTCTTTCACCTGTAATTATAAATATATATTTTCATCTCTTATCTTATCTTATCTGTTCTAACATGACCATGCGTTCATCGTAACCATCAGATTTACGTCATTTCAACTAATTATATAGCAAGTTGAGTGAATCATCATGCAAATTATGTCCTCCTTATAAAAGATCCCATTTGTTTCTAATAATCAAATCCAACTGCATTTGTTGAAATGTAGCTCTCAAAATTTTGGTACAATTTTGGTTTACTCAAGGAACACAGTAAGTTGAGTGGTAGCAAAAATTAATGTCACATGTGAGTTGTCAAATTGTCTGGAAAATCTTGGTCTAAATTAAAAGTTCACTTTGTGGAATAGCCTTTTCTGATAATTTGTTTTGTTGTCACTCCATAAAAGTGCACAATATTGGTGGGCTAAAGCTACTTCATGTGCATTAAATATATACTCTCTCTATGGCCTAATGAGTAAAATGCAGTGTGATGCATAACAAAACTTATGTCTGGTATAACTTAAATTAGACATGGCAGAGTTAATAAGTAGTTAAAATTATGTCAATTGTACTATTTTGTATAACCTAAAAGCACTGTTCTAAAAAGTCCGCCTAAACTTCGCCTAGATGGATGTCATTGTCAATTGTACTATTTTGTATGACCTAAGGCTAAAAGGCTAAAACAACTTACCAAACATGCGATGTGCACTATTGGTATGTTCATGATGCTAGATGGACGGGATTGGACAAGCAACCTACAATCTCTGTCACGTTTTTTGTTTTTATTTTTATTTTAATCACGTTCAGTCTTATTCAGTAAAATGTACCAAACATGCTCTACATTTTCTTTGGGTAGGTTGCAGTGTGAGGTGTTTTGGTGCATGCCTCAGTTCACTGCTTAGTGAAGCCTTGGTTCAATACGACGTGAACCTTGCCTCCTTGCTTTGAATTATTTCTACATCTATCAAAGGATGCAACGAAATTAAAATCTTTGCAAGCACATCGACCCATGTTAATTTTAATCCAACTCCCCATCTAATATGTTCCCATTAGAAACATTTTGAATAAAGTACAATAATTACGCAATCAAATGTAATGCCAACACTTTATTGAGTGCACATAATATTGTGATGGGGGAGTTAGTGGCACATGCCACATGGGGTACCATTTCAGACAGGTGAATGGTCACTTTCTTGTAGAGCTGGGATTACAAAAGTGACAACCAAACTAGCAACAAATAGTAGGTTCATTTCTACGCTAATTGATTTGGAACCCTTCTTTTTCAAGGATTTTGGAGTCAATTAGAGCTCCTTTTATTTCAATTGTAATTTTGATAAAAAATCAAAGTCAAAGTCAACAATTAATTTCAACTACACACTGGACTACAACGTTTTATAACTTTTCAATCATATATATCATCAACTTTCACAAAAAATCCAATTTTAATCAAAAGCAAACACACTCTTAAAGAAGTTCTCAGCTGTAAGAGTAACGCGGTCTTGATAGCACCACAAAAGAGAGAGAGATAGAGAGCAAACAAAAACTAACATGATATGTAAGAGTTGCTAATGATCTAATCACTTTCAATCTTTTAGTACACATGGGATATGGCAATGATATGAATGGAGTGGTGAAAAAGGATTCGAGTTAATTTCATTAATGGTCACTGAAATTACTTTTAAAACTTTAAAACGGTCACTGAAGTTTAAACGTTGCAGCGTTCGTCACTAAAGTATATATTCCTTTCTCAAACAGTCACTCCATTAAATTTCCAACGTGAAATGGTGACGTAGCACACACTAGATCGTTATTTATTGCATGACAGTCCTTTCTACTTTATGTAATGTTCACATTAGTCCCTATATTTTCAATTAGTTTCTTAATCTTTTTACATATTTACACTTTGGTCCTTAAATTTTCAATTATCTTTCAGTTAAATCCTTCAAAAATTACAGCTTAGGTCCTTCAACTTTTTACATATTTACAATTTGATCCCCCAAATCATTGATTTTAGTGGCCAAAATTAGTAGTGGCCAAAATAAGTGCACTTTCAGTTAAATCCTTGACTTTACACTCAAATTTTTACCTAAACGAACAAAATAATATAATTAAATAATAAACTACTTGACAAAACTTACAAATGTCTACTTCTAGTAGTCAAAATAAGTGCAAAACCTGCACTTATCTCTTAGAGTTAACAAAAATAGAGGAGAAAAATATATATTTCATTAACAAAAAGTATATTGACAAAACCCACACTTATAACTTTTGGTGGTCCCCTTGGCCCGCAAATAGTACATTTCATTTTCTTCTCGCCATCAATTCTTCAGTCAATCTTCTTCTCGCCATTATTTTTTGTCCAAGTGTTCAAATGTACTTTTTGTCAAAAGTGGACATTTGTGAGTTCTGTCAAATAGTTTATTATTTAATTATGTTATTTTGGGGGACCAAAGTGTAAAGATATAAAAATTTGAAGGACCTAAGCTACAATTTTTAGAGGATTGAACTGAAAGATAATTAAAGTTTTGGAGACCAAAGTGTACATGTGTAAAAAGATTAAGGATCTAAGATAAAAAAATTTGATGACTTAACTGAAAGATAATTAAAAATATAAAGATTGATATGAACATTATATAAAGTACATGGACTGTCATATAATAAATAATGATCTATTGTGTGCCACGTCACCATTGAACTTAACGGAGTGACTGTTTGAAAAGGGTTATATACTTTAGTGATGAGCGCTGCAATTTTTGAACTTTAGTAATTGTTTTAAAATTTTAAGATAACTTTAGTGAAATTAACCCTAAAGGATTTTCGTATCCTATCCTAAATTTGTGTTGAAGTCTTTATATAGATACCTTCAGTGAGTACTTCATCAAGATTTCACATTGAAAAAGCATAAGCACAAGTATTTACCTCGCTAGATCTTACTAGTATTTTAATAAATGTTCTCAACTAAAATTTTCAACATTAAATGTGCTTTTGGTACAGTGTAATGGAAAGGATTAGACATTAGAACATCTCCACAAGACTCTTTAAACGTAAGATGTTCTCTATTTTAGATAGTCAAACTTTAAAATTATGCTTCAAGAGATTCTCTAAATTAACTTTTTAAAACTCACTCTCTAAATTTAAATGTATTCAAAGAATTTCAATTTTCAATACTTCATATAATGATTGATTAAATAATGTATACAAAATAAAATAGAGAAAAATAAAAGAAAATCATATAATAATTAGGAAGAAAACATGTTGAAAGAAAATAAATGAAAAAATAATAAATATTTATTGAGAAAAATAAAATAAAATGTTAAAAATAAAGAGGATGTCGGACCACTTCAAAATTTTCACTCCCTAAGATACTCTCTAAAAGTATGTTTTCGAATATGTTTTCTAATGCTTATAATCATTTATGAGCTGATCAAACATTATATTTATTCACATATTTCGTATGATCCACAACTTTTATCTACTTTTTATTCACACATTCTATAAGACCCACTGCTTATAATCTATAAAAATCTCTACCAAACATACTCTAAAATGACAAAAATGCTGTCCCGTATTGTCTAGTATTGTTCATTCTGTCCAGTATTGTCCAATTCACCTAACTAACAAACATGCGATATGAGTACTTCTTGGTGTAGCTTGAGCAGATTCACTCGAAGATGAAGTTACGTCACTAGGACATCACAGTCGAGTATTTACTTTATTTGTTTTTCGATAACACACAAGTAACGGATAATGAATAAAAGTGAACGGACAAATGGAATCAAGAAGATAACTTCAGAACATAGTGCATGTATAGAACAAGACCAATAACTTCAAATTTTATGTGACTTGGTGTAGAATGGAATTAAACAGCCTACGGACAAGGAATGCCAAAGGTTTACACCATCCATAGAGGCCTTGGAGGTGAGGTTTCATTGTGTAGCCTATAAAATGGAGCCAGCAACAGACAAATAAGGCCATAAATGCACTAACAGATTACTTCATTGTTCCTTCACCTTCTTCCGTGCCAAAAATCGCTCCTTAGCTGCAGCCACTGCATCCTCACTTCTTTTATGATGTTCAGGTCTCGGTTGATCAGTAGCTGATGGTTTGACTGCAGCTTGATCTTGTGTGGAATCATCAGAAACGGGCTCTGAAGATCCCTTTTCAATTTTTTCCTCGGAAGATCGATCCTCGGAAGTTTCCCTATGTTGCCTCTTTATCGGCCTAGATGATTCTGCACTTGTATTGGTGGCCAGAGGGATATTTTCTGGTTCTTCTTGTGAACGAATCACTGTTTCTTCTTGCTTCTCTTTCTGCTTCCCCGAGTCAGCCGCTCCTCCACCAAAAGCAACGTTTTTTCCAAGGTTGAAGTAGAATTCAGTAATGTCAGTCTTCTTCGTAACCTATTGAATTTAAAAAAATAAATTGAGTAAATTATTGTTGGAGACATACGAATAGATATAGATTTATCAAGTAATACACAGAACTAGAGCAACACCTGTCAACCAGCAGACCATGAGAAAGAAGACAAACGTGAAGGCAAAAAGGAAAATATAGTCAGGAAGCAAAGGATACCAATATGAGAAAGAAAACAAGAATATTTTGTACTCAAAATTGTAAGTGAATTTCTGATTGATGTGGGAATAATAGTTGTCAAACCGCTTCCAATAAGCAGTACAAGTCCCTAAAGAGACATTGAAAAGCTCATCCCAACAGACAAGTTCAATATACTTCGAAAGCACGTGAAGCCATATACAAGTATGAATTTATATATCAAGACTATTTATCAAAAGACGTGGAAGACCAGAATGAAAGACAAATGTATAGCCATGCATTATATTCAGTCTCAAAATAACAATTGACAAATTGACAATAGCGAAGGCAATGTGTAAAACACTATTTCCTTATAGGTAGAAAATCTAGGAACTTTGTTTAGAAGCATAGATGAGTGTTCTAATGCTGAATCCATAAGACTCCCCCACCCCCACCCCCACCCCCACCCAAAAAAAAAAAACACAGCACCAACCAATTTCATATAACAAGAATATCAACATGCTGCAGTTTATTTGTACCCAACCCATTCCAGGCCCAGAACACTCTTACTCAGTGGAAATCATCAGCAAGTATGATCCTTTTCAGTTCCAGATATAAGTTTCTTTTGTTTTTCATATTTGGAAACAGTGCCTAGAATACCTAGTTCCATTTGACTTATTCCTTCTGCAAGTGTTTCAATACAAGACAAATTCCTTTGATATTGAGTGCTTACATAGAAAAAGAATTTTATAATTAACCTAAGAATATATCAAGTCCGCGAATGATACATTTAGCAAAACATCAGGGAAAAGAAACATATATATGTAAATGGAGTAGAAGACGAAAATTACTAGTACAATTACCAGCAAAAATTAGTCATTGATCTTATATGTCTATGCATCAATTTCAACAGGCCATAATGCGTTTCAACATAAAAGAAGTGTGTGAGAGAGAGACAAATCGTACAAAAGGAGGAACGGACAGTATTTGACAGTATATATGCATAACGTTGATTCTGAAGATTACCAAAATTAAATCAAGATATGATAATAGACATAACTAAAGACCCGCAGCTAAACATGAAATTACACCTATGTACATTAACTAATATAGTTAAACAGACATTATAACATGTGGGATAGCTCTTCATATGTACTAGAAAAGCATTGATCATGACGGATGCGGATAACAATCAATGAAATAAGTAGATATGCAGTAAAAAGAAGTATAAATGGCAACCTGAAGTAAGTTTGACTTACATCCTCTTTCTCCTCTCTCAGTTCACGAAGCCGTTCTTCCTCCAGCCATTTGGCCTGCTCTGCTAGTTTCTTTTTGTAAGCGCTTGTAACAAACTTATCTTTATCAGCATAGACGTGCTCATCTTTGCTTCTCTCTTTGGCAAGTTTTTTCTCGTAAATTATCTCATGTTCTCGTTCTCGTATTTTAGCCTTTTCAATAAGCACTTGAATATATTTTGGCTGCAAACAGTAAAAAATAAAAACAATAAGAAGAAATAAAACATTTATGTATGACGTTTAATTTAATTTATGGTATCTCTTGCATGATGGATAAGTTGATAATGTATCATACAATTTCTTACAGAAGTGGGCTATAAAATAAAGTAGAAACTAGCAATTTCGGATGCAGAACACCAGAAAAGCATCAGGTAAACCGTCATTCACCAGGTGTAAACAAAAGAACTACATGAGATACAATATATTATTTTTGCTTCAAAATATCTGCAATTTTTTCATTCACTCTTCCAGAAACCATGTTTGCCTGGTGATATGTCACTCTTTAACCTTTAACGAGTTCCAAAGAAGAGGGACTTTTCTCAATGTCCTCAATTATGGTGAAAGTTAGTAGTCATCTGGACCCAATGTATTAGTGGCTAACCAACCACTTTGAAAAGTGTCCTCAGCCTGTAAACATAGGGTTGCCCCAGGGCAATGAAGAATGTGGCTTTGAATGCAAAATGCAAAGACAGAGGCAACACCACTGGGAAGTTCAAAGCCAAAACACACCCATTCCCTACTCTTTCCAACAACCACCTGTGGAGTTTTATGATTTCAATCCATTAAATTTCCGTTTTCTCCCTAGTACCTTATATCTTCTAACTCCTGTTAGAAGGCTTAAAAAAGTCTTTTAAGGAGCTTCTTAAGAGGTTCCTTTAAAGGCCCTTTAGGGTATAAAAGGAAGAGTTAACTTTCTAATAAGAGGAACTCAAACTCAATAGCTCAGTAACTCAATAGGGTAGCTCAGTAGCTCCTAAGGCAAGAAGAGCTAACAAGGAGCACTAACTCCTAATACTTACCGTTTCCTCTTGTTTCCATCCCCGTGAGAAGGTAGAGAGCAAAACCAACCCAGCAAACCACTATTACTATGCCCTTATTAGTAAAGCATGTAATTCTTGCAAGGCTTGCGTTTCCTCTTGTTTCCACCCCCCGTGAAAAGGTAGTGAGCAAAACCAACCCAGCAAACCACTATTACTATGCCCTTATTAGTAAAGCATGTAATTCTTGCAAGGTATGCTGAGCTTCTTTATGTGACAGACATCGCAGAAGTAGTCCGTTGAACGAATGCTGATCGAGGGCATAAAAGTTTACTCTTTTTCAACCTTAATGATAGCCCTGTTCCTGAATATACATAATAGGTGGTCCAGTCCTGTGAGTGGTTGATAAATTGCAATTGCAGTTTTCTTTAGGAAGTCCCATAGTTGTGAGGCTTAAGAGAAAGAAAACGGTGGATACTTTTCTGGGTGGAAGGTGAATCGGCTATGAAGGGGCTGTTTTATGATTTCGATCCATTAAATGTTTCCGTTTTCTTTCCTGTATTCTGGAAATACATGAAAGTTTTGACTTTAAGATATTGCAACTAAAACCTGAAGTATCATATCGAACAATTGACAGAGAATTACAAATCTCGCACTATCAGCACCATAACTCGCTCCCAAATTTTCTTATTAACTAGTAGCTGCATATATAATTACATATAGTCATTCCATTACATTTATTTGAAAAAAATTCCTCCGAATATGAATTGGCAAAATCCTCATTAAAAATGCAAAGTTGCAGACAATACCTTTCTATCTTGACGATCCTGCACTACAGGCTGAACTGCTTTCACCTTCATTTTATCATACACTCCATCATAATCAAACACTGATGGGTCCTCTTCAAGAGCCTTCTTGTGCTGCTCTTCAATCTACAGAAAATTCAAACAGAAAAAGGAAGTTCATATATAAAAAATCAATATATAAATAAATAATGCTTACTCATATATCTGGATCTAAATGAAAAGACAAATAAAGTAAATAGAATTTTGATTTTTAGAGAATTGACTCACATCCTTGAGAGATTTTTTTTTAGAGGCTTGGCGCAAAATGTCTCTCTCTACAGTATCATCGTCATCATCGTCAAAACCAAGTGGAGTAGTAAGTGGAGGTCTTGTGGGCTGCTTTTTCTGTTGGGATGGTGGAACTCTTAGTTGCAACCCATACTTCTTCATATTACTCATTTTCCTCTCTTGGTGAAATTCTTAATGACTGAAAACTAAACATTTGATTAAGAAAGAAGTTTGAACATTATTGCAAAGGACCTAGGAAAATCACAAGGAATAACAAAATTTCTCCAGATTGAGCATTCAATTGACAATCTTTCCCTACATTATATAATATACAGAATCCATAGAGACCTAAGGAAAAAATCCAAGTATTGAAACCAATATCCAACCCAAATTAAGTGCTTGCTTGGTCTTAAAAGCTGCTTTTTAAAAAATTAGATAAAGTAGGAGCCACAGTTTGTTTATTTTGAGCCCAAAAAGTAGTGGAACCAATACTTATAAGCACATCCAAACATGTGCTAAGCAACCACAATAAAGATAGAAACCTCTAAGCACGCTAAAAAGCTAACTGCAAGAAAAATCAAAGTAGAGGTAACACTATTTATCAAAACACTTGAGCAAAGTTGAAAAAGCTTAAAATCGGTATCTGTGTGTTTTGCCTTTGCGAAGGCAGGTGTAAGCTTCGAGGCATAAGCTCGACACAAACCAATAAAATAATTCAAAAATATATAAAAACACAAGAATTACATATAATAAACCAGAAAGCATTTCAAAAATCCATAATGAAATAATTTAACAAATTGAAAGTCTAACTCACAAATAAACATAAAATAGATCAATAACATGCCACATAATAATCTGATAACAATATTAATAATCCAAAATTAATACTAAAAAATGCCTAAAATACAAACCACAATGGAAAAACACAACCAATTAAGAACATAAAAACACATATAAACGGGATGGGACAGAGATAGTGGCAACCAAATTTGGTAGTCTCCCCATATGTGGAGACAAATTGATATTTAACTATGGGGAAATCATGATCTGTTGAATAAACAACTGTTATATTGCAAGAAAAGAAAACAACTTTCAGCAATTCAGAAAAATATAATAATAAAGAGAGGCTGAGCAGAAATAACATAACAGCTTCCATAATTCAGCTGAGAGAGAGAGAGAGAGAGAAGAAACCCAGGTTGAAAAACACAGTAAATACAAAAGAAATAGAGGAATGGAAGAAATCTAGACCCAGATAAAAAAGAATAATACAAAATCAGACGGGCAACAAAAGACAAAAAATAAAAGGAAAGGAAAAATGACAAGACAACAGAAAAAAGAAAAGGAATTTACCTGTAGTCTATTGACGGTAATCGGCAATCGAATCGGCCCGTCTAGTCTGCCACCGATTTGCTGGAGAAGATGGGTAGCAACTTGCAGACGGATTTTCCTTCGATTATTGTCTATCGGACAAGAGTAATGCTAAAATGGTTACAGATTGCATTATGACGGGGGCAATTGCTATTGCTAAATTCATACCAGCAAACAGACCCAGTCTATAAAACACCAGCTTCAACCCATTACAAGTGCCTAACAAAGGCCCAACTTCAATAACCCATAAGGCCTAAGAATAAAAGGCCCCAAAACAGAAGCCCATGAGCCCAAAATATTGTTCCAAATTTTGGCAGCAATTGATTGAAAAATGAGTCTTTTTTTTTTTTTTTTTGGCAAAAACACACAACTGGGGTTTTGACCCGAACTGTCAGTACCTTATAAACAAATTGTGGACAAATTTTTTTTAAAAAAAAAAAACCAAATTAGAGTAAGAAAATAAAATGTAGCCTTTTCCTAATTTTTTTCACAAACAACCTTCTATAGTTCTATTAGTTAAAATGTTGGTGAGTTTGAACGAAACTATGAACACCTATATTTTTTATTTGCTTTAATGTTTTATCGTGAATCTACTATTATTTTATGATCTCGGCTTCTTTACTCGGAGATTATGTGAAAATTAGTATTTTGTTCATTTTTCTTATGTACATTTTAAAATTTATTGCATTAAAATAGTAGTTTACTTTTTTACTAGAATAAATTATTTGCTTGTTAAATTGTTAGGTTGTTGCTATTTTAAATTCAATTTGCTATTTTTTTCGGGTAATTAGCACATTTCGTCTCTATCGTTTGGATTTTGGCATTTGAGTCCTTAAATCAATATTTCTTTGTGCAAAATTTTCCTACCGTCAATTTATGTGAACTTTTACCGTTAAATGATCGCATCCAGTGCACTCTCTCATTTTATGAAGGGCAATTTCATCAAGTCACAAAATATAATGTGAATGACGTGTTTGTTAATGAAAAAAGTTGATGAATAACGGTTTCAATGAAAAGAACTCCAAGAATCAGAAAATCAAATTTCCAAATTCCTTAGCTCTGGACACCGGCGAAGAACTAACGTTACACCCTTACGCTTTCAAAATTCTGTCTATAAGCAACTAGATAAGTCAATGTTACCGAATATTGTTCATTATTCGTGGATCTTTGTAGTTGCTACATGAGAAAGAATCGTATACTATGGTTGATGATTTTTTTTCTTTTTTCTTTTTTCATACAGCTAATAAATCATCTGGTGAAGATGATGTCAATATCAAGATTTAGACATTGTGGTGAGGAGGCACCACATTATGGTAAGATTGATTGCTATGGCGATTGCAATCTCCTCGTTGTCGCACTTTCAGAAGCTTTTACTGCTAGATGTTTCTTATTTTTTAGAAGAAGATACTTCTATTTTAGGAAGTTTGTCGTATTAGAATGTTTGATTGGCGTATTCATGTTCATGCAGGTGAAAAAAATAACTTTTTACTCTTAAAGTGTACCATGGAGGTAAATTATTCGATATGTCGAATAACGTAGTTCGTCAACTTCGTGCTGCCTAAACACTTTACAAGAGGCATGTTGGCCAACTTTTTTTATGCATGTGGGTCAGGAGGGAATATGCAGTTATATTATAAGAAGCGATGAATGAGTTTAGGTAAGGGTTTGGTCAGATTGAAGTCTAAAGCAGATGTGAGGGAGATGTTGATAGATAGAAATGGCCAGAGGATTGTGCAGATATACGTTGTTTCTCCACATTCATCCCTATCATTGGCGATGGAGGCTTTGGATGAACATGATCAATGTGTGAGCAATGAATGGATTGGTGTAGGTAGTGACAACAATGCTGGATGTTATATTCCTACAATACAGATGCAAGTAGTGAAATGGAGGTGGGTAATGATAATATTGATGATGATTTTTCCCATCAAGAAGAGATATGGAGCCAGTTGGAAGAGCTCCTTGTGTATAATAATCTTCTAATTGATGTAGGTCATGGTGGTGTTAATCAAATGAGCGATGATAGGGGATTAGAGAGCAAGTTAGAGGTGAATGAGATAAAGGACTGGTCGAGTCAGATTATGAGCTGGATGAGGAGCAGCCTGCAACTGCTGAAGTTGAAAAGGTAAATTATGATTTTAGGGTTAGCACAATAGAAGGTCAAGAGGTTAGAGCAGATGACATAGATTATGAGAATTCTGATAAGTTAAAGAGTTTGAGCAGCGAAGATGAAGAGGAAACAAGTTTAAAGAAAATAACTAGAGTTGATGCTTTCAATCCAAGGAAGAAGATGACAATGTATATTTTGTGATTTGACGACACTGCCCTTCATAAAATGAGATAGTGCAATTAACCATTTAACGACAAAAGTTCACATAAATTTACGTTAGGACCTTTTGCGAAAGAAATGTTGATTTAAGAATTCAAATGCTAAAATTTAAATGATGCGAGACGATTTGCACAATAAACTAAAAGATATGAACAAAATGTGCTAATTACTATTTTTCTCATCGAAAGACTCAATTCCCAAAAAATTCAATTATCGAGCAGTTGAGTTGGTAAAAAAAAATACTCCCTCCGTCCTAAATATATAGGCTACCTTTCCTTTTTCTCTTGTCCCAAATATATAGGCTTGTTTCTATTTTGAGATATTTTTTTTTTGTTCATTTACTAAAATACCCTTATTTAATTTGCTTATTTATAATCATTTTTCACACCTTAATTTTGAAATTGTACATTCATAATTTACCTATATTTATTCTTCAATGCTAGGAAACTTGAAAATTTGGAAATTTAGTGAAGATAACTTCAAATATTTAATGGTTTCCCACACATTACAAGCTTTGGTTTCTAGTTTCCACACATAAGGAATATTTCCAACAACATTTTAATAATTATTATTTTTAAATAATACTCATTACATAAGGTTAAATTAGGAAAACTATTGGTAAAATTTAACTTTTCAATAACATTCTTAATTCGTGAAAAAAATCCAATCAAATTTATATATTTGGGACGGAGGGAGTAGTAATTAATAATTGCTTCTAACTTTAAATAGAACATGCATAGATGATACTCCCTCCGTCCCACAAAGATAACCCGTTTTCTTTATTTATCATTCCAAATTATAGACTACTACTTTATACATGATATATTAAATTTTTATTTTTCCTAATATACCCCTATTTAATTTACATTGTTATCAATCAAAATATATATCTCTCTAAACTTTCATTTACTTTTTTCTTCTTTCCAATATAATTCTCTCTCTATCTATATAACTTTCTCTCTCTAGACCTTCATTAATGTTTTTTTTTTCCGTCTAACTCTCTCTCTATATATATACATATCTATCTTTTTATTTTTATTTAACTTAAATAGAAGTACTGATGGGAGAATTGTGTGAAATTTTTATAATTTCAATTATATTAAATGAGTTTTCTTAATCTGTGTGGAAAAAAAAAAGTGGTCTCTCTTTGTGGAAAGGAGGGAAGGAGGGAGAAGCATAAACCATAATTTAAGGGCTTTTCCTGAAAAATAAAATAAAAGGCCTCGTCCATCCATTCAATATCATTTCGGTTTTTAACCCTGAAATCTGCAACTGCAGGAACCCAATATTTTCTGGTGAGTACTCAACAACTTTTCTTTTTCTTTTTCGTTTTCGTTTTCGAATTTCTATTAATTTCCTCCTTTTATACTTCTTCAATTTGTGATTATATGTTTTAAAAAAATGTGATTATATTGTTATAATTTCCTTGAAGTTACACTAATTCTTGTTGGGTTGCCTGGAGCTGGTTCACTGAAATCGCTACTCGGCAAATTAATGTTAAAATGTGTCTGAATGGTTGAATTTCACATATTGACGATGTAATTTGGTGGGTGAGAATATTTGCCGAATATGTTGAATGCTATGAACGGAGGACCTGCAAATATAATGAGGGTGCTGGTACGGAGCAGCACTTGAACACGAGGGCCTTCCGAGGCTATTTTGTAAGGATTTTTCGAGTTAAAGCCTATACAGTTTGGGGCTGGATTCCCAAGACTTGTTGTGAGTGATAAAGAGGTTGATTGCGTCTCTCTCATTAACTGACTTTTGGAATAATTGGTTCCATATATAGGTGCGTTCATTTGGCAATAATTCAATTTATCAAGAATTTCGGATCCTCAAGAATTCAAAATCTGAGTAGTTTTGATTCATATGTTTTTAAGTTTACTTCATTTTTCAATCATTATAATCAAGTCTAGAAATCAAAGATGTACTTCTTGAGATAATCCCAGTTCTTTTGAGCTACAATTTTACATATTATAATAAGATTAAATTTATTAATTATTTAAGTGATACCAGTATTCATTGTAATTTCAAGGAACTGGTGAATTCTCAGCTTAATTCGTGTAAAAAGAGAGGACTGAAGGCAGTCGCCGTGTAAATTCTATAGAAGAATGTTATCTTTAAGAAAAGCATTTTTTTCTTTCTTACCAATCAATTCGTGTCTGGTCTTCTGTATTTTCACGCATTCTTTTTGATAATGGTGCATTTTTTCTGGTTTATTTGAAACTTGAAACCAATGGCCATTGCAGTGTGCATAACAGTAACAATGTTGTAGGAGATAAAGGTAGCAGTGAGTCAGACATTTAAAATTGGGGGGTCCAAAAATAGAGATGGAACCTAGGCCGGGGGAAGGGAATTCCTTTCACGGGGGTTCGGGGGTAGCGCCCCAATTTTTTTTTTCCTCAAACCACAATTATTGAATCCATTTTTATAAGAATCTAATATTTTTTTTACCGCAACTCGGCCTTTCAATTCGATAGAAGAACGTGTATGATTCGTGATTTGAAATTCACATACCAAAAACGTGAAATCCAGTGGCAGAAGAAGATGAATATCAATCTATTTTTAGGCCTTCTTTATTTAAGTTATTCATTTTTGTTGGGCGTTAATTGATCATTTGGTTGGTAGTTTGGACAATTAAGCTTTGAGTTTGGACTATGTTAAAAAAATTAAAAAATTATTGAATATATGAAAACTATATTTGGTTATAGTAACTATGTAACTTATAGATTGGACTATGTTTAAAGTTTGGACAATTGGCCTTCATATGTGCTGGAAAATCCAAGTAAATTAAAAAAAGAAATTAAAAAATAAAAAAAAAAATAAAAATTATTGTCAAAAAGTTGAGGGGTCCTGGTCTCCCCAAGGACCCCCCACCTCTGCCCCTGATAAAGGTTATGTTATTCTCTGTGCTTACTTTTCTATTTTTCTAGTAAGTGACAATTTTTTTACAATACTTTTCACAGCACCCTACTATTTGCCACCACTCCATTCCAACTAAGCTTTGATGCTGCTTACATCACTTTGACTTGACACCTATCATAATGATAAACAGGTTATCTCACCCTGACCTTCTTGTGAATTCTCAAAATTCTCTATCCCTGCAGGGACAGAGAATCAGTTGTCACTACTTTTGCCCCTGGTTTCGACTTGATGAAATCTCAAGTATCATTAGATATTTTGACCTAAAATGGAGATTCTAGAACTTCAAATTAATGTGATTGCAAGTGTATAAAGTAGTTAATTGAACGTATACATCTATAGTTGAATTAGGATATTAGAAATGTAAGAGAAGTTTGCTAGACGCCCAACTTTGTTCTGAGTTACCGCTGTTACTTCACATCCTATAATAGTTACTTTTGTGTAGAATCTTAGCACACAAAGAAATGATATAGCCTCTTGCAGGCTCTTGAAGTACCACTTATATTTTACCACTAGCTTTTCACCTGGTTATCATTTTACTGGACATCTCAATAGAAACCTAATGTCTAAACCATAGGTTGATTTATCATTGTTTCATAACTAGATTTGATATATAGTGGATTATGACAATAACTTTTGGTCCAACTTGCCTTTACTAAAATTAAGGATGCAGGTACAATAGGCTCAACTCAAAATGCACCCGGTCCTGTTTTGTAGGCTTGCTGTGGCCTCATTTACATAAATAGGGCATGTTTGGTAGATCATATGATAGAACAAGATTTTAACTTCTTTTTCGTCCTTAATCCTCTTGAGGATATGCCATTCTTCACGGGACTCAAAATGAATAAAGATTGTTTAGTAATTTGAAACAGAATGCAGATGTCTTGATGCTAAATGAATGAGGGTTGTAGAGAGCATAAAGGTTGTGGTATTTTTGTAAGTTATGTTTCATACTGATATGTACATTGATCCATTCGATGGTGGTCTAAATTTACAGCATGGACTCTTAACTGGAACTTCTGCCTTGATTCCCTTGAGATTTAGAACTCGAAGTCCACATGCAATATAATATTGTAATTTTGTGATACTGTCTTTACTCTTTTCAGTATTTAAACCCAAATAATCTATGAGTGTGCCTGTGTTCGGAGAATCTTGGGAAAGATACGGGGAAGGAATTAGCAAAGCAGATGTGAAATTACTTGCATGATGCCATGACACGCTTTATCTTTTGAGGCCATTTGGAAGTAACTGTTGTGCGCATACTTCCAGTTGACCTGGACATGAAAATACGTCAGTGCCCGAATGTTGACAGAGCTTTCTTCGGCTAAGAATTATTCCATAAAGATCTATAATTAAGCACCTTCCACATAAAACTCGGTATTCCTCTTGAAAAAAATATTGAATTGTTGGAAGCATGCACAGTTCTCATTTGGTGATTATGGCCAGTTTATTTGATACTTACAAGTGTTTGTGCATAATTAAGTAATCCTCCACCATCTTTTCTTTTAATTAATTTTGTCTTGGCCAATTAAGAACCTGTGTAAATTGATTCGGAAAATGTCAAATGAGTTCCTCAGTAGTTCAGCAGTGTTATACTATAGTTTTAATGTACACAATTCCCAATCTAGATTACAAGTTTCCTTGCATTGTAGTTTGTCAATTTTTACCTCTGTAAGATTATTTATGAAAACCTGATGAGTATACTAGAAATTTATTATGTTTCCCAATATTTGTTTTTAAGGTGTGTCGTTTCTACATCCTCCTTAAAATTGACAAGGTTTATCATGGGAAACAAGCCTGCGAAGCAAGAGAACGCTCAGAACAAAGAGGTGCTGTTGAAGATTGTACCCCCTTTAGATCATGCATATGTTCGCTGGCTTGCTCGGGATCTTGAGAGAATTTACGGCTTCACTCCAAGAAATCCTCGTGCAATAAAGCCCCCAGACCACTATATCGAGTACATGCGCATGAATGGATGGCTTGACGTAAACCTAGATGATCCTGACCTGGTGCGTTTATTCAAGTAAATAATCATGTATGATCTTAAAAATGATTTACATAGAACATTTTCGGATGCATATGAGGAGATCTTCCACCCTATATATAATAAGATACTGATACATACTTTTCATTTGAATTTTAACGCGATTATTGCCTGAATATTGAAACTTAATTAGTGTTGCAAGCAAGATATGAACTGTTGTCTTGGTTATGAAAGTTCTTATTATTGAACTGGTTAAGTGACTGTCTTGATTTGTTGTGTCTAACACACACTGGATATCATTTGCATTATTTGATATTTATGGTTTATGAAACACGGATACAGACGTGAGGCATAGATGTGACATGGTGCTGACCAACGTGTAACTTAGAAAGTAGGACACGGACACTTGGGAATATGTCTACTAAAATTATATATTTATATAAGTTTTATTATTCTTTTCATCCCTTTTTTAATTTTTCAATTAATTATACCCTTTTTAGCTTTTATTTTGAATTTTAGAGGTGAAATCATTTAAATTTGAGGGGTGACTATTTGTTGTACTTTGGGTTGATTCTTTTACGAACATAGTTTAGTAGTTAAATTTTGTCTTGTATTCCAAAATCTACAAAATCGGACTTATCACGTTAGTTGTGAAAATGTATCTCGCAGGTCAAAAATTAAAGAAATATATAAAATACATCATACATCATGTGGATTTCAGTTGCTTATTCGAGGCTTGTTGAGAATGTATTTATCGGGTGTTGAAATTTTTAGAAAAATATATTATGAGTGAGATATGTCACATTGTATGTTTTGGAGTGTTCAAAAAGTGTCAACGTCTTATATGTGTTGCATTCAGTAAAGTGGATTTTGAATTGGATATAAGATTGCAAATCATGTTTGAAATAGTATATTGTCTAAGTAATATTTAAATTATGATTTGAAATTCATACACTAATATTAGTGTTTAATGCGGATATCTAGCAATGTTTTAAAAAGCGAGTTTAGGTGACTTACATGTTTCGTTTAGGCTATAGGCGTGCAATTAAACGGTCGACTAATGTTCTTTAACCAAATATGTGTGGACTTGTGCTTTTTTTTTTTTTTTTTTTTTTTTTTTTTGAATTTTTTTGAATGTTTAAAATAATATAAAAATTATAAAATATTTTTCACGTCTCGCCTAGTTTCGAAAAGTTTGAAATTCGATCTCGCGTAGGTTTGAAAAGTTTGAAACTCGACTTCCATTCTTAATTAAAATTTACGCTTTTTATAACACTGATATATAGTAGGAAATGATAGCTCTATAAACAAAGTTGTAATTTATTGTAATATTAACCTAATTTCATATGTTTACTACATATTTGCAATAAAGTTTATCCGTGATTTCAATAGGCATGCATTGTCAATTACAAATTTCGTAGATTAACACAAATTATTTCAAGTCTTTTTGTTAGAAAAGAAAATCACATTTACGATCCAACCAATTGAAAGGAAATCAATTGAGAGCAGTTCAATTTTTCGAATGTAACATGAAACCATTTTTTTGTGAATTATTATTTGTGTATCACTATGAACAAATGTGACTGAAATATTTATAACTTAGAAAGATTTCTAATGATCCGCCTATCTAATGTTTCATGTGACAGATAAAATAAGTGGACTTCCGGTCCATATGACACTACGTCTATTGAATAAACGATCAAATTAAAAATTTATCTCTAATAGATTCTGTCTAAAATTAATATTACCGCTTATGTAGTATTATTATTTTTTAATTTCACTCGTCTGACTTTTTTTTATAAAATGTAAAGTTAAATTTAAATTTGTTGAAGTCACTTTGTTTAAAAGTCCGTCTAAATTTAGACTTTTAGATGGATTCTATTTTTTTTGTACTATATCAATTGAGCAGTCTTCCCAAGTATGTATTAGAGATATTTTTTTATAACTCTGTCTATTTGTACTTATTTGATACGATTTAAAAATAATGGACGAAATGTATTGGAGATGTAATTAGATCGACATATCAACTATGCCTCAGTTGACTTTGAATTAATCAGTGGACAGGAAAATGACACTTTTATTTTTTTCTATACCTTTGCTAAAGTCAAAAGTTAGCTTTTTCTACTTACTAGTGGTATTAAATTTTGTTGTGGAAAATACGTATTATTTAAAAGTGGCGGTATAGTTTAATTGATCTTTAATGTGAACGTTTTTCACTTTTTAGATGATGCGATGAATGGTATGTAGTTTCGGCGAATTGATTGTTGCAATTCCTAGAATTTGATATTTCAATTATTATCCGAAAAGATTATTTCGGTACTTTCAAATTTAAACGTGTTCCATATTTTTCTCGTTATAATCGACTTTGTAAGTTTTTTTCAATTTATCAATTTAATTTTGTTCGTTCTAATCAAACATTTAAAAAAATTAGATCATATGAGTATCATGAGATATGCACAAGATTACATGTGAACTTTGCGATAAAAAAATGCTTATTATAGATTAGGATAAGTTGTTAATTAGTGATTCTCATTAAGTAGATTTTTAAAGTAATCAATAAGCAAGAATTTGGGGGAAAGTGTTGGTTTATTGTTATATATTTATTTCTTCAATTTAAAAATTGAAAATCAACAAAATTATTCGAAATCTCAAAAACAATTGATAAAAATAAGTGCATTAGAAGCATTTACAACGAACTTATCTATATTTAAAGAAGATCTTTAATATTTTTAAAAGCATTTTTAAAAAACATTCCAACAACCTCTTTTCCATGCTCTTCATTTTACTTTCTTCCAATAAGTATTATTATATATATATATATATATATATATATATATATATATATATATATATATATCTCCCTCTTTTTTTTTTCATATGTTTCTCTCCAAATTTGTATGTATTATTTAATTAAAGTCAATATATGAAGTATTGAAAATTGAAATTATTTCAATGCATTTAATAATAGAGAATGGGTAACTCTCCAAATTAAAATGTTAGTATCTTATGTTTAAAGAACTTGTTGGAGATGCTCTTAATGAGATTCTACTTATTTTCACAATAATAAAGTGTACATCACATCAATACTATATACATTTATAATTATAAAGATTTAAACATAATTTCACGATATTAAATTACGTAAAAATGAAAAGAAAATAAAAACTCTCAATAGCTTAAATCAAACAAAATTAATTCAAAAGGTAAATGAATATTCATTCTAGAATTTAAATAATTTTATGCTTATAATTTCTCAACACAACGATTAGCAATGAAAACATACCTTTATCATTCTTAATAGTGTGTTCTGAAGTACAAATTTCAATATCCAAAGAGTCATTCACTATATTCTTTTGCCACAGCCAACAAAAAATCAAGAAAATTATTTTTACTGTAATAAAAAACCGAGGTAAAAATAAAAATAAAAACAAAACAGTGTAAAAGAACACACATTTAGAAACAATCTCTTGACCAGTGTTAAATTTAATATTACTATTGTTTTCGAAAAAAAAAACTTTCACTGCCAATTCTGTTGCACATACAAATTAAGAAAATTTTCTAAGATGATACTTACATCGTCGATAAATACTGACTACGAATTTTCATTTAAAATACTGAATATTAGAACTATTTAAGAACTCAAAATAAGAATTGAAAATCAACAATTAAACAAGCAAAAATGTTTAATTAAGTTTAAGAAATTAACAAAAACAAAACTTAAACAACCAAACAACTACTTGTAATGGTCAATTCACGAACTCTAGAAATAATGACAGCTAATAGCAACTTTCAAAATGTTCGAACAAAGATAAAAAGTTAAGCGGTGTAGGTCCATGAGAAATAGCTTTTGTTTGGGAAAAAAATTGGATGGGTACCCAAAATAATCAACATATCTGTAAGTTTTTGGACAATTTTTCAAAAAACATGACTGAAATCAAAAGAAAGACGAAAAATACAAATGAAGGAATACAAGAGAAATAGCAAAATGTCGAAAAGAAAATTATTTGGAAAAGATTTACGATTGAGAAAAAAAAAAAAGTGTCAATTTTAGGAGATTAGAAAAAGTTTTAAAAAAAAAGAAAGAAAGAAACAAAAAAAAAGAAAATGAACTTGTGGGCATTTAAAGGAACAATGCTGGTCACTCTTTTAATATATGTGATAAATAAAAAAAAAATAATTATTTTGACAATAAAGAGTGATATTGTTAAACAAGAAAATTTTATGTAAGCCTGACAAATAAAATGACTCAACACCTCTTGACAAAAAGAAATTGACACCTTAAATTTAATTTGAAATGTTAAAAGATTTATTTATTTATTTTCTAAAAATTAGAAAAACTTATACTAGAAAAAAAATTTATGCAAGTAATATAAAATATTAATATAAGATCTTTTAGTTATTACAAGTCTTTTGGTTATTTTTTTTTTTTTTTATATTGTTTTTTTTTTGCCTTTTTGTTTGTTTAAAGTAAAAGTAAATTTGTCATTTTATACAATCTTAAGTGCAAACTGTAGAAAAACTGTCTTTAAGATCGAATTTTGCTAATTTATGAAAAATTTGAAGATGAGATTGTGAAAAAAAATATTGGGGACGTCAACGAGTTTCAATCCAAGGTTGACATTGATTTTCAAGTTTATTGTTAAGGCTTGGTTTAATATTATTGTACTTTTAAGAGAATCAATTTTTACTGCTGCAGAAAGAATCAACTGTGGGAAATATCAAATAAGTGTTTGGTAAATTCTTATTTCAAAATTGCTCTATGTTTTAAAATTAGCATTTGAACATTTGATAAACAAAAGTGATTTATTGCTATAACGGTATTAAATTGTTAAAAAGGACATTAATTATAATAATGTTATTTTGTATTATTATTATTATTATTATCACGAGTTGTAAAATTTTTTTTCCCTAGTCACATATTTTTTAACGACAATGCATTCATTATTATTCTTTTAAAATAAAAATAATAAAAACTTAATAAATTTCAAATTTTATAAAAATTACAAAATAAAAGTATAGTCATATAGTGCAAAAATTAATTAAATTTATATTATTTTTTATTATCCAACTTGCATCAATTCGGTTTCTCAAATAAGTATTAAAGAAATTAGTTTAATTAATTAGGGATAAAGGGTGTATTTTAATAATATAAATGAAAAAACTAAAAGAAGAATCTGAAAAGTTGTCATTCTGCTGCCAGGTGAGTCAGATTATTTTATAATCAATTTTAAAAAATTTGTCAAACGCCTAAATCAATTTCTAATTGTTTGAGAATCAGAAGTTGGGTTCCAAAATCAATCTCAATCGGAACCTAACATGTATTAAAATATATTTGACCAGATTCAATTTTGTCGCACAATACATTTATTTTTAAGTAAATTATACCAATCATCTTCAACCTTTGAGCAAAGTAATCGATCTATTCTCAATCTTTTTTATCTTGCTTTTCAATCTTTTTTTATCTCGCTTTTGTCCTCAACCATTAAAGAAATTAACATATTTGTATTTATGTATACAAACGCATTACACATACATACAAGTAGTTCCCTCCACATCTCCATCTGAACCAAACTCCCTCTTCCCTCACTTCCTACCCTTGTCTTTCTCTCCCGCTTTTTTATTCCTTCCTTTTCCTAAATCAGATCTCTCCATACCCTTGAGATTTCCATTTCCCTCGTAAAACTTCTTTACCTTCCCCAATTTTCCTCACCCCCAAACCCTTCAAGAAGTCCCAATGATTCTTGAATATCCAAAATTACAAAATTACAAAAAATTCTCTATTTCTTTCACTCTTCGAGCTTCAAGAAAAGATTTATGAATCATGCAACAGCAAAACTCACAGAAGCAGAATTTGAAGAGACAGCTACCATTCACTTCCCCAAAACCGCCATTTGGAGGTGACTACCACCGTTTCGACACTGATTCTGATAGAGGACAACCTAATCAAGAAACTGATAAAGTTGTTGTGAAGTCTGATCCTGTGAGTTTTCGTTCTTTTTAACGTTTGTTACACTGATTTTATCTATGTACTCATTTTCTTGTTCTGTTTATGGAGCTGTAATTGAGGTATAAATAAGAGACTTCAGACTTGTTTGTGGTTATGATTTATACTGTGTATTAAGATCTGTTATTTTCTTGGATATTGGAAACAATGTATAATTGATGTTGAAATTTTTGACAATCATTTAGGGGTCATTTCCAATATATGTAGATCAAATCCGGTCTTTTCGGAAAGGCCTGCAATTTTTATGTTGTCAGGTGATATCTTGAATGGGTTGGAATTGAATTAGTGAATTAATATGGATTAAAGGGTTTTGACCAGAATCATTTAGCTTGTTATAGTGGTCAATCTTCCCTTGTTTCTGTTGTTTAGTGGACTTGTGAAATGGGTTTGATTTGAGCTCTTCTGGAGACGGGTGTGAACCTATTTCTTTGGTATGGTTGTCCGCCATGATAATGGCTACCATGGAAAAAATTCGAACCACTTATCAGTCTCTGATTCTTTTGAAGAACTCTGATCTTATCCAATGCATTTGCCGAAAATATTATACTTGCAGACATCCTGTTGAAAGCATTATGCAAGTACTTTGAACTACTTTTTCTATGCCATCTCTCCATGGCATATGTCAAGCAACAGGAGACACCATCATAACTAAACCATAAAGTCAACAGCTTCAAGAATTCTCTAAAATCTCATTAAGCTTTTTGATTTTTCAAATTTCATAGCAATTGGAGGATATACTTGAAATTTGGGGGTTGTGAGAATTGCAACGTTGTTTATTTGAAGATTTCATTTGATTGATGGTCCCTGTAAAAAGCATTGAGGCTAAGGATCAGGACTTGATGGTAAATTTTAGCTCATCTTCTTATTAAAAAGAGAAGTGGCATTGGATGTTATGTAGATTAAGGAGATGGACTTATTTGTTGTCTAAATGTATAGTTGAAATGTAGTTAACCTTAAGAACGATTAATTAGTTTATATGCAGGAGCATGAGTAGGAAATGTAAGAATGTCAAGAAAACATTTACAGTCCAATCATATCATACACAAGTTCAATTTGCTGAGGACTGGTGATCACATGTTAAGCTTGTATGCTGGATGAGTTCCTCATGTAATTATATAGTCCGACTTCATTCAGTCCGAATTAACTCACTGTTTAAATACATTAGTTTTTATACTTTAGATTCCATAACAGATGGTATTATGTTTTTAGTTAAGATTGATTTGAACCTGAATGGATATCTTAGAATGTCATTCATTTACATGCTGTATGAACTATTTTTACGATCTCATAGAAAATTTTACTCCTTTGAAATATCTATAGATGATGAGGAGGAAACAACCCAAATGAATCTTATTATTTCAGAATGCACTTAAAATTTATTTGTTTGTTTATTTTCATTGTAGTTTATGGAGTGGGCTTGTCCAAGAGCCTAAGATTTATTATGGTTGATGATACTTTTACCATTCATTTACACACTTACTCAGATTGTGATTTGTGACATTGTGTATTGTTATCTTGATTGGAGCTTGTGTGCTACATTGAGTATAAAGAGTGTTGAAAGACTCGGAGAACTCTTTCCGTAATTTGTATTAAGTACAGTGTAACTGATCTTTCTGGACATACTAATATATTTACTAAACGAGATATCAGATGCTTATTCTTTGCATTGATGTAGAATTGTAGATGGCAACTTTTAGCTAATTAAACATACTTTTTACATTACATCTTGGTGTATCACCAGATGGATATATTCATGAACATTTGGTGAGACATCATAAATAGAGATAAACTTTTATAGATATATACTGATGTGTCATTTTTGATATCGCTGTAGTTGGGTATTCAGTTATGAACGAGATGATTGCATTTTCATTATCGTCTAATAATTAGAGTTCCTTGCGATGTGTGTTCCGTAAGGTTGAGCTTGAGCTTTGCTTTTCAGCTCCTCTATTTAAAAAGCATTATCCAAGCTTTCTGATTCTTTCACTATGGTTACACTGGAGTTGTGTTGTTTCCCAAAGAAAGCAAATCAATTCTTTTAATTCAAGCATTTTGTATGGTCTTTCCAGTCAAACTTAAATTCGCTTAAAATTTAGTTAACCATGTTGCTAACTATGACTTGTTTATGAAATTGTGTCCTCTAGCCATTGAAGCGGAAGAATGATTCGGCAGCTTGTGCAGCGGAATCTGCTGAGCAAAGCCCGGTTCCTAATCTTGCTGGTATCATCAAGGGTTCTCTTCGGACACCAGTATCGGGAAAATTGGCAAAGGCCCAAAAAGTTCCAAGGACGGCAAAAGCCAGTAAAGCTGAATCTCAAACTCCTGTGGCAAATATTGGTGAGTATATAAATCTTTAATTTCGGATCTAAGTTAATTTTTACATTATACTTGCTTTCACAGTAATGGTGGGTAATGAATATGTTCGTCTTTGTTTTTTTGTTCCTCTTCTTTCTTCCAATACCTCTTCAGAACACTGACATCTTGTCCAGCTCAGTTCTGAAAGAGCAAAAGATTACGAGGAAAGGAATGATAAACTTTTATAAATATCTACTATGAACTGACAGGTTCTCATTCGGGCAATAATCTCACTCCAGTTGGTGCCTGTCGATATGATAGCTCCCTAGGTAATTTATTATGCTCATGCTGTTGAATTTTTCTTTCTTTCTTCCCATTCTCTTGCTGCATATGTTTATGGTAATAAATGTAGCAGTATTGACATTCCTGATTGGAGTTCGATATATTTAGGACATACTGATAAAAATATCATTTTACTTAACCAGGTCTCTTAACAAAAAAGTTCATTAATCTGATCAAACATGCAGAAGATGGCATTCTTGATTTAAATAAAGCCGCCGACACATTAGAGGTGAATATATCTTCCACTTAATGATTCACATTTGATTACATCCAATAAACTGGAAGTTTTATCTATTAACAGGTGCAGAAAAGGCGTATATATGACATAACAAATGTCCTTGAAGGCGTTGGTCTTATAGAAAAGAAACTCAAAAACAGAATCCAGTGGAAGTATGAAAGCACTCTTGAATATAATATGGAAGTTCTTTGTTGTATAATGTTTTTCCTTTTCTTGGGGGTCATTCTGAAAATGAGAAGTTACTAATGGATATAATTATCGAGTAGGGGTCTGGATGTCTCAAGACCAGGGGAAGTGGATGAGAGTCTCCCTAGCTTACAGGTATGATCACAAATATAAATGAATTGTTTCTTGACATTCACAGACTTCGAAGACTTGGGTATCGTTCCATTCCAGTTGAAATACTTGTCCATCTGCATGTGCACTGTCTACACATCATTTAATTTTTTTTTTTTGCTGCCAATTTTGCTTTTAGCTTATTTTTCTTATACTCCATTCTTACCACGGCTTTCTAGTATTGTTTGTACAGCTCATATTTTTCTATCCATTCTATCCGTGCATTGAATAACCTGAGCGAAGCTGTTCAATATCAGAAAACTAGACATATAGGCGTCAGCAATCAGAAATTTTGTGAAAAAAATCGTTTTAACTATCTACGGAAAAGAAACAATCTCAAGTGACGTCAAATTATGTCTCTATTAAGTTCATGTTATGTACCTCCAAATGCTGCTTCATTTACATTCAATGGTATATTAATCCTTCCCCATGTACAACTAGCTATAAGTTTTCAAACTAAAAGGGAAGAGATATGGATTTGTACTTCCAAAAGTTACTAGATTCTCCTCATCAGCTCTTTGCCACCTTGCAGGCAGAATTAGGAAACTTAAATATGGAGGAACGCAGATTGGATGAACAAATAAGGTATTTTGATGCCTCTATAACATATTTGTTATGGTAAAGTCCCAATCGTGCTGAGGCTTCTGGTATGTTTGCTTGTTTCAGAGAAATGCAAGAGAAATTGAGGAGCTTCAGTGAAAATGAAAACAATCAAAAGTAAAGCACTCCTCGGCCTTTAGATACTAAATTATCTGTGGATCATTTGGCTCTCTCCCTTTTGTGTTGATACTCGTCATGCTTACCTTACTTCTTCACCAGGTGGCTTTTTGTGACTGAAGAAGACATCAAGAGTTTACCTTGCTTTCAGGTATTTCACATCAGTTCTTCCTGCTGCTTTCATCAGTCAGTGGATTCTTTCTGAAACTTAGGTATGTTTCTTTCATCAGAATGAAACTTTGATAGCAGTTAAAGCTCCGCACGGCACCACTTTAGAAGTTCCAGATCCTGACGAGGTTAGTTTTCTTTTCTTTCTTCTGAAAAAGTAACCAAATATTGGGGAAGAATTTGTACCTGCATATACACTCATGAATTTCCTTGATTCATTCAGGCAATTGATTATCCACATAGGAGATACAGAATAGTTCTTCGGAGCACTATGGGAGCTATAGATGTTTACCTTGTCAGGTATTTTACTTCTTTCTTGTAAGAAAGTGCATTCATTATCACCTTGCACTTTTTGATCAAGGTTGACCCTCGATCATGAGGGAGATTATTGATATACTGATGTCTGCTATGTTTTTGATTTGTTTCTGATTTTCTGCTTGCTATGTAATTTAGTCAATTTGAAGAAAAATTTGAGGAGATGAATGAGGTCAAGGTGCAACCAAGCATCCCTTCAACATCAACACTTAATGAGAACGCTTCTGCAACACCAGCAACCGGGGAGATAAGAGGAAACGAGACTGACATTCAGAGCCTAGAAGCTCAAAGAATGTGCTCAGACACAAGTACGTCGCAGGATTTTGTCAGTGGAATCTTGAAGATTGTGCCGGATGTAGATGTAAGTCATGTTTACGATAATGGTATAAATATTATTTGATATTTAAAGATCCAGATTGATATGAACTAACGAAATTCATGACATTTTTAGAATTGCTTCGTATGCACATTGTTTTCCAATAGCAACAAAAGCCACGTTTTAAAAACTAATTATCATCGCATAGCTTTTCTAACAGTGAAAGTCAATGAGTGAGAATACAAATTGAATGATCCTAGAAAGAATGAACAATCTTGCCTTTTTTTGCTGATGAAATGTAACAAAGAGGACATGAATACTTTTTTCATATACAAGTTACTCAATTGCTAAATATGCTTGTTTGACATTTACAGAACGACCCCGATTATTGGTTATTGTCAGATGCTGATATAAGTATCACTGACATGTGGAGGACAGATCGTATCCTAACCATCGTCACTTTATGCTTCTTTTACGCTATTGTTTGTGTTTTTTCTTAAGATGTGTTATATAACATTCCATGACTCTCAACTATAGCTGGGGTCAACTGGGATAGCTTGAGCACAATTCATGAAGACTATGCTTTGCCTAATGTTAGCATACCACCGGCCCAAACTCCACAGCCTGAACCAAATGAAACGCCTTCTATAACTAACACGACGGGGGGTTCAAGTGGATTTGGTGGTGATCCTCGATGAAGATAGCTCATGATCGTTGTAAAATTACCTCGAAGGTCTCTTGGAGTTGAACCTAGATTAAAAAAGTCGACATGGTGGCAGACAATGGAGGAAGGAGGTAAGTTGATCATTGTATAATATTTGTTTAGATAATTCCTGTAATAGCAATAATCCAATTTGTATATTTCTGTCAGATTTAATCCCTGTATATCATCAAATTTGTTGTAGCATCTTGTGATGACATCTAGATAGGCTGTTGTGTATAATATCCTTCCAAATTAGATGCAGAGTTTGAGCTCCCTTTTTGGTATACAGTAATGTTACCTATTATAGTTATATTTTGTGCAGGATCAACCCCAAATATAATTCCATTGTTATAGATTCTTTATGGATTCGCTTAATGTAGTTAACTGGAGGAGTTTTACAAATTATTCTGTCAATAAAATCTCGTTGGAGAGTCCTCGTGTCAATCTCGAGTGTGTTAATATATGATACTCGTTGAAGATTGTGGTTCACTGCAGGGATCGAGTTTTACTTTTTTGTCGATCATTTCTTCCATATTGTACAAGAAATTTCCCAAAAGAATTAATTGAATTACTTATATATCAATCAATAATTGATTATCAACAATTAATTATAATCCTATTTACTAATACACTTCTAATCCGTACAATATTCCAGCATACTTTTCATGTTCATGATCAACAAAATAAATGTCCCTCATTTTCTGAAATGCATGCCACGTTAGCAAGCTATCTGAACCGGCCTGATGACACTTTCCGACAACCCGGTCCACATCCAACGTTCGGGCCACCCGGTCCAATCCCCCGTACAAACTCTCACAGAACCGCATCAAGTATTTAATATCGTAAATGTGATTCCCGAAAAAGGCCCTGAGAATTTCGAAAAAGTCATTCAACCCATTCGGCAACGCCCGGCGCGTGAGAACCTTCACCAAGTACCCGAAATCATACGCGCTGTGGAACGTCACCCAACTCACTGACTCGTTGCACACCAACCCGGAACTCATCATCAACTCGGCAAAATACGCCGAGTCGATCCCCGATTCCCGGTTCTTGTCGAAATCAATCCCGTGGTTCTTCAACAACTCAATCGAGTCCGGAGCGTGAGGGTCACGTGAGACATCAAAGTCGGAGAAATTGAACTGCCAGATGAAGCGCTGGCCAGAGCCCAGATCGGGGAGGTTTCCAGCGGCGTCGGAGAGAGTAAGGCCAAGCTGGATCAAGTTCAAAACGTCAACGTTTGACTTAAGGGTCTTGTAGTGATCTGAAGGTGACGGCCTGTGTGGGCCGCGGCGAAAGTTGGGTGGATTCACTTGCTGGGGTTTGAAGATAACGCCGGGAAATTCCGTGTCCATGGAAATAAAAGGGTATTCGTCAATGAGATTTGAGATCAATTTGAATTCCGATTCAACATTTTCACACCAGACTTCTCTGATCGTTATGGGTTTATGAGTATTATTACAATGACTGTCGGATTTCATGGTTGTGGATTCGAAATGAATTTTCTTTAGTCAATCTGCAGAATTAGAAAGCAAGAGAGAAGGGTTTGTTGTTGTTTAGAGTGGGGATTGTGTGTGTTTTAAATAGGGTGGATCATATTCATGGATGATGTTGCTTAGAAAGAGGGTGAGGGGGATCCAAATTCCAAGTTCAATGAATGCACGGTGTGGGTTTGACTGATGGAGAAGAGTGGAGTGTATACAGAGGTGGAGACTGACTGAGTCCAAATACACGGCTAAATGCTAATACAGTAATTAAATCATTTTAAAATTTCTTCTTTAATTGTCATAATAGGGTAAATAGCACTAGGGTCCCGAATCTTTGAACCTTGTGACGATAGAGTTTTGAACCTTTTATTTCTAACCTCCGAGTCCTTAATCTTTAAAAAAATGGCGAGCAAAGTCCTTCTATTAAAAAATCGTTAGTTTAACCATTAAATTGTCAAAATTTACTTAAAATAACAAATTTACCCTTTTCAAATTAAAACAAAAAAATTTGAAAAATAAAAAAAATAAAAAAAACAAAAATTACAACAAACTTCTCTTCACTTTTAATTCTCCAACCAAACCCCCATCCCAAAACATATTCTTCTTCAAAACTTTACCACCCACCACTAACTCCGGTGGACCGGTTGTTCTAGCAGAGTACAGCCCCACGGCGACGACAGCAAAGGCGATCGCCAGGAAAATCCTCAAAAAAATCCCCGAGAACAACGACACCAATGTTTCGCATTCTCAGTGATTTTTCAATTTAAAATTTGATTTAATGTGGATGGAATTGAATTTGATTCGTGAATTATTCTCGTAAAAGATTTTTCTTTTGTGATAATGAAGATTGAATTTTTGTAGGAATGCTTAGATTGGATTGGTTAAATTGGATTTAGATATTGGGAAAAATAAACATTATACACATTATAGAAGTGACTTTCTGATTTTGATTTTTGAGATTTCTTAACATGTATGGAAATTGAGCTCTTTTTGTTCATAATGTTATTTCATATTTGTTTTATACGGAAATGATTGTTTCTTAATTATAGTTAATTTTGCTTGGTGATACACGTCTGGATGCTCTTGGATTCGATTTCCGATCGGAGAAGGAGAGGAAGCCAGCCAAGAAATTGTCACCGGAGTTAGTGATGGGTGGTGGCCGGTGAGATATTAGAGAAGAAGAAGTTTTGAGATTTGGGCTTAGTTGGAGAATTAGAAGTGAATGAGGGGTTTGTTGTTAAAAAAAAAAATTGTTTTAATTTGAAAATGGTAAATTGGTCATTTTAAGTAAAATTTGACCATTTAACGGTCAAATTAACGATTTTTTTAACAGAAGAACTTTGCTCGCGCGTTTTTTTAAAGGTTAAGGATCGGGAGGTTAAAAATGAAAGGTTCGGAATTCCATCATCAAAAAGTTCAAAGGTTTAGGATCCCAGTGCTATTTACCCGTCATAATATTATGCGCGTGAAAGTTGTGTTGTATATGAAGAATATTAATAATACAATCTTTTAATGGCGGGGCCGATTGCTTCAAGACATTTCCGCGGCTTTCTCCTGGACCCCACAATCACTCCATTATTTGTGGGTTTTACTTTGACTTTTAGTCAACAAAGACTCTTTCAACAACATCTTAAATATTTAAATCTAACTATTTCGTTAAGTCAAGCTATGCTTCAAATTTACTTATTCAAATATAAGTGAATACTTATATTTAAATAAAAAAAAAAGCGACTTTAAATATCATGGTAAGCAAAATAAGTAATTAAAAATTAAATTTAAATTACTTTAAAGTACAACCAATCAGTGTTGGGGTTCTTGTTTCTCATTTCTAGACAAGTACATTTTTCACGTGTGATGTTTGAAATAGATAAAATTAAACAATATTTTTTAAACTTTACTTATTAAAAATAAGTGAATAATTAGTAAAAAATAAATTTTATTAGTAAAAAAAAGTGACTTTAAAGAGTATTTTGCGCGCATGCAAACGACAAACTATTGAAAAAATTGAAAACCATTCCGAAATTTAGTCCGACTATATATAACCAATCAAAAATTTAAAACCCAATTAAAGAGTCTCGAAACTCACTAGTTCACTCGGTTTCCACTTTTTAAAATTATTTTTTTTAATATTTTTTACCAATGTTTCATCGATGATTGAATTTTTACTTGAGTCAAAGTTGAAATTGACTTTTTAAAAACACAAAATTGTTGACCAGCCGAAAGTAGAGTAAACAAGTTCACTGGGGAAATGGAAAACGTGACACCATACTAAATTTGTCATTATTAAAAAATCATTTAATATTAATTCATATTTTAATTACTTGTTCATATTTTGTAATATTTCTTATTAGAGGAAATCTCACGACATAGTGGAATTTTTAATCAAAGTTTTCGAGTTTTTTTTTTGTCAAAAAGGTTTTATAAACCTTCAACATTTTATTACAAATAAAATAAATGATTTTCTCTTTTTTTCAGAAATATATCCAAAAGTTCTGAAAAGTTTCTATTTCTAAAATACATCTAAAATCAAATGGCTAGTATTTTAAAAAAATTCAAGTTTGATCACTAATTACATATGTGGCTCAGGAGATCCAATTTTAATCTCTAGTTTGTAATTTGTTAAATCGTAAATGCTTGCATTTAGACTTGATTTGATATTGATGTGCTTTTAAGAAAATCAAGTTTTGTTATGCTGTAGAAAAAATCGGTTGTAGGAAGAATCAGATGAGTGTTTGGTAAACTATTGTTTCAAAATTGTTGTATGTTTCAAAATCAGCATTTGAGCATTTGGTAAACAAAAATAATTTATTGTTATGACTGTATAAAATTATTAAAATAGACATTAATTATAATAATGTTTGTTGTATTATTATTATCATTAGTAGTATTGTGAATTTTAATTCTACTTTTTTAACAATATGTAATATTATCAAATATTTTTGGGTAATTTATAATTTTCCTCTCCAATCTTTCAAATCTGTAACAAATCTACCCCCAATTAATTTTTTTAGCACCAGGCATCCCCAACCTTTAAAGTAATTGCAAATCAGGTCCTCAATCACATTTTCCGTTAAAATCTACCATTTTCTCATTAGCGTGGACCTCACGTCTAAATTACCTTAACCAGTGCATCTGAGCACTTAATGGCAAATCTGTCCATTCACCAAAAGGCTTCATTTGCAGTTTGAAACCAATATTTACGTTGGCACATTACAAATTAAACAAGAAAACCCTCAAATTTCTTCTAGAAACGAGTGGAAGAAAAGTTGCACCATCTTCACTCCGGCAAACCAGCGACATCCGTTGAAAAAGAAGACTACCCACACCCGACCAGAAAACGACGAACATCTCCATTTCAAAAGAGCACTCATATCGTGCATTTGTAAAAGAGCAGTCCAACAGTCGCTAATAAACAAGAAATGAGGCCATTCAAAGAATATCAATATCGTAGAGAAGACGAAGAGGGTCCACAATATGGTATGTTTGTTGGTTCATTGTTCTTAATCTTTAGTTGTTGTTCAACTTTTCTAATCCAAAATTGAATTTTTTTTTTGGAATTTTTTTGGTAGCCGAGGAATCTCCTTACTTTACAATGAAATGCATCCATTGGGGTGGGTTTTTCATGAGAATGGCAAACATCATGTACTTGTATGAGAATGGCAAACATCATGTACTACCCACATAAATGAAGCCTTTTGGTGAATGGACAAATTTGCCCTTAAGTGCTCAGACGCACTGGTTGAGGTAATTTAGATGCGTGAGGTCCACGCTAATGAGATAACGATAGATTTTAATAAAAATTGTGATTGGGGACCTGATTTGCAATTACTTCAAAAGTTTGGGATGTTTGGTGCTAAAAAAATTAGTTTGAGGTAGATTTGTTACAGATTTAAAAGATTGGGGACCAAAACTGTAAATTACCCAATATTTTTCCAAGACAATGTATTCATAATAATTATTTTAAAATAAAAATATAAACATAAAATCTCAAAATTTATAAAAATTACAAAATAAATGCATAGTCATATAGTACAAAAACTTATTAAATTTAAATTTAAATTATTCATATAGATGCATTATAATTAAAATATAAATAAATCTATGACATAAAAGGAACTATTTTAATTAAATAATGTCAAAATTAGTATTTTAATATTAGACAAGTGAAAAAGTTAAAAGCAAAATATGATAAACTGCCATTTTGCTGGTTTTCAAAATCTACTGTCAGATAATACATATTTTTTATAATCATTTTTTTTCTAATTTTACCAAACGCCTAAAACAACTTCTAATTGTTTGACAATCAAAAAATTAGACTCCAAAATCAATCTCAAACGGACCCTAATTAATGACAATTGCCTGCACTCAACTTGTGAATTAACTTCCCACCAATTTGATATCCAATGTCATACTTGATATACAAGATTGATATGAACTTAATTTTTTTAAAAAGATGTTTTTGAGTATTCGTCGCTTGTTATGTCTACAGTAACATATCAAACATACTTATAATTTTATACTTTGTTGAATGTGTGTGAGATGCTCGTCTCTTGTTATGCCTACTTCAACATTCAAAAGATGATGGTAGATTTTATAGGTTGCTAGCAACATTGATGATTGAAGGGTTTGTTGCAACTTGCAAGATCGTTCGATTGTATTTAGTGCTTGTTTGATTAAAAAAAATTACATTATAAGCAGTGAAATTTGCAGTGATAAAAATTGTAGATCATACAAAATATGTGAATAAAAATGATGTTAAAATACTATATAAATACTTATGAACAATTCCAATTGGTCCCCCAATCAAGGGAAGGAAGTGAAGAACATGGGGACTAATTGGTCCCCCAATCAGAAGATTTTGCACTTCATTTTCAGCATTTTGCATTCTAGCGCAAAATACTATTATAAGTCCCATTTTCATAAGGAGAGTACAAAAACATTATGTGGTTCACTGTTATCATAATTTATAGTTTTATACTATTACGATAATAATTGCATCTTAAGTACCAATTATCGAGAGACCATGGTGTCCGAAACAAATATTTTTAAGGACAAAACTCAAACTCTTACTCTCGATCAAGATCAAATTTATAAAGTATTTTTGCAATAGTTTCAATTTGCTTTGTCAGTTTTATTATTCTTTAGAAATAATCTAGCATCATGGAGCTGTCCTTGGGACTGCTCAAATATCATACAGTCTCGTCAGAACTAATGCCTCGAGACATGCAAGAACTAGGTCGAGGTCTTTTGTGTCGGGGAAGCTCATGAGTTTGGGATCCAAACATGTTGAATGGTCTTTGGTATTGAAATTTGGGTTTATCTTAAAAAGTCAACCTTGTTTAGAGGAATAATCAAGTCTTTATATGTCGATTATAGTAAAGAAAGTTATCGTCTTGTGGTTAGAAAATGCAAACAAATCAATTGTCCCTTTGAAAAGAGGTGGTTATTTGCATTTTTTGAACGCATAGAGAAAAGTTGGTAATTGAGACATGTCTTACATATATCTAAAAAATCCTCGTTTGCAAGAGCGATGAGTTCTCGGTTTAACATTTTAGCAGAAAACGATATAAAGAATGTAGTCGCATTAGATATTTCAATTGTTAGCAATCCATATAATGGACATCAAATTTATTGAGAAAAATGTGTAGTTTATTGTCGTAAAACAAAAGGGAAAAAATATACCATTTTTAGCCTAGTATATGTGAGCCATTCAAACATATATATGTCAGAAAATTTAGTATTTTTAATAATTAGTTACCAATTGAAATAGCATATATTTTGTACAATTTTTGTGAAAATGACAAAATAAAAATTTTACACTCCTGAATACCAGATTAAGGCAACTACTAAGATAAATGCAGCAGCCATCAGAAATGTTTTGTCTATCTACAAAAATGTGTGAACTCTATTAGGCTATTGTTCGATAAACAATACTCGACAGGATTAAACAATATAATAGTTTCTTTACTGTACTTTACAATCTATCTTACAAAATGAACCTGAAGGTACGCAAAAAAGAAGAAGTATGCAAAAACCTTCCTAGTCCGCATCAAATAGGATCCTGCACGGGGACACTGCGTTGGCCACAGTTCTTAGTACCACTGGCCATGTTCTGGGAGGATGCTATTCTGGAACCAGAAACAATGTGGTCTCTGAGATCTTTAATCATATTGCACCTCTCGGTTTCATCTTCAGTATTCTTCTTCCAAGGTTGTGTAGAAAACTCGAACAATCCTCTCCTGTCGAACACGTCTGATTTTTCTTGTATACTGGTGAATTCCCACTCTATGCCATCTGAAAATCTTGTTTCTGAGATGTTTGGTTTCTTGTTTTTTTCAGAAATAGACTTTCTCCCCTTAATTTTATCGACTGAGTTCCTCAACTCGTTTTTAATAGCATTGCTCCACTCATAGCTCTTGCTAATATCATTCACATTTAACTCAATGGAGTGAAGATCACTATCAGCTAAATCATCTTCTTCCCCCGGGTTCTCGTTATTTACTGGTTCTATATTTTCCTTCTCTTTATCTTGGTAGATGCACGAGACTGGAAGCGTTTCCCTCAAATATTTCTCGAGCTGCTTGATTTTTTCACAGCTCGGGGGGCTCTCATCTTCTTCTCTACCTGTTTTCAACTTCAAATAGGCCTCAAGTTCACTCTTCAACTCGTCTACAATTGCATTTTTCTCCTCAAATTGATACTTAGCTTCCGAAAGTTTCATTTGCACTCTTTCCTCGCGGAGCACATCGGCTAGCTGAAGCATCTCCCTCTCTTTTTCCACCTCTTCACGAACTTTCACTGACTGTCTTTTTAGTTCCGCGACTTTGGCTCTGTCTTCTCCGATGCCTCTGGCTAACTCATCACAGACTTGTTCCAATATCTCTCGTTCCCTCTTCTCGGTTTCAAGCTCTTCAATTGCACTTGACAAAGACGACTTTGTCTCTGCCAATTCTCGACCGAGTTTCTTGTTCAGTCTCTCGGTTTGTCGCCTCAGCTTCCTCTCGATCTCAAGCTCTCCAGCTATAATTGTAATGGCACTGTGAATCCTATCTCGTTCTTTAATTTTCCAAACCGTCTTTTCCTCTTCAAACTGCCTCAACAGTATATCAATATCACTTCCATTTGTCCTTTGTTCTTGGATTAACTTATTGACGTGAATACATGCACGCTCGAGTTCAAATTTTAGAGATGAGACTAGCGAATAGCGATAAGCTAGTGGAATGTTGCTCTTCAAGGCGCCAAATACGACTTAATACTTTGAGCAGTTCTTTAGATGTCGTCAGCCCATTATGCACATCCTTCAGACGATTCTTTCCTCCAACTGCATGTCTGCAAGGTGTCCGACCGTGAGACTGTGTCCGATCAACCTGCATAACTTATAATTTGATCAACATATTCCCTGCTCTAGTGCATGAAACTCTGCTAAGAGACTGCTAAAAGAAAATGGAAGGATGTCATTCCACCTATTTTCTATACTTCCCAATCTCAAGTTCTTTAGAATTTTTTCAACCTATATACAAAACTATATGACAAAAACGAAAATTTTAACTGGGAATCAATACATGTCCACGACAACCATATCGGATGTTGGCTTTGATGGCTCCCAGAAGAAAGCAAAACCATGTTCCCTGTTCCTTAAGGCTAAACCAGGATTTGTCCATTTCCTTAAGCACACTTTTAATTGGCCAAAAGAGTGGCTCCAAAAGCAGTAAATGATGCTATCAATTGTATCTTCACTGAAAGCATAAAATGTGGGATTTCCATGAATACATTTGAACAGACACTTGCTCTATTTTGTTTCCTGGAAGTGTATATCCCCAAATTTATTTGAACCATGCCAATAGAAATGACTGGTATTTTCTTTAGGACACCAGAACCTACAAACTGGATGCTTTGGCTAGTGCTAAGAAGTCAGGAAAATAGATTCAAATGGTAAGTGCTAAAGATATTTGAAGATTTTCGTGTTATTTTCTAGATTTTCTGCTGTTAATTCCGTTATAGTGTGATCGTGTAATTAGTATTAATATGTGCATGAAAAAAATGGATGTCCTACCGGGCGGGATAAGGCAGCTTTCATGATGTAGTAGGACATTTATTTGTGATCCCAAGGGTCTTTCTCTACACAGAAAAGTTACACATTTCCTCCTATTCTTCCATTTTTTCTGCCTCAATTCCCTTTAGTTCGTTGTTTCTAATATAGTATTAGAGCATATTTTAATCCGATCTTAGATTAAGTTCATCATTACTTTGTTTTCGGGCAAGCAGATTTGCAGCCACTCGTCCAGCCAAAATTACTCCTAATTGGTTCTCTAGTCTGGTGCGACTCTCTCCTCATAAAAAACTAATCAATTAAAGTTACTAAAGGAAGGAATGCATTTTGTTACCTCCAATAAGAAGCTGTGCAGAGAGTTGAAGCCTCCCAAATTAGAGTCTGGCTGCATAAGTTTTTCAGAACCAACCGATGTTCTTCTTCGATGACTGCCCACTTTAGGGGGATCCATTCTCTGCAAATTCCAACAAGAAAATCACAACAAATTTCAATATAATCTGCAGAAAAAAAATGCCCAATTCTATCAAAAGAAAATGCAATTCCACCTCAGATACATGACTATGAAATGGATTAGACAAATGCAATGGCATTGAATCCATTTTCAATGCCTTCAAAATCCCTCTTTTCCTAATAATTTCTAATTCACTTATTTTCTCCTCAAAACTGTCTTTCTTCACTCTAGATGAAGAAAACCCATTAATCTCCCTTAACATGGCAGCCAATTTTTGGGATGAAATCGATAAATCTTTAGCTTTATCACCACCATTTGCCACCAAATGCTTGTCATTTTTCAGTGATGGTGATCTTGAACTCATCCTCTTCCTAATTAGCACAGGAGTGCTTATCTTTTGCCCAACAAAATCGCCCGTTTTAACCGATTATTCCGGACTAATGACGATGAACACTGAACACCCTCTTTTTCTCACCCTGGATTGCCCAATTCCTCAAATTTTCCCATCAAAATTCAAGTTTTGCCATTGGCATTTTCGATATACAAATCTGAACCCAAGTTTCAAAATTCACTCAATTCAATTCATATCTATCCCATGAATCTCTACAATCAAATAAGTTATTAAACCTTTAAAAGATCTAAGGATATAAATTGGGAACACATATTAGCTTTGTTTACAACACTTACACACTGTTTTATAAATTATGCGATGCGAACAAAAAATACTGTGAAAGATTATTCTAAAATGCTTTATCAGTCAAAAAAGATAGCTAAATGAACAAAGTATTGAACGTACTTAAACTTATCAACTGTACTGTTATGAAATGATGGCATGCAAATTAGTGCCCTTTCAAAGTTGTAAGCTTTTGTTTCAAAATTCCATAAGAGGGAAAAGAAAAGAGAAACATGTGAAATACTAGCAACTTTAAAGCTTGATCTTCAAGTTAATGGTTGGGAAAGCAATGCACATATAGATACACAACACACAACACACACATATATATGTAGAGAGAGAGAGAGAGAGAGAGAGAGAGAGAGATTCTTCAGTTTCTATTCTCTTTTCACGGAAAAGGAAAAGTTTTGTAATAAATGTGATGAATTTGACTCGGCTGTATGCATTTGAATTTTGGAGGAAATTATGTTAGGTCCTTTTTTTATTTGGAAAAAAAGTAACTAGGTACTCAACCTTGAATTCATAACAAGTGAGTATATAATTTCATGGTTTCGCCTAAGCACATCGCAACAAACTACTTGGCTCCAGGCAGGTTGATAAAGCTTAGTTTCGCCTAAACACACCGCAACAAACTCCTCATTCTCGGACAGGGGTTATAAGACTTAGTACCGTCTAAGTACATTGCAATCTCAACTTCGATTAGGGTGAAAAAAATTTTCTAAACCCGATGGACCCCTCGAGCTATTCAAAAGGCTAGAGACTTGCTAGCTAATCCAATAGCATTATTTACAAAATTATTTCTAAGGTAAAAGGTCAATCGATTTACACAAAAACATCTCTAATAAATTCTCCAAAGGTGAGAGTCTAGTCGATTGATTCTTAAGTCATTTGTAAACTCTCCTAAGACATCGAAAATGTATCAACTGATTCTTTTCAAGGCAAAGAAACAATTAATTGATTTGAAAATTTCCTCGGTGATATTGAAAATGCAATCTATTTATTCATTTTCACGTCGACTTGTATAAAGATTATAATTAACTTTATTGGCATGCTTATTAGAAGATTCAAACTTATTAAGTACATTGTTCGCAACTAACTATTTGTTTTATGACATTAATTAAGTAAATAATAGAGATTTGGTAAAAGTTTAATTTTTGTCAAATATATACTTACATTAACTCAATTTTTTCATGACTTGGATATATATTGTTAACAAAATTTTACTTTGAAATTATACATTTGCTTTGCTAACAAGTTAAAATTCAAGGGTAATGGGATGGGGGTGCAAAATAAAAAATTGAGGGAATTTTTCAAATACTAAAAGAGATAATATTTTTTTAAATCTTAGAATTTAAAGTGGTTAGATGAAAGATAAATAAAAGTGGCCTAATTATTCGGAGAAATTGAAACAAAGAGGCGTGTACTTTCTGGAAAATTGTAGTGTGGGTTTCTAATCTTTCTTTTAATATTGAGGACTAAGTTAACTACAAGAACTAAATGTTGAGCACTAACTTCACAATATTTTCATGAATTACACAAAAGATGGTTATATTGGCATGGCACTACTACTTTTTTTTTTTTTTTCACTATTTTTTAATTGTATTTAAAGTCCTCAATTTTTGTTCAGTATAGCACTTATATCCACGACTTTTATTTCGTTAATGATAATTTTTGTCAAAATATTTTATTTATGTGCTTTGAAATTAGATAAAATATGTAATAGTACTTTTGTATTTATTGTTTTATAAAAAATATAATGGGTAAATTAAGTCGTTTTACATTTCCTATAGGTTTTTTGGACTAAAATCGATTATCAGAGATAATGTGTGCTAATTAATATAAAAATAAGGATAAGAATGAGACAAAAAAAAAGTTTAAAACAAGTGTTATAATAAGCAAATATTGAAGACCTTAAAAAAATTAAAATATGATGTAAATTGTCGTGTGAATATAATTATCCATACACAAATTCTGTTTTATTAAATTTTCCATCCCAATGAAGCATGTTTGGTAGCAAATGTTGTATTGTATAAGATATAGTTGTCAGACTTGAAGCGAATAGTGAACTCACCAAATCAATATTTTCGTCACTTGTCTATTTATAGGTCACTCGTTAAGTTAATGATTTGACGATACGTATCAAAACTTAAACATTATTTGTTAAACTTTTGTAAATAATGAATATTATTTTTTTTTTAACTTCTTCATATTATCTATGTCTTCCCCATTGGGTAAGGCATAACTCAAGCAAGTAATGACCAGCTTTCTTTACCAATTAAAATTCTTAAAACTCCATAGTGTAGGCCTAAAATTAAAGGAAAAACAAATAAATAATTTATTTAATTTTATTTGCATATTATACAACCACTGCATATGGTACACGTGTACATGCACACAGCCATCAATAAAACAAATAGACAAAAAGTTGATCTGACTTGTAGAAGAAACTTCAAACTTGTTGCCACGAGGTGGGGCCCCATTAACGGCTGAATTTTATGTTTTTTAATTGTCGGATTTGTAGGCATTTCTCCGCTGTATTGGGGAATCAAAATTTTCTCTATAAAACACCCAGATTCTGGTCGTCAATGGAGTCCCATCACATGTCCCTTCCACATTATCACGTTCTCAACTTATATTTGAGGTGGATACGTCTTCGATTAACGAGACGATAATGATTCATCTTTTATAATTCTATCATTTATGAATTTACAAAATTTTATTTTGAGCAAATATTTTAGGATTCAAACATATCTTGAATCACGACTACTAAAAAATTAAGTACAATTAAATACTTTGCAAATCACAATCACAATCACAATCACAAAAAGTCATGCATAAAAATACCAAGGAAGAAATATTATAAAATGATTAAGTGGTGAATTAATGATATTCAATTTCTTAAAGTCATGGGTATTTCTAGAAGGGTAATTTACACTTTTGGTTTTCAACTTTTTAAATTTGTAACAAATCTACTCTCAAATAATTTTTTTTGCGTCAGACATCTACAATCTTTGAAATAATTGCAAATAAGGTCCCCAATCACAGTTTTCGTTAAAACTTCTGCCGTTATCTCACTAGCGTGGACCTCACGCATTTATTTTATCTCTACATGTGCGTCTGATTAATTGGTCCATTCACAAAACAAACAATAGAATTTTTCAGAGGCAACGATTCAGTGATTGTAGCGTTAGAACTTGGTGTTGATGCTGCTGCTGGATGACGCAACCAATGACCCGGCTATAGCCTTCCCCAACGAGTCACGCAAGCTCTTTCAGCATCTTTAGACTGACGAGGATGAAATCGAGCTATGTAGGGGCTTCTGGAGTATACCACTCAGCGTGGGCCACATAGTTCATCACACCACTATGATACGACGGCGTTCTACGACCAGATCAAGGATAAGTTGCAACTTGATTTCAATAAGAACCAGCTAGTTGAGAAGCTGATGAAGCTCGAGAAGAAGTATCACAACGTCATCAGAAAATCTGGTTCTGGCAAAGATCACGCCTTCAAGAGTCCCTACGATTAGGCCACCTTCAAAATCTCCTATAAAATCTAGGGCGACACTGCTGGAGTCAATGGCACTACCGACCGTGATGCCCTTACAAATGAGGCCAGGTTTGACGATAATGATCATAACAACCCCAATTTTGTTGCCAATCACAGCCCGAACCTAAACAACCCTAATGCTTCTATGAGAATAACAAGACCCCCTGATCTAGGAAGTGAAACAGAGCTGGAGCAGTGAAAGTCGAGGAAAACAGCATGCTTTTACCAGTAATACTCAAATTAATCAGCCATCAGTGGAATGGGCGTGGGGATGCCAGCATCAATATCAAATGTGGAGATCTTGAAGAGCTGTTTGTCGCCATTTTTCAAAGAGTTGTTGGGAAATTTAATGGATTTGAATGGGAATGGAGTGCATGAACTCGTGGGTTCGGGTTGGCTTTGAGTCCCATGTCTTTAGGTTTTAGTGGAGTGACGGGTGGGGATAGGTAAGTTGATGAGAAATGGAGGAAGCAAAGCAGATGTTGGAATTGGAAGTGTTTTTAAAGAGGTTGGAGTTAGTGCAGGATCAGTTGGAGGAGCTCAGGTCCATGAGTTAATGAGTTTTCTTTTAAAAAATTGGTCAGACGCGCTGGTAGAGATAAAATAAATGCGTGAGGTCCACGCTAATAAGATAATGGCAGATTTTAACAAAAACTGGGGATTTTGGAGCTCAAATGGTCCATAACCTTTGCCTTTAGTATGGAATTGGTCCTCTAACGTTTATTTTTTGACAAACAAGTCCCCAACCTATATGTTTTGGTGCGAAATTGTTCTTTATGAAAAATATGTCCTTAGTTTTAATTAGAAGAAATTGTATATGGATTCTTAATCATAACAAAATGTGTAAATATGTCCAATACTTTTATTTTTATAAAAAATTAATGAAAACTAATGAGTTTTTTTTTTTAAATTAACACTTTAGTAATAAACATGTCAAATAAATTTATTATTTTTATTATTAACTAATTATATTGTTTAAATAGAGAGAAATCATTGTGAAAAATCATTTTTCTCCCCTTTTACTTATAAATTTTTTTTCCCTCTTTACTTTATAAATTAAGTTAAATAAATAACAAAATGACGTATATAATTTTAAGACATTGAACTAATCTTATTACATTTTTATTTAACATAAAAATACTAATAAAAATTAATTTATACATTATGTGTTTTATTTTTGAAAAAAAATAAAACGATAAATTAAAATATGAATAATATAATTGGATCTCTAATATTTGTAGTTAATAAACATATAACTCAATTAAATAAAAGTATTTGAACATCAAGTTTGTGACAAAATTATTTTTTTTATACAACAATAAAATAAAATTTTAAATTTTAAATAATATAATTACTTTATAATAAAAATAATAATTTTATTTGACATATTTATTACTAAAGTGTTAATTACAAAAAAAAAAACTCATTAGTTTTCTTCATTGTTTTTATAAAAAATAAAAATATTGGACATATTTGCACATTTTATAATGATTAGGAATCCACATACAATTTTTTCTAATTAAAATTAAGTGAATATTTGTCTTTTTATCTCATAAGGACTAATTTCGCACCAAAATACATAGGTTAGGGGCTTGTTTGCCAAAAAAATAAACGTTAGGGACCAATTCCACAATAAAAGAAAAGATTATGGACCATTTGCACCAAAATCCCCAAAAACTGTGATTGGGAACCTTATTTGCAATTACTTCAAAGGTTGTGGATATATGGTACTAAAAAAATTAATTGAGGATATATTTATTATAAATTTGAAATATTGGAGACAAAAATACAAATTACCAAATAAATTTACCGTTTATAAATATATTTTTCTTTTCTAAATTCCTCACTTTATATTATTCAATATATAAGTTTTAGAGAAATTGGCGCAAATGGTCCATAACGTATGTCAATAGTGCGTAAATGGTCCCTAACCTTTTATTTTTGGTAGAGTGGTCCCTAACCTATCCATTTAGGTGCGCAATTGGTCCTTATTTTGATAAAAAAAAGACAAAAATACCCATAATTTTAGTTTAAAAAAATTATAATTGAATTTCTAACATTTGTAAAATATGCAAATATGTTTGATACATTTATTAAACAATATTTAATTTAGCATATTAAATATATCATTATAATCGTGTCAAATAAATTTTTCATAAGAGAAAAATATAAAATTATTGTACTTTAGGTATATATAATTGTTATATGATTTGAAAATTTTGAATAAAAATTAAGTTAAATAAATAACAAAATGACATATATAATTTTATGACATTGAACCAATCTTATTATGTTTTTTTAGCATAAAAATACTAACAAAAATTAATTTACACATTTTGTGTTCTTTATTTTTGAACGATAATAAAACGATAAATTAAAATATGAAGAATATAATTGAGCTCTAATATTTGTAGTTAATAAACGAATAGTTCAATGAAATAATAATATTTGATTATTAAGTTTGTGACAAAGTTATTTTTTTTATATTGTAATGATAAAATTAAAGTTTAAATTTTAAAAATTACTTAATAATAATAAAATAATTTTAATTAACGCGTTTGTTAATAATTATGAGCTTAAATTTTAGTTATTTTATAATAGTTCGTAAAATATACAAAATTATTATCAATTTCTTAGTTTCTTTTAAATTTTTTAAAAAAAATAAAAATATCGGACCTATTTGTACTTTTTACAAAGGTTAGGAATCCAATTGAAAATTTTTCTAAATAAAAATAAGGGCATATTTATCTTTTTTATCAAATAAATACATTGTGCACCTAAATAGATAGATTATGGACAACTCCACAAAAAATGAAAGGTTATGGACCATTTGTGCCTATTTCCCTAAGTTTTATGTTTTGTTTGGAATTGATTTTAGAGTTCAACTTTTGATTGTCAAACAATTTATAACTATTCAAGTGTTTGATAAACTTCCAATAAATAAATATGGAAGAATCTAATATCTAGCAGTAGATTTTGAGAATCGGCAAAATGGTAGATTTTCAAATTCTGCATTTAGCTTTGGGTAATTTATATCCACTCTAAATCTTTTATTTGTTGCACCACATTTTAATTGTACTTAAAGTTTTCAATCTTTTCTCATTTATTAGCACACTTTGTTTCTGATAAAAGTTTTCGTCCAAAAAGTCTATTGAGAAAGTATAAAACGACTTATTATCCCCTATCATATTTATAAAAAATAATAATTATAAAAGTATAACAAAATAATTTTTTTCTCATTTCAAAATACGCAAACATAATATTTTGACAGAATCCATCATTAAAGATGATATGTGCTAATTAATAGAAATTGAAGATAAGAATTCGATTAGAAAAAAAAAAGTTAAAGACATGAGTGTTACAATGACCAAAAATTGAGGACCTTAAGTGCATTAAAATATGGTGCAACAAATAAAAATTATGGTATAAATATAATCACCTTTTAGCTTTTCTAATTATCCATCATTAAATTTTCAATTTTAACCCCGGTGAATAATATTAATTCATTTCATGTTCTAAATTTATTGGTATTCTACAATAATAAAGTCACATCCATCACGTAAAAGCATTCTCCTATTTTCTTTTCATTATTCTTGGTTATTAACGACTGAACCTAGGTAGCAACAGAGACATACATTTTTTATTGTGTAGTAAAAAATATAGATATTTTTTTAAAAAAAAAATAACATAACATTAATGAAAAATAAGTCAATAAATTATTACAATCATATTATATACGCATTTTCATAGTTTGAAAACATCATATAATCACATCATTATCAATATTGTCAAACAACCAAGTTGTTTGTCTATGAATAAGAAGAAGAAAAAAAAGAGTTCACGAGGTAGAAGAGAACATATTGAAACCACAATAAATTATACCAAAATTTTCAATTCTGAATATTAAGAAAATGGTAAATAATTGAAGCTAGATAAACCAATTGACCATATAACGCCTATGAAATTACAAATAAAGTTCAAACAAATAAGGAAAATAAATCAACGCCAAACACAATTTAAAAAAGAATAAAGAGAATTGACATAATTCGGTACATAGTAAACTTTGAAATGTTCAAGACAATTGGTCAAAAGAAAAGACTATCTAATTATTTCTGCAAATGAAACATAAATGACCATTAATCAATCAATCAGATATAAGTTAAAGATCTTTCAGCATTATACGTCTTCGGCCTTTACACCACAATTGTATAATTTAGATAGAAACTAGATTGTGAATACTAATATTTATTAAACTAAATTTTCTCCATTTTTCTTACTATTATATAAAAATTCAGTAAATTCAGTCGTCGACATTACTATAGTTCACAATTATAGTATTTGCCATCATATCTCACAATTGTAGTATTTGCGATTCAAAAAATAATTGAACTAAATTTATCCAAAACTTAAACTAAATTTTACATATACAAAGAAATCTGAATAGAACTAGGTTTCGATGTAAAAATCTATTTAACTGTTACCTTACCTCAAATGTTGTGGTTGGAGTTGGAAGCAGAAAGAAATCGGTAGATGAATCAACAAACTTGAAAGAAGAAGAAGTAAATTGGAGAATATCGGAGTGATGAGATGAGATGAGATGAGATGAAGAAATCGGTTAGACATAAAGTGAAGTCTCTGTCGATGATTGTGGATTTTTAATAGTATCACCACCTACATGCTCGAAATAGAGCGATTCACAACCAATGACGGAGCTAGGAATTTATTGTTGGGGGCAAAACTTTGTTCCAATCACAATAATTCAGGTTATGTTATTCACTTGTCGGGATATGTTCTTGATACCACTTTGAAGTGTTTATGGCGAACTTTGCAACACATCTTTTGGATTGAAAAATTAGTAAACAACGAATTCAAATTAATGAGTCAAAAATGACTTATAAAAATGAATTTAATAATTTTTTTTTTTCTTTCAATTCCCATTTTGGCACCCCTAAGGAGTTGCGGCCCGCTCTTCTGGAATTTGAAGGAGAGGCATACGGACATAGTTTTTAGAATAACATATTTTGTCTTATTTTCGAACTATGTTCTTCACTCGTTTTAAGTTTTTAGTACCATTTCGAAATATTCATGATGAACTTCACAAAGCATCTTTTGAGTCGAAAACTCACTAAACGATAAGTTCAAATAATGAGCAAAAACTCGCTGCTAGGAATGGATTTAATAATTTGATTTTTTCTTTCAATTTCAGGTATGTCGTCACCTATTTTGACTTATTTTTGGGATATGTTATTCACTCGTCAATATAGGTTCTAGGTATCGCTTTGAATTATTTATGACAAACTTTACAACACATCTTTTAAATTGAAAAAAAACATTAAATGTCAAGTTTAAAATAATGAGTCAGATGTTTGCTAGAAATGAATTTTATAATTCGTTCCATTTTGGTGTCACCTCTTTCAACTTATTTTCAATATATATTTTTCATTCATAATGGTAGATTTTTTGTACCATTTTGAAGTATCCATAATGAACTTTGCAATGCATCTTTCAGATTAAAAAATCGTTAAACAACATTTCAAAGTAATAAGCCAAGGATGGTTGAATAAATACATTAAATAATCTATTTTTTTCACTTTTATTTTTTATTTTGGTGTCTCTTCTTTTGGCTTATTTTTTAGTTGCGTTATTCACTCATTAGGGTAGGTTCTTGGTACTGTTTTGAAGTATTCATGGCGACATTTGCAATGCATCTTTCATATTAAAAAATCTTTTAACAACGAGTTCAAAATAATGAGTCAAATATGACTATTTGAAATTAATTTAATAATTTGATTTCGTTTTTATTTTCCGATATTAGTTTGACTCGTCTTGCTTAAATAAATAAATGTAAAAATATGATGAATTTTTGAAGTGTTACATTGGCCCCTAGGAAATTTTTTGTTAAATAAATAAAATCATAAAATGGTTAATTTTACTAATGGTCACTGAAATTATCTTACAATTTCAAAACAGTCACTAAAGTTCAAAAGTTGCAGTGTTTGTCACTAAAGTATACAATCCTTTCTCAAATGGTCACTCCCTTAAATTTTCAACTTGAATTAATGATGTGGCATATAATAGACCTTTATTTATTGCATAGTAGTCATTGTACTTTATATAATATTCACTTTAGTCTCTATATTTTTAATTATCCTTCAGTTAAGTCCTCTAGAAATTGCATCTTAGGTCCTTAATGTTTGTACATCTTTACACTTTGGTCCCTAAATTTTAAATTATCTTTCAGTTAAGTCCTCCAAAAATTGTATCTTAGGTCCTTCAACTTTTTACATCTTCAAACTTTGGTCCCCTAAATCTTTGATTTTAGTGGCCAAAATAAGTGTATTTTAGTGATCAAAATAAGTGCACTTTCAATTAAATTCTTGACTTTAAACTCGAGTTTTCACCTAAATGAACAAAATAACATATTTAAATAATGAGTAATTATATTCACACAACACTTTTTATTTTTTGCACCATATTTTAATTACATTTAACATCCTTACTCTATGAACATTAGAGCACTCATGTTCCAACTTTTTTTTATCATATTTTTATCCTCAATTTTTATAATTAGCACATTTTGTGTTTGATACTAGTTTTCATACTAAAACATTTGTTGAAAATTCGTAAAAAGACTTGTTCGTCTATCATAATTTAAAAAAAAAAATAGATATAAAAGTAAGAAAAATATTTTTCCTCATTTCAAAGTACGTAAACAAAATATCTCGATAAAAACTATTATTATGATGAAATGTGTTAATTAATGAAAATTGAAGATAAGAATTCGGATGACAAAAAGTTAAGAACATAATTGCAACAATTAACAAAAGTTGAGGATCTTAAGTACAATTAAAATGTGGTACGCTTATAATAAATTGTAGTGTGAATATAATAACCCTTAAATAATAAACTACTTGACAAAACTTACAAATGTTCACTTTTAGTAGTCAAAATAAGTGCAAAATTCGTACTTATCACTTGGAGTTGTCAATGAAATATATTTTTATCTATTTTTGTCAACTCTAAGTAATAAGTGCGGGTTTTATACTTATTTTGACCATTAAAAGTAGACATTTGTGAGTTCTATCAAGTAGTAGTTTATTTTTTAATTATGTTATTTTGTTTGTTTAGGTGAAAATTCGAGTGTAAAATCAAGGATTTAATTGAAAGTGTACTTAATTTGACCACTAAAATTGTACTTATTTTGGTCACTAAAATCAAAGATTTGGAAGACCAATGTTTGAAGATGTAAAAAGTTGAAGGACATAAGATGCAATTTTTGGAGGACTTAACTAAAAGATAATTAAAAATGTGAGGACCAAAGTGTAAAAATGTAAAAAGAATAAGGACCTAAGATTTAATTTCTAGATGACTTAATTGAAAGATAATTGAAAATATAGGAATTAAAGTAAATATTATATAAAGTACAGTGACTACCATGCAATAAATAAATATCTATTGTATGACACATCACCATTTTAAGTTTAAAATTTAAATGAGTGACCGTTTGAGAAATGATTGTATACTTTAGTGACCAACACTGCAACTTTTGAACTTCAGTGACCGTTTTAAAATTTTAAAATAACTTCAGTGACCGTTAGTGAAATTAACCCAATCATAAAATCTCAATAAGTTTTTGTTAAATTATAATTTGAATATTCTAAAAAATTTTAAAAAAAAAAAAAGGAAAAATTCCAGAATTCTCCACCCCACCTCGATCTCAAGGTGGCTCCGCCACTGCCAATATTCACATCCTTTATTGACTTCTATTACTATCTACAACTAACGTTGTCAACACCATGATCACTTCCTCCACAACCATTATTTCCTTAAGATATTATTCATTCGTTAGATTTATGCATTTGGACGGAGTGAGATTAGTATTGAGAAGAGAGATTTACATGGCACGTCCACCCCCACACAAATTTAATGTGCCAAATATTTCCTCGACTTGTAAGGCTTATCCATTATACATGATATAGACATTCGACTTGATATGTCACGATCACCTAAAGACCTCCTTCTTAAAGGGGGAGGCCCTACCCAATCCCCAAGGAAAATGGAGAGGGGGGAGGTCCTATCTAAATCCTCCAAGAGGGAGGTTCTATCTAACCTCCACGAAAAGGGATACTCTCTTCCAAGAAGTCCTATCTCAATATATCAAGTCATATCCGGTATATCTTAGGTTCCTCCCATGAAGTGAGACGACTTCATCTAGGAGGTCCTACATATATTTTTCAGGTCGGCCAGGAGGTAGTCATCTACATTTATCGAAGCGTCGTCAGAAGGTCACGTATGTACATGTCAGATGTCAGACCAACCGCCTGTCAATCATAATTAATCTAAATAACACCTCATATTTAATACCCTAAAAAAAAAATGTTTTGTAAGCATTTAATGCATAGCATGACATTAAATGTAGGTGATAATCATAAATCTCCAACTTAAATGTCCCAACAAGAGGGCATTGAATGATGATAATACATAGCATACTCAAAAAGAGCTTTCGAACACATATTCTATTAAAATTTCATGTATTTAGTTTAGTTTGGCAACATCCGACCTAGATCCTTAATATTAAGTTGGCTTGGAAAGTGCCACGTCATTTTCCAACGTCAACACTTGACTTGGATAAAATTTCATGATATTATTGGAATGAGTTACCATTATTGAATCTAAGGCGGACTAAAGTTTTAAAACAACTAAATTTACTCATTTTATTGTCTAATATTTTACAAAAAAAATGCACTCACACTTCGTTTCACATACATTGCTAGCCTTTATTCTAATTTGCACATCCTCATATCAACAATGATAGTGATCAAACCTAATTACGAAAATAAAATTTCATGATATTCGCATTTGGAATGATATTTATAATCTTAATTCAACTAAAGTCATACTTTATTACTAAAAGACCAATACACCCTCCAATTGTAAAAGCATCATTTAAACACGTAAAAACTAACAAAATCATTTCAATGCTTTTTACAAACTCCTTCATTTACTTTTAACAATTTTCATCTTCTTTGTGTTTGATTCTTCTTACCATAACTTTACAAACAAACAAAAAGTCGATATTTCAATGGCGAACATATTGTTTTATTTTTTATTTTGTATAAAGTAACCATTTTCGGTTAAAAATAATCATGAAAATATTGAGATATTGTTCCAATTGAAACATATGCAATGCAGTTAATAAAATAGAGTTTGGATAAACTGATTCAACTAGTTTTTGATAATGTAGTTGTTGTGAGTTAGGATTTTATGTTAGAACATGTAAAAATTTGTTTCAATATAACAATCTTGTTTCTAATGATAGTGAAATTTGCTGATTTTTTTTCTCTGTTTTTAATGATAGTGAGCAGTTATTCTTTCTTCATCTTGGCATTGCTCTGAAGTATGTGTTTGCTTGCTTTTAAGGGACTCAGATATCTTGGAAGAGCTTTAATTTGCAGCAAAAGGATGTACATTAATCCGTGATACTGTTTTAGAGGATTTGTGATACTGTTTTGAAAAAAAAAATTAAAGATTGTTAAACCTATGATTCTTGTAGTGAACCTTTGTGATTCTTGTAGTGATAATGAAGAACTATGATCTGATCAATCAAGAACTGGGAGTGTTAATGAAAAATGATTAAGTTCAAAAGATGTTCAACAAGAGAAAGATGAATGGTGGCTTCAATAAAGATATATTTATCCGTGATCTTGTTTTAGAAATTTTTGATGATAATGTTTTGAAAAAAAAAATTAAAGATTGTCATTTTAAGCTAAAGAGGCGATTTCAAACGGGTTAAATCCATTATAGGCGTTGGCAAAGCTCTTGGTCTTGACAAATCTCGTCGAGACCATTCCGAAAACATATTATAATAAAAATTATGAGCACGTGTGCAAATTCTATGTTCATTTCTATTGTGATACTATTTTTTGTGATCTTGTTTTGCATAATCTGATGATCAAACAACACACATGATTATGATACCATGCTTTTATCTTTGATCTTTATGCAAAACAATATAATGGATTAGAATATGGATTAAAAGCAATTATAAAATTACTAATGCACATTACCTAAACAAAACATTATCATAGATTAAAATAGTATCATAGACAAAACTAAGACATTCAAAGCAATATCGCGAGGTTCAAACCTTGGCATAATTAGAAAAGACATCAAAGAATAAAAGCACGGTATTATAAATAAAACTCATTCCACATAGAATAAAACAAGTATCATGGATTAAAATAGTATCAAAATATACTAATGCACATTACCTAAATAAAGCAGTATCATAGATTAAAATTAAGACATTCAAAGCGATTATCATAGGATTAATACATATGCCTACATAGTTTTAGATGACTTCCCTTTAACTTGAGAATGATTGGCGGTTCTTCTTTCTTCATTTTAGCATTGCTCTCGAAGTATGTGTTTGCTTTTAAAGGATTCGAGATACCTTGGAAGAGCTTTAATTTGCAAAAAAAGGATGTACATTTATCAAGTGATCTTGTTTTAAAGAATTTGTGATACTGTTTTGAAAAAAAAAATTAAAGATTGACATTTTAAGCTAAAGAGACTACTTCAAACGGGTAAAATCCATCATAGGTAGTGGCGAAGCAACTAGTCTTGACCGTCTCGTCGAGACCATTCTGAAAATATATTATAATAAAAATTCTGAGCACGTGTGCAAATTCTATGATCATTTCTATTGTGATATTGTTTTTTGTGATCTTGTTTTACATAATCTGATATCAAACAACACACATGACTATGATATCATGCTTTTATCTTTGATCTTGTATAATTAGTCATATGTTTTGTTTGATACTTTATTATGTAAAACGATATCATAGATTAAAACATGGATTAAAACAAATATCAATTTATATGAATGCATATTACCTAAACAAAACATTATCATGGATTAAAACTAAGACATTCAAGCGGTATCACTTATTCAAACCTTGCCATAATTAAACAATATCAAAGATCACATAGAAGTATCACGGGATAAAAGCAGTATCATTGATTAAAAGCGGTATCAAAATATACTAATTACCTAAACAAAACAATATCATGGATTAAAACAATATCATAGATTAAAACTAAGACATTCAAACAATATCACGAGGTTCAAACATTGCCATAATCAAGCGATTATCACGAGTTAAAACACTATCATGGATTAAAAGCGATATCAAAATATACTAATTACCAAACAAAAGCGAAGTATCATGGATTAAAGCGATTATCATAGATTAAAACTAAGACATTCAAACAATATCACGAGGTTCAAACATTGCCATAATTAAGCATTATCAAAGATCACATATATATATATATTCAAACAAGATTATCGCGTAATTAAAAGCGAGTATCATGGATTAAAACATGTTTCAAATGATAGTGAAATATTATGACAAAGTTTCAATCTATTAAACCTTGCCATAATTAAAGCGGTATCATAGATTAAAACTAAGGCATTAAAAGCGATTATCATGGATTAAAACTAATTTATTCAAATATTAGATGATGGAACATTCAAGCTCCTATTTACAACAATTCTATGTCTATTTATATTGTGATCTTGTTTTTACGTGATCTTTGTTTTGTATAATATAGTATCAAATAAAATACCATGACTAAACATTAGATGATGGAACATTCAATCTCCTATTTACCAATTAGATGGTGGAGCATACAAGCTCCTATTTACATAAGATAGTAGAGTATTCAAGCTCATATTCTGACATTCAAGCTCATATATACAACATTCTATGCTCATTTACATTTGTGACTTGTTTTGTTTAATACAATATCAAATTGCTATTCTATAATCTGATATTAACAATGAGATGTTACCTCATTGTTTATATAACTAGAAAATGCTCATTGTTTACATAAAGCTAAAATACTCAACCTAAATACTCAACCCGGGTTAATCATATTGGTCACCTCTCTTGCGGACGCGGATAGATCAATGCTAGCCATTAAGACATTAAGAATAAAGTACAATCACGAGAAGATGAAGAAATAAAAAGCATACAAACCAAATATAAGGATTCAAACACTGTGTGACCAAAGTCCATAAGCGTTATTTTTTATAAAATACCAAAAAAAGCGCCTAAAAGTGATCCAAAATCTTAAAAGTATTATCTAAGGTCATGGGAGGTGGAAGAGGTGGTCGTTGGAGGTCATGGGAGGTGGAGGTGGTTGTCATGGGAGGTCGAGGAGGAGGTCGCGAGGTGGGCGGGGTGGCGGAGGTTGTCGCCGGAGGTCTTGGGAGGTTTGTGGAGTTGAAAGATTGTGTCAATGAAAAATATGGTTAAAGGGGTGATTTTGGAATTAATATAAAATATAGTATGACTTAATCACAATTTAAAAAACTTTTGACCTAATTTGAAACAAGTTGTGGAGATGACTTTGTTGCAATTTTTCCTTACGAAAAATGCCACTTTATTTAGTGGTGTTAAATTGGGAGTGCACTTAAGCCCACAAGATATGTACATGAAAAGCCAAAAACAATAATAATTTTTTGCAACGGGGCGGGATAATTTCACCCTACCTACAAAAAATAAAAAATTTAAAAAATATTATCTAACATTTGTTATATTTAGAATTTAAAATGTTGAAAAGTAATTGTGAAATTTTAATATAAAATCAAGTGCGTGACATAATTATAACATTAAATAATGGGAAAATTTACGAAAATTTTATTAAAATTTAAAAAAAAAATACAGTTCAAATTTTAATTAGTTAAAAAATATGTTTAAGTGACTTTTGTTTAAAGATGTGACGTCTCATTTTATATTACCATTCAATACAACAAAAAATAAAAGCAAAACCTAAATATTAATTTAAAAGATTTTATAAAAACATTGTAAACTTAGTTAGAGGCATATGCTAGAAATTTTGAGAAAGTTGGGCTCATCATTCAAGCGACGGTACATACGTAAAACAAATTAGAAAAAAAAATCGAATCGATCAAACTCGACTAAACAAAATGAATGTTCTATAAAAATAACCAAATAACACATGGTGTAACATTTTAACTAAAAAGTAACACATTATATCACTCTCTAATTTAGAGCCATAATTTACGTCTAACAAACAAAAATAAAACTAACAACTAAATATTAGTTTATAAAGCACTTATAATCACATTGTAACCTTAGCCAAAGATGCACATTAAAAAAATTCAAATTACAAAAAAATGATTAATTCTTATTGAACACGACAAAAAATTCTTATTGAACACGACAAAAAATTAAAAGTGATTATTGGATATTAGTTTAAGATGTTTTTATATGCACATTTTAAATTTAGCTAAAGATGTTTATCATAGACAAATTTTTCTTCAATTTATGTTGTATTATTATTGTCTATCTCGATGTATGTGCATTCTATTAGGACGATGATTGTTGTCATTTTAAAATTATGTATTGGTTTTTTTTTTTTCTCCCTAATTTGCCACCATAATATATGAAAGCATTGATTTTATCCATTTATGCAAAAACACATATAAATATATATTATTATCAAAGTGAAACAGCCAAATTATACATGGTGTCATTTTGTAATATTTTAATTAAAAAATAATACACATGTCACTTTCAAATGCACAATCTTAAATTCATATCCAACACAAAAAGTAGAGAGTCGTTGTAAGCTTAAGCAAAAATATTCTATTAAAAAAAGTCAAATTACATGGAGCGTGCCCTTTTAATCAAAAAGTATCACAATATGTCACTTTTTAATACATGACCTTAATTCATATCCAAAAAAACAGTGATACAACAATGTGCAATCATCATCAATAATGCACACAACTTAATAATACAGAACAAATATCAAATTAGAACAATAGTTAATAATTAATAATCATAGCTAATCATGCTCTATGGAAAATGGCCTAAAAATTGCATGCACAAGCAAACAAAAATCTCAAATCATAAGAAAATTGCAGTAGCTTCCAAGTGGACAAGTTATTTGGAAAAATGAACTTATAATGCTGATTGGAGACTGAAATTGAAATAGGATATAAAATTAACATTGAAATGTGAAAATTTACATTTTTGGAAAGTTAGAATCTGAAAAATAAAAACTTTGAAGAAGAAATAAATTTTATTATGTTACCCAAGAAATAGAGATGTACAGTTCTGATTTGTGGCAAAATTGAAGAAGAAAAAGATAGAATGAATTCGTTCTTAATTCTAATTTTGGATTTGATTGGAAAAATTGAAGAAGAAGCAGGTTAGATTGGTGAGGTTTGGGAGCAGTATTTATGGCATGTTTCTGATTGTGAGATTTGAGCACAATTAATACGGTTTTTAACTTGTAATCATTATTCTAAAAAGTTCGCATAAGTTTCGTCTAAGCGGCTGACCTCGAAGCCGGTTTTGGGCGAGGCGAGTGAGGCGACCGCCCGGGCCCAAAACCGGAGGGGCCCATTTTAAAAAAAAATATTTTTTTTTTTTTTTTTCTAAAGTTGCCCAATAAAAATATTTGTACAAAAGTTTGAAGTCCAACTAAAAGCTCGCATTCTATATTATTAAGAATCAAATTGAAGAACTTATTTTTAAAAAATTTTGAAGTCAAGTCGTTTATTATTATGACTCTCGTTTAGGTTTGAAAAAAAAACTTAACTTTCTAACCACACTTCACAACTCGCCATCATCTTGTCATTATCTTATGCTCGTCTAAATTCGAAAAGTTTAAAACTCGTTAACGCTTTTTACGTTTTTTACAACATTTCTTGTAATTAACAATATTTACAATTTAAACATCTTTTATACTAATTTTTCAAAAAGCCATTGATTTTTAATATATTTGTCTAAATAGCCCTTAATTATTATTAATGAATTGATGAAGAAAACATTTTAATAATATTAAACACGGCTATAAATCGTGTTCATTTTTTGCAATATTTATAACTTGGGCAGCCCAAAGCTCTATACAAAAAACATTATGGACTGAACACCAATACTATACATGTTGATCGATAGGCAATGTTATCAAAATTAAATAGGACTGACCGATCAAGCCGATAATTGGTTCGGTCATAAGTTAAACCTTAGATATTTAAAAATCGTTGAAATAAGAGAAGAATTGACTGGTTCAAGCTCAATTTATCCGGTTCTCATAAAACTAGAAGCGGTGGTAAAAAAGACTCGTCGGATCAACAAAATTCGGTCTAGCTCGAGTTCGGACTCGGACTCGAACTCGTCTAGAACAAGCACAAGCAAAGACCGAACATGTTCGACTCGCCTAAAAAAATGAGCTGGCTCGTGGGCTCAATCCACGAGCCGAGCTCGTTAGGGCTTGTGTAATGGTCACGATTATGTGACCGTTGGCCCAAATTTTTTTTTTTTAATTTTATTTTTTTCTATAAATACTCATATTCTTAACTCATTTTTTCACACTTCAATCTCTCATTCTATTATATACTCAATCTATTAACAATTCTCAAATTTCATTCTCTCAATATTAGTGTTACAATTAGTATCCAATATCTCATTATCTAGATATTACTCTATAATTTTAAGTTTTCATTTTCTACTTCTACTAATTCTCTAAATTTCTATTTTCTATTTTCTACTTTCTACTACATATTCATCTTCTCTTATTCTCTTTATTATATTATTACAAATGGCCTACAATCGAAGTGATGATGATTTGATTAGTGCGAATGACATTCATGACATTCCGCCCAAATAATATTATTGATCAGTTTGGTGGTAGCACTGATCCAATTGATTTGGAAGAGTACATTCAAGAAGATGCCGATACACAAACAACTATCGATTCTAGCACCAAACGAAAAGCCACCAAACAAAAGACTAAGTGCTTGCAGCATTTCGAGTTGGTGCCGACTTGTAAACTAGTGGGCGGAGTCCCTAAGTACAAAGCACAGTATAAACACTGTCAAGCGAAGTTAGCATGGCAAAAGAGAATAGGAACGACTAATCTAAACACACTTTACAAATTGTTAATTCAAACATGGAGGTTTTGAAACAAATCAAGCACAACTCCAATTCGGATCTTCGGGATCTGGGTCAAGTAGTGCCAATCTCAACAATTGGATATATTCACAAGAACTCATGCGCTGTGAAGAACTGTCGAAATTGGTGGCAAATGTCGAGTTTTCACTGAGCTTGGTGGAAAATCCTCATTTCACAAACTTCATTTAAAAATATTTCCAACCAATGTACGTTAATATTTAAATACACTTTATAAAGACACTATTGTTAGATATAATAAAAAAAAAAGATATTGTAAATGATATTAATAATTATAACGGTGTTTTATCTTTACGTCAGACTTATGGACATGTAATAATAAAAATGATATATAGTTGCAACTACACACTACATTGATAGTAATTGGATAATGCATAAAAAAGTAATAGCGTTTAAAAAATAGATTATCTTCATAATGGAAATAATATTTTTAATATTTTATTGTGTGTTACGTGAATTTAATTGTGATTCTAATGCTCGTAGTTTTACATTTGATAATGCAGGCCCAAACAATATAGTAATTAAGAAATTAATTAAACATTATAGTCCAGAATTTGATGGTATTTTATTTCACGTTCGTTGTGTATATTATGTGTTTAATTTAATTGTGCAAGATGGATTACAATTTATACAGCCCCAATTAGAAAAAATTAGATATGCTATGAATTATATTACGGTCTCACAAAAAGAAAACAAGTTTTTGCTGCTCTATGTTTGGAAAATGGGTTACAATCAAAATATTTTTGTACTGATGTTGGCCATAGATGGAATTCAATATATCTCATGCTTGAATCTTGTGAAGGCTACGAAGATTGCATTACTGTATATTATAATGACCGACACTCACACGGCTCAGAATATGATTTGGAATTATATGACTGGAAAATATATGCTCATTTTAGAAAAATTTTGGAGTTTTTTACAATGCAACAACTGCATGTTCTGGAGTATATTATCCAACTACTCTACTTGTTTTAAATCATTTCTATTATATTTCTAACAATTTTACTATGTATTAGAATTATGCTCTTTTTTCTGATGTTATACCTGTCATGAAAGCTAAATTTTGAAAATATTGGGAACAATTATATATGCTATTTTCATTAGCATGTATTATGGATCATAGACTTATGAAGTGTTTTGGGGAAAAAATTTTTTTTGAAAATTTTTTGGGAAAAATGGGTATAAAAGTCAAAATTTTCAAAAAAATGTTTTGGAGAAAATGGATCGAACAAGACTTAACTTAGATGGTACTAAAGTAATAATAATCACAATTTCACAAAAGTTGACTTACGGAAATTTAGTAACGTGTAGTAATTTAGAACAAACTTTATGTCAGATGTATGAGGTCTATGCTGAAAAGGCCAGTATGAACGTTGTACGACCATTTGTTACAACATGTACTTCGTCATCAATTGATGACATTGACTTATGGAGTTATGTGAGTACACATAGGAGTGGTTAAAGTCAACATTTAGTTGGTTCTTCTTCTACTTCTTCCCTTCTCTGTTCTAGTTATACACATGTAGATTTAGTTAAGTATTTCGCATGATGACTTATTATGTTAGATGATGAAGAGATTTTTTTTTGATATACTACGATGGTAGAGACAACATCAACGTAGTTATCCAATTCTTTCAAAAATGGCACGTGATCTACTAACACCTCCAGTCTCAACTGTAGCATCGAAGACTGCATTTAGTATAAGTGGCAGGGTTCTATTTGATTTCAGGTCAAAACTTAAAGCCAACATTTTAGAAAACTTATTGTGTCTAAATGATTGGGATGACGCCGAACTTCGAATCCAAGACAAAATAAACAAAATAATCTCTGAAGAACTTGAAGATTTGAATATGGATTACTCAGATTTATAGTAAGTATTATTTTACATTAGTATTTGATATTTTTTTGTCTTATTTTAATAAAAAATTGTACATGTAACATCTTGTTCGTGTACGATTTTAACCTAATCTATTCTTAATATATTCAGTCTCAAGCCCGAAAAAATGAGAAGAGTTTTCAACCTTTAATTTTTAATATAAATGATTCACAATATTTTCTTTCATTTCTTTTTAAAATTTAAAAAAAAAAAAAAAAATTAATGGGCTAGCTCCGCTCGGCCCGTTCGGCCCACAAGCTCTTGGGCCGAACCGAGTCAGTGTTTTGGGGACGAGTCGAGCACCATTTGCGTGGGTCGAGTTGGCTCGATTCGATCTATTGCCACTCCTAAAAACTAGACAGTTTATCCTTGAAAATGTTGATTCACACAAAAATTCTATTATTATTATTTTTATTATTTTTAAATATTTTTGTTCCCTCCTCCTATTCGATTGATCTCTTGTCACAAAAATTTACATTTACTGAGATCAACTCTTACATTTACTGGATCAATGTACGGATTGATTTTTAAAATATTTTTATTAAGATCTTTCTCTTCTTTAATCATACAGACACCATTCAATTTAACGTAATAATTATATTATATGCAAGTAAATATTTGAACAAATGTTTGTTCATATTTTAAATTTTGGGTTTGATCCACACAATTAGATAGTACGTCCGAGTCAGCGTATCTTCAAATTTAAAGATTACTTTTATTTATATACTAATAATATTATTTATTTCGACTATTTATTTTAATTTTTTTCAATAAATATTTATTACTTTGTCCTCATATTTTATTTGATATACATATATTTTACAACCAAACAAGATACAATAGCTAAAATATTCAATTATTATTTAAATAATCAAAGAAATAGAGTATTTATTAAATAGTTTAATATAAAACACACACACACACGCTCAATACTAAAAAGTTGGAATAGAAAGTGCATTGAAACTTTATTTTAAGCATTAGTTCTCTAAAATAAAGAACATATTCTCTTTAAAGAGTCTTTAGAACATTTTTAATACAATATACGGATTGCAATCTGATGACACAAATGTTGAAAGACTTCTAATCTATAGACATTTAAGTTCATATTTTGGTATTCAATGCATTCTATCGATTGCTATCTAGATGTATTTTATTTTATAACAATAAAAATTAAATTACATTTAAATATGTATAAGAAATTTTAAATTTTATTGAATCAACATGTTTAATGGAGCTTCTGAATTTAGACAGAACTCTAAATATTATCTATTTTTTTCTATGCAATATCAACTTAATAGAATTTTTGATAGCTTGTATTAGAAAATAAATTTTTTAGGCATTATTTATTTATTTATGTGACAAAATATTGTTAGCAATCCAATCCAGGATGCTTTTATACTATAGGCCCAACCTATTTACAACCTTAATTTGCCATAATTATGTTAATGGTCCCACAAAACTTCAAAGTTCAAATATCTCTCTCTCTTCTCCCCTATTATTACATACTTCAACTCACGCGTCGAACATACGTGGCAGTAGAATTTAAGAAATTTAAGCTTGCAAGAACAAATTGATATCATTCGAACACGTTTTAAAAAAGATGTAATAAAAAAAAATTATGCGCTATACGAATTTTTTAAAACAATGATCTCCTCCATTATTATATGCTTGAACTCTCGTGTCGGACATATGTGGCATAGAACTTAAGAAATTTAAGTTCGCAAGAATAACTCGATATCATTCGGACCACATTTTTAAAAAGATGTATTAAAAGTAAATTAAAACTTTATATTAGACATAACAAAAAAATAAAATAGAATAGGAAAAAAGTTCATATAATCGATTCAAAATTAGCATAGATAAAACTTAATTTTATAGTTTATTATTAGAAATAAAATACACATTATCTAACTCTAATGTATTATCAATTGTGATTGAATATTGATTATGAATAATTTCATTTAATGTAATGTATTATTAATTGTGATTAATAATTCATGGTTCCTTGTCTGCATTTGTGTTTTGAAACATCCCACGTATTCATGGTTTCTTGCCTGCATTTGTGTCTTTGAAAGATCCCACGTCCTATGTGGGCGTGCAAATGCGTGTACATTTTGGTACTCTATAATAATTATAGTTATCAGACTCGATCTGAAAATATATTAAATTATCAGATCACTTGTTAAATGGTAGGTCAGTGTTGAGAAAATTATTTTTAAAATGGAATTTTGCGCAAATGGTTCCTGACCTTTGCTCTTAGTGTGGAATTGGTCCGTAATATTTATTTTTTGACACACAAGTCCCTAACTTATATGTTTTAATGCAAAATTGATCCTTATGGGATGAAAAAGATAAATATACCCTCAATTTTAATTAGAAGAAATTGTATGTGGATTTCTAATCATTACAAAATGCGTAAATAGGTTCAATACTTTTATTTTTTTTATAAAAAATTAAAGAAAACTAATGAATTTTTTTTTCAATTAACACTTTAGTAATAAACATGTCAAATAAAATTATTATTTTTATTATTAAGTAATTATATTATTTAAATTTTAAACTTTTATTTTATTATTGTATAAAAAAAATAACTTTGTCACAAACTTGATGTTTAAATACTTTTATTTAATTGAATTATATGTTTATTAACTACAAATATTAGAGATCCAACTATATTCTTCATATTTTAATTTATCGTTTTATTTTCGTTCAAAAATAAAACACATAATATGTAAATTAATTTTTATTAGTATTTTTATGTAAAATAAAAATATAATAAAATTAGTTCAAGTTGTGTAATAATTTTTATTTAATAAAAATTTTATTTTTATTTGACATGTCTTGTATAATTTTTATCTGATATGTCGTGTGATTGTGGGTACATAATTTTCTCAATGGAGTGTGTACATACTATTGAGTATTTATTTATTTTTTTGAATGCCCACGTTCTAAATTATTTTATTTACCAAATTTAATAGTTTGGCAGCGGCATAATGATAAGTGGTAGTGACTGGAATTTTATGTAAATTATGTCGATAGGTGTTGAGTTGATCAAACCTGTTATATGTAAGTTTAATTATCCATATATTTTCATGTTAAAATTGTGAACTAATCTACATAGAAATTAAATAAAAATTATTACACAACTTGAACTAATCTTATTACATTTTTATTTAACATACAAATATTAATAAAAATTAATTTACGCATTATGTATTTTATTTTTGAACGAAAATAAAACGATAAATTAAAATATGAAGAATATAGTTGGATCTCTAATTTTTGTAATTAATAAACAAATAATTCAATTAAATAAAAATATTTGAACATCAAATTTGTGACAAAATTATTTTTTTTATACAACAATAAAATAAAATTTTAAATTTTAAATAATATAATTACTTAATAATAAAAATAATAATTTTATTTGACATGTTTATTACTAAAGTGTTAATTAAAAAAATAACTCATTAGTTTTCTTTAATTTTTTATATAAAATAAAAGTATTTGACCTATTTGCACATTTTGTAATGATTAGAAATCCACATACTCTTCTAATTAATACTAAGGGCATATTTGTCTTTTTCATCCTATAAGAATCAATTTTGCACCAAAACACATAGGCTAGGATCTGTGTGCCAAAAAATAAATGTTAGGGAATAATTCCACATTAAGAGCAAAGGTTAGGGACTATTTGTGCCAAAATCTCTTTAAAAAATTCAAAGTTTTGAGACAAAATTGAAGTTTTTAAGTTGTTTGTCACGACTTATTTTTATGTCTATCTATAAATTATAAATACTGTAAACTTATTTGGTACTATTATTTTATAATTTTGTATAAAACTTATATTGTTTCTTCCATTGTTGTTATGTACAAACACTATCAATTATCAATAAAAATTATTGTGTATTAAAGTTTTTGATTCATCTTAGCTATAAAGAATGTTTTTTTATACATAACAAATCCATAAAATAATTAACTGATATTAGAAAAGCTAGTAAGTGTATTTTTCAAGTTTTTTACTTGATTATTCAATTTATATACATAATGCTCTCGACTATAATGTTTTCAAGATTGAGATCAAGTGATCAAACCTCATATCCAATCTAAGCAATTAAAATTTTTAAAACCCATCAAAACCGGTCAACCGGTATGCGGCTGTTTATAAAAAGTGCCGGTTCACCTGCATTATGACTGCTTCTTGGGGCAACTGTAATATGGTCTTATAAGTTTGTCTCGTCCAATTAAGAGTTCAGGTCATCAATTTTCTAAGTTCATAAAAACTATTGCATAAATAAGTACCGATATTCGTACAGAAGAATATAAGATAATTTATATAATTGTGATAATTAATAAATATTCTAAACGTCAATTTTCTATTAATATTTAATCATATTTATTTTAACACACTACATATAGTGACAATTATGACTAAATCTCAACGAGGGTTGGAGTTGAAGAGATATGCGGCTTGAAGTTTAGTAGCATTAAGATATACTTGGATAGAATTTCGGCTTTTATAGAGTAGTTATCATATTTGGATTCAAAGTAGTTTGTTAGATTGGCCAATATTGATAGTAACATTATTCTTTAGAATAATATAAACTGGAGTGTTTTTTTGTTTTTATAGTTGTTTATCGATAAATTTAAATAAGTTAGAGTATTTTTGGTTTTTATAGTTGTTTATCGATGATTTTACTTATTTTTTACGTAGTTCGTTGCTATAACAGTTTTCATTTAGCTAGACATCACTTTCCTTTTTGAAAAAAAAAAAAAAAAGTCGTGAGAATCGAGATGATTGTCAAGCTTATGTGATAGTTAGGTTCATCATAAATTGTGGGTCACACAAATAATAAGTGGGTACAAAGCTGAAGCAGATTCAGGAATTTTTAGAGTCCAAACTACTACTAAAAAAAAAAAATTTTTTGTATTTCAAGTTCGGGCTATTACCATCAATTTTTTTTTTTACACTATAAAAAACAATTTTTTTCATAGTGCATTATTTTGTTTCGTTATAAACGAAAACATCCCATCTCTCTTTCTGGTCTACGAGTTCCTAGTTGAACGAGAGTTTCACATGTGCACGCACCAGTGACAATTACATTTTTGTACAGACAACCCAAGGAACTTTAGATTTATTTATACCATCGAGCTCCACCTGTACAACCACTATAGGTTGATTTATGATTACTCATCTCTCACTATGTACGTGATGCATACCTAACCAACGATTGAAATGTGTACAATTCACCAAGTTCAAATCTTGTCCCTCCTACCTAATATTGCTCCTTCTATCACTAACAAAAAAAATCAATAGAGATTCGACAAAAATTATATATTTTAAACAATTTTGAATTCATATCAAATAAAAGAAATAGATAAAATTCTTGACTCAAAAATCATTCCATCTAATTTATCTTAGTGAAATCTAATGAATGAAAAATTCTTTTGATATTTTTGTTTTAATTGTCTAATATTTTTTACCATTCTTGATCAATTCTCAGAACAAATTATTTCAACCTTTTGATTTACTTAAACAATGAAGTCAGCCAAACATGGGCTTAATGAAAACAATGAAGTCAACAAAAATGTTTGTCAATAGATAAATAAAAGAAAAAAGAATTTTTATATTGTATTGTACACATTCTGACATTCTCTACCACACATCTAACATTTTCCTAAGTTCATAAAATCTTCAAAATACATTAAAAAACACAAAAGAAATCTTGGGACAGAGAAAATTAAAACCTTAACTGATAAACGCTGTAATGACTGTGAAATTAACGAAGCAAAATCAAGATCGAGAGAGCAAGAAAAATGGTGACTCCAGTGACTATACACATCATGTCCAAACTCCTTTCTCTCCTCTGCTTTCTCTCTCTGTATTGAACCTTCGTCTTCAAAAACTTCTCATAACTTTCTCTCTCTATATCTCTGTTACTTTTCTTTCTCTCTCCTTCCATTGCTTCATGTAAAATTCCCAAACTGTCATTCCCATTCAAGATTTTCCCTTCCATGTCCTCCACCTGCAGTGTCACCTCCGTTACCTGTAACTCTCCTCCCTCTTTCCCGCCGCAAGTAACCACCACGCCACACTGCACCAAATCCTCGCCGCAGCCGCCGGCAGGCAACACTGTGGCGAAACGCAGCTGTATGTCCTCGGTAAGCCAGTGCCGCTGTGTTTCCACTGGCGTCATGCTTGCCACGTTCACTGCACGTTTCTTTTTTGGGTCTATCAGAATCCAGGTTACCCTCAATTGCTGCTCTAGAAGTGCAAGGCAAGAGCCCTCCTTACCGTCGAACTTCAACGGCGCCGGAACCGTCTCTTTCGGGTCCAGAAGGTCAAGCCTGAAGGGTGAACACAAGAACCATCCCGAAAGAGTTTCAGTTACCAAGACTTTGGAGTATACCAACTTTTCATCGTAGTAAATATCCACTGCTGATATTAGTTCTGATGTCTCCGGCGGAAGAAGTTGTTGATGGGATTTCTTGGGGCGGTGGAGGTGGTGGAGGGTGGGGAAAGATTGTGAGTAGAACGAACGGTGGCCAGAAGGGAAGTTAGAAATGGCGTCGCTTACACGAGGGTCGGTGGTGGAGGCCCAGGTGGAGTTGCAAATATCCCTCCAGAGATTATCTTCTGTGCATAAAGAATTTAATTGTTTTGAAGCACAGGTGGTCGAAGCAAGAGTTTGTCCATCAAGTCTATTCAAGATGTGGGATCGAATGATATCCGGATGGATGGCGGCGATACTGGTGTCTCCGCCGCCTTGATCGTTGGTTTTGGCCGTCATGGTTGTGGAACAGGAAAATGAATATTTTGTTAGATTTTTGGTTGTTTGGATATATGCAAGGACTACAATGGGGTGCTTGGGATCATGGGATCTTGGTATGTGACTTTTATAGCGGGGAGAGGGGGGTTTGGTCAATGTTAGAGTCAACTGTGGCATGTTTACAATATTTGGTTTGTTTGAACGAGTAAAGTAGAATCCATATTTGAAGTTTGACTTTATCTCTCTAATGTGAAAAGAGAAAAATTGATCATTATTTGCAGGGAAATTGGCGCAGAAGGTCCCTAACGTATGTTAATAGTACTCAAATGATCCTTGACCTTTTATTTTTGGTAGAGTAATATTTAATCTATCCATTTAAGTGCACAATTAATCTTTATTTGATAAAAATAACAAAAATATTCTTAATTTTAGTTTAAAAATATTACAATTGGATTTCTAACTTTTGTAAATAAGTTTGATATATTTATTAAATAATATTTAATTTAGCATATTAAATATATCACTATAGTCGTGTCAAATAAATTTTTCATAAGAGAAAAATATAAAATTATTGTGCTTTAGATATATGTAATTGTAATGTGATGTAAAAAATTTGAATAAAAATTAAGTTAAATAAATAACAAAATGGCGTATATAATTTTATGACATTGAACCAATCTTATTATGTTTTTTTAACATAAAAATACTAACAAAAATTAATTTACACATTTTGTGTTCTTTATTTTTGAACGATAATAAAACGATAAAATAAAATATAAAGAATGTAATTTGAGCTCTAATATTTAAAGTTAATAAAGAATAACTCAATGAAATAATAATATTTGATTATTAAGTTTGTGACAAAGTTATTTTTTTTTTATGTTGTAATGATAAAATTAAAGTTTATATTTTAATGATTACTTAATTATAATAAAATAATTTTAATTAACACGTTTGTGTAATAATTATGAACTTAAACTTTAGTTACTTTATAATAGTTTATAAAATATACAAAATAATTTAGTATATTATCAATTTGTTAGTTTCTTTTAATTTTTTTAAAAAATAAAACTATCAGACTCATTTGTACTTTTTACAAAGGTTATGAATCCAATTGAAAAATTTTCTAAATAAAAATAAATCCATATTTGTTTTTTTTTTTATCAAATAAGGATTAATTGTGCATTTAAATGAATAGGTTAAGGATTATTTTGTTAAAAATAAAAAGTTAGGGACTATTTGCACAATAAGGGCAAAGATTAGGGGCCATTTGCGCCAATTTCCCTTATTTTCATGCATTATTCATTTAAAATATGGAAAAGCACTTTTTTGGTAAAAAGTGATTATGCTAAAGGTAATTTAGCTTGTTTCCAATTAATACTTTTAAGTATATATTTTGGCACGTTGGATTGGTCAGCATTGTACACGCAATTAACAGTCACCTCAAATGCTTGATATCTTTGTACATTAATCATGTTCAATTATGTCATTGCAAACATGACATAAATGCTGTACGCCTTGTAAATAAGTGTGATCTTTTTTTTTTTTTTTTTTTAATTTACTAGTGAGTTCAAGTTGGTGGATATTGAACTAATTTATTTTGAAACATTCTTTTATCAAACTACGTGACAAGAATTTTTACTTAGAACATGTTTGAAGCAGTTTTTTTAAACCTTTGAACTATATATTTTGTAGGATCCATAATTTTTATCAATTTTTAATTGAACCACACATTTTATTAATTTTTTTTTAAATCTTCTAAAAAAACTACTTAAACCCCACTAAACATTCACTTATACACAAATCAAAATTTAATTTAATTTTTTAATCAAAATATGTCGACTAACACTTTGACATGGTGATAAGTTGGACTCAAAATTAGGAACATTTGAAAATAAGGATGTAACACAATGCCAAGTGTATTTGATGAAGAAGAGCTATACTACGACAAAGAAAGATCGCTTTTTTTTTACAGTGGTTCATAACCCAAATCACTAGCATTATTGGCAAGTATCTTTATCATTATATCTTATTCTCCATATTGAAAAAAAAAAAGGAAATTAAATTGATCGTGATAGGTCAATACGAAAACAGCATAGCTTTTCTAATATTGTAAATACAGAAAGTCAGTTGTTCTTTTCATTTACCAAACATGAAATTCCAACAGTACGAAGGATGTACTGTGAAGTCGGCCAATTCGAGTTCCACTTTATAAATTTATCGAATAATTTCCAGAGAATAATTAGGTAGAAATGGAAAATATTTTCTTGTTATCAAATTTAAAAATTAATGTAAAGAAAGATTTCAGCTTAGGTTCATGAGTCAAAAACGAAATATGAGACAAGCTAGCCACCTTACTAATCAAGTGGGTTTATAATTATGATAAATGGGTTTAATAATTTATTATTTTCTCTTTATCTTTAAATAAATACATAATTTGGCAACGTAAATAGACATGAAATAATTTATGGACAATGGACCGTTTAAATTTTTCTCAACTCTATCTAGAACAAGAAGGCTCGATTGTGGTCGAGTTCATTTCCTTTTACCATATTTTCTCAACTCAACCTCTATCAAATATCTAAATTGTGGTTGAATTCCATTTTCGCCCAACTTAATTCAAGTCGAGATGAGTTTATGATATTTAAGATTTTTCTAGACTAATTTAAACATATAAAGGAATTTATGTTCTCTTGTAGAAATGTCTAATTTTGTTTAATCTAGTCATATTTTCTTATTGTTAGCAAATTCAAATTAAAAATATCTGTAGGTCCATATATATAAATTATAAAAATATAAAAAACTTTAAAATCAATCATCTAGATACGGTATCTCTAAATACTACACGGACGGTCCGTGTAAAGTGATATCAAAGCAAGCTTTACATAACATTATAAAATATCTTCTCGCGAAACTTACTCTAATACCACTTGACACGGACTACTCATGCAGCACCCATGGAGTACCCTGCACCCAAGCGCAGGCCTTCTAAGCCAACTTTCCACCAATATGGATAGTAAGCTAGTCACAAGTACACACATGGAACTTGGAATACAAGTTGATATTTAAATTAAATATGAGAGAATCAATATTTATCTATATGACCATATTTCTTAAAAAGGAAAGATGAGATTGATGTCAACATCATGTTTGTGTGATAAAAAATTATGTACTGTGACTCTGTGAGAAGTTATTACACGACGAAAATTGTCGAACTCATTATATAGAACTAAATGGGGGCAAAAAGAATTTCCCTTCTTAGGGTAGGGTGAATAGTGACTAGGCATAAAATGTTATCCTCAATCTTGACTTCTGTTCGTATAGGTTTCGTTCGAAATTTCATTTTTCAACAGGGAGGAATGTGCCATGTAACAGTGTTTTGGTCCCGTTGGAACTTCACTAGGATTGCAAGTCAAATTTGGATAGCAAGATTACTCTGCCAATATTTCCAATTTCAATTTAGCCTCTTTTCCTTTCTTTTTTAAATTTGTGTCCAGAAACGAGTGCATGTTATAATAATATATATATACAAATTTTCTCTTTTTCGAAATCACTCATCTTACCAATAAATTTGACAAATAATCACAAATTTAAATAAAATTAATCTATCAATTTAGATAAATTAGAACGTTTAAAATTCTTATATCCCATCCAAATACATCCCAATAAAAATTAGATTAATTAAAATTAAAGATAGTAAGTATTCATCAAATTCATTGATAAGAAGAACAATCTCTACAAAGGATTATTAATAAAATGAGTCAATTCATTTAAGTTAGTGGTTAGATATCTAATCGGAATTAAGTTACACATATTAAACGTGTTAATAATGACAGAGATAATCTTATCAAACAGTAATTGCATTAATAATTAATGATTGGTCAAATTCGTCGATTGTGATTTATTTAATAATCTAATGGATAACTCTCCACCATTCTCATTGTGAACATCTTTAATGCAAGAAGAAATCATGTTTTTCTGAAAATATTCATCCATATCCATATTAGTGTAAATGCCAACAACAAAGTGTGTACATAACTTCTAATAAAATCCCTTATTTTTTAATCTTGTGAATTCTTAAAATAATTTTTTAATTGTGTAGGCTATATTGGACGATGATGATAAGTTGTATCAAGTTTGAGATCGAGTGATTTAATTTTCATTCATCTTGAATTTTTCAGCAAATCTAGTTATCCATGTAAATATGCCTAATAATTGCATGATTGATAGGACCTTTTATTAGATAACTCCATAAAACTTGAAATTTGAATACATACTCTTGACATCTAGAATTCATACTAGAGTTCGAAATATTTAATTTTTTAATTTTTGATTCTAACTTTAATCCCCCAAAAAAAAAAAAAAAAATGAAGAGAAAAGGCCAAAGTATCTTTATATATATATATATATATATATATATATGCTAGTGACATGAAAATATGTTGTAAAAAGAAAATTTTATCCTATGACAAATAGAGTATTGATCTCTTACACATTTATTCTACCTACTTATAATGTCCACGCTTAAGTGTCATCATATAGTTGGTAGTTCATGGTTCTACACTCATAATTTTTATCAATTATGTTTAGCCACCTCATCGATGGGCATTATATCTCTTATTTATCGTGAGTAGGAAATCAAATTCTATGACGGATACGTGGGATATGTCCAATAATATCAGCCATAATTTAGTGCTACAAGTACAACTTAGTGTATTGAGACTTTTGTGACAACTACCCATATCTAATTGTCTAACCATATCTAATTGAAGCAAATTGGTCTAATGGTATGGTAGCAGCCACTGGTACGTAGTTATTAAGGCGATCATCAAATTATTCATGATTGAAATAGTAAAAGCATTAATACTTAGTCTAAAAAATCGCTTTTATATGTTGACTTTATAATACATCACATGTCGACCACAATTATCGCACATTGATAATTGTGTACTTTAATTGAATTATTAGAATAAATCTTGAACCTTTCATTTTCAGAGAAAGAGAAATTTGAGAGAATATTGTTTATGTTTCTCACTAAAAAAAGAAGAAGAGATATTTATAAAGAAGATCCTATATTTTATTGATAGTGCGTCTTTTATTTGACGTGGCAATGACTTCCAAATATTCGATTGAGTGGAACTTCGATCGTTCACCCGATCACGAAATTTGATGGAACCTTGATCGGTAAAAAAAAAATTGTTTGCCTTAAACAACGCAATTCATTGATTGAGAAGAAGGTGACTATTTTGGTACATTGTGCATCAATTGTGCATCAATAATTCAATACACATGATTACAATTCGTCGTTTTCATCATTCACAATTCTATACGTACTTGTTAATAGAAAACACAATTTATTAGTACTCCATAATAATATGTATTCTTTGTTGTTCATAAAAAAACTTGTGAAAAAAAATATAAGATTTTGTTATTGTCTATTAATTGTGATGAAAAGATACATTTTATGATTATTCATTCTCATTCTTATTGAAATCAAGTTGAATTCGATTTGTTCTATCTTAAAAGTTCAAATTTATTAAGAATGGTACAAAACTTTATTTGTTGATTATTGTTTTCAAATTTAAACGACGTAGGATGTCCTTTTAATATTTTTTCACAAGATGCTCGCTCATTTCAAAACACTAATTTTGAAATCTAACTACGTGTTTAAGGTTTAGACGAATCAAATATTTCTATTGAACTTTAATACAATACCGAGTGATAAATGTTCTATATTAACAAATCAACTTTGTAAAATAGAATATTTCAAACTTTAATACGTTGATTATTATTTTTGACTAGAAATTTTCACCTGCAACATCACTACGCAACATGGTACCTCATTTTCTCAAATTACGGTAACAAAAATGTTCCTTAATTTTATCAGCCGACGAAATTATTGGGTTAACCTCAAAGGGAGAAAACTCACGAGTCGTGCATGGGCCAAGGTGACAAGGATGGTTCACTACTTTCTTAATTAGGATTCATTTACATAGGCTAATTCATTGTATTTTCCAACATCTTAGCACTAAGATTCAGTATTCTAAAAAGCACGCTTAAGTTCGATACTTTTGCAAAACATGTTGCATTGAGGATATATGCGCGTAAAAATGTGGTCAATACTTTTTGTTGACTGTCTCGGCGCGAATGGGTGCGACCAGGGGCGGATTTGGCATGGGTCCATGGCCCCACACCCATTTTTTTTTTTTTTTTACCTTTTTGATTTTTTTTTCTTTTTAGTAAATGGTCCACATTTGACTTTTACACTTTCTTTTTATTTTCCCAACTTCATTTCCTTTAGCCCTTTACGTCTCTCATTGTCAAAAAATGAAAGATTAAAAATAGTATGAGAAATCACAAAATCATCAAATTGAAGTCTCACAAAATTCATCTTAATAAGTGTGAAAGACTACTCTTTTTTTAATGAAATAGATATTTCTAATTTATTCGTAACTTTGCGATGTTTTTTGATATAATACATTAATGTTACGTCGTAACTTTGCTATATTTTTTTGTTTTTGAAATGGAGATGGGTGATCAATGGATGAATGATTGTTTGGTTGCTTTGTATATTGATATTTGTGATGTGAATTTGCAAATGAAATTTGGTTATTATATTTTACTTGTAGATTGATTAGATTGTCCAAAAAAAAAATTTCGGGGGCCGAACCCCCGTCAAAGCCCCCTCTCCAAATTTTTTTTTTTGTCCCCACGACTTAAAAATCCTAGATCCGCCATTGGATACGACTAGGCAAGAATAAATACAATTAGGCGAGAATAAATGCGAATAATTGCGCATAACACGCATTAGAGCAAACAAGCTTCTTTTTAAATTTATTTTCATATTGAGCAAAAAATAAACCATTTTTAAATCTATAAGATGTGCTAGAAATGCTCAAAATGAAATAAAGTAGTCCCGACGAAAATGATTTTGTATCGAATGGCATGGAAGATGAGTTAGATGAAGAAGAAGAGCTTGACTTAAAATTCGATAAAGAGTTAAACAAAAATTAAGCTATGTTGGTATGTAATCAAATTGTAAGAAATTATTGAGTAATTTGTATTTATGTTTGTAGTAGTTGTAATTTACTAACTTTTGAAAACTATTATGCGGACCTGTTATTTTGTAATCTAATCGTAGGTCATGTTATTAAAATTAGTTCTGCAATTTTAATTTTGAACCATGTTGAATGTGATATGTTCAATCATGATATGTGCACTAATATAAATCTAATTTTTTTTCATTGTACAACGTGTATCTAATTTTAAAAATTCGTGTATTTTTTATTTATTTTTTGAAAACTAGGCCTGTAATTTTGTAATCTCTAAATCAGTGTATATTGTAGGCTATGCTATTAAAATTTAAAATTTGAGTATTAAAAAAAATTAAAATTCGAAAACGCATTTTGATGCCTAGAGTTCGCATAGACGTGCTTAGGCCTATAATTATTTATGCTTCACCTCGCGCATCGTCACGCATTACGTATTTTACAACATTGCTAAGAATTCAATTTACTTGTAGATTCCAATTCTAAAATCTTGGAAGAGAAACCATAGCCAAGATTTTAGTAAGTTTTCTTATAATAGATGGTATCTTCTTTTGTTGTTTCGTTTAATTGATGCCAACAAACTGTTGCAAGAAGTATTTACCATGAATTTTCCGTAATGTGTTATTGAAATCTCATTAATCTTCATTTAATTTCTTTAGTATTAATTGAATATTAAAAAAAAAAAAAAAGATTATTCTCTTTGCCACACTAAGAAACATATTTAATTGCATGCCTATTTAACCCTAATGATTTACCAATTATTCATCAAAATTAATAACTAATTAAGAAACCAAATTTTCTTGGTAGTTACAAAAAAGTCCTCAAAGTCGTCTGTCTATTTTCGTGCAAGTTCTCATAATAATAGATATAATTAATTACAGTAAAAAAAACATCTAGAGAACAAGTACTTATTTTCCTTAATTTTTCAGTACATTGAACTAAGACACTAAAATCCCAAATATATAGCCTTGTTCATCCAAATTTACGTTTGTGACAAAAACAAAAATCAAGGAGAAAACTATGTAACTTATTTTGAACTCATGAATTTTCAGATTTACTTTTAGCTGGAGTTAAACAACGAAATATCATCAAATAAAGATTCAAGATAGTAGAATTTAACAGGACCTAGAACAAAAATTTCTTACCGGATTCTACAAGCACGCTTATAAGTTATATCTAATTGAAAGCTCATTTAAACTTGCAACCTTGCTTTGAACAACTCAGAGATCAACTTGAGACCGACTCTTTGAGCCAATGACGACGTGAAAATAGTGGTATATTAAAGCTCGGAACTAGTTTTGATTTTCTCAATGTAATTTACACACCATTACCGTCGTGCAATGATCACCTATCAGCATTCATAGAAACTGTCAATAAACTCAAACTTTTAGATGGAGTAACTCAACATGATATCAAGAGCATCTAAAGGTTTTGGGATCAAGTTTTTCTGTATAAAAATGTATAAAAATTATGTGATGTGTCAAATATGGCTCATCTTTGAAAGCTTGTATACTTATAAATGAGATTATTCATTAAACAGCTGCTGAGAGTCTATTGCTCTTACAGCATCCCTTCCATATTCAATCCACAGGGACAGTTCAAGAAAAAGATGAATGAAAATGGGATTTTCATAACAGTAACTTGTATACATCAAGATCAATGCTCCAGCAAACCTATCCTACTTTCAACTTGAAAGCTGATGAAGATTTGGAGAAAGCAGAAATAATAATGTCGCACGGGGGTGGGGATCGGTCTAGTAGCATGAAGCCAGAGCTTAGAAACAATTGCTATAGTGTAAAATCTCAACACAGAAAATTACAAGTAAACAGGTTACGGTCGACTTATTCATAGGTTAGCCCTTTGTTCCTGATGCTGCAAGTGAGAATACAATGTCCAGACTCTATATGGTTCGGCTGCCATAAATGTCAAAGTTGATCCAGACGAACTTAGGCATTGTGATTATGTTCAATTCGCCTGAGACCTTTTAGTTCTTTCGCATCTAGGCCTGACCTTCATGAAAAAGAAAAATAGTACGAGTGGATAGAAAAGACTGTTAAGAACATTGAGAAAACCTGCAAAAATGTAGAGAAGACTACAATTTAAAGGATAAATGTATTTTCAAAAGGGACAAGTCGACAACGAAAGTGTTTTTGGCACATTCGAAATCCTCATCATAATCCAAAATGAGAAGATGAAAATTTTGGAGAAGCACAAATTTACTGGTGAAAACAATCATTTGTACCTGACAAGTTGTCAACCTTCCGGAAGAATCCAACTCCTTTAATGAACAAAGACAAGTGCGTCTCTTTCTACAATTCCCGAGTTTCAGACTTTCAGTCACTTGACCCTTCTGCGTTATCAGGGAAAATAAATTGAAGGTCTTCATTGTCTCTGTAGACTTGCACAAGTGCAGCAGCCTTATATGCAAACAGTCCAACCATAGCGGGCAGTAGCTGTGAAGAGAAGAGTGAAACATAAATGCAAAAGAGGAGTGAGAGCATGTATGGCTGAGCTTAAAAAGTTCACTTATAAGTGAATAAGAAAGTTTTAAAATGAATAATTTCTTTATTGGTCAAAGTTAGAAAATAAGAAAGTAACCAAGAGCTAATTCCAAAATAAATAATTATTTTTCACTTAAAATTAAGAAAAAGTAACTTATTCAAAGTCCAAACATGTTTGAATATAAAAAGTAACTTTTTGCTTTTTATTTTAAGTTTAACCAAACAGCTCAAAATACTCAAAACTTAGAGAATATAAATAGTTGAAAGGGAAGTCTAAGGAGACCCCCTTAGAATTACCTGAAAATCAAAACTATCATGGCCAAAATGTTGAGACAGTTCCCATAGTCCATATATTGCAGCAGGAATGACAAGCCTTGGAGACGAAAGAGCAATACCACTACCTTTCACCGATCTCTCAAATACATCCTGCAGATCTTGGCTTCTTATTCCAATTCTGTAGGGGAAAAAAAGAGTAGTTTGTGTAAAGGAGAAATTCACGTAAAAGAAAATGGAACATAGCATGTGGAAAAGCAAACTTTAATACTTTTTTGTCTTCTTTTTCCTGAAAATTTGTGGAACTTTTTCTTTTGATACATTGTCCGCATGTTTGCATAAGAGTTGGAAGTATAGGTAACTGCAGGAAATGAAATGATCAAAAATAAATATCAGATGAACATCAATGAAAGTGAAACACTAAGCAGTCAAGTATGGGATTTGTCAGTAAATATTTTTGTTTGGCAAGGAAAACGACAAGACTATGCTGAATGCACACAATACCCTCTATCATCAATCACACGGAAAATATATCAAGAATACAGAACCAAATCACACGTGCATTTCAACCCAAGAAAATATCGCCACTTTCCTCGTCCTGCAAAAGTTGTAGGTGGGGCTTCTGGACAACCGAAAAGCATATTTCCTTACAGTCTTGTTTTTAGCAAATCTAGTCGACCTTAGGTAAATTAATTCGGTCTCTAGGTGCCTTGAACTTATACAGATAAAGGAATGAAACGTGTAAAGAAATAAAAGGTATAAAAACATACCTGAAAAACACTCCTGTCACATAGCTCACAGCAGCCTAAGAAGAAAGGTAACCATATTAATAAAATATTCGAACATCCCTTTTGGTTAGTTGAACTGACTAATAACGTGCTTGAAAAGTAGAATCTGCACTGCTTAGAAAAATTAAAACGTCGAAAAAGGTGAAATAATCTATATCTGCTAATTTAAAAATGGAACTGTTAATCGAAGTCCATGATTCCATACACCACTTTTGGCGTAGAATGGAAATTTAAGTTGAGTAATATTTGATTATTCTAACAATATTTCAAGTCGATTATCAATCAGTATCTATTTTGAAAAAGAATGTCGAGTCCTCGATCATTGCATTACAACGACCAAAAACTAAGTTTTATTCCAATAAATTTTGGGTCGGCTACGTGAACCTTCTTCGACATTCCGCTTTGTTCATTGCTAGATGCTTAGCAACTACAACAAGAGATGTTAATTATGGTCATCCATCCCTCTTCTAACTTATCACATCATTCTTCTAACTCTGGCCTCTTTAAGTCAATACAAAACATGACCCAACCGCCTAAGTCATCATTCCCTTAATTTATCCTTAGTCGGAGGCTCGGCGCCACCTCCACTTGTTGGTGTATATTCTCATTTATTATCTTATGTACGACTGACCACTGTGTTACCCAAGTCTCACAAAATCTGTTCCCTTTACGACACTGGCTTTTCCTCCATTCTTTTAGGCATTAAATGTTTGGTCTTCATGGCAATAGATAAAGCAGTCACAAAAAAGAGAAATTCAAGAAAGTGGAGACAATTAGTAGTATTTTCAATCCAAGAAAAGCTATTTTTTTTATCCTGATAAACATATCAGGATTTTCTTAAGCTTGACTGTGCCTTTGCTGCATTACCTGGACTGACAAAGCTATCAGACAATATCCACCACATGCAGTTCCAATGCCCACAGTCAAAAGAAGCAGTTCCCTCTTGAGCTGCATTTGAAAGCGAAAATCATCTGCATCTTACCATATTTGAAAACTCTAATAGATGATACTTCCTCTTGAGTGTAGAATGAATCCATGGAAAAATCGTAATAAACATAATCTCCACATCTCATGACCAACATGTACATGTAATCCCCAGTAGGTAAAATCTTTGGGAGTAACTTTTAAGTCAGCATCTTTAGGGTCGGCAGAAAAGAAAATTATCCGTGTGGACCATGTGCACTCATTAGACTGATTGAAGAACACTCCATCAATTTTACATACTATTAAAAACAGGTGCAGAAAACTTCTACAATAAAAATTAACAAGCTTCAACAAAGTTTCATGACATGAGCAAGAAAACTTAAATACAATTTCATTTGCCAACTTTAAGTCTTAAAAGTTATATGTAGTTTGTGTGCTATTGAATTTTTAGCCAAAATTCTAATTGCAATTAACCTTGACATGGCAAATTAGAATCTACAGAAAAACAACAGTATGCAATTTATAATATGTTTAACTAATTCCATTTTGTAAATTTAATGATTACACAACTTAACAAATAAACCCTTAAGAAACAACATGAAGTTGACATAAGACAGATGAATTTCAGCTGTGGCTACATACTTTAGTTATTCCAGTAATTGAAAGAAGAATGTGAAAACTACTCGGGATCAGAAACATAACTAAAGTTATATAAACAATGGTAGCAAAAAATGAAATTTCAGACATATCTTACAGCTTCATATTTGAGAAAATTCATTCTTTTCCTTCTCTCACGGTCGTCTTGTACTTCCTACCATCATCATAACAAACAATTGTTTAGCATAACTTGTATCGAGAAAAAACAAAACCTCGTGCTTAATTAATTTTCCGCACCAATTATTCTACCATATTGTTCACAGAGGAAAAAATATATATTCAAAAGAGTTGCTTTAATTGTTGAGTATACCCTCATGACCATCTTCTTATTCATTGGCACTGAGTCGTTGTCCCCTAATAGCCACTCACTGGTTCTTTTCAGTTTCAAATACCCGCCATCATCTTCGCCAGTAGACTATAAACAAAAATTTAAATAAGAATCGCGATTATAAATGCAAAAAAAATTGAAATTTTTCCAACAAACTGTCGGCGGCTACGTGAATCCTTCTTCAGAAGTGTATTAGGATGAAAATTTCCAAACAAAAGAGAAAATAGTAATCGTACCTCGTTTAATAACTGAGTGGCATTGTTAATATTATCGGACATTTCTTCACCTTTTGCTTGGTTTTCAGAATTTGTAATCAAATCCCTTATCCAGAATTTATCAGAGATTTTCGATATAAAATCTCCGGTCAATTCTCTTTCTTTAAGAAATGCTTGCAACACTTCATCTCCAGCATATTCTCTCGCTGGCACCCACCAAAAAAAAATGAAAAAAGATAACAAATTTCAGCTAAATAAGTTCATATAACTTGAGAATTAAGCAAAAATCTGAAATGGGACTTACGAGGAGGGGAGGTTTTGAGGGCGGAGAATATGAACGGGATTCTGGCGCAAAAACGACGGGGTTTGGAATTAGCAGAATGCTGGACGGGGAATTTTGAAAAATATCCAATCGCTGAAAGAGAATTCATATTTTCTTGATTTCTGAAATTGGAAATTTCAGCTACCGAATTCAATCCGGGACAATAAGCATCTTTCTGTTTTCCCTCAAATTCAATGGTCTATAAAGAAGGATTTTGGTGGATACAGTATCAGTCCAAACCAAAAGGAAAGGCAGGAGATATCCTGGGTAAATCTTTTCCTATCCAGGACAGAAGTTTTCAAGGAAAAGTGTTGAGGTCCCCAACTTCACAAAATATAGCATTGATATCTTCGTTCACCGCGTCGTGTTTTTGTAGTGTTGAAATTATTTTTTAAATGTTTATAAGTTGTAGATCTTATAAAATGCTTGAATAATAAATAAATAATAAATTATGAATCTTATAAAATGTGTGAATAAAAAATATATTTGATCAATTTGATACTTAAATTATAATTTAAGCATTTTCTTATAGTTTGTTTGACTAATTATTTATGATTTATGGGTCCCTCAACTTTCAATTTCAGTACTTGTAGAGCCTTACTTGATGGAATTTGTCTATTTTACCATCTAAACTCTGCACTATCGCACTTGAATTGCAGCTTTTAGTATTTAAGTCGAAACAAAAGGAAAATTGAAAAGTAGTTGGACCAGTGTGGGGGCTTTGAATTACTAGTGGAGTTAGAAAGATGAGGTAAGTTGATCAATAGTTTTTTTTTACCCTATTCGAATTATTGGGCTTAACAAAATATTTTATTAATAAATTATTATCTCTTGTAACAAAATATTCATATTAATAATCACTATCGTTCAAAATTTGCTCTACCATCAAGTCGCTAAGAGAGTGGCTCCTTCTTACCGGGGTTTTTCACTTACTTCTTCACTCTTCTTGTTGCTCATGTTCTCGAGACACACTTTAACAAACCACTTTGTCCAACCTTAAAAAAATAGAAAACTTGGAAAAAAAATCTTAATGAAACAAAATTTGATGAATTGGATATGAGGCTTGACACAACCTATTTTTATCTATTACTACTGAGTTGTGTAGAATACAAATAGAGATGTTGGGGCTGGATTGTGTGTGACCCTTGTTACATCCCTAGCTAGTATGTTTCATTGTACAAACAAAAAGGAAATTCCAATTCAATATATGCTCCCAACAAAGAAAAAGGAATACATAAATAAATTAATTAAAACAAAGAAAATAATAAATAAAAGTAATAAACTTCCTTACAAGTATCTAAACTCACCAATAATTACATATTCTAGTTGAATGCACGTGAAGTGCTCGAAAATTAGTCATCAAAGTTGATAAATTTAGTTGAATTTCAATTATATCTTTCATCAACTTTTAACGCATGTCATCCACATATATATTTTATCTCCTTTTAAAACATCGCTTTTAAAAAACATGAAGCAGATTTAAACAAGAGTTTACCAAACACTTATCCGATTATTTCCACACGCCTAATTTTTTTTTTGCAACATAGCAAAAGCTTATGCATATGGTAAATTTAATAAAGGGTAAATAACACTAGGGGTCCCTAACCTTTAAACGTTGTAACGATAGGGTTCCTAATCATTGTTCACTAGCAACCGGAGCTCCTAACCTTTCAAACATACGTACCAGAGGTCCTTTTTTGACGAAAAACGTCAAAATTTCTGTTAACTCACAACGCGCTCAATTTTTGAAGGGCAAAAATAGGGTAAATAGCACTAGGGGTCCCTAACCTTTGAACGTTGTAACGATAGGGTTCTTAACCTTTGTTCATTAGCAGCCGGAGTCCCTAACCTTTCACTAGCAGCCGTACGTATCAGAAATTTTCTTATTGTTATTCTTCTTCGCAAACGCGATTTTTTAAAACTGATAATATCAAGATTAGAGAAGTGATTCCTAAAAAGCGATTGTTTGGGTGCAATTTTTGTCCAACACCACTAATCGGCAAAGCAGCTGGCCGCCGGAGCAAGACTTATCTCGATTGAGTGTCTTGTCTCGCTTAGGAATTTACAAATTAAACTCCAGAAAGCCACCTAAAAGAGCTCACTAATTTTCGCCTCCAGATTCTCGACCACGACGACGGTCTTAGCTCCGGCGATTCTTCTTTGCTAGTGAAGAATATCTTGGGAACTCTTGAAAGAGATGGACAGTGAAAAAAATGACCTTTGGTACGTACAGCTGCTAGTGAAAGGTTAGGGACTCCGGCTGCTAGTGAACAAAGGTTAAGGACCCTATGGTTACAACGTTCAAAGGTTAGGGACCCATAGTGCTATTTACCCCATTTTTGCCCTTCAAAAATTGAGCGCGTAGTGAGTTAACATAATTTTTAACGTTTTCCATAAAAAAAAAGGACATCTGGTACGTATGTTTGAAAGGTTAGGAACTCCGACTGCTAGTGAACAAAGGTTAGGGACCTGATCGTTACAATGTTCAAAGGTTAGGGCCCCCTAGTGCTATTTATCCTTTAATAAATGGCCACCGAAGTAATTTAATGTTACTACTTGCTCACTCAACTTAAAAATGTTTCAATTACTCACTCAACTTTCCAAATACTCATTGTGAAAACGTTCGGTCGAGCGGACGAAAATTGCCACATGATGAACGAAAAATTGAAGTAGCAAAATTAAATTGTTGAAATCATCCATGTAACTAAATTGCAATATCCAAACAAGCCTTTAACTTACTTCAAAAGACGTTTCTCCAATCTAAAAATATTTTTTCAAAGTTGGAAAAACATTTTTTAAAACAATCTAAAAGCTTGTTTAGCTATTACGATTTTGTTATGTGGACGATTTTAACAATTTAATTATGCAATGTCAACTTTTTGTTCATATTATGGTAATTTCTATTTGCTCGGTTTAACGTTTTCTCAATAATTAATAGATAGTAAACTATTTGAAAAGTTGAGTGATCGATTAAATTTTGGGAAAATTTTGGGCGGTCACCGTTAATGTCATGGTAGGTGAAAAGTCATATGATATAATCTTAATTCAACTAAAGTCATACTTTATTACTAAAAGACCAATATACCCTCCAATTGTAATATTCATCATTTAAACATGTAAAACTAACAAAATCATTTCAATACATGCTTAGAAACTCCTTCATTTACTTTTTAACAATTTTCATCTTCTTCTTGTGTTTGATTCTTCTCACCGCAACTCAGAACCGTGATACAAACAATTCGAAAGTCGATATTTCAATGGTGAACATATTTATTTATTTATTTATTTGGCATAAAGTAACCATTTTCGGTTAAAAATAATCATGAAAATATTGAGATATTGTTCCAATTAAAACATATGCAATGCGGTTAATGAATGGAGTTTGGATAAACTGATTCAACTAGTTTTTGATAATGTAGTTGTGAGTTAGGGTTTTATGTTAGAACATGTAAAATGTTTGATACTGTTTCAATATATGATACTGTTTATAATGATAGTGAAATTTGCTGATTTTTTTTTCTTTATTTTTAATGATAGTGAGCAGTTATTCTTTCTTCATTTTGGCATTGCTCTGAAGTATGTATTTATTTTTAAGGGACTCAGATACCTTGGAAGAGCTTTAATTTGTAGCAAAAGAATGTACATTAATCTGTGATACTGTTTTACAAGATTTGTGATACCGTTTTGAAAAAAAAATTAAAGATTATCATTTTAAGCTAAAGAGACGACTTCAAACGAGTAAAATCTATCATAAGCGTGAGCAAGACTCATGGTCTTGACCGCTTTCGTCGAGACTATTCCGAAAACATATTATAATAAAAATTCTGAGCACGTCTATGATCATTTCTATTGTGATACTGTTTTGCATAATACAGTATCAAACAACACACATGACTATGATATCATGCTTTTATTTTTGATACTGTTTAATTAGTCATATATTTTGTTTGATACTGTATTATGCAAAACAGTATCATAGATTAAAACATAGATTAAAACAATATCAATTTATATTAATGCACATTACATAAACAAAACATTATCATGGATTAAAACAGTATTATAGACAAAACAAAGACATTCAAACAGTATCACGGGTTCAAACATTGTCATAATTAAACAATATCAAAGATAAAAGCACGGTATCATAAATAAAATTCATTCCACATAGATTCAAACAATATCATAGATTAAAACAATATCAAAATATACTAATGCACATTACCTAAACAAAACAGTATCATGGATTAAAAGTAAGACATTCAAACAATATCATAGGATTAAAATATTATCATGGATTAAAACAATATCAAAATATACTAATGCACATTACCTAAACAAAAAAAGATTATCATGGATTAAAAGTAAGACATTCAAACAAGATTATAAGATTAAAAAAAGATTCATGGATTAAAACAATATCAAAAGATATCGCTTTTATCTATGATAATCTTGAATTGGTATACTTATATCATGTTTTTATCTCGTGATATTGCTTTTATTATAATAATGTTTCAACCTATGATATCTTTGTGACAAAAGCGAGATCATTACTTCAACCATTAAAATATCTTGTGTTTAGTTTTATGATATTATTTTATCTATGATACTGTTTTATTTAGATAATGTGAATTGGTATACTTATATCATGTTTTTATCTGTGATACTGTTTTATTATGATAATGTTTTAACCTATGATACTGTATTAAAAAAATATCATTACTTTAACCATTAAAATATCTTATACTTAGTTTTATGATACTGTTTTATTTGAATTAATGTGAATTGGTATACTTATATCATGCTTTTATATTTGATAATGTTTCAACATATGATACTGTATCAATCTCTTTGTTTTATCTATGATACTGTTTTAATATATGATAATGTTATTGAGTGTAAATAGTATCAATGGTCTTATAATACTAATGGAGTATTTTAATAACAGTTTAATTACTTCAACTAGTAAAACATCTATGATACTGTTTTAATCTATGATAATGTTATTGAATGCAAACAGTATCAATGGACTTGAACAACATATTTTTATGTATAACATTTATCTGTGATACTGTTTTAGAGGATGTATGATACTGTTTTGACAATAAAATTAAAGATTGTCATTTTAAGCTAAAGAGATGACTTCAAATGGTAAAATCTATAAACGTAGTGGCAAATGAACTGGTCTTGACCGTCTCGTCGAGACAATTTCGAAAACATATTATAATAAAAATTTCGATGCACGTACGAATTCTATGTCATTTCTATTATGATAATATTTTGTGATAATTGTTTTAATATGTATGATCTTGTTTTGACAAGAAAAATTAAAGATTGCTATTTTAAGTTAAAGAGACGACTTCAAATGGCTAAAATCCATCGTCTGTGATGTCAAAGCGATCGGTATTGACCAAATTCGTCGAGACCATTTCGAAAACATATTATAATAAAAATTCTGAGCACGTATGCGAATTCTATGCCTATTTCTATTGTGATACTGTTTTGTATAAACAACTTTCATGACTAATTAACAACTGAAAAATAATCTAATAACCAACTTTTATCATAGAACCATGAAACATGTTTTTATGAAACTATCACCATCCTTGATTTACACAATCTAGCGCTACTTCAAAGTTTTGGTTGATGACTAAATTGCAAACTTTGCAAGTCGACCATCGATACATTAACTTGATACCAAAGACTATAAGAAAAAAAAACTCAATTAGACATGTACATTCAAAATTTAATTCACCAACATCAAGTATGCAATCCAACATCTACACCTTATACCTTATTGACAAGATAAAATTGTACTGAAAACATGTGCAGAGAACCACAACGGCGGTGGGCATTGTTTCTTCATGTAATACATCTCCTTCCAAACTCGGTTATTTCTTTGATAAACCAATACTTGCTTGTGTGTTGCAAGGAAAACATATTCACCATCCCCGATGAAATGCCGTGCACAATCCTTGTCAACCATATGCCATTCTTCTCTTGCATAATCTTCCATTATATAAATATTCATCCAGACGTCTGAAATTTGAATAATAGACAAAAGCCCATATGACTCCAACAACTAATAAATACGACTTGATTTCTATTCATGTGTGCAAAATGATCAGAAAACAAGAAACCAGAACCAGATTTCTTATGGTAGACTCGACCCAATACCACTGGACCCGGACTTCACTGGACTACATTCGGTCATCCTCATTGCACCCATACTCAGACTCACACCATCAAATTCAGCCCTCACGCCAAAAAATAGTACCCAAATCGCGGCGGAATTAAAAAGTGACCTCCTCCACTGAACGCGCGGGGAATTAAAAAGTGACATTGCACCAGAGAAGCACTCGTCGGAGGTCACCGAAGATGGAGAAGGTTGTCGCTGGAGGTGGAGGAGGTTTGTGGGGTGGAAGAACTCGTGGATAGAAAATATGGATTATAGGAGTGATTTTGGAATTAATTTAAAATATTATTGAAAGTATGATTTAATCACAATTAAAATTTTTTTTTGACTTGATTTAAAACAAGTCATGTAGAAGTGACTTATAGACAATTTTTTCTACATTTTTTTTTAAAATTAAGTGAGTAAATAATATCCTCTAATTAATTTGGTAATTATTTATTAAATTTACTCTAGGTAATATCAAGTGGGAATAGTGGTGAATGGCGGGTGATGACCCGACCAATTTTTCAAAATGGCCGTTGACCAATTTTGGTGTGTAAATTACCAAATATATCCTTGTCTTCTTCGCTTATAACCATTTCAACGATTTCAAATTCATTTGAAATGGTTATAATCCAACCCATTTCAAATTCATTTGTTCGTGAAGAAGAGAAGATTTCAGGTTAGAATCAACCCATTTCAATGTTAAAATCCAACCCATTTCATTTATGTAAGAAGTTTCATCATTCTCTATCTTTTCTTTTAATTCACGGTAAAAATTGTGGATTTTGTAGTATAAATCATGAAAAAAAATGTATAAACCCGAGTATGAATCATGATTTTTACTTTAAATTCTTGCAAATCGAGTTGATTTTGATGGATTAATTGAAAAATCGAATCGCGTTAACGCACTATAAGTCTCATTAACACACCGTTAACGCACCATGGGTGCGCATAGCGAACCCAAACGCCCGTTAAGGCCAAAATGGCCTTAACAGACCCAAGGTGTGTCAGCACGCACCTTGGGGTCCATAAGGCAAACCCGCCTTAACAGCCCTGCGCGTCGCTATCGGACCCATGGTGCGTTAACGAGACCAACAAGTCTCATAACGACTCGAGGTGCGGTAATGGTCGGTTAACGCACCATATGTTAACCGACCGCGTTATCAGATGGATGGTTGCATTAAGGTGGGTCGTTGATGAGGCACGTTTGATGATGGTCAGATGGTAGCAGGTGGTTCGTTAAGCGATATTATAAAGTAAAGGGTATTTTAGTCTATTTTACTTAAAGAGGTTTTAAAACTTATTTGGTATAAGTTGAAACATTCGGCGACTCCAGCGTTTGACACGGCCATTTCAAAAATTCACCGTAATATCAAACCAAGCTCAAATGGGTGAATTTTTGAAATGGCCGTGTCAAACGCTTGAGTCGCCGAATGACTCAACTTATACCAAATAAGTTTTAAAGGCCTCTTTAAGCAAAATAGACTAAAATACCCTTACTTTATAATATCGATTAACGAACCATCTGCATAATGCACCATCTCATAATGTGCCTGCTATCGCACCACCGATGCTAATGTGTCGGTTAACATATGGTCTCGTTAACCCACCATTACCGCACCTCAAGTCCGTTAACAGATTTGTTGGTCTGTTAACGCACCATGGGTCGTTAGCACGCCTCGGGGCCTGTTAGGCCGATTTTGGTTTAACAGACCCCAAGGTCTATTAACGATACTGCTAATGCGGGGTCCGTTAAGGCCAATTTTGGCCTTAACAGCTTGGGTTCGCTAACGCACTCCATGGTCCGTTAATGCGTGTGTTAATTAACGCAGATTTCTGATTTTTTCAATTAATCCATCCAAATCAACTCAGATTTGCAAGAATTTAAAGTAAAAATCATAATTCATACTCAGGTTTATACATTTTTTTCATGATTTATACTACAAAATCCACAATTTTTACCGTGAATTAAAAGAAAAGATGGAGAATGATGAAACTTCTTACATAAATGAAATGGGTTGGATTTTAACATCGAAATGGGTTGATTCTAACCTCAAATCTTCTTCTTCACATGATAAACGAATTTGAAATGGGTTGGATTATAACCATTTCAAAATGAATTTGAAATCGTTGAAAAATTATAAGTGGAGAAAATGCGAGGATATATTTTAAATTTACACACCAAAATCGGCCAACTACTATTTTAAAAAAATTAATCGGCCACCCTACCATTCACCACTATTCCCACAGCTCAAATACCACTTAAAAAGTTCGTTAACTGTTTATTAAATTTACTCAGAAACATGGTACTACCAAACCAAGCTCAAATACCACTTAAAAGAAAAAAGAAAACGACATACCCGGCCCCTTCAGCTCTTTTACTATTGGTGGGATTTCCCATTTTATAGATTCTCAGTTCTCACATTAATCGAGTCCAAACTCCTTCTCCTTCCCCTCCTTCAAGCTCCAATGGCGAATTATCCGAAGAAAGTTCAAAATTCGAAACCCTCATCAGTGTTAATCGACCCAGTGTACTCTTCAATGATCACACTATTGATAATAGTAATGGCATGCGTCGAAATCTGCGACGCCGTAACGGTTGTCGATGTGTATCGGCTCGTGCAGTACGATATTGGTGGCGTGCCGTTTGGATCTCGACTCGCCTCACTCAACCACCACGCCGGTTCTTCTCTTTTCTCTTCGTCTTCTGGGGCCGCCGCGGATCTCTCCCGCACTGTCCTCATCCTTCCCGTCCGCGAATTGAACCTTACCTTCATTAAAGGTCCATACTTTACTTCTCTTAATCAAATTTGGATTCTTGTTTTATTATAGTATGTTCAACTTACAGAAAATTTATAGAAGTTAAGTATTACTTAACCGTTGATTACTATAATTTTCTTTCCCTAATAGAGTAAAACTTCGCTGTTGTGAGCGAAAACTTAGTTTTTATGCTATTTTATTAATTTAAGAAAAGAATGTCTTAAGAGTTGTGGAGCTGTGTAGAACCACAGTTAGTTTGCTATATAATATAGAAGGAAACTCAGAAGAGAGTTCTTTAGATGCTTTGCAAAAGCTGATGCGATCTAAAATTTAGCTGAGGATTTTAATTTTTAGATCTTTTGACTTGTAATGTTGTTTTCACTATAGAGATTTTTTTAGTCAGAAATTAAGATTCCGAACTTCATATCTATTTGTTAGACCTTGAATTTATTAGAAGGCTTATCTATAATCTGGATATATGTTGCAATTGTCAAACTGAAATAGAGTTTTGCTTACTGCACTGAAAATTGAATAAGGGAAATTTAGTGGAAAAATACTTGAGAACATGAAAACGCATTTTTCAGCTACAGTTTGACTGAAAATCTTGAAAATACAGTAAAATATGTAGTGCAAGTCTTGTCAAATTGTTTAATAACTCTGGAGAAGAAGGTAGCGAGACTTATTGAACTAGAAAATCCACATCACAGAAGTACCATATAGTAAGAATATACTTGGTTAGCTTCAGTCTTAATGTTATATTCAGACCACTGAGTTTCTAGAGTGGAAAGGAAAAGAGAAATTAGTTGATGGGGTGAATGAGAAGTTCAACTAACTGGTGACCTTTTTATCTTGTGAAAAGTGGACGTGGAAGATGTTAATTGTCCAAAGTTATCAAATGTATACCAGATGCTCCACATGTTATGATCTGTTCTTGTATATACTCGGGGAAAAATATAGTGTACTGAAATGTTAAGTTTGTATGGTTTTCTGTTCACATGCCAATATTACAATACACTTGGTGTGACGGTGATTAATCTTGCACCTCTAGCATTGTTTTAATTATCTCGTTACACGTAAGTGCTGCGTTGTATGATTTAAGTGAAACTGATTATATGAACAATGTCCATAGAAAATGGCAAGTTGAGTACAATTTCTTGTTTTCAGTATAATTCATAGAAAGGAGTGGTACATCAAATAGAGAGATGCCTTTTGCATCTGATATTGGCATGCTGATTAGTGTGGTAAAATTATATGGTTCAACAACAGATTTAGTAAGATTTGAGTTGGCTGAAAATTAATGAGTAAAATAATTCCTCTTGAATCAAGTACAACTTTATCCCACCTCCATGCATGCTCACACACATTAGTAGAAACCATGTCTCCATTTTTTGAAGTTCTAATTGGTCCTTAGGACCATGTTTTTCATACCGAAGATTGATGGGGCATCGAATATGATTAGAAAAGAGAGGGAATATCATATGGTGGAGTACAGATCTATTGGACATGAGTTCCTCCAACCACAATCTAACATCTTCTGTGGAATGTGGACTGGAGCTTGAATTCTGGTTTGGGGATAATATTATATTTGATCTTATCCACATCCTTTAGTTTAATCTTTTTACTGGAAGTGCGGTCTTTATCTATTTCATCCAAACTTTCATTTTCAATGCTGAATGGGATTGTTTTATTCTAAACTAATGGGATAAAGGTTGTACTGAAAACATTAATATGATTTTTCCGGTTATTAAGCAGAGCCCCGAAGCTTGGTCGGTTGCTAATTATCTATCCATCTTCATCCAATGTGGCTATCTATAAAAGTAATGACTAACTTGTTGTTTCCTATAATTAAGATATTATATGAATGCTAAGGTAACTAACATTTAACTTGCTGCCATTTTGATTGGATACTTTAGTACCCAAAATCAACCCTGATTGCTCTTAGGCAAGATATTTGCTTGATTCTCATAACTAGTTTGAAAATATTCCCGCTGTAGTATTGTCATAAGGATTCCATAGAAGAGTTTCAACGTTGAGTATGAATACTTTTTAATGCCGAGGATCTCTAGCTGCACCCCATAAAGGAAGGAGTGTCAGTTTGACAAGTCATTCTTCAAGTATGGATATTGCCTAATACACCAAATATGAAAATACTTGAGGGGTTTTTATGGAGTTGGACTGCACTTGTGGTAGGTAGTCTGAGCTGCACAGGCCATCTCAGCTGCTATGTGAAAACATTTTACTGAATGAAATTATTGAAGAGAGACAAGTGGAAGCATAATGTTACTTGGTGCATCTGCACCCCAGATAAGATTAACTGAAAAAAACCTATACGAGAGCATAGAAAAATATGATTTATGTGTTGGACTGAGAAGTTGTGAACCCATGTGCATTAGCTTATGTACATTTGGAGCTTGTACATGATACGATCTACCAGACTGTCAAAAGCTTTATCTATTTTCAGTCCACATCATTGGCACTATTATGTGAACTGACCTCTGGCCTATAGGTACATTGTTTTGAATTCAAATTAAGTGAATGATTATTTTTCCTCCCATTTTTAAAACCTCAGTATTTTTTTCAAGTTCCTAAAGTTAAAACAAGTCTTACGGTTTAATTGTGTTTCAGTCTGTGCTTTCATTTCATACTACCAATAAATAAAAATCTGCTCTCCTATCTATTTTAGTTTCTATATTATGATTACCTTACATTCTACTTTAGATTCATTTATATAGCTTCATCAGCTTTATCATCTGGGTTGGAATGATCTTTTCATTGACAATCTTATGGCAGAATATATTGCACAGAGAAAGCCATTAGGCGGTTTATTGCTTCTACTTCCCCCAGCTTTTAGTCCTAATGCAGACAGTGTGGGTGGAGCTGATCATGATTCTGTGAAAGACCTTATGAAGGAAGTATTGGTTGAACTAGAGCAGTTACTTATACATGCCAATATTCCTGTGAGTGAAACAATGACTTCCTTTGAATTTAATCAGTGATTCTTGTTTCTGTTGGTTGTAGAAATGTTACCTGTAGGCATGTTTGATGTACTTGTATTTAGAGATTCTCTGTATACTGCGTGATTAAAATATTTGTATATACTTCCACCTGTTCTGTCAAAGAAAACATAAAGGCAATTCAATTTAGTTCATGGATTTTGAAATCTATATCTTGGATCACCTGTGAATACAAGGACTAGCATGCTTGAAGTTCTAGCTTTTTAGTAATGTCTGGCTTATGGATTCAATATGAAACCCATGAAGTAGTGTCTGTTATCTTCTTTATTGACTTAAGCACTTCGTGCTCTATCTGTCAATCTTATGTATCTAAATTTTGATTCAACTGTCATCTTATGTTTCAGTATCCAGTGTACTTTGGTTTTGAGGATGATGGTATTAATACTGTGCTAGCTGATGTGAAGAAGAATGATGCAACTGGTCAATTGGCGACCGCCACAACTGGCGGGTTAGTATTTTGACTTAAAAAAATGTTCTAAGAAATCATTAGAATCTGAAACACTCCTGTTCCTCATATCTAACATATCATATGTTGCTGACAATAAGCAGCATTGGATTAGTAGAACTTGGTTTTTAATTCTGTTTTATGTGGTCTGCCATCTATTATCTAATTCTTGATCCTATCTTGAAAGTGGCACTTAGATCAGTGCATCTTTCAATAGAAGCTCAAAGTTGATGCTAAAAACTGTATGCTCCTTTTGTATGCCAGTCCCGACTTTGCCCCTACTTTCCAAAGCATTAACTATAAGCATAATTTACATTACAGTGAAATATAATTGATTTTAACTGTCCGTGCTTGGGGAAATTAGGAAGTCTTATTCATTTCTAGTTCTGTCCCATATTTGAAAGCATAAAGATATCTCTTGTAATTGACTAGCTCCATAATATGTCACCCTTCTGAGAGAAATTTTGACGGAATTTAAATGCATGCTTGTCCTCTTTTGGAAAATGAGAGAGAATGGAATAACGAGTGTGCTAGGTTCATTTTTTTAATTTGTAAATGACTGCATGCTTAAATTTAAGGCACTGAAATTAAACAAAAAATGAGGCATGCAATTGAGCTTGTTAGTTTTGCCAGTCTATTCAATTGTAAATGAAGTGAACAGTGCTGCGCCATAAACATAACTTTTTTCTTCCAAATTCATTATTGCTAATTATTTAATTTGCTACTTATGTTTGATTTAGTTCTGCTCACTAGTTTTACATGTATGTGTAATTTCTTTCTATTTCCTTTTGTTTTGCTCTTTTGTGGGTTATTATGTTTTGTTTCACGGCTCTTTGGTGTTTCATAATAATACTCCTGAATGCCAGTGTCTTCTCCACATATTACACTTGCATGTGTTTATATCAGATGTTGAATCAAGACTCAAGTTTTACATTAATCCTATTATGTATCTTTGATGGAATGTAAATGTTTCAGATACAAGCTTGTTGTTGCTGTGCCAGAACCCAAGAAAGTTGCATCTCCAACCATTGCAAATATTCAGGTTCTAGCTTAACCTATTATTTTTCTATTGGGATTGACAGAAGCCATTATATGATATAGCTTTCGCAATCTAGAGGTTTAAGATTCAATGTCAAACAATGCAGCCATCTATGAATGGTTGTCTTTGACAATGTTATTTTTGATTGAATATTTAAACTATCATAGGGGTTTTGAATTCAGCCAATCCTACACTACTGTTCTTAGACATATTTGTTAATCATTAATGATTCTCATGCTATGTCAGGGGTGGTTACCGGGATTGAAAGCTGATGGTGATTCAAATCAACTTCCAACTATTGCCATAGTGGCATCATATGACACGTTTGGAGCTGCACCAGTAAATAACTTCTTTATTTAGTTTTTGCGATTTTATTGATAGTCCAGGGTCTTATGCTATCTTAATGTTAACAGGCATTATCAGTGGGAAGTGATAGCAATGGAAGTGGTGTTGTGGCTCTTCTTGAAATAGCTAGGTTGTTTTCTATTTTATATTCAAATCCTAAAACTAGAGGAAGATATAATTTACTCTTTGGGCTGACATCTGGTGGACCTTATAACTATAATGGAACTTATAAGGTGCCTAACTCATAACACTTTCTTCTTTTCTTCCACATGCTTATATATTGTTTCCATGCCATTATTTTGATCTTATGTTTGACCTTTTGCAGTGGCTTAGGAGTTTGGATCAGCGTCAACGTGAGACTATTGATTATGCTATTTGCTTGAATAGTATTGGATCATTTAACAATGATCTATGGATTCATGTTTCAAAGCCTCCAGAAAATGCTTACATAAAGCAAATTTTTGAGGTTAGCCAAGTAATTTCTAGCAATAGATACATAGGGTTATTTTCAAACACAATCATCTGCTGTGCCGATTTCTGTCTTATTGAGTGGAATTTTGCAGGGTTTCTCTAATGTAGCAGAAGAATTGGGGCTTAAAGTTGGTCTGAAACACAAAAAGATAAACATCTCTAACACTCGAGTAAGTAGATGTTAGGTGTTTGAATTGCAATACTTAAAATGCATTTTCTTTTGATATTGTTTTGTCAAAAAACCTACAATGATGCTAGTGCTTAACATCTGAAATGGAATGCTGATAATGTTATGAGACAAATTTTATTTAAATTGTTTTTGAACATGGATTGAACGGTGGTTTAGGATATTGTCCAATACAATGTTAGGATAGAATCACACATGATATTTTCGTTCTCATTTTCCGCATGAGGATCTGTGCATAATGTTACATTATAGGACTTTACCCATCCCTAGGACCTCTAATGCCTTCTTTTGTTGTGGTTACCATAAGTAGCATGTGCTGTGTGGCTATGTGTACGTTTAGGGAGGAACTGAATTCTAGTGAGATATTTGTGGATAAATTGTCTAAAGGTATATATTTGGCAAGTAGAGAATTCTAGGTAGTTTTGTCTTGTGGTACTTGCTGTGGTTCAGCTTTATGAAAAGGTTTTCTTTGAATAAAGTAAGAGATGATTGATTATAAAGATATAATTTCTTCTTGTTTGATGACTCGGATAACTGCAGTTATGGATTTCTTCTCTTCGCTTTATGGATTAGAATAACAATGCTCTGCTCCATGCATCTCTTGCAACCAATTTCTTCTTCCTAACTCACAATGCCTTTAATGTTTGCAAAAAGCTCATACTTTTTAACTTATTAATGAAGTCTGTAAGAAAACAAAGCTCTCCAACTTATTACTGAAGTCTATATGTAAGCAAGAAAAGGGTTCCCATGTAGCTTTTTTAATTGGGAGAGAAACTAAAGATTGGGTACCCATATTTGATTAATCATATTAGGCAAAACAAGTAATAACCATTCGGTGAAGCTTAGTGTGTCATAGTTACGAGAGTCTTAGTAGAACTTTTTGTGTGCTTTCACCAATTCATTTTGCACTAAAAGCTCAGTAATAACCCTGGTTTTGTTTATGTGGTTTCAAAAGACAAGCTACCACCTTCTATTAGTTCTACTACATAATGATTTCTCTTGATTACAGGTTCTGTCTGCCTATTTTGTGTATTCACATGCGAATGCTGGTAGTAGATGCAAAATTATCATGATATTTTTTGTTAATATGATAAGCTTGAAGTTGTGGGGCCAGTCATCATTACTTTGTAATTGATAGCTATCTTGCTGTTTTAGTTTCACTGCTGAAGTTTTTGAAGTATTGTAGGTGGCCTGGGAGCACGAGCAATTCTCAAGACTGAGAGTCACAGCTGCAACACTCTCTGAGCTTTCTTTTGCTCCTGAGTTGCTGCAAAGCACTGGAGGTCTATCAGATAACAGGTTGTAATTGGGAACCAAAAATAGTTTTTTCTAAAACTATTTTTTGCATGATTTGCCATTTCCTAAACTTCAGATTTCCTGTACAGACATTTTGTTGATGAAGCTTCAATTAGTCGAAGAGTCAAGTTAGTTGCTGAAAGTCTAGCGGTAAGATCTCATAGTTAATGTTCTCTAGGGTAGAATCCTATTGTGGTTTGGGTGTAACGCTCTGTTGAAATGTGCTCTATCCTGTACCCTCATCTCCTCCCTCACTCTTGTGCATGTAAATGAAGATTAAAAAAGTTCTCTTGTTCTTACACACCTGTAGTTTGTGCATTGCTGCACAGATGAAGTTTCATGTCCAAAAATGCACTCCTTGGTTGCAAATATGCTTTATTTCGTTTTCATCTGGAATATAGTGTTGCAGTATATTTTGATAGAGTTCCTATTAGAATAGATAGATGGGGCATGTTCAACCAGAAAACCAAAAGGATGTTCTAGATCTTCTGTAATCCAAACGTTCTGGATTCTGCTGGACTTCGATTTCATTTTTGAATACTTTGAAGGTTAGGTTTCTAGACATGTAATTTGTGTGTTGCACACGTAGTGAAATGTCGATCTAAACAAAAGATAACTTAATATTCATTTGTCTGTTGATGGAGTGCAAACTGTAAGTAGTTCATGTATGGTTAATATTTGGACTTAAATTGAACAAGCTGCTGCTTTCCTATTGTTTGTTTTGTTGACTCATGTCACAGATAAATTATATTGAGGGTTTAAGTTGTTGCAAGGGATAAATTTTTTTGATAAATAGTTTGTTGGTTGATCTCTCCTGGTTGGCTAAAATCAGAACCAAATGAATCGTAGCTCAAGTCAGTGGCGGAGCCAGACGATTTTACTTGGGTGGGGGGATTGAGTATTTAAGTTGTAAAAATATTTTGAAACAACATGACAGTAATGAAAATATTTCATCCTATTTGAGAGCAACACCAAGAATGCAAGAATAATGAACTCATCAAATGCACCAGTAAGAGTTTCTACCAGGCTATGTAGGTGAGTTTAAAATCAATTTGGTGATTAAGTGATCTATACAGTGTGTGCTTTCAATGCAAAGATTCTAAGAATGCATCCCATGCCTAAAGCAACTAACAAATTTAGTTCTTTACGAGTACATAATAAAGGTTTCTTACAATTGCTGGAATCTAAGCAATCCGTTAAATAAATTAGCACACAAGAAATATTATTAAAGAAGTAACCAATACTATAAATCAGTAATTCATTGTTGCGTTCCCAAATAATAGAGAAATCCAATTTCTTTTAACTGAATTAAAAATCAATATTCTGAGATCCAAATGCTCAGGTATTTTCTCCATCCAATGAGTCAGGGTACAATCAGATTCATTTGTCTCAATTCCTTCTTAGAGAGATCTTGTAATGCATACAACTCCTTCGAACCTCAATGCATCCTTTTCATTAATCTTGTATTCATTTTATTTGTCAATTCCCTAAGCATTTGACATATTCAATTTTGAATCTTTGCGGCAATAGCTGGAGTCTTCGATTAATCTATTCTTCGTCTCTACATAAGGTAACTAACTCCAACCAGATATTAGGCCCATAAACTGGTGAAGGGAGAGACGGAGAGCTTGGCAGCAGCAAGCAACTGGCGACTGGAGAGCCGGAGCCGCGGCATTGGAGAGCCGAGCAACAGGCAACAGTTGGCGACTTGCGCTTTTTGGTTGAAATTGGGAAATATGGTTGGGGATTGGGAAATATGGAGCGAATTGGGAAAATTTGGGGAAGGTTGGAGAAGATTGAGTTTTTTTTCCCTATGAATTGGGGGACCAAATGAGAGTAGGGGAGAGAGGAAGGTGTGTTGGACAGATGAGAGAATTGGCTGCTTGGCCCAATTAAATTTCTTTAAAAATTAAGAAAAGTTTTTAAAAAAAGGTGTATCGGACAGGAGACTGGAGCCGTGATATTGGAGAACAGAGCAGCAGGCAGCAGATGGCAACTTGCGCTTTTTGGTTGGAAATTGGGAAATATGGGGAGATTTGGGAAATTTTTGAAAGATTTGGAAAAGATTGGATTTTTGCCTATGAATTTGGGGAACTGAGTGAGAGTAGGGGAGAGAGAGAGATGTGTCGGACAGATGAGAGAATTGGGTGCTTGGCCCAATTAAATTTCTTTAAAAATAATTAAAAAATTAAAAAATCTTTAAAAAAATTAATAAATTCAGAAAGCCCCACCCTGGTTCAAGTAACATGTTAATTAGAGCGCGAAAACTGATCAAAGGTCTCATACACACCTACGACTACTCATGCTGATATTGAATACATAGATATTTGTTCAAGTGTTGGTTTAGATCTTAAATTTTGCAATTTATTTTCCAAAGTCTTGGCTTTGCAGTTTTATAAAATTAAGGTTAATGAGTTGTTTCTTCTCATTTTGTTACTTGCTTGTGCACGTATGCATGTCTTGGACAACTTTTTGCAGAAATGATGAGTGCATGCATATTTCCTGCCTACTTATGCCCATAAATAGCGAGCTTGTGTACTTGAAATTAACAGTTCATTCTTATTTAATTCACAGTGTGTTTTTACACAGTAATAATGAGTAGGTACACCCCAAAATCAGTTACCCTGGCCATGTTAGTTTATAATTAAAATTGTAGCGAACTAGTTTATTATTAAATGATTTTGCATGGTCTAACGAGTTTCTTCCTTGTATACAGAGACATATTTATGACCTGAAGGGGAAAGACATCAATATATTTGCAGACAACAGTAGTTTAGCTGTCAATCCTTCGTATGTACGTTCATGGTTAGACCTTTTGTCAACAACACCTCGTGTGGCACCATTTCTTTCAAAAACTGACCCTATCATCATGGCACTGAAAAAGGTAAATCTTGTTGTACTTTTAGTTGATAGTTTATCCTTGCGATCCTACATGTTGTTTGTTTTAATTGCGGCATATTTTTGAAATTTTTTTTTCAGTTCTACATCTTTTGCATCTTTTGATTATTTTAAAAAATGGTTCCATTTTGACTAAAGGAATAGTTGCCCGTTGTTATTGTTTGTATGTGGAAAATTTGACTTGCAGAAATGTAGTATTGCGAAATCTTAAACATGCAAAAATGATATAGAAACTGCAGGAGAAGAGGAAAATGAAGTTATTCAGCAAAGTTATTGTTTATCAAGCATGGAATATGAAGAATTCCAAGGTTTTGCCTCCCAATAATTGAACTGTATTCAAACACTTGCATAACAAATGTTGATGGCTACTGATTACATAAGTACAACAGTATATGTAAGAGAATAAAGCTCCTCCGATTCCCTAATAATTGAAAACGAGAAAAGCACATGTTAGTGAAATGATAGAAGAAAAGGACTGTAATCATTTTAGTCAATAACAATGTCGACTGATTGGTGCATCCATAACAATGTGTGACTTCCTATTTTTATGCTTCAGGAAAAATGAACTTCTGGACATGAACTCCACTTTCCACGCTACATCACATAGTGTAAGCTAGTGATATGTTAAGCTAGTTGGGATGATGGTTCTAAGTGTTCAATCAGTGGTCAGTAAGTAAGTAGTTTTTTCTTTTTCCATTTGGGGATGGGTTTCTCCTATTTGAATTTCAGTGATATTGTATTCTTCATTTACTTCATTTACAGATTATACGGATGTGTAGAATAAGCCCGTGAGCCACCCCTTATCCTGAATTTCGGTTTTCTATTGTGACTGTTAGATAGTATCGTAATTTACCTTTCTTTGTTAAGGGCAGTTTGGTCTTTTCATTTGTCAGGTTTACAGTCTAGGGTCTTGCGTTTTATAAATAGTTTCTTTGTAATTGTTTCATCATTGAATAATACGACTCCCTTTAGTTTAACAGTGACTAGGTTCTTTTTTTCCATAGGAATTAGCTGATCATACCATCGAGGTGAATGTACAACAGGAAGTGCTTGATGGGATGTTCACTTTTTACGATTCAACAACTGGCAGGTTGCATATATACCAGGTGTGTATTTTAACCTTTTTATGTTGTGTATCATGTCTGACATAATAGCCTCATTAAGCACGGTGGCTTCAGGGAATGAAAAGTTAATCGAAGTCATGTCAATTTATAAATCATTTGTTTCTAAAATAAAGCGCAATGCACTTTATGTATCTAGTGAATGGGCTAACATTTATGATGATATACTGCAGGTTGCCAGTGTAACATTCGACTTACTTCTGCTGCTAGTCCTCGGATCATACTTGATTGTTCTTTTCAGTTTTCTAGTTATCACAACCAGGGTATGATCCTTAACAAAATTTCCCCTCCATCTCACTTGTCTGCACATTCTATTTAGGAAATGTGAAAAGTTACTCTGTATATGCCTTATTAACGAACAACCAGTAATCTAAAAACGAGGAAGCAATATCTTTGCAAATGCTGATTATATCTCTAACTGCAGGGTCTTGATGATCTCATCAGTCTATTTCGTCGTCCCCCTTCTCGCAAAGTGAAAACGGCTTGATTATGGAGCTGGGTAATTTGTCACCGGGACACTTGGAGTTTTAGATCTGCAGATTATATTTTGCACTTTAAAACTTCAGATGAGTTCTCTGATGGTCCCTATGTATGTGTAGGTTAACTTAATTATCATCGAGTAAACTTTTTTGCATTTTTGAGTTAGTCATCATTTCCTTTCCTTTTCCTCCTCGGTGGTTTCATCAAGGGGATCACTTAGCTGCTAGAAACATTTTTGTCCAAACTTCCGTGTAATCCTGCTGCCAGCTCTTCAGACTTCTTACAAAGAAATATAGCTTCCATGTCAAATCTCGATTTAAAGTGATTTTGTATCATTAAAAGAATTGATTCATTTATATTTTATGCAATCTTGTCACAAAAGAAAAATTCCACATTAATCATGTTCTTCCGAGATTTTACTTCTTTAGAAAGTGCTTTAAGCTTTTACCATGCGTTGTTGCTTGCAAAATATATTGGCAATATTTGACATGTTGAATTAAACTGAACAATTAGCACATTGTCTCATGCCACATTACCACACCACTAAAAGTTAGGCTGTCTTTAGTTCAAATCTTGTCCGTCACTTGTATATAAAGTTTGCAAGTAAAAAATAATTTTTGTAATTTAAATTTTTAGATGTTGCAGTTTAATATATTTTTTTTTTATATTCAACATATCAATCACATTGGAAGGCAAATGTACGAATATTGTGGTTACAACTTACACCTGTATACATCCTTCTTGTGTCGATAAGTTAGAAATATTTGATTTCTCATTTGATTTTTATATTTTTGTTTTTATGTTTATGGTCAACAATAGCCTTTATATAACATTGTTAACATTTTCATTAAAAGATTATAAACATTATATACCTAAATGGCTGTTTCACAAGGATACCAACAGCAAATCATAGGTTTAATGCAAGGTATAATTTCATTATATATGTATATATACAAACACACACCCACAGTATACGATACTATATATAAATAGTTCCAAAGTAGAGGCTATTTTATCATTCCTAATTTATTCTTTATTTAATATTATAAAGGCTAGGAATGTAACCGTTCTTTAACCATGCCCGCGTCTCCTAAGCTTCAGGAGCATCTCCAGTGCTTCAATGAATTGCTCCAAATAATAATAATAAAAAACAAGAATAAAAAAAATTATTACATAATTAAAATAGATATTTTAAAAAATTCCTCTTTAAGGCGATCTGATAGAGATTGTCCAGTTGATGTCACAAAGGAAAAAAATAGACATTGTCTAGCTTCATCTAGATTTAAAAGTTTGTTAGACATGTTAAGTCAACAGAATTTATATTTTGATTTAGACATGGTTTTGTTTTTATTTTAAGAAAATGAAAGATACCTAGACATCATTATCAAGTTGTAAGTACAACGCATTTGAGACCAATTTTGTACTTCAGCCTATTCATTAGATATCAATGTCACAAAGATTAAAAATCAACTTGCAAGTTACCTAACCAGCAATACATATAATGCATTGAAGATGCTCTCGGTGCTCTTCTACTTTAGAATCCAGAATTGCTTAAGAGAAAGAATTGCACGTCATTCATCCTTAGATTCCCTGGTGTTGCCATGACCATGACCCCACCTCTGAAGCATCGACGACGAGTCAAACCACAAATTCCACTTGATAAATTCAAAATATTGAAATATTTAATCGGTCTTTCTATAGCATCATACTGTAAGATACGATATGCGGTCTATAGAAATCCATTCATGGATTGAAGTGAGCCTCTAGGAGTTGGGACATAGATATGCTTTAATGAAACAATCAGAAGGTTTGATTTTATCAAAAATGATAATGAATCATGTGTGTATAAGAAGGTTAGAGGGATTAGAATTGTATTTCTGGTACTATATGTGATGACACATTATTGTTCGAAAATGATATTCTTATGCTACAATCAGTGAAAGTGTGATTATTTAAAGTTTCTGCATGAAGGATCTAAGAAAGACGGCCTACATTATAGAAACCAAGATCTATATGGATAGATCTAAAATGATTGTTTCGATTGTCCCAAGTCATGTATGTATAGATAAGATGCTAATGAGGTGTAGCATGTAAGAATCAAATGGAGAATTCTGTCCTAAAGGTCATGGGATTAATCTCTCCAAATGCATGAGTCTTCAAATACAAATTAAGGGAGAGAGAGAGAGTAAAAAGATACCTTATTCTTCGGCAATAGGAACTTTCATGAACGTGACACTATGTATGAGACCTAACATTTCTAAGTGTTATGAGCAGGTTTCCAAGCAAACCGATCTTAGAAATATTGGATTACAATCAAGAATATATTCTTCGTATATGGAGAAAATGCACTTGATGTACTTGGATATATTGATACCAGCTCTCAGGCCGATAAGGATGATAGCTAAATTTTTAGTACAATTATGAGCATACTCTAAATGGTGGTGCAGTTAGTAATGTTCCAAACAGGGATGACCGTTGACTCACAACTAAAGTCTAAAGCCAGATACATAGATGCTTCGAAAACTATCTAGATCAAAAAATTCATTAATGAAATATGAGTGGTTCATCGTATTGTAGATTCAATATCATTGTATTGTATTGTGTTGTGACAACAATGGAATCACCACACTAGCGAAGAGACACGGGTCTCATCAATTATCTGAGTTGTGTATTGAGGCACTACTATCTCAATAAGGGAGATTGTACACAGAAAATATGGAATGTGTCCCCATTGACCTTAAGAAGGTTAAGTACGAGATAAAAAAACATTCATTCGAGGAATTAAGTTCTATAGAGATAGATTCTAGAGGCTGCTTAGTTTATCCCTAATCTTCAAACATATCTCAAACCCACTTAGAAAGCCACTATCGCAGCAAAAACATGATTGTCATATATGTCAACTCATTAGGTATTGGATAGATGTGTGATAGGATTTAGTAGAAGTGGCAGATTGTCGGTGTTATGCTCCAAGTCCAATCGTTGATACGGTATAAAGAAATTTATTATTAATGTATTTATATCGTTAATGACAGATCTATTATTTAATTATGTGTATTTACTAATTAAATATAATAGAGTTCAAAAATTAAGTTATGATAATTTGTTAATCACAAAATGTTATGATTGTGATATGCAAATTATAAATAAGTTAGTCTTAAATTATCTTTAACCGTAAGTAATAACAAAATACGATATCGTTATTATGGATAGACTAAGTATTGCATTTTTTCTTTTGGAGAAAGTAGCTGACCTCATAAGTTAAAATTAGAGACATTGTTGAAGATTCAATGCTATGAAATAAGGTTCAACAACCTTTAAGAAGAAGTCAAAGAAGATCATTACCGAAGTTACATTCCACCAACACAAAACACTGAGAAAATGCAAGAGACTCTAAAGAGAATATTTTGTATTTTAGAGAGCATATATAAATATAGGGTGGAAATTTTTTAAGTACTCCAACAAACAACCTCTTTAGTTTTAACACTTCATTTTACTTTTTCTAATAAGTATTTATTGTTTTTTCCCTATATTTTATTTTGACATACTTCCTTCTTAAATATTATTTGATTTTCCTTCATTTTTTTCTATTTTATTGAGTATATACTATTTAATTTAATCAACATATGAATATTAAAAATTAAATTTTTTTATAATATATAATTATAAAGAGTGGGTTTGTCTCTTCAAATTTGGAGAGTCAAACTCAATCTCTATTTTAAAAAATTAATTTAGAGAGTTAAAATATATTTTTAAAGTTGATTCTCTAAAATAAAGAACATCTTATGTTTAAAGAGCATTTTGATAATAATCTAAGAAGATTGATACAGCCAGGAGTTAAAAACCCTAGACATACTTGCCAAAAGAAGTTGAAATATGCTTCTATAATTGGAAACTATTGTTGATGCTCAAAATTTCGTCTCCTATTGAACAAATTAATACGAGTACTTGAAATTTAATTTGTTTTCTCGAGAGAGAGAGTACAAAGAAGCTCTTGAGGCTTTTTGATGAAAAGAACAAGATTACAAGGTTTTAATTGGAGGTAGGTACAAGCATGTTTTTGTTGCTTATATTTAACGCAAGGGTCATTTTTAAATTATTGGTTGCATTAGTTGTTCCGTGTGACCTTACAAGAAAATTTAACACATTATTTATTTGGAGAAGCGCTACTAGCACAAATTTACAGATGTGAGCTAGCATTACGCTCATGTTGCTTGCCATCTCACAACACTATTATAGTACTATGTCACAATGAATAGTCGAGACAACAATGGCTAGTAGTTTGTTGCTTTCAACAATGGCTAGTAGTTTGTTGCTTAAGATTAAGAGCGACTTTGACCTCAACTTTTTAAAAACCTTTTATGTTAAACCAAACAATGGCTAAATAATTTTCCTTGCGAATCTACTTTTACAACTCCATTTCAAATAATGAATTTGAGTACAATTATGAGAATTCAAATGAGATTTCTAGCGTAGCTCAACAAACAGATCAAAACCAAACAAGATCATTTATTAATATATTAAAAGGGAAAGTAACTCCAAAATTGATGCCCCTCGCCAACGATATTCTATACAAAGACGGTCTTACATATATATAGTTTATTGAAAAAAAAACTATAATTGATGGGGATTTGGCATTTTTCTCCCTATAGAAGGGTTAAGGTAGTAAACAGACTTACGCCATTGCAATATAGCAAAAGATTCTCCCAAGTGATTATGAAGAATGAGCATTCTGCATTGCTTGGTAAACCATGTCGATAAACCGGTTGTCCTATACATGCAGACCAAAGTTCGTAAGATAAAAGATAATTAGACGTTGAATTACATAAAGAAATGAGGAGTATACATACAGAGGTTTTAACGTAATTAAACTCACAGTGAAGAAATATCACAATTAGATCTTTATCGTGCATGTTACATCGAACAAAGTAAGAAGTATCATAACACCACAAACATAATAAAAGAGAGAGCATTCAGTATTCAGCTGCTAAACAATAGTACCCCGAAACTATAAGATGATAAACAGTCCTCAATAAACTTTTGAACTTTGAAAATAAAATTCTATACATCAAACGTTACTTTTTAACTTCTAAGAATTATTAACTACTACTATATCTTGCTTTTCTGTCAGAACAATTCGACAAGTACACTGTTTAAAAAATGCCGACTAATCAAGAACGTTATATAAATAGTATTCTTTGTCACTTAAATACCTTGTTACCGTGGCATTATTCAACTTTGTTTTTTGTAATCAAATTATTTCAAGGGGAAATTTGGTATATGAACAGAAAACATCATAGTCAAAACACTCGATTAAAGCTCACAATAGTATATTGGGACAGGAGTATTTGACTTGGCCAATGAACATAGGATGTCATCCAAAAACCGTATACGACTTTAAGCTTTTACATATTTAGGGACCAAATATATATCTCAATGCGGAGAAAATCAGGCATAAATGGCTTACCTGTACACAGTTGCATGGAAAGCAAATATAATCTCAAAAATCACATTCAGGACCATGCACAAAATTAAACTAACAAGTCATGAGATATATTTCTTTCAAATTATCCTTTTAGCATGTCCACTCCCATTCAATTAAACTTTGGCAGTATATCTTCTTTTATACAAATTCATATATAGCCTCTGGTAAACATCTATGATGTAGCTATTCAGTATTATATCTGGCCTAAAGATGAAATCAACCTACCCAAATGTTACTTCCATTGAGATTTTGGGATTGAAATTGCAACGCTAAAGTTGATAAAAGATTTTTATGATAAAATGGATTTCATAACCCATAAACAATATAAAACTAGAAGACTGGAGGCTTCTCAAGAGGCAATCCTGGAGCTGGTGACTGATGATATTTTCAGGATTGTGGCAAGTGCATTGCTGATTTCCCTCAATTCTATGTAATATTTCCCATTGGGAACTAAAGAAGAGATGTCTCAGATGTCCTACTGTTAGGTTTTCATGAAATAAATAAAAAGCACAAGCATGGGGACTTCTGCAATTGATTACAAGAATTTCAATACTCATATGTCTTTGCCTAATTAGTTCTTGGTCTCTTTAGACATAATAGGAGTTTCAATTTTTCTACTCGTTCACATCACCACCTTTCAGCCCATTCTCCTCGGGGGCTAATGTCAGACTTGAGAAAATCCAAAAGAGTCGTGACCCAGTCCTGGTTTAGAATTTCAGCGTGATGAATACAAGAGCATGCTAAACCTATCGCCGGCACAACTCTAAAGATTCTAATGACAGACATTCAGATAAATTTCATTGCATTACCAAATCAGTGAAATGAAATAAAACATGCAGCAGAATAATAGATAACTTCATCACACCAAAGAAGAGCTGTTGATTTAAAGTCTGGAAGAGTTGTGCTAGGGACTTGGCAAAAAACACCTGGCCAAGTGACAATTGAAGTCAAAGAGCATACCTGAATGAGCATCAAAAGTGCTTCACGGACTTTATCTCTGTTTATACCAGGTCCATAATTTGGCATAGGAACAGAAGTTGGAGCAAGTGATGGTGGGGGAGTTGGTGGGGGAAATGGTTGAAGTAGAGGAGCACCATACGGTCGTAGATTTCTAGGAGGATTAAGTGGAGGGGCAGTAGGCGTAGATGAAGAGATGGGAGGCATTACAAGTGGAGAAGAGGAAGGAGGTGGACTGAAAAATGATGATGGCTTTACCAGATCGGTAGAATGCTTACTGCAACTGATGGGTTCAGGGGAGTCAAGATTGGGCATTATAGGGATAGATGTTGATAGGGAAGATGCAGTCCGGACAGCTGTTAAAGTAGGTGGATGAGAAGAACTTGCAATTGGTGCAGACAACTGGTAAGATTGCCCAGGAATTGCTGCATTTGGAGCGTTCCCGATATTCATCGCCGTCTACATAAAAAGTTAATTTTCAATCTAGCTTATTAAACATTGAAAACAATTAAATCAATCAATGCAACAGCCAAACATCTTTCACCGAGAACAACCATACATACAAATTATAAGAGCAGTGTGTACGGAATAAAACAGAGTTCTATTTAGAAAATGTTAATAACAAGAAATGGTCTTTTATGTACAAACTAGTGTGGTCCTTTAACAGTCCAGCACTTACAGCATAAAGCATAGAAAGTCCAACAATTGCTTTGTATAACTTGTCTTAAACCTTATAGGGATCTTCCTATCACATAGAATTCATTTATGCAACCATGTCATTCAACCCATTCTAGTCCTGTACATTATTCAACCAAAATAATTGCCAGTTTTTCAAAACATGAAAGGTTGGGAGTTCTTGCTCTGCAGTCTGCTGCACTCAACACATGGTAACCAAATGGCTGGTGGGTGATGACAGCAGAATGATGAATATTGAATGATCGCTCCAGACGTAATGAGTGAAGGTGGCAATTTCAGCTATCTGTTATGATGATGAATATGAACATGAAGTTTCAGCTATATGTGGCGATGACGGATGTGAACATGAAGTTTGGGGAATTTTTTTCACAAAGATAGGGCAGCACCTTTAATGTGTTTTAAGTATTTTTAATTTTTTTTTGGCCTATTATATTCAAATGTCTGATATATTGATTGAAATAGTATTATTAATTACAACAGCAATAGTAAGATTTTGACATTGATAGAGGGAGGAGACTGTGGAACTGTACAATGTGTAGTCATTGAATAGATCCAGTACAACATAGTAAATTAATAATTATGAGCAATGACAATACAATAAATAAAATAATTGACGGGTTGTAGAAAGATGGATAAACAGTATTAGGATTGTTATGGGTCTGTAAAAAAAAAAGGTGAATTATACTGTTGGAATTACTAATTAGATCTGTGATTAATGGCCTTTTTGTCAATTTGCCTACAGTTTATATTCTATTACCATGCCATGATTCTGAAGATCCAAACAAGACAATGGAATCAGTCTGCCTCTCTATCTTGTGGAATCAAATTATGACTAAATAGAGTCAAAAATACATTTCTTTCCATAGATCAAATGCGACCAAATTATAATTATACATATCCCAGTCACTCAATCCACTCAGAAAACACAAAACCGAATCATCTTTTAGAAAAGTATATGTAAATTTGATTTTGTAGGTTATCTTAAAATCAAAGCCTCCCTATTATGGTAATGATCTAGGGTCAAATTTCACCTTGATACCTGGTTGATGCCTGCCAAGGTGAATGAATCAAGAAATGATGTCCCCCATCTAGTATTTTAAATTGACACGTCAATAAGCAAGCAATGGTCTCATATTGCAGTACCATTTAGTGTTAGTTTATTATGCAATCAGCCATAATCCAAATAAAATCAAATAAGGAAAGCATACACTGAAGAAGTTCACAAAGGATGGATCATCAGAAACATCCATGAAATTAGAAGTAGTTGAAGACGAAGGCTCTAGAGGACCATCCATTTCTGTCATTGTTGGAAATGCTTCAAGTTCTTCAAACTCACTGCATCAAACAACAAAAGAAATTTATGTTTTCTCTTTTCTCTGGATGGAGATAAAAACAAACTGCATAATGTTTGATTTGTTCCATAGTTGATAAATATTTCCAATTGGATGGTGGAATACATAAACAACACAATCTGAAATGATTGCCACTGCAGGAGGATAATAGTTATTGCTGACCTCGATATTATGTCTACAAAAAGATATGTACAGAAATGACGGAGCATCAAATGCCTGAATTTTACTCGGTCATACTCATGCCCATATGGTTCCATAAGTAACATACTTGATAAGAGTAATATAAAATCTGCTTGAATAGTCTGACAGGTGCAGGCTAAAATAGAAATCGAGGAAAGAGCTGTAGAACTTTAGACAGAATAGAAACTAATTTTGATCTGAACCGTCTGCTTCCCTTTGTTTACTGTGGGTATTGGGTAAATCTCATTAAAAGCACCAATAACTACAATCATATATTTTTACCACTTATAACAATTTATTTAGCTAGCATATCTAAAATTTATATAACAATTGTTCTGTTAGAAGTCCAGCCAATTTTGTACGAAATTTTGCAATTAAACTGAATTGTAGTTCAAAGCAAAATAGAAATTAATTCAAGTAGAATGTGAGCTTTCGAGAGGCTCGCTCTCTCCCCAACTATTCTATCATTCCCCTTTTATTCTAGGGGTAACATGTAACCCAGAAGATTCCCATATTACCCCTCCCTTAACTAATTGGATAACAAACTAACAAGCTAATACAAAATCATAACCTATCAATACCCGGCCCTCGAAATTCACCTTGTACTCAAGGTGAATGTCCAAGCCAATTACAAATTTTTGAATACCATGCAGCGAAATAATCTCCTTTGTAAACCCAACTACGGTCAAAAGTATAGGGATGTTTCCGCCCGATGAAATGGGCAAACTTATTGAGACGAACCACTAGCATAGTTGACGTAGAACGTAACACAAATAGAAATATAGAAATAGAAAAGAGAGAGAAGAAATGGGAGAAGAATGAGAACAATTTAGGGGGAAGAAATATCAATTTTTAATAATCATATCTATAAAACTACATCAATCTTATTCAAATCAAATTATATCTTCGATGCTCATCTTCTTTGATATCTTCAATTCCTATCCTTATTTTTCATCAATAGTATCCATGAAAATCACATATCCGGTTGCGCCCACCCATGGAATTTCCAATACTGAATCTGGGTAACTAGAATAAAATCATGGGTAGCCTCGCACGTCGGCCAAAATCATCATAGCTTAGTGCATACCTTGACCCCATATTTTCTTGGTCATCAATGTCGTAAGCCCCACCATGAAATTCATGGATAGCTCCTCCTTATTGCTAATTCCATTCGGCTCCATTTGACTGTCCTTGTTGTCGGATTCCTCGATGCCCAATTTTTCCGTGCCATCCCCAGTAGCTCTTTGTTTCTACAGTTATGGGCCACTGAATACTTATCATCATACATGGGAAAAAAATGTTTCTTGCGCTTAAATTGTACACTTGCATCAGTAAGCCGGTTGAAGGAGTCCTTTAATTTGGGTGGTGAATTGAATCCAGACACGAATTGGAATCCAATTTAGCGATTGAAAAGAGTTGGGTCGCTGAGTTCAGGTTATATCCAGATATTGAACCTTTGTTGCAAATTTGACTTGGTTTTTCTTGAGACTATTTGAGGAACAAGTTTTACTCCTCAACTTGCTGGACCATTTATATGTTATCACATCACTCTTCTCCAACTTTTGCTCATCACGTTGCTACTGAGGAGGTGATATCGAAATGTTATGCAACTGCCTCTAACCTCCGACTGTTTTATCTCGATTCAGTTCCAATAATTTCTCTCCTTGGTGCCCTTTTGTGGTGGGTGGAATCGATCAACCAATAACTCCCTCAATTCACCCCAATTTCACATGGGTTAGCGTTCATCTGCCTATTGAAACCAGGTAAGGGTCTTCCCGTTGAAGCTTGTATGTGCAACCTCCAATTTCTCTCGTTCAGGGATGAATTTCAGTGCAAAATATAGCTCCACCTTGAAAACCCATTCACTGGTTTTTCCATCAAACCGCGGCATTGCCCGCGCCTTCTCTTACTATTTTCGATCCTGTTCTCGATGCTCTTGATTTTCCCTTGTGCAGCATCGTTTCCGCCCAACAAAACCTGATATAATTGTGAAGAGTGATTCTATATTTTTGTGGATTTTATATTGTATTTATATAATGTATTGAAGGTAAAAGACGAAATGATACCAACTTTTGAGAGGTTGGCTCTTACCCCAAACTAAGCCCCAATCTCTGAATGAATTGAAACAGACTACCCGTCCCCCTTTTTATTATTGGAGGCAATATACAATGACCGAATTCCCTATTCAACCCCTTTCCCCACCCAAACTTAGCTAATCGAAATAACAAAGCAAGTCAACAAATCAGGGTCTATTCATACCCCGCCCTCCAAATCCACCTTGTCCTCAAGGTGGAAGGCTAAAAACTGTGGTTGCAACATCTCAAAAAGTTCTCAAGTAGCCTAAAAAACTGGCAATTCTCTCCACCACCTCAATACTTCAAACTCTTGCAATCAAACCCTAACCACTAGTATGGTATCCATGAAAACTCCATAGCGTGCAACTATATGTGGACTTCCCAAATTCTGAACCGGGTCAACCGGAACAAAAATATGGGTTGGCTCACAATCAAATCTACGCCGACGTTCATAGTTTTTGGAGATGTCAAGCCCAGAATTAATGTAGTGCTCAATTGCGTCACCCATGCCCATCATTTATCCCCCTTCACAGTTGTCCCCACCATCTTCTTCAAAATCACCTACTTCCACACTCACTATCACACCTGAAGCGCTCGTTTTTTGCATGGGTGGCTGATGGAGTACCCTTCGTAACACCAGAAACACAACTCTTTTTTCCACTTTGACCGTAAAACTGCTTGAGTTAAGCATTTGAACGGGTGGAGGTTTTGGAATTTACTATTGGAAATCTAAAATTGGAAGATGGAATAGGAATAGAATTCACAATAGAAGGGCAATTGGGAAAATTTAGACAGTTACCTGTTATTGGGCCGTTTCTTCTAGGTGGACCAATTACTCTAAGCCTGTTCAATTAATTTTTTATTAGGGCCACTGCGCAGGTTGCTCCTTGGGACTGTTTAATTATTTTTTCACTTTCTTCCACTTGCTGGGCCATATCCATGATACGACCCAGCCCATTTCACTTTACGTGGACCTCAACTTCAATGCCAGGTTGAAACTCCATGATTCGCTTCTGTACATTATGCAAAGGAACAGTGCATCAGTCATTCTCCATGGTTCCACCCTGCTTCCACACCCAAAATTCATCACTGACGGCGACATCCTGTAAAGGGAGAAAGCAATCCAACAAAAAATCCTTCAATATCCCCAAGTTCGCACACGTCGACGTCGATCTACCCATTGAAACCAACCTAGGGCTTTTCCTTCGAAGAAACCCATAGCCTCTTCTAATTACTCTTCCTCCCTCCTCTAATTTCTCTTCCCCCCTTATTGAATTCAGGAGAAAATATTGCTTAGCCCTAATTACCCACCCATCGGGATCATCGCCGTAAAACTTAGACAGAAGCCCCGACACCTTCTTCATCTCATTTCAATCAGGTCTGTGCTGAGTCTTCTCTGGACTCTGTATTGTATTTATATATTGTTGAAAGTAAAGGACCTGAAATTGAACTAAAATAGAATACCAACTTTCGAGAGGTTAGCTATCTCCCCGAACAAATCCCCAATTTCTGAATGAATTGAAATAGACTACCCTCTCCCTTTTTATTATTGGCAGCAATATGCAATAACCGAATTCCCTATTCTACCCATTTCCGACTCAAACTTAGCTAATTGAAATAACAAAACAAGTAAACATATCGAGGTCTATCATGTTCATGCACCAATGCATTGGAAAAAAACTTTTTTCCCATTCTCTCCTCCCTAGGAATTATAACATTGAAACCCTTGAAACAAGGTACATGAACAAGAATCTATGAACCCTGGTTTATCTAAATAGAACCAAAATTTCGTCAGAAAATTTTAAGGCTTACTTGAATATTAACAAATCAATTAGACCAAGTAAATATATCTCTACCTAACTTCATTCACTTCTTATATTTACTGATTTCAGTAAGAATTGATATCCATTACCTTTTCGTTGCAGATACTTTTGACTTTGTAGGCACCTTGGAATATGCATTAAGTATCCTAGTTATAACAAAATTCAAAACACAGCATTGTGGTCATGAATTAGTAACTGATACAAAAAATAGAAGATAAAGGCGTGAGCTTAACAAGAGTAACTAATCAACAAGTATATAGAATGAGAAAGTATACTTGGCAATGTAATCTTCAATACACTCATAAATATAACTAGACAAAGATTGATTTATTTCCCCTTTCTCTGTCTTCTTGTGTGTTTTTTTTCAAGTGTTTACACCGACGGAGTTCTTCATGGCAGCAATTAGCCATTTGAAGGAGAAAAAGCTAAGAGCCCAAGTAAACTTTTGTGTTTGAAAATATAAGCATGAACTTATGTTGAAATGTTTTTTTCTCAGGGAAAATAAACTAGACAAAAGATTGATTTTATTTCCTCATTTTCGGTTTTTTATTATTATTATAAAAATTATATTTTTTTTGGCAAGTGTTTACTCAAATGGAGTTCTTCATGGCAGCAATTAGCCATTTGAAGGACAGAAAACTAAGATCCCAACTAAACTTGAAAAAATAAGCATGAACTCGTGCTGAAATATTTTTTTCCCGGGGAAAATTTTGTAAGTGATTATATATTGCGAAAACTGGACACAAAACATATTTAAAAGACATTTCTTTATGATAGTACAACAATCAGTTTCATGTTTTCAAAGCTTCTCGGATTTGATATTGATTTGTTTTTTATATTACTTTAATATAAGGGGTAAACAGCAGCAAAGGTCCCCCCACCTTTAGTTTCATTTGCCCTTTCGTCCTCAACTTTTTTTCTGAGGTACTTTGTCCTCAACCTTTGAAAAATAGGCATTATTCATCCAAATGGATGAATTCCATCCATTAGTCAACCCAGTTGACCTGTACATCTAAAAATTAGAAAAGGGCAAAATTGACATTTTAATATTTTTAGTTACAATATTAGAAATAAAAAAACCTTTTGAAAATACAAAATAAAGAATAAAAGAAAATAATTATAAAAAATGGTCAGTTTTTTCCACCCCACCCCACCCCACCCCACCCCACCACACCACCCCACCAATGAACCAAGGGGGAGAAACCCCGCCAATTAAAATACCAATTGGAAAACAAGATTTATATTGAATTATCTTCCTCGATCAACATAACAACCAACCAAAGGATCTTTATGTAGCCTACCCTGGAGATTTCATTAGTGCTTTGAGAAGATGACAATAAATTACTTGTCCTCATTCTCAAATAAGCCCAATCAACCCTCCGACGGTGGAGATAGAACAAGCAAGACAGGAAGAGAAGAATGAATGTGACAAATTGGCACTGAAAATATGAAAGCTTGGTAGAGTTTCAACTCAGTTGAAGCTTTTGTGCAACAATTACTGCTAGTACCATTTTGATTAGTTGCTGTTGTTTCTTGACCTGAAAAGTTGTTTTCAACATTATGATACATCACCAACAAAAAATTCTTTTCTTGAAAACCCACTTGTTCATAAAAAAATAAAAAATAAATGACAATGAAATTAAAACACCTTTGAGTTAACTCATAAATTGTAGAAAACCCAGATGAAAAAACAAATCGAAATTGGATTTTAAGGATGATAAGAAGATGGGTTACTAGCCCAATTGTTCCCCCCACACACACACACACACACACACACACACACACACACACACACACACAAAACCTAACATTAAAATAAGTGAATGTAAATGGTGATTCAAGCTTTTTTCATAATTTTTCCCCCTTGGTTTGCTAGCAGTATGGTGGTGTGGTGTGGCGGTGATGGGGTGGGTGGATGAAGATGACCTTGTTTTTTATTTTATTTTTTTATATTAATTCTTTTCTTTTCTTTTTTGAATTTTTCATTTTTTTAATATTTTTACTAAAAATATCAAAATGACAATTTTGCCTTTTTTTTTCTAAATGTACAAGTCATGTGGATTGACTAACGGAAAAATAGATAGAATTCATCTATTTGGATGAATGCCGCCTATTTTAAGGTTGGGGACAAAGTACCCAAGGAAAAAAGGTTTGGGGACAAAAGTGAGAATAAAACTAAAGGTTGGGAACCTTTGCTGCTATTTACCCTAAAATAAGGCATCATATTTTGGCTGTCCCAACTATAAAAATACATAACAAATTTTATTGAGAGCCAATCCAACCACAGCATGTCTCTGACTCAGCTACTCAACTAATGACTCCAAAGACCACCAGATGATCGCATATTGACAAATATCTTTAAAAACCTTCTTATGGGTGATCACCTGTACGACCGCCAAAGGGGGGAGGGGATAACTGAAAAAACACACCTGCTAAAGAGATTTGCAACCTCTTCACATTCGCGTGTATTGTAGAACCATATTCCATTTACTTCTTGGTCAGCATTTCTATATAATAAATATGGAACCTGCACTTCATACTCAAAATCCCCCAAGAGATTCTCCACCAAATTATCTGTTCAAAAGAGTAAGTTCAGACCACCACTTAATAGTTAATACCCAGTGTATAACAACATTTCATATTGTTAGTAAAACACACTTATCTGTATCATGGTATCAGTGTTTCATTTGTAATGACAAATCAAATTTTATGAAGGAGTACATGTAACTTCAACTCTTTAGAAAAATGTGTCTACACACCATTAGCCTATATAATGAAAAATATATATAACTGGAAGAGCTTTCATGCATTCATGGGAAAAAGTGCAAGCATTCCCAACCAAATGGACCGTGATGAATTTTATCAATATTTCCTTTAGTAATTGATGCTTCTTTCTCGCTATTTACAGAAGCACGGCCCATTTATTCACTATGAGGAAAGCAACTTGTTTCAGAAGGGGTCATTGTCGATAATGAAAAGTAATCATGAGTGGCTATAGGGATAGGAGCACCTGCCTCCCACCCATATCTTTGCCATTCCTTTAACTTCCAAACTCTAGATGTTCTTTAGCTAGTCAAACATGGGTAGTGGAAATTAAATCTATAGCTGTTATCTTTTATAGGCAGACTTAAATCTGAGAATGTTTCTAAGAGCTCCGAAGTTAGAAAACCTGATAGACACCGTAACACAAAATCAGGAAGTAAGACGTGATATTTCCCCTTCCAATTAGAGAAATTATTCAAAAATAATCAGAAAGCAACCCAAAAGATAAATGTTGCTAGACATGATTGCCACATACAAAAGGCAGAAGATTTGCTGCAGGAATATATTTTAATGTTTAGCTGATGAAAATAGTCCTGTTACTTTTGAAACAACCTACACTCTCTTCATTCTAGAAACCTTTGGTCACCATGAGCCAGGTAGCACAGGCTTTTATGTACTACTAAATGATCTCATGAGTTGTCAGTCTCACACATTATGTAAAAATGCCACCAACCAGTTGCGGAGCCAGACATTTTTCATTGTGGGGGGCAAAAATTAAGTTGCAAAATATTTTAGTGGCTGAAAATTTGTGGCCGGCGCCTACGACCTGAGTAGTGGCGGAAAAATTAGATTTTGGTGGAATTGGCAAAGCCCTAGGTATTGGGGATGAAGGGGAAATTAATTTATGATTTGGGCCTTTAGGGGAAAAGTCATGCACAATATGCATAAAAGAGGGGAAGAATGAAATTTAAATTTTGGGGAAAATTTTAGAAAAATTAAAATAAAAAAATCAGAAAATTTGTGGGGTTAATGGCCCCCGCATGACACCACCGCCACAGCTGCCAACTTCCTTTCCACACTTATAAATAATTGTCTGCAAACAGAAACTCCTGTAAGGCTAAAAGGTCAATCTTTTTGCCCCGCTCACACAATGGCATTTTAACTAATGTACTTGAAGTTTGATCGTTATGTAACATAGCATGTTATACATTTTGAACAATACCTTCAAGGAAGAAGTTGCGGTTATGTGTTTAACCATGCGGTGGAAGTAAATGTTGCAATTGACACAAGTCTTTGATTGCAGCTAGAGCAGGGAGTATCACGTTGTATTTCAAGGACTCAAGACTAAAGAAATGGAGTGTATCTGCCCAGTTTGTTCCATTGGCAGCAGATTGACTTACTTTCGGTATGGGCAACTTCATTATACTAGCTTCCGGGCAAGAAAAGGCAGGAAGAAAAACCCCCCATCTTACCATACAAAATGGGTTGGCAATAGGCAAATGGCAACTCCTATTAGCAAATTCAAACAATTTACATAAATGACCATAAATTTGCATTTTCTGGACTTCTTCTTTTAGTAATATATCTAGTCTTTAACAAACCATATTAGAAAAGTGTGAAGACCTTATAATTGACTTTATTACACATCACAATATTTTGTTTTTATTGATTAGATTTTTGGGAGGGAGATATGGAAGTTCTTCCGGCAACCATTTGTTGGTTTTTGATTCACTAATAACTTTGTACATTGTCTTTTTATGATTTCGTTCCCTACGAATCCTTACAATGCTTATAAAATCTTCATTTTGTTGATTGAACATTTTCTGTTATTAAATTTATCTCACCTAAAATTCAGTATCCTCTCTGTATTAAAAAGATATAAGATAGTTATTAAATAATTAAAAACTAGCAAAGACTATTATTTTTTTTCATAATATACTCCAACATAAAGATTTTGACAAATACTGAACCTTTCCTTTATTTTTTCTCACTATAATTAATTTATATCTTACTTGAAGTGAGACTTGTTATATATACTCAACTATAAACTGTAAGATGGACTAGCCCAGTGGTGACTTGCTTGGCATAATAGCGAAAAGGTGTGGGAATCAAAACCTGCAAAACTTTTGTAGGTTTTGAAAAGAACCTGTTCACTGGTTTTTCCCTGGGCTGGACAGTCTTTGACAAATTCATTAGTGAACAGTTAGAGTAACCGTAACAGTTCGCGGTCCAGTTCACAAGTTTTCCAGTCAGACCCCAGTCCAATTGTGTAACTATAGTTACAGTTTAAAAATATTAGCAAATGACACAAGGTTTAATTTTATCAGAGTCCAGAGGTAGGCTTATGCTCTTGAAAAAGGTAGAGCTATACGCTACAAGTTTAATTTGTACTTTCTACTGGCAATTTTGAACACATTGAAGAAAAGGGTTCGTGCAATTGACCTCAAGGTTAATGATGATAAGGCTCTTAGTCTGTGTTTGCTTTCTTTTTTTAATTTTCCTATCCTTTTTCAATATCCCAAGTCTCAATAAATGGTAGAAATTGATACACGTATGACAATTTTTATTATTTAAGATACGCGGCATAAGGGTATAAAGAGTAAGACAAGATAGGTGACATAGGGTATAAAGAGTAAGACAAAATGGTACATAGCCTAAGTTTGGTCCCCATTTTTTAAAACTCATTTTTCAACCACACATTCCTTGGACTCACAATTTTATTAACTTTTCAACCACACATTTCATCAACTTTTATCAAAATCTACTAAAAATATAATTTTTAGCAAATACACATAATAGAATTATAGGACTAAATCTATAATAAATCGGAACTAGTGTCAACAAAATCAATCAAAATTATTTTCAAAGTACATGCCATAATACCATGTAAAAAGCATGTTCGTTTTTTGCAAATATGTTGATGTTCAATTATCATTCTAGATAATGGGGATCAAGGAAATGTTGCTTAAGCTAGTTGAACACGCCTATGGTTTTTTTTTTTTTTGGGGGGTGGGGTGGGGAATATCTATTATTCGTCAAAAGGATGCCCATCCAAAAATTCATACTAGAACAAACATAAAAACTCATTTAATCAGTTTTAACTGATTCTCCTTGAAAAGAACATCTAGTCATAAATAAGGCACCAAAGCAGATAAAATAATGATATTTTCCCCTGAATTCAAAGCTACAATAATTTAACAAAATGCACACAACAATCAACGGAATGCATAAAAACGAGTTACTTACCAGTGTTCCGACGATTCATGACTATAAACTGGAACCTCGGTTGGGTATTCCTGAAACACAAAATTTATAAATATTATATATAAATATTGTAAAATTCACATCAACTCCTCCACCCCAAACAATAAATTAATTAAAACCCTAGATTTTGGTCCAACAAACCCCGAAAATTTCAGACCTTTTCACCACAAACAGAGAGCCTTCAACATCTTTCCGACTCTGGAAACCCCAAAAAAAAAAAAAAATCAAATTCAATTACGTACACATACATGCGTCTCTTTATACGAAAACTATATGTAAAATAATTATTTATTTATACCCATTCGCTGGTCTCGATGTTGAATTCATAAAAGGTTACATGGGCGGCGGTGATGAGAATTTCTTCGACGAACGGATCGATTCGCTGGAGCACCGTCAAGTTTAGCACCTTTGTGCTCTTTTCGTCCAGATTCGGCATCAATTTCCCGCTGTGAGTCATTTTTCTTCTTCTTTATTATGTATGTATATATATTCCTATATATACTCTAAAAATATATATGCGTGTATATAGTTACACGTTTGTATGAGAGTATATAGAGAACAGTGCCAATTTTCTGCTTACGTTTCCAATTGTTTATATGCACTTAGTTCACAAATATATTGGATTTTGGCGGAAATAATTTTTAACCTCTACCTCTTGTACTTTTTGTCTCTAATCTTTAAATTTTGACGGAAAAGTCCAAATTTATATCTTTAGGTGGCTAAATAACTCTTTCGGATAGATACCGTATGAAAGTGCTTTTAGTTTTATATGTGGACTTCTCTTGAATATCAATTTTGTCAAATCTATAAAAAAAAATTGGTGCAATTGGTTTTTAATAAAATTTAAACAACAAACAAAAAGGAAACCAAAAATTAAAAAATAATCATCTTCTTCCAACCACTATACCACATTGCAGCCACCAACACACGTTGGTACCACCGTCGTGCCAAGCTACCTTCACCATTGAACCGCCGATAAAATTAAGAAGGAGAAATCTCCCGAGCATCAAAGAGCTTCACCCGAGCGAAGTTAGGAAAGGAAAGAAGAAAAATTTGGCTATTCTATCCGCTTGAGCGGATGTGAAGTCCACTCAAGCAAGCTGCAAAAGGAACAAGGGAAGTGGGCTCTGTCCGGTCGAGCGGGCGACGTCACAGAAGGCAATGTTCCACTCATGTTAGCACTCTTTTTAATGTAGATTTTGGGGACCTTTGAGAGACTTTTTTGAGCCATAAATTGAAGGTTATAAAGAGGAATGGCAGCAAAAGAGGGTTCGAAATATTGGAGAATGGTGAGAAAAATATACATTATTATTGCAAGAGATTCCTTACCTAATTCCAGCTTTATTGCTTTTCAAGCAAAAGAATGTGGAGATTGTTGGATAATCCATTGAATACATTCAAGAAAATGAAATTCAACTTCATGTTTCTTTTTGTTGTTATAAATTCCTGGTGATGAATTATCAATCTAACTTCTTTTTTTTTTTTAATTCCAACATGATAGGTTAAATTTAAGGCCTGTTTGACATAGATTATAAACTAGTTTATAAATCAATATTGGTCAAACCAATATTGGTTTATTTGAATTGAAATTGTTGACTTTTCATGTTAAAAATAGGTTGAAAAATAAAAAATGACGATTGAAAAAAATCAAAATGGGTTTTTAAACCATGTCAAACAAGGCCTAAATGGTTAGGATGATGATGTGGATTTTATGATGAAATTCTAATTTAAATATTTCTGTTTTAAATCTAAAACTTATGTTTGACTTATTGGTGTCAAGTTTTAATTCCGTTTGAATAAATGATCGATATTAAACGTGTTTGTAACCTATTTTGCTTTTGAGATGTTCAATTTGAATTTGAGTATTTGCACATTTTTGATAACCAACACAAATTCCTATAGAAATTAGATGTAATTCACTATACTTTGTGCAATTGAAATAAATAATCTTGTGTTGAATGCATATTTGAATTCGGGATAGAAATATTTTGGATTGTATGTAAAAATATATCTAACTTTAATAGAAAGAGATTGTTAGATAAATTAGGATTGTTAATTGTCAATCTAAACATAAATTGGATTAAAAGTGAAATTTAAGAATTAAAATAAATACTAACGGTGAAGTGTGAGTCCTAGCAAATTCTTTCACTTTAATTTTCTCCAAAAATATATGTGCAATTAGTTTTAATCATCGTTATAGAATAGACAAAGTCATTGTCACTCGATTCACTAATCTATTGTGTGCATTCGATTTAAGTTCGATTTAGTCGAAATTAAGGTAAAAGCTAAATTCTCGTGGGATATCACTCTTCTCATTATTACTATTACTTGTCAATGATTTCGTACACTTGTAGAATTTTCACCGAATAATCATATTCACCAACATCAAGTAAACTACAAATAAAGTCATATCAATTTTATACCATTAGGTTGATATAATTCCTTCTATGGACCATAATATTAGTAACTTATTCAACTTGGTCTATAAGTGATCGAAGTACACTTTAATGATCACATAATGTCTTTATCAAAGACTATTTCTTTCATCACTATTCAGTCTCATTTGTGTACATAAATATTGGTAAACAAGAAAAAAAGTCCAATAATTATGTTATCATTAACAAACTCTAGGAGCTCAGAATGTCAATGAACAATCATAAAAAATTATTAATCACTACAACCAAAACTCATGTTTTTCACATTTTCATTAGTAGCCTTTGAAGTAGTCCCTTCAATAGTAGATCCTCAATCATGAGTTGGTGTTTGTATATTCATTTTGACATTCTTTGTTTATGAACTCTCTTTATAATGACAAAATATTTTACTCTCATTATTTAGCACTATTAGAATACTTGTCGTTCTTGAAGAGAATGACAAATGCATAATCAGAGTAATTTTCAACGACTTAACATAAAAGTTTGCAACTCCAAATCTTAAAATAAATTTCTGCAACCATAATGTTAAAAAATAGCCTCAAGACATGCTACAAATACAACATCATGCATTATCCACTTTTTCATAAATTATTCCTTTACATAATATGAAGAAATAGTTAAATGCGGATAATCTATTGTCAAGCACCCAACAGAATATAGATATGATATAACATAAGATCAAGCACACATTAAAATCTCTACAACACATGAATAGGGAATATATGTTTACACTCCACTGCATTAGATTGCTTGTATTCCATTTCTGTAATGGGACAAACAAGATCGCTACTATCAGCAAAATATCATTACTATACATAATCAAAAATAAAACTTCATCCCACTAACTTTCAGATATATACACCGATCGACAGTGTCTTCTTTAAATCTAAAGAAAGTTATATAATTAAAAATAAGATACAATTATCTAGAAGCTTGTTTAAGTCATTTCCCTTAATTGTGAAATCTCTAAGTTGATCTATATAAATATCTATCCAAATTTTTTGGATATCACATTTTGTGGTTCCTTATTTCTACTAATGTCACCATTCTCAGTTAACCTAGATCTTTCGATCTCAACAATTTTTGAATTATGATTAGCATAATAAATTTGCACTCTTTAAATCTTTTTAGGATAACCAATAAAGTAACCATGGATCGCTAAAATTCAATTCCTTTTATGTGGATTATAAATTCTAGCTTCCGCTTGACATCTCCAAACATGCACTTGCTTTAATTATATTTCCATTCTTTTCACAATTCAAAAAGTGTCTTTGCAACTACTTTACTAAGAATCCAGTTCAAAATATATATAACATTTTTAGAGCATACATCAACAATAATAAGAGTAAAGACGAATTGTTTAACAAATTCATAATCATATTCATTAGAGTTCGATTATGCCTTTCAGCTACTCATTTTTGTTGTGGTGTAACTAACATAGTGTATTGAGTACACATGTTATGATTTTTCAGAGTGTTTAGCAAATGATATTGATGTATTGTACTTTCCATAATACTCATTACTTCTATTTGACCTTATGATTTTTCATATTTCTATCTAATTGCCTTTCAACCTCATTCATATACACTTCAAGCGTGTCCAGTGCTTGAGATTTATTACGCAACACATAAATAACCGTAACGTGAAAAATCATTAATAATGGTGGTAAAATAGTTTTTTCTCCACCAAATATTTGGTGCATGAAAAGGACCAGAAATGTCGGCATGGATAATTTTAATCGCATGTGCATTTGATTCCAATATTATCATTTAAGTTAACGAGGAACTTGGCAAATTTTCTTTCAAGCTTCAATTCTATAAGCAATAATTTAATTCTCATAACCAAGATGATTGTATCTAAACAAGCTAAAATATCAATTCTTAAATTTAGAACTATATCCAAAAACATCAAGTTTTAGAAGTAACTACAAAATTATGAGAAGCACGAAGGACATAATCTCTATAATAAGTTTAAATGACAACTAATATTTAAAATTAAATTATAAGTCTTTAGTCACTTTAACCGGAGTTCTAAATCAAAAGAAATTCCTATATTGCATTGGATACATAATGGTAGCCATATAATCAATCTACCAAGTATTATAAAAAAAACTTCAGTTAATTAGGTTCAAAACATGCTAAGGCACTAAAGCTTACCTTTCTTTCCAAACCATGCCTTATATTTACGGTTATTTCAAATAGTGTACATACCATTTACATAAATGACACTTACCTTATCTCGAGTCTCAATAGCTTTAAGAGGCTCATTCATTATATTGAGTGATGATTTTTTTCTCGTGTCTTTTATTATGTTTATTTCTAACTTCTTAAATGATAAAGTTGACTTAATGATTTCCTCGTTGCTTAAGTCTTATGATCTCTTAACTAATTATATTAATCAATTCACTTACATTTCAAATTTAAAATGGCTTGCATTGAGGAGGCATAGAGTTCATAATGAACATAAGTAAGAAGTAATCATCAACTATCATTGGTAAGGTTTCCAACTTTGTTGTGATATTAGTCATCTCTAAGACATTATCCCTACAAAAGACTTATCATCAACCTATAAATGTTCATCTACAGGTTTTAAATATTTCTTTGCACGTTCTATTTGTGGAAGTGTTATCTTAATAAACTTGCTAATTCTCAAAACCAAAATGCTCAATTTATTCAATCTTTCCCAAACGTCATGGAAAGTCTTTTCTTCCTACCGATGTATCAATAATAGCAATATATTTCTCAGATAGCAAAGCTAATTCAAGATCCAAACACCTAAGCGGAATTTGACTTATCCATGCGTATCTGAGCAAAAAATAATTCACTAAACATTTGAACAGATGAAGCAAAAGAATGGAGAAAAACATGAAATGATACTATATATAAATTAGGTGCTCTATATGTTAATGTTTTGAGATATATGATATATCATATTCAATAATATATTTTTTCTCATTTCAAAGTACATAAACATAATATCTTGACATAAATCATTATTAAGGATGAGATGCGCTAATCAATAAAAGTTGAAAATAGGAATGGAAAAAAAAATTAAGAATATAAATGTTAAAATAAACAAATGTTGAAAACCTTAAATATAATTAAAATATAGTACATTTATAAAAAAAATTGTAATGTCAATATAACCCATCAACCAAATATAACATGAAATTATAGTTATTTGATATAATACAATATATGTAGGGGTTAAATTCTATTGATATCCATGAGTATCCACAACATGCAATGTTATAATAATTGAATCAGAAAGTTCATGAACTCACTCTTCAAAATCCAGTCTAATTTTATCTTATCTTATTAATATATTAAAGAATGATAGCCACAAAAACATTTGCAAGGCTTTTCTTTCCAAAATTTCCTCTAAAACTTGCCTCAATTCGTGAAATAATGTAATAAATAATATACATAAGTCAAAATAATAGAAATACATGATACAATATTTTTGAGTTTAACTTTCAATGTATTCTTAAATCATGTATTAATATATTATTGTTTAATTTAGTTAATTAATGTGCTTGAAGTATCAATCATTATTAATTACAACTATTCTAGAAAGTGATACTGCGATTTTTCAAGTTGTTAACAGTGAATAGTAATATTCCAATGGTAAAAATGGATCATGGAGATAAAAAAATATTAACATTAAATATTGAAAATCCTATAAATACGAGAACTAAAATTATTAAATTAGGAAAATCTTATAAATATAACAATTTACATTAAATAAACTTATTAAAATTTCTAAAAAATGAAAGGAAAATATGTCTGACAATTTATTGTTGTATCGAATGTACTTATATTATCAATAAAATAGGAAATTATTATCTAAATATTAATAATAGTGATATTGATCGCATATAAAATATATTAGTGATTAATATTAGTAATATGATTAAATTAAATTCTTAATTAAAATTTAAGATATTAGTGATTTGTATTAGTAATATGATTAAATTAAATTCTTAATTAAATTTTTTAATATATGAATGTGACTTTTGTTTTTTGATTAACATTAAAGTAAGAAAATTATGTATTCTACTAACAAAAAGTCATGCTCTATGAAATGACGATTCATATTTTCAGTGCATCATGATGATTTCCAACATGCATTAGTTCACGTTTGAAACTGAACAGTAAATAGGTTCTGCCCTTTTTTGCATTTGGCATGATTGAAAATCGTGCTTTGGTATATATATCAGTAAGTTTAGTATTAAAAAACTAAAACTAAATTTGTGATTTGTTTGCATGTATGTTTGTGTTCATATAAGTCTTCATTTGTGTTTCGAAATTGTGTATAAAAGAAAATTAAAAATTTTGACTCTATTTTTTTCTTTCATTTACGTTGGCAATAACCTCATCTAAAGGAATGTCGCCGATTTTTAATTTAGTCAAAGAAATCAATTCAACGAAAACACAATGGGCTGTGACAATTCAAATTGTGCGCATTTGGGAAATACCCAATTACAAAAACAAATGAATAGATGTACATTCTCGAGATGGTATTATCATATTTTCAAGCTCAAGCTCATTTTTAATATTCCAAAATTTGCGTATCAATCATTCAAGTGATTAATATTCTATTAAGATTACAAATAGGACATCATGTGATTTGAATGTGGAGGTTTTAGTTGTAGTTCTAGCCCCATGAGTGTGAATACTAAATTATAATTTTTACCTAAATATTGTGTGTTTAAAAATGGGGCTACTTAATCTAGTTTATTATTGTTTTATTTGGTTTTGGACTTGTTGGTGAACAAAAATTGTGAAGTTATTATGATATAAATAAAGAAATACAAAACTTATAGATAAAAAATAAAAAATAAAAAAATTTGAGCTCGATTCTTGCATTAGTTGTACAAATAGGATAATTTGCTTACTTGATCGATTCATGCAGTATATGTAAAATAGGACATCATGTATTTTAATATTTTTATTTATCAGACGCTCAATATTCTTGATGCAACTTTAAAAAAAAGAAGTTTAAAAGTTTAAAATCGAAAAGTTGTCACTTTGTGTTTTACATTAGTAGGCTATTTTTTTTTAAATCATGTCTATTAATTAGCATTTAAATTTATTGTAAAAACACTTTTTTTTTGTGGAGTAGTAATCAAAATTTCTTTGAGGTGTAATTTGTTTTATGTAATAGTTGATTATTTCGACGTAGTTGATTAATAGTTTCTTGAATTGCAGGCAAAATCAAAATATGTAATACATACTATGTTTTGAAAGTTATATTCAATTATCATAAGTTAAAGAATTTCGTGACAAGTACGACTAATAATGTTTTTAATATCTATGTTTATATTTTTGTTTATTCACCATTTTTATTAATACTTTTTATATATTTTTCTATGATTCCTTATAAATTCATTGTAAAGCTATTAACTGGAAAATAATGTATATTTCAAATGATAAGTAAGATATATTCTGCTTCTATTTATTCTATTTGTGACGACTTTGCAAGTGGGGCTAGTGAGGTGTAGACTATTGAGCACTTATTTGACTTTTTTGTGGTAAATATGTTATCCACATGAAAATCAAGTTATTATGTGATTGATTTAGTTAACTGGAGACTTTGTCGTACACTTTGTTTTTTTAGTTTTTTTTTTATGTTAGATGGGCAGTTGTTGGATTTTGCTACTATATAGCTATCGAAGTGATCAAGTTTGGTGGTATCTATCGTGTAAGAAGTGTCCAAAAGAAGTAAAAGCTGTAGGTACAAGATTTTACTGTGAAATGTGCAACCGCTTTGACATCACTGGAAATCCTAGGTAAGACAATCTTTCATCATTTAACTCGACCCTTTATTATTATTCATCTTTTATACAAGTTATCGATAATTGATGGTAAATTTGTTCTAAAATTGTTATTGGTAGGTTTAAGATTCTTCGTTGTTGATGTGGGATCGTGAATATACACAGTTGATTGATAAAAATGCAAATGATTTGAAAGATGAAATGGTTAAAGTAAGTTAATTTTTTAGCATAAATTATTATTATAACAATTCAATCTCAACAACGATCTCACCATTCGATATTTCAACAACATATAGAATTTTGTCGATGTGGGTTACCCAAGTGAAATTGAAGCTCTGGTCGATAGAAAAATTCTATTCAACATTCAAATTAAGCTCCAAAATGTTAAAGAGCATAATGATGTATTTATTGTCATGAGTTTGATTGTGAACAACAACTTGATATTTAAGCATGTTACGATTCTCTGTTTTGAATGTTAGGTCAATTATTAATATGCAAAGTTATACTGACTAACTCTATTATTATTCATTGTTGTGAATGATCATATTGATATAATACATCAATTAATTTAATTTTCTGGATTCTAATTCGTTTTTGAAAATTGATAAGACTTGTGTTGAAGAATCGAATGTATTTTATAGTATTAATTTTTTAATTGATTTTATAGTATTAATTTTTTAAAATATTTTTTAATGTGATATATTATGATTTACAGGATTCTACGTTTGAGAATGAGGTTAGTACCTCTAAAATCGGTTAGCGGTGACCATTGAATAAGTTTCTTCAGCTTGAGTTGGGCTACTTCAAACAAAGTTCAGAAAGTAGTACCGTTAAGAGAGGACTGAATGTCAACCTATCTACTCAGATGTTAAGCAAAAAGACCTCAAGAATTTTGAAGAAGGAAAAAAAATTGAATGGAGAGATTATTATTAACAAACTATAATTTGTGTTGCGACATTTTGTTTAGTTTTATCAATGTGGTTTTTGTATGTTGGTAGCAATTACGTATTATCGTTTACTAATGTTTTGTTAAATATGTATTTTATGACGAGGCTACTGTAATTCTTATCAATTCAAACTATAATATTTAATGACTATATAATGGTTTGTTATTTTGAGTTTTGAGGTTAGTAATGTTATTATTTAGGAGAATCTACACGAGCTTGATAGCATCATTTATCGAATGAACTAGTGTGAATACAGAAATTAAATTATAAATATTGCTCTATACTATAAGAATTTTTTACTTAGCTAGGTTGAATTTTAAATTTTTATTGAAATAATATTATTTAATATATTGTTATTTATATAATGTTTTTGCATTTGATCTGATTATAATCAATTCACTTTTATATTTTTTTATCGATATGATTATCACAGAACACAAATTCGTGCATCGCACTGGTGAAAAACTAGTATATATAAAAGAATGATAGCCGTCAAAACATTTACAAGGCTTTTCCCTTCAAAACTTGCATCAATTCGTAAGATAATGTAATAAATAATAAATATAAGTCAAAATATTATAAATGTGTAATTCAATGTTTTTGAGTTTAAACTTCCAACGTATTCTTAAAACATGTATTAATATATTATTGTTTAATTTAGCTAATTAGTGTTTTTGAAGTTTCAATCATTATTAATTACAGCTATTCTAGAAATTGACTACGTTTTTTCAAAGTTGCTAACAGTAGTAATATTCTAATGGTAAACTTGGATCATAAAAATGAAAAAATATTAACATTAAATATAACAATTTACATATTAAATTCTGAAAATCTTATATATATAACAATTTACATTAAATAAACTTATTAAACTTCTAAAAAACGAAAAAAAAACATGTTTGGAAATTTATTATTGTATTGAATGCATGTATATTGTTAATATGATTGGAAATTAACGCAATCAACATCTATACAATTTAGAAAATTAATTTTTAAATTATAACATAAAAATTAGTGGGTTATTTAATGAGCCACACCAAAAATTAATCTGGAAGCACTTCTTAAAAATTAGAAAATGATAATCAAACATTCCCTTAAATTATATATTTTTTACCACGTTAACTAATAAACAGTTAAAATTATTTGAAATTTACAAAATATATATAAATATACAATCTAACTGTTAAATAGAGATAAGAAAATATATTCATTTGATTTAAACAAATGATAAGATTTAAACTATTATTGTAGCTGAAAAATCAATTAATCTAATAATATTTGTATCGATTATTAAAAAAACTTATCTATGAATACTCAAAAATTATTTTTCAAATTATAATAGAAAATTACTCAATAAGTTTAAATATTATATTATTTATATTATATATTAAATAATATTAAAGTATTTACATTATATTTTATATCATAATAATTATTATTTATATTTACACAGAGTCAACAAAAAAATATAATTAAATCAAATAACAGAATTTAATATTTTATAATATTAAAATTAAATTAATTAATTAATTATCCAACTTTAGATAATTAATAATTAATATTCCAATACAATTTAATCAGGATGAGCTTTCCAATATTTCAATTTTATATGATACTCGGTAAAATGAATAAAATTATGAATTGACATTTTCAATTAAAAAATACACTTATTCAGAACAAGATAAATTCATTTCAATTATTAGTAATAACAAATTTGAATACTACATTAATTAATCAATATAAGATTTAGAGTATGTAAATATACTAATTATGTACAAATAAAAAACAATAAATTTGCATAATATTATTAGCACAATCTACATCTTTACAATTTAAAAAATCAAATTTCAAATTATAATATACATGCGCAAAAAATTAATTAATTGTATTATACACTATGACTATCAATAAGAGTCAGTGTCAATATTTATCCTGCATGAGATTATATTTGAAAAAATCAATTTTTAGTCATAGACAATTTTATGTTACATTGTCTAGAGTTACAAATCATACGGGATAGAAGATGTTGACTTGTGATAGAGATGAAGTGTCAACCAATTCGACTACAAACGTAGTTTTTGAATAAGCGTTTGAAAATCTGGATTAACTATATTTTTTTTTTTCAATATCAATAAATAATCAAATGTTATTTGAATGTAATAAATAAATAATATACTCTTAAAATATTTTAAAATTACCATTAAAACAAAAAAAAAAATGTCGTGGGTGATATACTTGTTGCATATACAAACAAGAATATTTAAGATATTTTAAAGAGTGTCAAAATCGGCTGGCTCTCTTGACAGCGGTCCCAAGTGTCCTCAAGTTACATGTGTCCAAACAACCCCTGGTTTGTGCCAACATACTACCGAATTACCATATTTAACCCCAGCACAAACCAACGCTACATTGGACTTTATCCGGAAGCGGTGCAGCAATTTTACAATAATCTGTCAATGGGAAAAAATATAAAATTCAGCTGGTCCTCCGCCATGGTGGGAGCGGCCGCCGCCACGGCCACGACGGTTATACTATCAGCAAAACCGCGTGACCCCACTTTCCATTTAATTTCCATCGATCTCACCTCCTTCAAGCTCAACTTCCCCCTGCTCGACACAGAAATGACCATCACCGTCCACGTCACCAACCCCAATGTCGTGTCCATTCAATACTCCTCCACCGAGATGCTCATCTACTACGCCGGCTCGCTCCTCGGTTCGGCTCCCGTCATGGCAAGCTCCCAGCCGCCAAAGTCTTGCCAGCTGCTCCGTCTCTCGGCACGGCTGAGCGGACTCCGGTTGGCTCACCACGCCACGAGGTTCTTAGCAGACGTGGAGAGGCGCGAAATTGTGCTGGACTCAGCTGTGCATATTGAAGGAGCGGCTAAGGTTTTGTGGTGGGATCACAAGTTTAGTGTGCACGTGGATAGTCACGTGACTGTGGATCCTTTGTTTCTAGATATTATTGATCAGGAAAATAAATCTGAAATGGATGTTTTTGTCACATGATGATGGATATATGGGATTTTAGCGCAAATGGTCCATAATGTATGTACTTAGTGCGGTTTTGGTCCTTAACCTTTTATTTTTAGCTAGAAGGTCCATAGCCTATGTATTTGGTTGCAAAACTGGTCCCTATTGACATAATTCGTCCAATTATGCCGTTAGTTGTGTGCGTACACTGCAATTTCCATTAATTTGTTTTGGAATTTTGGTGCAAATGGTCTCTAACCTTTGTCGTTAGTGTATAATTAGTCTCTATCATTTATTTTTTGGCATACATGTCTCTTACCTATGTGTTTTGATAGAAATTAGTCCTTATGGAATGAAAAAGACAAATATGTCCTTAGTTAATTAGAAGAAATTATATGCGGATTCTTAATCATTACCAAATGTGCAAATATGTCTAATATTTTTATTTTTTATAAAAAATTAAAGAAAATTAATAATTTTTTTTTTTTGGAATTAACACTTTAGTAATAAACATATCAAATAAAATTATTATTTTTATTATTAAGTAATTATATTATTTAAAATTAAACTTTATTTTATTATTGTATAAAAAAATAACTTTGTCACAAATTTGATGTTCAAATACTTCTATTTAATTGAGTTATATGTTTATTAACTATAAATATTAGAGATCCAACTATATTCTTCATATTTTAATTTATCATTTTATTTTCGTTCAAAAATAAAACACATAATGTGTAAATTAACTTTTATTAGTATTTTTATGTTAAATACTAATAAAATAAAATCTAGTAAATAAAAATACTAATTTTTATCAGTCACTACCACCTGCCATCATGCTGCTGCCAAACTATTAAATCTGGTAAATAAAATAATTTAGAACATGAGCATTCAAAAAAAAAAAAAAAACAATACTCAATAGTATGTACACAATCCATTGAGAAAAATTTATACTCACAATCACACGACATATCAAATAAAAATTATACACAACATGTTAAATAAAAATAATTTTTATTACATTTTTAATAAATAAAAATTATTATATAACTTGAACTAATTTTATTACATTTTTATTTAATATAAAAATACTAATAAAATTTAATTTACACATTATGTGTTTTATTTTTGAACGAAAATAAAACGATAAATTAAAATATGAAGAATATAGTTGGATCTCTAATATTTGTAGTTAATAAACATATAACTCAATTAAATAAAAGTATTTATACATCAAGTTTGTGACAAAGTTATTTTTTTATACAACAATAAAATAAAAATTTGAATTTTAAATAATATAATTACTTAATAATAAAAATAATAATTTTATTTTACATGTTTATTACTAAAGTGTTAATTCAAAAAAAAAACTCATTAGTTTTCTTTAATTTTTTATAAAAAATAAAAGTATTGGACCTATTTGCACATTTTGTAATGATTAGAAATCCACATACAATTTCTTCTAATTAACTAAGAGCATATTTGTCTTTTTTATCTCATAATGACCAATTTCGCATCAAAACACATAGGTTAGGGACATGTATGCCAAAAAATAAACGTTAGGGATCAATTTCACACTAAGAACAAATGTTAGAGACCATTTGCGCCAAAATCCCAAAACAAATTAATGGAAATTGCAGTGTACGCACCCAACTAATGGCACAATTGGACCGATTATGTTCATTGGGACTAGTTTTGCAATCAAATGCATAAATTAGAGACTTTTTAGTCAAAAGTGAAAGGTTATAAACCAAAATCACACTAAGTGCATACATTATGAATTATTTGCGCCAAAATCCCTCGATATATTATATTTGGCTGAAAGGATTTGATGGTACTGAAACGTAAATAAAACAAAAAAAGTCAAATAATTATTTATTATACTACTTAATTTTGTCTATAAAAAAATGTTTGTGAGCACGTTATAGACTATCTTGTGAATAACTAGTGATGAGAGGGAACAATGGAGGATTTTATTGTGAATAAGTAATGTTATTCGTTTTCGTTCACTAATGAGTTTAAGTGACATTATTCAATTAGAGTAATTATTTATTCTAATTAAATAATACTATAAATAATTATTTTAATTGAATAATATCATATAAGTTCACTATTAATAATGAGTGACTATGAATAGCATTACTCTTTGTAAATTCATATCAACATAACAAATAGAGATGGCAAAGTAGTTCGTTTCGCCCTTCCCCTCATGGAGCGGAGATGGGGATTATAGTCTCTAATCCAAATTCTCCGAACCTGCCCTTTATCTCTTTTTATTTTACTTTATACTTATATTTAAAATTTTAATTGTATTTTAAAAAATAAATATTAATATTAAAAATTAATTAATTAATTAAATAGATCGGCAAGTGAAGATTTTTTAATCCTTCCCCCGTCCTCGTCCCGCATTCTAAAAATTTTCGACAGGTGAGAAAGATAATGACCGACCTGACCCGACCCTGCCCTGCCTTATTGCCATCCTTAACTACAAATCCAGCAAAATTTTGGTGCAATGAATTTTTTATTACTTAATATCTCTAGGATATACTTAAAAGGTTAATTTTACTAATTGTCACTAAGTCATCTTAAAATTTTAAAAGTTGCAGTGCTAGTCACTAAAGTATATAATTTTTTCTCAAACGATCACTCTATTAAGTTTCCAACTTGAAATGGTGACGTAGCACACAATAGACCGTTATTAATTGCATAGCAGTTCCTGTATTTTATAGAATATTCACTATAGTCCCTATTTTTTCATTTATCTTTCAGTTAAGTCCTCCAAAAATTGCATCTCAAGTCATTATTCTTTTTGCATATTTACACTTTGGTCTCCATGTTTTTAATTATCTTTCAATTAAGTCCTCCAAAAATTGCATCTTACGCCTATCATTCAACTTTTTACATCTTTAAACTTTGATATCTCAAATCCTTGATTTTAGTGGCCAAAATAAGTACAATTTTAGTAGTCAAAATAAGTGCATTTTCAATTAAATACTTGACTTTACACTCAAATTTTTACCTAAATGAACAAAATAATATAATTAAATAATAAACTATTTGACAGAATTCACCCAGTTTACCCAGTAGTTAACCGGAAATGGTGTAGGCACGCGTTAGTTTTCTAAAAACCAAACGACGGTCCTTCTACTCATTTTTTCATTACTAATGGAATATCCTTCACTATTTTACTAAAAATGGAACGAAATTTATTTTTGTGGTTAAAATAAGTGCAAAACTCGCACTTATCACTTAGAGTTAACAAAAATAGACAAAAATATATTTCATTGACAATTCCAACGTAGAGTTTGAGGTTTGTTTTTTCCTTGAATTTTGCCATAAAATTTAAATATTCTTTTACTAGTTCCAAAGTGTCGTGCCAAGCAACAATATTTTTAACTGATCGAACACATATGTTAATCATGGTTTAGTTTGCACCTTAACTTGAATATTCAGTGAAAAGAGGAGGAATTATAAGTATTTTAAGTTGTATTTGATTTTGATTAAAAATAATTTTTTTATAAAAGTTGATAAGATGTGTGGTTAAAAAATTATTATGAATTATATGAAATATGTGGTTAAAATTAATTGTTAATTTTCAGAAATTTAAAAAAAAAAATTGTAAACGTGATCGGTCTGTAACACACACGTGTAGTGGTAACGTGTTAACTAACCTGTGGCAAAGAAAAGTGAGCAAGAAATCTGAACAACAAATGTCACCTACACGTGTCTTATCATCTTTTGGAATTGTCCTTTCTTCTTCTTTAATTTTATCCTTCATTCCTAAACCACTGCTAACAAAAAACTAAAAGAAGCTCTTCTACTCAACACATTTGAAGCCCAAAAAAATGGCAAATTCTGAAGAAAAAGCTGACGGAATCACATATCAGGAGGAGGAGGAGCCGGCGGCGGCTTTTGCTGATGCTACTTCCAAACAAGTCAAGGTAAACAATTATTTCTCTGCCATCTTTATGTCGAAATTAAAAGATAATAAAGAAGGGATTGTCGTGTTTGTTAATTATTTGTTGCTTGTAGAAAGAAAGAATCAGGAAATGAAATAATTATGAATCCCGAGTAATATTACGGGACTCAACACTACTGGAACAAATTAAAATCTGAAGGTGTAAATATGTTCCAGCAATTATCTTTGAGAAATCGAGTTCAGATCTGATATCTCAAATATATGTGCTCTTAGTTGTCCTCCCATCAATCATCAAATAAATAGACGATGAGATCATTATGACAATATTTAATTTATTTGATGAATGATGATGATATGTAAAGGATTTATTGGGGGACAAGGGAATATATATTTAGGAAAACTCTCGGGGAATCGGGGAACAGAGAGTTTCCCGACTTTTTCCCCCCTTTTTTTGCCTAGTCGGGGAAGAGGCTTAGGGAAACAGAGCCTCTCTCTCTCTATATTTAAAACCGCATATCTGGAATGCACTCATGAAAATCAAAAAGTGTTTTAATTTCATATCCCGATATCACTTGTTATTGAAAATCTTGAGGTTAAATAATAGTGTAATTGTATCCATATTACAAATTTTTTATTTGTTATACTATATTTTAATTGTAATAAGGTTCTTAATCTTTATTCATTGTGCACTCAAATTCTTCAATTTTTTGTCGAATTCTTATAAGTTGATTAATTAACATACTCTCTCTAATAACAATATTCGTTTAAAAAAATCCCTTGAAAGAGCGTAATTGCTTATTTGCTCATTATATTTAAAATGTATCGTGACAAATAAAATTGGGGTGCAAATATAGTCACCCGAAATATTTTCTAATTTATATTTAATATTTAAGGGTATTTAAGCCCGTTTGTGATTCCTTTTGAAGCTTCAACTTTTGATCGTTAGTACTTTAAAAGATAGTTATGGAAAAAGTTGTACCAAATTTTGAGAAGTAGCAAAAGTTGGCTTATCACATTTTGCTTTTATCTTCAATTATCCATCATCAACATTTTAATTTTAAGTATAGTAAAATTAATTTCTTTTTTTTTTTGTCGTAGGATTGTTGATATTCTACACTAGTTTTTTTTTTAATTTTATTTAGTTTGTGATTTAATAGATATGAATGTTTTTTTCCTTTTAAAATAAATATAATGTATATATTGTCTTACATAAATATTTAATAATATCACATCCCTGTTTGGTTTCTATTTTGTAAAATTCATTTTTCCTCAAATTTATTTTTAACCATACATTTCATGAAACCTACAACTTTTCAAATGTACATTTTATTAAATTTTATCAAAATTTCAAAAAAATTAAATTTTCATGTATTTTATAAAAGAAAAATTAAATTTTACAGTTATTTTCAATGATAATAATACATTATTATAATCAATGTCAATTTTAGTATTTGTATATAAGCACAACAATAAATTATTTTTGTTTATCAAATATTTAAATATTGATTATGAAACATACAAAAATATATTTCTTTTGTTGCTTTTTAAATAGTGTATTTGAAGTATAGTGTTATCTGAGCAAATGAAGGTTTCAAGTTTAAGAAAAATGGTCCCTCAATATTTATAAAAAATGTAGACGTGTTAGGCCTTTTAAAGGGAAGCTACTTAAGCTTTTAATTTACATAGGATGAATTCACGGATTAAGTTTTTAGACGACAATTCAAGAAAAAATCGAGTCGGATTATCCTCAACCTCATGATACTGAGGGGAAGAAACATTCTTTTTGAAGGAGGAAGACAAAGAGGAAGAGGAAGCCAATAAAGGGTGTAAGAATGGAGTACAGAACCTAAAATCAGGCCTCCTGATATCAGGCGTGGTGGTTGCTGTGATTGGAGCTATTTTTGTTGTATTAAAGAAGGTTAAAGAGGCATGAAATGGTATATGGCACAAGTTTCAGTACTACTGTAATAGTTTAAATACATTTCTTTCTTTCTTTTTTCTCTCTTTGCATTTGATCTTTTGGTTTTGTAACTTGTAAGCCTCCAAGATAATCTGTATGCAGAATTTCATAATCTTGTACTTTGAGAGTGCGGTACATTGAACACTAACTCAATTCCCATTCGACCCTCAATTATCACTGATGTTGGTATATTATTATCAACAAATGAAATTAAGTACTAGTGTTCAATCTTGAGAGAGAATTCTCTAATAGTGAGGTATGTGTGTTCTGTCAAAATTACAAGATTGATCCTCTATTTGTAGACGCACGTTCTTTGATGACATGGTGGTGACTTCGCTAGTATTTGTGTCAGCTATCATTAGTGCTATCACTAGTTGGCAGTGTTGAACACATCGACCACTCTAGCTAGTTGTACATCGATGACCTAATAGTGATTACTTATCCTTGATATTAGACTAACAATGCCCTTACTCGACCACGTGAGTAACACGGTCGAGCAAGCGAGTCACCCACTCAGTCTATCCACCATCAATCGCATTATGTAAATAAATTTGGGGTTTTGTTTTATAAATCTCTTATAGTGCTACTACCATTGATCATTCGTTGCCGTTTTGTTGAGGGAAGGAAGAGTTGCACTACAAGGTTAGATGGGGCATGTATGAAGGTGAATGAATAATATTTTATTTTCTTATGTTTATTGAAATTGGAATTCTTTGAGTGTCTCTAGTTAGTTGTAAATTGTCGAAGATAAAAATTAAATAAATAAATTTATCTTAATTTAGCTTTTAGACTACAAGCTAGATAAATATAGTATTATAGTGTGAATATATCTAAAATTCAAGTCCGTCCCTATCCTAATGCATCTCTAATATAGTAATATCCAGATCTCCTAATGCTTATTCTTTAAGAAATATTTTTCTATAATATATAGTGTAATTTCATACTCAAGCGAGTGATGCAGGTTTTACAATATTATAGTCTACTATAGGTAAATGAGTAACCATTGTAATGCTTATAATTTATTCAGTATAATAAAGTATAACGGTCTATACTTACGAAATTAATATAAGATGTGAGATGTGAATAGTCTAACAACGTGTTGAGTCGTAGTTCAATATTTCCGAATTAAATTCCAATTTTTTTTTATAAGATCACAACTTTTCCAAGCAACATGATTTATTAAAAGATTTTTTCACAACTTGCACCTAATTACTTGATTCTTAGAACTTTTAATTGTCACGTGGTCAAATGCTTCCAACATAAGTCAACAAGCATAGCCTTCGAAATTAATAATGATGCTAAGGTGCTTGGGGAAGAGTTGTATATGATTATAATTGTCGAAAATAAATCACCACGAGTATTTATGACTCAGTTTAAAACTTAAACACTACTAGAAATCTCAACTTTAGCTTAACTCAAAACATTTCTATTGATCTAATATAGGATGTAATTCACTAAGAATTAAGTAATATTACAAAAGAGAGAAATCAAACCAACAATGGAAGCAGCCACAGTAAAAGAAATAGTAGAATGCAGCTCTCTCTCACTAGGCAAAATCAAGGCAGCTGGAATGAAGACCCATCAAAGGGGCAGCGACCGTTATGTTGTTTAGGTTAGCCAACTAATTGGGCTGCAAGCCCAATTACAACAAAACCACTAAAATACCAAAATGGGGCATGTGGGCCTTTGAGCAATTATATAAGATAAGTCACTCCAAATGGTCCACTAAAATTTGGATCGAGCTTTAAATTAGGTTTGCTAAGTGGTGTCGTTTTTTTCCTTAATTTAAATCATCGGCTAACGCCTATGAAATTAGTCTTAATCATCATTGCCCGTTTGAGGTTGTTTGGCAACAAATACCTAACAACCATTACATTCATTTGTCTCCCTTCCTTAGCACCTTCACATACAAAAAGAAAAAAATATCACTCCTTATTGACAACTCCAAAAGAGAAACCAATAAAATTGGAAATTATTTACCTCCACCAATATTTAGAAGATTCAAACAACTTCTAAACTTTACCAAGGGCAACACCTTAGTGCCCATATCCGAGGGATTATATTGTGAACACACATTCTCAAGCTTTATTACTTCTTGTGACATAATATCTCTAATAAAATGTAATCTAATATCAATATGTTTGGTACACTCATGACAAACGGGATTTTTACACAAATATATAAAAGATTGACTATCTGAATATACTACCACATCATCATTCAAAACACAAAGTTTACTTAACAATCATCTAAACCGTAAAGTTTCTTCAATTGCTTTAGTGGTAGCAATATATTAGGATTCGGTAGTGGATAAAGCAACTATGTGTTGTAATTGAGACTTCCAATTAATGAAAGAATTAGACAAAATAAACACATAAGAGGAAGTAGACTTCCTATTATCCATATCTCCCATATAATAAGCATTTATAAAACCTTTCAATTTCATTCATTCCTTACTACGACCAAACATTAGACCTACATTACTCATCCTTCTCAAATATCTAATGAGCCACTTCAAAGCCTCACAATGACTAGGACTCAAATTAGACATGAACCTACTAAAGGTACTTGCCGCAAAAGCTAAATCCTGTCTAGTATACACCATCAAATACATAATAGAACCAATCACATTAAAATAAGGAACCCTATTCATGTATTTAGTTTCTTCCTCATTACAAGGAGCTTGATCTTTAGTGAACATAATATGATTACCTAAAGGCAATGTAACCGTTTAATATTCATGCATGTCAAATCTTTTTAACACTTTCAAGATGTAAGGAGTTTGATGCAAAAACAACATATTTGATATATCTCTTTCAATTTCCATACCTAGGATTCTTTTAGCTTTTCCTAGATCTTTCGTGTTAAATTCACCATTCAAAGTTGTTTTTATCTTGCATATCAATTTAGAAGATGAACAAATTAAGAGCACATCATCAATGTATAACAATAGAAATTCATAATCATTACTAGTTTTATTATGTTGGTGATACAAACAATGATCAAACTTACTTCTTTGAAATCCTATAGATAGTACAAAAGAGTCAAATCTTTTATACCACTTTCTAAGTGATTGTTTCAAACCATACAAAGATCTTTTAAGGAAACACACATAATCCGGTTTTTGTTTATCTTTAAAACTTTTAGGTTGATTTATGAAGATTTGTTCATCAAGTTCACCATGCAAAAAAAGTTGTTTTAACATCAAGTTGTTCAAGTCCCAATCAAAGTATGCAACTAATGCAAGCATGACCCTAATAGTAATGTACTTAACAACTAGTGATTTTATTTTTATTATAATCAACTTCTTTCTGCGTGTAACCTTTAGCTCTCTATCAACTAACTTTTCATAGCTAGCATAAGCAAATGCTAACTTGGATTCATATCTAAACCTTCTAGATTCTCTCGCCTGCCTTCTCTCTATATCTCTAGTTAATTGATAATCTACTAAAAGATCTTCTTGGTCATGATGCTCTTCTATCACTACTTCTTCATCTTCATTCTCTTCCTCCGGTTGTTGAATTTGAATTTCCACCTTGCTAGAGGTGAGGGAGACATGTGTACTAACGTTTTCCAACTTCACCTCAAATTGATTTTTCCCACTCAAACCTTTAGAACCACTCCCTAAACATGGCATTTCAGCCTCATTAAATATGACATCTCGACTCAAAATAATCTTAACCCCTTTTTAGCTTCTATTCCACAACCTAACCTAGAAAAATACATTTAATAACTCTAGGTTTTAGTTTTTTCTCACCCTGATGAGAAAAAACAGCACAACAAAAAGTTTTAAGCACAGAATAATCATCAAGCTTACTAGACATTTTTCATGAGGAGTACCACCATTTAAAGCCATAGATGGAGTCAAATTAACCAAATAACAAACAATCATAACAGTTTCACCTCAAAAAGATTTTGGCACACCAGAATTCAACATCATCCATCTTATTTAATCAAGTAAAGTTATGTTCATCTTTTCTGCTACCTCATTCTGTTGGAGAGTATAAAGAATTGTCTTATGCATAGTTATATCACTTTCTTTACACATGTTATCAAATTTAGTGTTTACAAAATTGTAATCTTTTATCGGTTCTCAAGAACTTAATATTTTTACCAGTTAGATTTTAACTTGTCTTTTTCAGTTATTAAAGTTGTGAAAAGTATCATACTTATCTTTTAAAAGATAAACCTACACTTTTCTCGAATAATCATCGATGATAGACAAGAAATATCTAATCCCACCCGATGTAGGATTGTTAAAAGGACCCCACAAGTTTGAATGAACATATTCAAAGATTCTTTTAGTTTTGTGAACACCCGTAGAGAAAGACAACTTATGATGCTTACCAAGCACTCAATGATCACAAAAAAAAAAAAAATAGACACACAATCTTTACCAAAAATATTTTTATCATTAAGAGGCTTAAGCCCCTTAATACTCACATATGCAAGTCTATTGTGCCATTTTTGTGTGTGATCGGCATTGGTAGAAGAAATCGAGGTGTTTAAACCTCTTATCACTTATATATATATATATATATATATATATATATATATATATATATATATATATATATATATATATATATATATATATATAAAAGTAACGAAATCACCCTTCATCAATTTTAGCATTTCATTTTCAATTTTACCAGTAAAGCCAATTTTCTTGATTGTCCCATCGAAATTAAATTCTTACTTAATTCAAGAATAAATTTAACATCTTTTAAAGTATACACAAAACATGTGTCAAACTTTAAAGTAATATCACCAATTTCAGCAACCGTATAAGCAGAATTGTCACACAAAACAACATGCCCATCCTCAGATTCATACAAATTTTCAAACTAATCTTTATGAGATGTCACATGATAAGATGCACCAGAATCAAGTACATACTCATGCAAACGAGATTTGGTAGTTAGATTCAATTCAGCATCATCATCAACAGAATTAATCAACATATAAACTTCACCCTGATCAGAAATAGAAGAAGACATAACATTCACTTCATCTCTCCCCTTACCAGTTTGTTTGTTATTCGTTTTGTGACAATTTTTTATAAAATGTCCAGTGTTACCATAACCATAACCTTTTTTACCTTTTTCTTATCATATTTTTCAGCTTTCATCTCTATCTCTTTACTTCTAAGAGAATCAAGAACAATATCTTGTGATAAAGTGTCCATACCATACTTAACTACATTTTTTTTACTTCTTTATAAGCCTCAGGAATGGAATTAAGCAATATTATGGTCTTATATTGTTTGGGCACTGCTTCACCACAATTAACAATATCTTACACAAGTTTGTTAAATACATCCACATTGTCATCTAGATCTTTTGAAAGATCTATTTTAAAATTGAAAAATCTCTCTAGCAAGAAAAGTTTATTAGGAGTAGCTTTAAGTAAATAAATGTCCTTTAACTTTTTTCAAAGTTTTTTTTGTAGTTTTACGTCTACCAACTTTTCTCAAAACAACATCTGACAAGTGTAATATAACAGTAGAGTAAGCAAGCTCATCCGATTCTTTTTTTTGTTCTTTAGTCAAATTTGCAGAAAAATTGCCATCTATAGCTTTTGAATTTTTTTGTTGTATCAAAATTCTTCTCATCTTTTGTTGTCAAATTGAGAAATCTCCATTTCCATTAAAAATTCTCAATTCAAAATTGTAAGTTGTCATTTTTAAGACCTGAATCAACCAAAAAATATAAAACACACAATTTTCACAAGATTACTAAAATAATCCAAATGTTGTAATCAGGGAGATAATCCAACAAAAATTTTTCCACTAAAGCAATTACTTATATCAACCAAACAAAATAATCAGTAAGCAATTTCAGCAAATAATATTCTAAGTATAGCAACAGACAATGGTTACTTCACACGATAACTTCAATCCTAATGATTATTCCACACGATGACCTTTATTGCAAAAAAATAAATGGCTACTCCACATGATAGCCTTGACTGCAAAAATTAAACAGTTAGAATACAATACCAGATCGAACAAATCTGATGTTCGTATGCTAGGAGAGATGCAAAAAAATTTATAATATAGAGCTGCAAAGAATACCACATCATCAAAGAACAAAAAGCGCCAAACACACCTAAGGGAAAAATTGTCCAAATTTTGGCACACTACACCAGTGCACATCAACAGCAACAAAAACTACCAAACACACCTAAGGAAAAAATTGTCCAAATTTTGGCACACTACACCAGTGACAAAACTAACACCACCAGTAGGTCCCAAAAATAGCAATGAACAATCTGTATTTTTTGTCGGAGTTTAGAAGATCACCCACGAGCCTGCACGCGACGCCTAGGTCTCTGCGTGTGATTCACGCGTCGTTGCTACAGTATTTCACATGTCTCACGCCCCGGCAGATGAGGATCGCCTTGTCGTCAGGAAATGGAATATGGGCTCCATTCACGAAAAGGACGCCTGGTTTAGTCGAAAACAAGGTCGAAAGTCTCGGATTTTGATGATTTTTCTCACCCCAAGGATGCCAAATCCAAACTCTGATACCAATTTGTCGAAAATAAATCACCACAAGTATTTAGGACTCAGTTCAAAACTTAAACACTACTAGAAACTCAACTTTAGCTCAATCTAAAACACCTCTATTGACCCAATATAGGATGTAGTTCACTAAGAACTAAGTAATCTTACAAAAGAGAGAAACCAAACCAACAATGGAAGTAGCCACAGTGAAGGAAGAAGAAGAACGAAACTCTCTCTCACAAGGCAAAACCAAGGTAGCTAGCTGGAATGAAGACCAATCAAAAGGGCAATAATTGTTATGTTGTTTAGGTTTGCCAAATTAGAAAAAACTACTAAAAACATTAAAATTAGACCTAAGTAATAGAGTGGATCATTGAGCAACTATATAAAATAGAGAAAATTGCTAATAAGTCATCCATAGGTGACTTACTTTAAATTAGGTCTAAACACTTTTCAAAATTGTCAATAAGTCATACTAATTCAGTCAATACCGTAATTACTCATGTAATCTTTTTAAACAGATTTAAATTGTACATTACCGATGTAAAATTCAGATCACATCAAAGGCAAGCTCTCTATGTTGGTAATGAAAATAGTAAAAGCCGAGGAGGTGGCAGTACAGTTTAGCGATGGTTTTGTTGGGCGTAGCCACCTTGGATGCTGCTGCTATAGCGTTGGCCATCATCGTCAGAAGAAATGGGCGAAAATTCAGCAAGAACCACCACCGCCACCAGGAGGTAGAGCAGAGTCTACCAACAGAACTTCTTGAGATATTAAACAAGGAAAATGATCAAGATAATAATGCAAGCAAACATATTACACCTCTGTTTTTATAGATTAATAAATGGTATGTGAAATTATTTTTGTTTAATTGATTTTTATTTTCATGAATTATAATCACCATCAATTTGTTTAACGAAGTCTGTACTATAATTTGGTTGATGGGATTTGATTGAATTGAATTTTCAGCAATGGAGCAACAGATATGGATGTGATTGAGGATGATTCTGATTCATTTTTCTTTATTGAGAATTTGAAATTGGTAATCCTATTTCTAATTCTTGTCATCTTTATGTTAATAATGTCACATATGATGAGCGAGATTAAGCTGGTGGTGGACGGCGGAGATGAGGAAGAAATGATGACGGATTTGAAAGAGAGGATGTCAATGAGGAGTTCGAGAAGGCATGTTTGGGATGATATTGAGATTAAGGATGATAAAATTGAAGAAGAGGCTGGGAGAGTGAGTATTTGTATACTGTCCAAGAATGCTCTTTTGTTGACGTAGCGCGGATATGATCATATGAAAATGACTGCTCTTGCTAATCGCTTTAGCTGGGATGCAAATGTTGCTTCTAAACAAGAAGATGTCGATGAAGATGGAGAAAATATTGATAAAAAGATTGATGATATTGAAGAACAATTACACGTATAAGAATATGAAGTTGTAGATGAAGTGGATGATGAAATTCTTCGACAAGCAGTTTGAATTTTCTGTATGGATGATAGTGTATTATAGAAAACAGTATCATTATATTAGTTGTGGCCATGATTTGCTTCTGTAAATAACAGCTTGATACTGTATTATAGAAAACAATTTGATACTGTATTATAGAATAGCAGCTTGATACTGTATTAAGTTGGCTATTAAATTATTTATTTATATTGTTAGTCATGTGTGTTGTTTGATACTGTATTATACAAAACAATATCACAAAATATTACTATAACAAAAATGGCATAGAATTCGCACACGTGCTCAAAATTTTTATTATAATATATTTTAGGAATCGTCCGGTCAAGACCAATCGCTTTGCCATTGCGTACGATAGATTTTATCTGTTTGAAGTCATCTCTTTAGCTTAAAATGACAATTTTTAATTTTTCTTGTCAAAACAGTATCATATATACTAAAACAATATTACAGATAAATGTATTTTAATATATTAGTATTATACATGAAAATATCTTAATAAAACAGTATCACATACACAAACTACAACTCAATAAAATAACAGTATCATAGTTGAAACATTATCATAATAAAACAGTATCAAGGCTCTATTTGTTTTTACTATTAATTTTGCTAAAAAGCTAAAGTCAAAGTCAACAATTGATTTTAACCATATATTTCATGGTCCCACAACTTTTTAACCACACATTTCAACAACTTTTATCAATTTTTACCAAAAAATCTGATTTTAATCAAAATCAAACACACTCCAAATATAAAAATATGGTATAAGTGTACTATATCACTTTATCTAAATAAAACAGTATCATAGATCTGTTTTACTGGTTGAAGTAATTATATTATTTTTTAAATGCTCAATTAGTAGTACAAGATATTGATACTGTTTGCATTCAATAACATTATCATAAATTAAAACAATATTATAAATGTTTTATTAGTTGAAGTAATTATATTGTTCTTAAAATATTCCATTAGTAGTATAATACCATTGATACTGTTTGCATTCAATAACATTATAATAGATTAAGCATATATTTGGAATAACATTATAATAGTGCTTATATTATAAAGTTATTGGTAAATGTGGATAAAAAGTGGTTGTAAGTTGTGGGTCCCATGAAATTATTATAATAAAAATTTGAAATTATAATTTAAGTTGAGCCAAACATATGCTAAAAAATAAATATGTGAAACATTATTATAATAAAATAGTATCAAAGAATTATAAAGACATTATCTATATAAAAACAAGATCATGTACAAAATAATATCATATATAAAACTAAATACAAAATGTTTTAATGGTTGAAGTAATAATATTGTTCTTAAAATGTTCTATTAGTAGTACAAGATCATATGTTTAAATATTGTCATAATAAAATAATATCAAAGATAAAAGCATGGTATAAATATATCAATGTACATTATCTAGCTAAATAAAACAATATCATAGATAAAACAATATCATACAAAACAGTATCACAATAAAACAGTATCATTAAATTAGAGTTTTTTTAATTATAAGGGTATGTTGGTCTTTTAGCTCTAAAATGTGACTTTAATTGAATTAAGTTTTGACTATATGACTTTAGAACTCATAATCTAGAACAACGATTCTTGGCCTTGAATTTACCCTATAAAATAAGTAATTCTAAATGGCCAACTAAATTTTGGGTCGAACTTTAAATTGAGTTCGCTAATTGTTGTCGTTTTTTTATTAATTTCAATCATCGGCCAATGCCTATGAAATTAATCTTAATCATTATTGTCTGTTTGAGATTGTTTGACAACAAATATCCAACAATAATTTATGAGAACTAAAGTCCAAAACATATTATATAGTTGGCACTTGACAGACCCGTGACTATGGTTCAATAATTGTTGGAAACAAATTTTAAATAAGTAACTTTTTTGTTTTTTATTGTTGAAAATTCTAAACAAGATGATTCCAAATTGTTAGTTCAAATATTGCTGTCATTCAATTTTTAAAATTGTCCATGCATTAAGCTTTATATAAAAGAAAAACATAGTCAGTTCTTGAAGTGGCATGTTTAATAATTTACTTTTAGATAAGCTTTTAAAATTCATGAATGTAAAATATTATTAGGTGTGGAGGTCTATTTTCAAATTTTTCTAGATTAAAAAACACAATCGACCGCTTAATTACGTGCCTATGGTCTAACGCTAAGGTGACTTTTTAGAACACTGATATCGATGCAGTCTAGTCAAGTATGGTGAGTTAATTTCAATGAAGGGAAAAACCTTACAATGGAAGGAATTAAGCACTAAAATCATCGCCGCGCTTATAAGTAATTGTACATGAAGTTAACTAACAAGTGTTTACCACTTCACAAGCCTAGTTATCAGGGGTGTTAAGTATAATGCAGACTACTCAATAATGTAATGCACTTTTTTTGTAAGGTATAAGAACCCCATGCCACTTCCCCAATCTCTCTTCCCGGCTAGACAAATGAGATATACTAATTTCATTCAGAAAAATTGATTCTTCTCTTCCTCTCGATATATATTTTGGAGCTAACATAATCAAGTCTTCTTCTCGTTCGTACTTAGTTGACTTATCAATAAAACAGAGTCGGAGAATCAAAATCCCCTTGTTGGGTCGAAGTGGAGGCCTAATAAGTAACAATCCAACTCAAACTTCAACTTCAACTTCAACTTCAACTTCAACGGTGTTTTTATTAGGGGGGGAAAAAAAGTGCGCGACACAAGATTGGGGTGATTGTCCTTGAGTTATACAATAAAGATCTTGATGTTGCTGGCCTTCTCGTGTTTTAATAGATCATGATGCGGTGTAACCTAAAGCAACCTTAAAAGATGCTCTTGATTCTTGCAATTTTAATTGAATTTTGCCTCTAATACGTGGAACCTAACACAATAGCACACGACCTCTGAAAATGAGACCTCTGAAAATGACATAAAAAATTATTGCTAACTTCTAGGCACTAGCGATGGAATTGATAATTAATGGTGGTTGGGAAGAGTCCAAAACTTGTTTATATAAAATTGATCATAACTTGTTTTCTCAGAGTTATTGAGTTTCAAGTTTGAAGCATGGCACAAGTTCAAATCCGGGAGGAACTGCCTGAGGGTCTCAAACCAGAGCTTATGCCTAAACATATTGCTGTGATATTGGATGGTAACCGGAGATGGGCAAAGGAGAGAGGCTTATCCGTGCAGTCAGGTCACCGGGCTGGTAGTCGTGTAATGAAGGCTTTAGCTTGTCTCTCTAGCAGGTGGGGAATCGAAGTCCTTTCCTTATTTGCATTTTCAACTGAAAACTGGCGTCGATCTAAAGTAAGTGCACTAGATCCCTACGATTTGTCTTCAATTTTTTAATGTCCGATTTTCTGTTAAAAATGAAAACAATAATCAACATATAAAGACTTAGCTATTTCTCTTAGCAAAATTGACTTTTAAGATAGAACATCAAGATTCCATACGAGTAAACACACTTTTTACTCAATAACTGGTTTGATAATTCAAGATCAAGGATATACCAATCTTGTAAAATTTTGCAAGCATGAAAATAAAAATTATTATGATTTCTACTTAGGGCCAGCTAGAGAGTTTTTTTTTTTTTTTTTACCGGTTTTGAGTGGTACCGTTTATGAAAGGTTGAGAAAATTGGTGATGGTCTTGTTAGTTTTTTGGAGCACCGATTTTGGACGTTAGTGTAATGTAATTTGAAGCGTTATCTCTCAAACCCTCAATCGGTGATCTTTGTTCGTTCTTCAAAATTTCTTTCAATTATATCCCATTTCATACAATTATTTTCAAAACTACCATAAACTTAATATTTATAAAAATAAAAGAACAAATACAAAAGAAAAAATCACATACAAAAACATAAATTTAATTTTATATTTTCAATGATAGGTGGATATATAAATTTTTAAAATTTATATATATATATATATATATATATATATATGGGATATATGTAATTTGATTCTCTTAAAAAACGTTTAGAACTGTTAGATAATAAACTCCCAAACATGGGTTGGATCGTTTAAAAACCGCTACTAAAAACCATTCAAAGCTACTCCATTCATAAACGCTCAAAACCGATATTTTAAAAAATCTTTATATAAGTCTCCAAAACTTCCAAGCATGCCCTTAATGATTAGTTTCTTGACCGTTTTCAATGTGTTTTATTGATAATTTTAAATGTGCTTCACATTGCTATGGAGTAGGAGGAGGTTGACTTTCTGATGAGTCTGTTCGAAGAGGTGATACAAACATATGAGGACGAGTTTACGGGGTAATCTCTAAATCCTTAATTTTTCATTAATTAGAAGCGTCGACATTGTAATATTCTGGAGGGGCTTCATTTAATGTTGTGAACTTGGACTTGTCAATAATCTGACAAGCATCGATCAATTATGTTCACGTGAATGTGTCCTAATAGAATTTTAGTAAGTAGAAAAATGTCTCATACCTAGAATGCATTGTCCAGGACAGGGGTGGAGTCATGATTCAATCAAATGGGCTTGTAAAAAAAAAAAAAAATTTAAAGTGAATTTAGGACATGTTCGGGGTTAGGAGTGACAAAAAAGTTCGTGGACTCGCTGACTGGGCTCATAAAAGCTCGACCCAGCTCGGGTTCGGACTCGGTTAGGGACGAGCACGAGCTATGGCCGAACTCCAAAAAAATAAAAAGAGGACCGAGCTCGTTTTGGGCTCGTGCCCACAAGGGGCTTGTGCCCATGAGCTCGTGCGGTTCGATCATATTTCTACTTTTTATATTTTTTTTTTTTTAAATTCAATTATTTTTCTCTAAATACTCAATTCTAAACTCATTTTTTTTCACACTTTAATCTCTCAGTCTATTATATACTCAATTCAATTGAAGCATTTTCGATTTTTTTTTTTTTAATTATCAAAAAAAAATTAAAAAAAAAAAAGAATCGAGCCGAGAGGCCAAGCTCGTGGGTAGCTCGGCTCGGCTCAGCCCACGAGCTCGTGGGCGAAATCGAGCCCACGTTTTGGGGACGAGCCCCAGACGAGTCGAGCTTGCTTTGAATGGGCCGAGTCGAGCCGGCCCATTACCATGCCTATTCGGTGTAATTTTTTATCTTCAAAAAATAGGTTTTTTTTTTAACTTTTCAAACTTTTTTTTTTAATGTAAAAGTTTGAAAGTAAAAAATGGTGAAAAAAAAAAAATAGGAACCGAACAAACTTTTAGACAATAAATAAATAAATATTTTTTATTTAAAGCAATTAGACTATATTGTTTTGAGCTGGGCTATAAGCCTATAAGTTTGATAATAGGCCAATAGGGTATGAGTTTTAATCTTAAATATTGAAAGAAATTATATAAAAAACTATATTCTTTACTATATATGGTAACAATTTCAAAATATAGTTTTTATTGAGCTTGGACTGCACTGGACTTGTTGGCCCTATTTATAAATTTTTTATTTTTATTTTTTAAATTTGTCTTGTCATTGGGCCTCCGCAGCACTCGGCTAAGTGTTGCCCCCTAAATCCGCCCTTAGTCCAGGAAGTATATATAGGCCGTAGAAGAGGAGTGACAACCTTCTTCCACAGTTGAGAGGTAAATTGTCACGTCTCTTGAAAGTTGTGGATGCGTGATGCGTGATACGTGATATGGTAACTCATGTGCTTAACAAACTTCTATGACGTCCCACGTATTTTGGGATAAACATGTTGTGTTATTATGGATGACTTCAGAGGCATGACCTAGCTTGGTTTTAGCTCAGGATTCTTGTGACTTTTGGTAGGGCTCTCGAGCTCGACATTCTTGTAACATGAACTTGATCTTTTCAAGTACTTTGACAGAAGCAATATCCGGATATCAGTAATTGGAGATAAATCAAAGCTTCCTGAATCACTGCAAAAAATGATAGCCTCAGCAGAGGAGAGCACAAGAGGCAACACTGGACTCCATCTTCTGATAGCCATGAACTACAGTGGACGATACGACATAATGCAAGCCAGCAGAAGCATAGCTAGAAAAGTTAAAGATGGAATTGTTCAAGTTGAAGATGTAAATGAAACCCTATTTGAAAAGGAATTAGAAACAAACTGTGTTGAATTTCCTAACCCAGATTTGCTTATAAGAACAAGTGGGGAGCAAAGAATAAGCAATTTCTACTTGTGGCAGTTAGCTTACACAGAAGTCTTCTTTGCAAAGAAAAACTTACCTGATCTTGAAGAAGAAGACTTCATAGAGGCGTTAACTTCATTTCAGAAAAGAGAGAGACGCTTTGGTGGAAGTATCATTAATCAATCCATCATCTAGCTTACTTGCTATTTGCTTTTAAATTATTATTATAAGTAAAAGATGATATTTGAATTTGATTATTTTCTTAATATTCTTCTTTAATCTTGTTGTTTGTGTATTTGAGTGTTAAAGAATATCACAAGTGCGAGAGAGAGGGAGATCAATGAGAAATCTAATGAGTGAATTAAATCTACGTTTCGGTAAAGATTTTTGTAAATTATAAACAAGTCATACAAAATGTATGGATAAAAAAAAAAGTAAAAGTTGGGAATCTTACTAAATATATAAATAAAAATAATGTATTCTTTTGTTCACTACTGAGTTGCTACAGTAAAATCTTTTTAACCACTCTCTTCTTTTGTTCGCTAAAGAAATCCTTACAAAGAAGAATAGAAAAAAAAATATCTCTTTAAAACCATAAGTTTTCAGAGAACAGAAGAGGAAGACGAACCAAAAACCTCTCAAGGACTCACCACACAAAAAGCTGCGGATTTGATTTCCATATGAAATTAGGGCAACCAAGGGACGCGTTTACACTTTACACCAGTGTTGCCACCCATGGCTTATTTGCACAAATGGTCCTTGACTTTTGCACTTACTGTAGTTTGAGGACCTATCGTTTCATTTTGATAGTTTGGCCCCCTATTTCAAATGTTTTTGGTAGCAATAGTCATTTTCATCATTTTCCCGTCCAAATCCCCGTGAAAGTTGACGGGGGAAATGAAAATTTGCGCAGAAAAAACTCTCTAATCTTTCGAAAGTATTGAAAATTCCATTTTCTAATCCTAACACATATGACCCAAACTTTTTTTGAAAATTTAATCTCCAACTTAAATAAATTAAAAATAACTCATAAACCTTTTAAAAATACAAATAAGTCTTAAATATTTTTTTTTTTTTAAAATAATAAAAGTGTATTCATCAAGTCCCAAAATTTTTAATTTTGCAAACCAAAAATAACATTTAAATTGTGTTTAATTAAAAAGATTTTCTAGTAAAAAGTTGTTGAAATGTGTGGTTGAAAAGTTGTGGGGACCATAAAATGTGTGGTTAAAATTAAATTGTTGAGATTTAGCTTTTTATCAAAATTAAAATTGAAAACAAGATTCTCCTTTAGAGTCTCTGATTTTGTCATTCGATTAATTAACAAAAAATTATAATTTATGATCAAAATTTGACCAATTTAAAATTTTAATTGGTAGAAGGCTGGCAAATAGGTCGGATGAACCTGTGACCGAAGTGGATGGATGGCATAAAATTGGATTGGGTGATCCCACCTAATTTTATATGGGTGGTATTTATTGTGGGGCAACCCAGCTCGATTTTGGGCGATGGGTCGCCCAACTTACATTTTAATTTATTTTTCAAAATAATTACTTATAATAAAAAAAAAAAATTCCCCTCCCTCCCCCGCCCGCGCCCGCCCGCCCCGCCTCGAAAATCAAGTCGCGAAAGGAGGATTTCTCCCTTTGTTTCGGCGACGACGACGGTAGAAGCGAGGAAAAATCCCCTCTCCCGCCCTGTCGCAACAAATAAAGCGGATTTCTCTCCTTTCGCACCGAAAACAGGGAGATTTTTCCCGATTTCGCGACCAGCGGAAGGAGATTTCTCCTTCCCCGTCGCAACAAATAGGGAGGATTTCTCCCCTTATTTCCGCCGTCTCAGGCGGAAACAGTGGGGGGAGAAATCCCCTCAGCGACAAGCGAGAAAAAATTCTCATGAACTAGAGAGATTTCTCCCCCAGTCGTCGGAAAAATGCGGCGACCAGGAGAGAGAAATCTCCTCCTCCTGGTCGGATTTTCGGGGATGGGGTGGGGTGGGGGGGGGGTGGGGTGGTGTGGTGGAGGAAGATAGTGAATTTTGATTTTTTTTATTATAAGTAATTATTTTGAAAAATATGTTAAAATGTGGTTGTCTTGGCCCATTTGCCCAAAATCGAGCTGGGTTGGCTCCAAAGAAATACCGTACCAATGTAAAATCGGGTCGGCTAGTCAATCCAATTTTTATGTGGTCCGTCCAATTTCGGGTCTGCTATTCATCCGCCTATTTGCCATTGTACTCAATTAAAATTTTAAATTGATCAAATTTTGATCATGAGTATAATTTTTTTGTTAATTAATTAATCGATGGACAAAACTCAGAGAACTCTAAGAGCTGCTGTTTTTTAATTTTGATTTGATAAAAAGCTAAGGTCAAAGTCAACAATTTTAACCATATTTTATGGTCCCACAACTTTTCAACCACACATTTCAACAACTTTACTAAAAAATCGATTTTAATCAAACACAATTTAAATGTCATTTTGGTGAACAAAATTAAAAATTTTGGGAGACACACTTTTTATTATTTTAGTGTAAATCTGTAAAAAAAAAAAAGATTTAAGACTTATTTGTATTTTTAAAAGGTTTATGAGTTATTTTTAATTTATTTAAGTTGGAGGTTAAATTGTCAAAAAGGTTTGAGGTCATATGTGTTAGAATTAGAAAGTTATGGGATTTTTCAATACTTTCTGAAAGATTATGGACTTTTGCTGCAAATTTTCTTTTACTTTTTAAATAAAAAATTTTCTACAGTTGACAGGAATTTGGATGGAAAATGATGAAAAGGACTATTGCTGTCAAAAATATTTGAAATAAGAGTCAAACTGTCAAAAATGAAAAGATAGGTCCTCAACTCGCAATAAGTGCAAAAGTCAAGGACCATTTGTTACACCCGTGCTGCCATCCATTGATATCAACTCAATCCAAAGGTCAGAGCCCTCTTAAGGCAGATAACATTTGGGCCCGATTTGTTTGGGTTACAAGCCCAAAGGAGAAGTTATCGGGCAATGGATTTAGTTTTTTAGTTTGGGCCTCATGCCCAACTTCATCATTACCCAGAACTTTGTTGGCATCATATCAACACCTATTACTGAAATGTAAATTTTATTAAAAGGGCCACGCAATAACAGTGTGTGATTGTACTCAAAAGTTAAAAAAGTTCAAACTTAAGCAAAAGTTTAGGATTTACTTTGACAGAAGCATGGCTTGTTCTACCTCGGTCAATTGCGTGATGCCTGTGACAATATTCCTTACCACGTCAGGTCTGCGGGCCTATGATACATCACTCACACCTAGTAACAATAAGAATTCATAACAAATAAGGTAAAATAAAATCGACCTCTAGGTCTGCTCAAGGAGGGCAATATATTTGTACAGTATCTACTTTGTCCTCTTATACCAAACAATAGACATGGCTTTCCTTCTAGTTCAGTTTGTTTATGCTTAAAACTTCTATTTTCCCCCTACTTTCACAGAAGCAATGTCCGAAAATCAGTAATTGGAGACAAACCAAAGCTTCCCAAGTAACTGCAAGAACTAATAGCCTCAGCACAGGAGACGAGCCAAAACAGGACTCCATCTTATGATAGCCATAAATACAATGCATGATACGACATAATGCAAACGAGCAGAAGCATTGCTAGTGAAGTTAAAGATGGCCTCTTACAATTTGAAGATAACCAAAACCAAGAAGGAACTAGAACAAAATGTGTTTAATTTCCTAACCCAGATTCACTTATACGAAAAAGTGATGAGCAAAGAATCAACAATTTCTTCTGGAGTCAGTTGGCTTACGCTCAAGTCTTCTTTGCAAAGGAAAACTTTCCTCACTTTGAAAAAGAATATTTCATTGAGGTCTTGAGTTCATTTCGAAAAAGGTAGAGACATTTTGGTGGAAACAAACACTAAAATCTTCCCAATAACTCTTACCATTGAGCTACTGCAGAACAATGGGCAACTACAGTCTACAGGCTCCTTAAAATATACTATGAACATCCTCCTGACCAAATCCAAAAATTTCTTTTACAAAATTCTAGTGCCATAGACTCTTTAGACTAGAATATGGAACAGAAATAAATGCAAATTATGATGCTCCTATTCCGGTGATGGTGGTAGGAATATTCAGTTCAGTCCGCATTGTCCTCCTCTTTATGGCTTTCATTTTCATCGTCTTTGTTTTGACTTCCACTTCCTGCAGGTTGATCTTTCTTTTTACCTTTTCCCTTGGGTTCCTTCGCCTTTGAGGATAGAGATCTCTTTCCAGCATTCTTTTGCCTAAACTCTGATTAAAAAAGATAAAGAAAACAAGCATTCGGGTGTCAACAGTTTTTACAAGTAAATTAACTTAGACCACTCTCAAAATGAACATATACATATACATACATGTATCTGTGTGTGTTGAGTCCAAGCACATTGTTAAAAGAACAGTTTGTTAGAAAATATCTACATGCAATAGATATAATAGCCTAAGGCCACCTGCCAATCCTTTTCTGCAACAAGAATTACATAATTTTCAGTCACTCAGTCCCCATCATATAATAACCTACAAAAGCTAAATGCACACAACAATATCCATAAAAATGGAGTTGTTCTTGTTGAATCGCCTTGTCTAAAAGCTTTAGTGGTTAGAGAGGGACACATTATATATTTAACTTTAGCCTTCAACATCCCCCTCGTGTGCAAGCCAAATTAATTATTTTGGTCAACAGCTTGATAAGTGCACAATTATTATAAATAGGTGGTAGCAAGAATTGAACTCTTCATGTTTGACCAAGTTTTTCAATGAGTTAGTTCAAAAAGTTCTTTGGTTTGCAAAGTTCTAATAACTTAATTTCAAATTTATATCAAAACCAGTATTTGTGGTAGAAATCACTGGTTGTGGGTGCTGACCCCTCTCTGATATTAATGTTAGTCTAAGAGTAGTACTTAAAAAGAAAAGGGGTTCTATAAGAACTTTGGAAGGTGTAACACTTCAAAGGGGGGAGAGGCTCCAAAATCGCTTCTGAATTAGAACTATTAGGTCTTTGAAATGCACGGTAAACAATTTTCTAAAGAGGCTACAAATGACATTCCTATCAAAACAAGCATCACGGCATGTAGCACATGTTGTAGTTTTTGGGTTGCTACGTCACTGACCCGCTCCAAAATCACTTATTTCTATTCCTTGTTTTGGGTTGCTACATCACTGATCTGCTATAAGAATGGAGAAGCTGAACCCGACTTCTCATAGACCGGATTGTTAGAATCGCGACCTGTTAAGTCACTATGTTAAACAAATATCTACCAGTTTTCCACTTGCCTATACTGGAGGAAATGAAAAAAAAAAAAAAAAAAAAAGGATTTTCAAGTTGGAAAAGAAAATTGTAATCCTCTAGAGGTCGACTAAGGCTTATTAAACATGTTGCAGGCTTCCTATGCACATGTTGTAGTTTTTCCTTAATTAGCTAGCCTAAACTTCAGCTACTAATAAGGCGATAAAACCCTAAGCCCAGGATTGACCCTCCCCAATAATCCTGCATTTCATTAATTTTGAAGAGTCGAAGTCAGATAAAATACCGCTCATAGAGTAACTCTGCACAAAACCCATTCATAAGAACATGTCCCCAGGAAGATCAACAAATGTAAATGGAAAGCTGCAAAGATTAGTACTCCCTCCGTTCCAAAGAGATGGGCTTGTTTTCTATTTTCATCCGTCCAAAATTATAGGCCACTTTCCTTGTTGAAAATATAGTTGATTTCTTAGTTCTCTAGTATACCCGGCCATTAATACTTCATGGACATCTAGTTTTAATAGAGTAATGATATTAATACAGGGGTATATTAGAAAACGTTAGTGATATTTATGACTATAATAACTACATTTTCTTAATCAGTATGAAAATAGAAACAATAGTATCTTTTTGGGACGGATGGAGTATATAAGTATATTATATGGTGACCTTCAAGAGAAGCTCTTAGGGGCTCAACGTAGTCCGAAAACTCTATCTCTTCCAGTGCCTTAAATACATCTTCTGCGTTGATTGTTTGTCTCTTTGACCCCTTACAAATGTCATTCGCACTGCCAATATTCACAAAATAGTATTGTTAACATTAATCATTTAATCCTAAAAATTTTCAACTTAATTCAAGAAATAAATTACAACTCGAGAATTGCCACATAAAAAGCTAAATTGTGGGTAAAACGTAAAATTTGGGTCCCTCACCTCAAAAAGAGGATAATACCAGCATTTCACATTATTGGTGTATACACTAGCATCTCCAACAATGATCTTTATTTTAAAGAGCTTATTTCTGAATTTAAAGAGCATCTTGAAGAATTTAAAAAAAAAAGTAGGATATTTTTAATTTTATACTAGTCCAACAACACGATTTATATTTATATTTATTTTGCTGTTTCCTATAAACAATTATTGATTAAAATTTTTGGTTTCCTCTAAAGAAGTGCATGGAAAGTTGTAAAATAATAAATGAAAGTATTAAAAGTACCTAGAAATAAGCCCTGGAAAATGAAATAAAAAGAAATCCATTTTCTTATGCCGATTGCTATAAACCCCAGAAAAATAAAAAGAAGATCCATTTTCTTATGCAAAATTATAAACTCACAATTAAAACAAAAAAGAAACAGAGAGCGAAAAAAATATGAATTCTTCGAAAACAAACTCGACCCAGTTAAACAAAAAAAAATATATAAAATGAAAATACTTGGCGTGTTTGCTTACGTGGCGGAAAGATAGTGGACGAAGATACGGGCGCTTTCAGAGAAGGCTTCAAGGGCCTCGCGGAAAACTGAGATTTCGGAATCGGTGGAGAGCTTGGATAGCTTATCCTTCACCAGACGGCGAACGATAGCCTTCGGAAACTCTTCTGCTTCCACCACCACCTTTTCTGTCACCGTCTTCTCTTTCTCCGCCTCCACCTCCGCCATCTCTCTATCAGGCGCACGATAGTCTTGGTCAGGACACTGGAGTGTTTGGTTTAGGTTTTGTTTTCCCGCCATCTGACAGAAATGGTCAAATTGGTACCACATCAATTTGGGGACTTAATTTGGGCTCCAGTAATGGGCCATGGGCTTTCATTGATGGATCTTGGTTCAATATTGAAATCGAAACCAAATTTGGAACTAAAATGACAATTTGTTGACATAGTCCTTAACAAATCTACCAATAGCTAGAGGTTAAAATCGAGTCGTGCTAATTTGGGGAAATTTTCACATCTAGGCCATATTATGTTAATAATTTCATAAAAACTGTTACATTTTTTAAATTATAGGAATCTTGGATGGGTATAAAAGATTTCATTTTTAATTTTTGCCAAATCTAATTAATTGAATGTAACAGCCGCCACTTTTCACTCCACATTACCCTATTAATTAGGAATCTATATTTGACTAAAAATCATGAAGAATCCTAATATTTTCAATCTCTCTCCTCCATGAAAACAAAACTGCATTCATCTGTATCAACTACAATTGTAACACCAGTTGCAACTGATTATTTACAAATTTAGAGCATCTCCAATGCACTCCGTCTATAACTTTTTAGACGTGCCACGTAAGCTTTTATAGACGGAGTTATAAAAAATCATCTCCAATGCACACGACAAGGACTCCGCTCTATCTCGATGTGGCACATTAAATTATAGATTTCGCCTGCAGAAGTCCGCTCTATATTTAGATGGACTTCTGCATGCAGTAGTCAACAAATTTAATTTTGATTTGAGTGCATTGGAGATGAATTTTAATTTGACCGTCTATTCTATAGACGTAGTTCCACACGGATTAGAAGTCAAAGTCTATTTTACTTGCCACGTAGATTGCGATAGGCGGAGTGCATTGGAGATGCTCTTATATAAGCATGATTTTGTAACATCATTTGCAACGAATTAGTTCCAATCACACTCTGTCGTGATATCACATACATGGGAACTAAATTTTGTAACACCGATTGCAACATATTAGTAACATAGATGATGAAACATATTTTGTAACACCAATTGCAACAGATTAATTACAAAGTTATATAAACAAATTTCGTAACATCAATTGCAACAAATTAGTTCCAACGATTGCAACCCCAATTAATAGATGCAATATAATGACTATTTCACTTGATGACCCGCTTCATCATGTGGGTTCTTGTTTTTTTTTTAGAGATTGAACCTTTTGTAGGAGTGGGTGTGTCAAGGTATATTACCTTCTGCTTGGAATGAAATGGAGGCTTCTTCCCACTATCAGGCGAGTCCTTCTTTTTGCCGACCGAGTCATTCTCATGAGTAGGAGTATCCATGTTGGATATCCTTGACCGGCGCCTAAAATATCTACAAATTGGGGGTTAGAGTTTCACATAATGATGAAACCCTATAGATTGTAGAGATAAGATTAGACTGATTGCGGCAATGTCTGCGATGTGGGGTGTTGAAGATGGTTATGGAAGATGAAAATGGATTTCTCTCACCAACAGTTTTCTCTGTCTCTCTATCTGCGAAATATATGGGATGTATATTTGTTTTCTTTTTTTAAATATTATATTCTATAAATATAAATAATAATATATAAATGTTACATAGTAATTTCGAATAAAACACACAAAAAAAGAAATTTGAAATTATATTGTATTTACACAATAATGGATGTAATTTCCTCGCTAATTTATTAGACCTTACAGAGAGGCAGCAAGCTTTTTTTTTTCCTTCAATATTTTGAATTTAAAATGGAGATATAGATGGAAAAATAAAAGCATTTAGTAAAATGATATTAACTTTTCAATAAGATGCAATATTATATATATAAACACATCACAACTATGTTGAAAATCTGGTAAATAAAAATTGTACACCTTAGTACAATTCATTCAAACATTTGTTTTATTTATATCTAACTTAATTGTCGAAGTCAAATCGATTTTGATTACATCCTTTAACGACCGAGTAAACTAATGAAGATGTGTTTTGTAGATCCTTGAGCAACCAAGCAAAAAACCATGAATTCAGCATACAACGCTTGCTTGTTGTCAAGCACGTCAAACGTTAATGAAACCCAACCAAATTTTTGAGGTCAACGCCTATCAAATTAGGTTAATGTGCCCACTGTTAGAGTGTTGAATGCGATACTTTGCACTAGTTTATTCGTTTTCAAAGAAAATTACAAACCGTATCTTAAACTTAAGTTTGCAAAGTCTCTGGATGATGAAACTTGCAAAGAGAATGAATATACATGACATGTTTCGGACGCAAAAATGCACTGAATATTGAGATGTTTCTTTACATTGATTTTGTTCAATCTTATCCAACTTAACTTATCGGGTAGATTGCAACCTCAATATTCACATGGTTAGTGAAGAAACTCAAGACCAACAACATTCAAGACTTAAGAATACAAATAAGAGACTGAGTGAGTCAGCACCACCCAAAATAGCAGTGGCATGAAAGAAGGTGCATATTGCAGTGGTGCAAGATATCTAAATTGAAACAATTTGGCAATGAAGAAATTGAGAAATTTGATTGACATTGTGATGATTCCTTCAAGGGCTCTCCTTATCAGAATGTCTGATCCTATTTGATCTGCACATTAGATTGGAAAAATGTTAGTCTTGGCAAATAATGCATAAACTTCAAAATACTTTTTAAGTGATATCACAACGTCCGATGTCTCGTATACGTACCAATTTCTTTTCTTGTATGATTTTTGATTAATTCCTCCACACCCCTTGAATATCCATTTAGATATAGAGCAACATTGACACTCAGGAGCAACCCCATTAGGGCATAGCACCAAGAAAATCTCTTAATTTTGATTAACTTTTGAGAATACTCTTGTGAATTCAACTCCATTTGCCCTATATCACTTATTTGGTATTAGATCATTTGAAGAATGGACTATTTATAAGTGTTCAGAGAGACTTCTGCAGCACTCCTCTATATATATATGGGGTGGGGTGGTGGGGTGGGAGTCCTAAAAACTTGATTGTTTGCTATTAAATAAATAATTTAAATCACTTTTTAGTTTATTGGGTTGTAAAATTTAAACTAGTTAATTTGTAAGATAATTAAACATCAAAATAATTATAAAATCCAAAGGGAATAAAGAAAATAGAGATATTTTCTTGGGGAGCAAGCGGTCAACCTTTGAAGATTTTAAAATAAAAATTATAAACTTGGGGAGGAAGTTTTCAACCACCCCTCTCACCCTCATGCTAATTAATTTTCATCATGGGTAATTTTAAAATTATCGTGTATTGATTAATTATCACTATTTTAATTAGCATATGAGATTATCGATTTGTCAACATAACATTGAGCAAAACATTGAAGGGTCGTTCAATTTTTTTGCATGCAAGTTACAAGTTTTTTATTTTTTTTTGTCAGCTTGAAAGAAATTATAAAAAAAAAAAAAAAAACTATTTTTCGTGTTTCAAACATAAGTTTAATTTCAATATATTAAACATAAAACATGCTTAACTTCTAATAACAATAATTGCTTTGATAGAAATAAAATGGAAAATAATATTGATTCTATCATCATCATTTTTAAATTTCTATTTCATTTATTTACGAACTTGTTCGGTATAGGTTTTAGAAAAAAAAAAAAAAGAGTTTTATTAAGCATGAGAATTTTTGATTTTTCAAAAATTTTGAAGATGAAATGACAAAATTATCTTTAATCAATACAATTTCATTTCAAAATAGTAGAAACAATTTTGTCATTTTATCTTCAAAACTTTTAAAAATCAAAAATCTCATGCAAACCAAAAAAAAAAACAAAAAAAAATGAGAAAAAAACAAAAAAAAAAACTCATTTTTCGCCTAAAACCTCTACCAAACAAGCTCTGTATGTTTTTTCAAATGAGACTTTTTCTTCTACTTTCTTGCACTCTTACCTAATAAAATACTCATCCAAATAAAATTGATTAATTATATATATGTTGTATTTGTCGACTTAAAAAGGAAATAATTACTATTAGATTTTCATTAAAAAAAAAAATTGTTCTACTTTTAGAATTACTTTTTATTGAGTCTTGAAGCCTAAAAACTTAAAATGCAACTAACAAATTGATATTGAAAAAATAAAAATCATCAAAGACAAAATACAATTAAACTGTAAATATTGTTTAATTGATTTATTCAAGACTTAACAACATAATCTTCCAATTCTAAATTTTAAATCGAACTTGATTAATGATCAAATAAGTGATATTTCGAAAATGAACAAAAATTTACCCCTTCCATATTGTTACATTTTTTTTTTTGGGGCTAAAACTAAAATTTAAGAAAGAAAACTAATTCTTAGAAATTAAGGTGTGTTTGATTTTGATTAAAAGTAAATTTTTTTTTTTTTTTTTTTTTTTTTTTTTTTGTAAAAGTTAATGAAATGTGTTGTTGAAAAGTTGTAAAAATTTGTATGATCATAAAATAAGTGATTAAAATTAATTTTTAACTTTGAGTTTAATTTTTTAATATAATTTTAAGTTAAATCAAACAAGCTCTTAATTGATAATCACTTTTTGTTTATAACATTTATATAATAAATGTTGATATTTAATATTTGCCTTCCTCTCAGTCACATTTTGGGTCGAAAGCACGAAATTATATTACGTGCTGCAAAATCAAATATGTGGTGGGAAGCCCATAATGATATTATTAAATTTCTCTTTTCGTTGATGAAATTTCTCTGGATTTTTGCTCTTTTTATATTTACATTATTGCTGAAAAATAGGTAATCTTTTTCACTTTTATTGTTCTGGTTACAAGTATTTTAAAGATAATGTCGGTCGAATTCAATGGTTATTGATTTGAATCCAAAAATTAATGAAGATAGAGCAAAGTTAATTGACATTCTTCATGTATTCAATTTTTGAACACGATTAAAATTTTCTTCATTCCTCATTTTCTATAATTTTTTATCACCGATCGTAGGAATAATTTATCCACTACGGGCAGAAAATAGAACTCCTTCGTCACAATGTCACTACTTCTTCATCTCCCTCAAACAAAACCCCATCTCGCTCAATCTTCTCCAAATTATTCTTAACGTCTTTAAAATCAACTTCCTTCATACAAAACCCTCTCTCTCTCTCTCTCTCTCTCTCTCTCTCTCACACACACACACACACACACACACACACACTTCAACAAATTATTATCAACTCCTCAATTCATTAAAATCATCTCTCAAACAATCATCTCCTGATTTTTCTCAAATGGTTGTTTTAATCAATAGATATAACGAATAAGCAGCTAAATGGTATTTTCATGTTTTTGCGGTGATTATTGATAAAAATTTATCGTGAATGGGAAGATTTTGCACTAGACTCTACGATCAGATCCTACTATAAGTGAAATGCGGTATATTAGTTGATAATATTTTTATTGTTAAATTTTTTGTTTTATAATAAATTATGCGGTCGAATTCTACTGCAAGAAGCGACATACGAGTAATATTTATAGCAAAAAATAATCACCGATCGTATGGAAGTTTATCCGTTACAAGCACAAAAAAAGTACTTCCTTATCCGCCACTACATCTTCATCATCTCAAACCAAAACTCACATCTCTCTCTCTCAATTCTTCCATTTTTCTATATTTTTTTCCATATTATTCAAAATCAAACCCTACTCAAACAAAACTCTCTCTCTCACAATCTTCAACAGATTTGTCTCAACTTCTTAATCAATTAAAATCTTTTCGATCGGATCCCACCGCAAAGAAAACCAGTATGCTAGTAAAAATATAATCACCAACCGTAAGTAGATTTACTCTGTTACAAGCACACACAAAAAATACTTATTTATCCGTCACTACGTCTTCATCTTCTCAAATCAAAATTCATATATCTTTCTCAATTTCTTAATTTCTCTATAATATTATTCTCCATATTCATCAAAATCAAACCCACCTTCAATAAAACTATCTCTTTAAATTCTTGAATCCATGGTCGGATTCCACCGCTGACAAAAGCTGTGTACTACTGTATTAATAGTATATAGCTGCAATTCTTGAATTCTGACCCAGTATCCATGGCTTCTCACAGCTGCAGGCAACCATACTCCCCTTCTGCCCCACCCGTACCCGATTCAGACCATTACCGGGTCTCCCACCCATACCACCCCCTCCAAACCACCTCTCCTATGCCCCCATAACCCAACCGCACCCACAAAGCACCACCACGAGCACTTTAGGGTCGATTCCAACACACCCATCACCACATGGATACGAGTACAATCCTTACCAGCAGCATAACAATTACAGTTTGTTTCCGCCGGGTACCCACCCGGATGTTATCCGGAGCTTCCAGATGGTGGACAGGAACCAAAACGGGTACATAGAAGAAAAGGAGCTCCAAGAAGCACTTGCTTGGAATTACCAAAAGTTCAGTCTCAGAACCTTGCGTTTGCTCATCTTTCTTTTCAGGAACCCAAATGATCATTCTTGCAGAATTGGTCAGTTTCTCTGTGCTATCTTTTTGCTTTTTATTTTTTAATTTTTTTTCTGCTTTTAAGTTTTGAGGAGTTTCCTTTTCTGACTTTTTTTTTTGGATTTGTTTGAAAAATATTTATTTCCCTTTTATATTTTGCCTGGATTTGCTGGTATATTATTTTTTGCTTATAAGAAAGGTAGAAAAGTTTACGGTTTTTTGTATTGGTTGAGAAAAATGAGATCTTCATTCTAAAGTTGCTTTTACTCTTTTTGCTTCATAGGGAAAAGTATGTAATTCTTGATCATTTCCTATTTTCTCCTACACATTGAAAATGGAAATACTTTTTTCAAGGTATAATTAGTGTTATTTAAGATTAAGTACCATTAATTTGCTTGCATGGGAGGCATTTTTTGCAATGTGAAGTGGAATATGGGTGGATTTGCAAAAAAATTGTACAACTATTTACTGTTATTATTTATTTATTCTTTTGGTGTCTCTCACACTAGCTTTTGGATGCTGCGGTAGAGCTTGTTTCATCAATATGTCCTTAGTTTATCCAATTTGGTGATGTCACTTTTTTCTATGAATACAGGGCCAAAAGAGTTTGCAGAGGTATGGAGTTGCCTTGGTCACTGGCGGGTGAGTAATCTTTTCTCGGTTTAAAAGATGAAACAAGTTTATTCTTTATTGCATTCGACTTTTTACTTTGTTTATTTAACATGGATTGGAGCACATTACGAAAACAACATATTTATAGAATCTGTCAAGGCAGAGTTTCTGTGATATGCTAGATTACTTGTAACTTTGGAAGGGGATTATTTATTTACCCAGCACATTAAATCAAATTATGTGCTGTAATTCTGCAAGTGTACCCAATTGTTTGCGCTACATTGAAATAGTTTGTAACTTTGTTCTTGATTGAATCACAAGTTGAAAGAAATTGTTGATTTTAATTATCATCTCTAGATGAACATTCTACACTTATAAGTATTTAATTGTTGTCTTACAATTTATTGTCTATTCTTGTGACTAGAAATTACAAGATTGTGAGGGGCATTTTAAATGCCTGTATAAAAGAAATGTTGTGTTAGTTTTTCTAGAAATGAAACAGAAGTATATGCAACACAACCATATTAAAATCAGCTGAGGTATTATTTTCTAGGCCACAGTAGTACTGCTAAATTTGTATGCTTGGTAATTTGTTAATTTGAAAAAAGACTAATTGTAGGATGCATATTTAAATATCACCTACTGTTAAATGTTGAACATTGTTTTCTACATCAGCTGACTAAGGAATGGTACTTGAGGGGGAGAGATCCGAGGGGTTGAGAATTGGTTGGGGCATCAATTAAGGATATTATAATGAGAATTTACACAAAAAAGTAGAGGTGGTACCAGTTGACGGTAAATTAAGAGAATGACGAGTTGTGTTGGGGCGCCTCTGGCATAACCTAAAGATTAAAGAAGCTCCCTTTCAAAAGAGTGATGTGATCTAGTGAAGTAGTTCTAGGAGGACGATGTAGACAAAAAGCAACATGGTCTGGGGTGGTTGCAGAAGATTTCCTTCTATTAGACCAATGGTAGTCATTGATCCAACAAGGTGGGAAAAAAGTATTAACACAGCCGACCTCGTTTATTGCGAATACGACTTAACTGCTTGTGGTGTAAACTCCCAACCCTTTGTAAAGCAGACAGAGTCAGAAGTTCTTCAAGGAAGATTTGAGATTGACAGAATTGGCTCTTTTTGTTTAGAGTGAATAGTTGACTGCTTCATACAGGGACGCAGGCAAGTCGAAATAAAATAAATTATTCCCTTTTCCCCTAATTATTTTGGCAGCTGACATTACATTCCAGACGTAATCTCAAAATCTTTTGAGCCAAAGAAGGACAATGTGGTGTCTTGTGAGACTATGTTCATTGGAATGACTCTTGATATCTGATTTGAGTTGAATTGCACTCTGCTCTTCTTTTTTACGTTGTGAATGTAATGCCCTGCTTGGAGATTTTCCCCCAAGGTGAACTTTTTTTTTTTTTTTTTTTTTGTATAGCGGTATATTGGGCATTCATATTATGTATTAGATTGCTAAATTTCCTACAATATATGAAGGAACTTGTGGGACCATTTTATATAGATGCATAGACTGGGGAGCGTGATATCTCCTTTGTGAACTTCTTGTTGATTTTAGTGAAAATTTGTAGTGGCTCTCACATTGAGTGTGAACCATGATAAAGTATAAACTTGTGTTTTTTTTTTTTTTTTTAAATTTGCATGCATATTACTGCTCTTTGAATTAGAGATGTAGAATTTAATCCATAACATTATCTTTTGCACTAATCATTTCCCGTGTACTTGAAGGCTGTGTTTGAACGATTTGATAAAGATCGGAGTGGGAAAATTGATGCAATGGAATTGAAGGATGCCCTATACAGTCTTGGATATGCATTACCACCTTCTGTTCTCCAAGTTCTGATTTCCAGATACAACAATGGCAACGCCCAGAGGGTCGAGCTAAATTTTGACAGTTTTGCTGAGTAAGGCTTCCTTTTTCTAATTATAATCACATAAAAATGCTCTTAGACCCTTACCCTGGCTATATTCTTAAAGTGATTTTGTTCTTGAATGCAGGTGTGGGATGATTGTGAAGGTGGGTAACAATTCCAATGGGTTGAATTCTTTAGCAATTTCTGATTGCCATATGGCTATATGTACTGGTTAAAATCACTTTTAGTCGGCCTATAATGTTGTTCCACTTTGGTCACCAAACATTTTTCTTTTCCAAATTAATCGTTAACTTTCATGTTTGTTTTAGGCACTCTGTTTGTTGAATTAATGAAAATACTTGTAAGTCTAATGTAAAATATGATGTAGCATGGGAAATCTATTAGCATACTAATTTTTTATCTGGGCAAAAATGCGTCTTGTTGGTAAGGTTAATGGAACATTTTTTTCTTTTTTTGTTCTCTTGAAAAAGAATTATCCAACATGATGCTTTTTTGTTTTGCTGGACGATAGAAACAATGCATTAACGGGTTTTCCATGCTACATCATACTTTCCATATGCCACCACGTTAACATTTCTCTTAATTCAGCTAACGGGTGCCTAAATTCAAATAAAATACAGTGACTAATTTCAAACAAAAAAAGTTAGATAACCATCGTAAAAATGTGATGCAATGGTATAAGTTGTGTGACTAAGAATGCTTTTAATCCTTATATGTAAATTAGTTATGACTTGTCATTCAATTCGCTATTTTACTCCTCCATATAAATTCAATTTCAGGGTTTGACGGAAAAGTTCAAAGAGAAGGATCAACGTTATACAGGTTCAGCTACACTAACTTATGACACATTCATGACCATGATCATTCCCTTTCTTGTTTCGGAATAGACCATTTCATGATATGTTTCACCGAGTTGGATTTGTTTCAATTGATTTGAGGAAAAAGTTTGTACATAGGGCACTATTCAGGCGCCCGAGAAAAAGAATAATTTTTATCAAGAATGTGGGGATTGTGTGAAATTGATGAAAAAATTAGATAAACAGTCATTACTGTATTTTGCCTTCATATGCATTTTGAATTATTTTAAGCTAAGCCATTTTTTGCAATATTAGTGTATGCTGGAGCTGCAGATGGATATTATCAGTTGTTCAGTGTTGATTCTTCTTCATTTCTGAAAAAATGGGACGTTGTCTGAAAATTATATGGATGTTTTTGTTTCCTTCATATGGGTGTTTAAGGTTTGGGTTGTTATTGCATGCATTTCCATGTAGCTTCAGTCGTGGAGCACCCTGCTCTGAAATAACAAAAGTAAACCCAGTGCAAAGTTGCCCTAGGCACATTTACTATGCAAGAATCTGGGGTTTCATGTTTAAACATGCTCGAAAGGATGAGGCCAAGGCCACCTTGCCTGCTTGCTGGTGAGGGTTGATTTCTTGATTTCGCCATGTCGTTATTAACTTGATTATTTTTAAATAATAGTATATAAGAACTTTTAATTGTTCATCCCTTATTTGTCCTTCACGGCTTCTTCTATTTGTAGTGTCATCGTTGGCCAAATTCTCTACAGTACTGAATTCAACATTACCATTTACTGGATAAAGGACAAATTTTATTTCGTATTTTTTCTTTCTTAATAGAGCCTCTTGCAATTTATCATACCCAACATGTGATTAATGTATATTCATTCCATATTAGGGTCTTCCTTTACTGTGAAATTTCCTCTCATCTTTTAAGTCAACTTCGATGTGCCAAAATATTCCTGGAAGCACTGTACGCTAATGCATACCGTTTGTCACTCCCGTTCTAATGTCCACGGTGGGTATTGTTATAATGTCCACCAGGACACTTGTCCAACAATTATCCCACTTTACACTCATCCAATGATTATGGACAAGTGTTCTGGTGGGTATTATAACAATGCCCACCATGGATATTGGAACAAAACTGTTTTTTCTCTATTTGTGCGTCGGTTTCTAAAAATGCTATTAATCACTCAACTTATAGGTATAAAAGAAAGATAGTTCAACACATTTTTTCGCCCATCTCCTGCATATTAATATAAATAAATATTTAATTTAATTAATTAATTGTTTAATATTAAGTAATTAATAATTAGATTTAATGTGCACTTCGAATGGGATTTTCAATGATTCATTTATTAAATAATTGTCGAATTTTAGTTAATTAATTATCAGTATTCCAGGTGTCAATAGTACTGTTGGTTTAGCTTCTCAATCTTTTAAATTTTCTATAATACTCGGTAAAAATGAATAAAACTATGAATTGATATTTCTAATTAAAAAATAAGCATTTTTTGGAACAAGATAAATTTAATTTAATTATTAGAAAAAAAAAATTTAAATGCTACATTAATTAATCAATATAAGATTTAGAGTATGTAAATATTACTAATTGTCTGCAAATAGAAAAATAATAAATTTATATAATATCATTGACGCAATATGCATCTTTATAATTTAGAAAATCAATTTTCAAATTATAATATAAAAATTAGTGGGTTATTTAATGAGTCGCGTCAAAAATTAAGTCGGAAGCACTTCTTAAAAATTAGAAAATGATAATCATGTCTTTTTTCCACATTGCAATTTATAAAATATATATAAATACACAATCTGACTGTTAAATAGGGATAGAAGAACATATTCATTTGATTTAAATAAATGATAAGATTTAAAACTTTTATTGTAACTGACATCTAATAATATTTGTGTCGATTATTAGAAAAACTTGTTTATGCATAGCCAAAAATTATATTTCAAATTACAATAAAAATTTCTCAATAAGTTTTAATATTATATATATTTATTTATATTTATATTTATATATATATATATATATATATATATATATATATATATATATATATTTCATAAAATCAACCAAGAAATATAATTAAATTAAATGACAGAATTTTAATATTTTATAATATTAATTTATCCAACTTCAAGTAATTAATAATTAGTATTCCAATATAAATAATCAGTATTCCAATACAATTTAATCAGAACAAGCTTTCTAATGTTTCAATTTCCTATGATACTCGGTTAAAATTAATAATATTGAGAATTAACATTTTATTTTTAAAAAGTGCACATCTTCCAAAACAAGATAAATTCACTTCAAAACACAAAATAGATGATGTTATGTGTTTCAATGTCTTAATTTATACAATGATTTAAATAAGTTATGTTTTCAAAATAAATAAAACATAAATGCACTAGAAATATTGACAATAATATAATAGTTTTTTGAAAATGGACTTATTTTCTCCACAAATTTTTAATGCTTCTTATAGTGAGTTTAAATAGGCTGTAGTTTAAAAAAAATTAATACACAGAAAACATATAATTGTGTTATATTATTAAAGTATCTAATTTATTGGTTAAAAACAATAAATTGATTAAACCAATAAACTAGATATGATAATTTTAAAATTAAATTTTTACGATTCAAAGACTGCTTCAGATTCTAGATCCTTAGGCTGAGAACGTTAAATTTTAGGGATAATTGCATGGTAGGTCCCTAACTTTTCGAAAACGTTGGAAATATGCCCATAACTTAAGAAAATAGCATCACACATCTCCAACGTTTGAAGAGATAGGCATCGTAGGCCCCTCTTGACAGTTTTCATCCATTTTCTTCGTTAAACCTCAAAAGTGGAATCCAGCGCTTTTTCTCTCCAAATTAAACGATTGTGATTGAAGGGATAAAAATGTAGTCCAAAATTTGCTCCGGTGAGCAAGGAGACGATCTGCGGCCGCCTATTTTCTTTCTATTGTGACCATGTAGTGATAAGAGTCTTATTCGCTCAGCGGCCTAACAAAATCAAAAACTTGTGAAACATTTAAGTTTTGTTGATCAGGAGCATCAGAGGATGAAATCGATCTCATCGAAGGACCTCTAAGGCTAAGAGGGTAAAGGAGTGACTGACCAGGACAATAAAGCTCTCCCAAATCACTTCATCTTTATTGTCCAGAAGGATCAAGTTTTCATTGTCCAAAAGACTAGCTTTTTGAACACCCAAAGAAGAGTTATTGTTACTCCAAACAATAATTCCATTTGGGTTATTAATCAAGACTAGCTTATCGTCCATAGCAAGCCTAAATGTAGATGTTGACGTCGGAACCCGCATTGTCCACGTGTCAACAAATCTCCGGTCACTCCTCTGTCAACCTGTATGTTATCTGCACACTCGGACGACCGTTAGGCACCAAGATCTCCGAAGAAAAAGGGTCCGGTGATCGTTGGTACTCCGACGATCTAGTCAACTGCCGGTATATAGAAATAATACACGGGAGGAGGCAAGTAATTGGGTGTGGGAGAGACAAGCAAAGGCAGAATTTTGAGCAGAGTTTAGGGTGGGATTCAAGTGAGAAAAAAAGCGTACTAAAATATGAGTACTAAAAATATGCGTGTCAAGAAAAGCCTACTCTAGAATAATCGGAGTCTGATATTTATAGGGGGAGAAACCTAATTGATTTAGGGAAGCAATCAATTAGAATTCTGTTGGAATTCTCTTTCCTTATCAGACAAGATAGGTTCCAATCTTGCTGTGATCTTCCGAGATTGCATCCTAATCTCTCTCAATCTCTAAGATTGTGTTGCTGATTTTATTGGATTGGGATATGGTTTCCTTATGACAATCAAACACAATCTTCCTTGAGATATCTTTTTAACCGTCCCAAAATATCAGATTATATGCAGACTATAATAAATACGAAGCCCGACGAGGCTCTCTGGGTCAGCCATGAGTGTCCAGGTCCTTCATGGACCTCGCAATATTCTGATTCAGGAATGCTAAGATGTTCAATGGGCCTCTGAGGCCTTCTGAGAATTTTACGATGCCCTTGCTCGGCCTTCGAGGCCTTCGCCGAATCTATGGGACCTTTATGAATCCGGAAGGCCTACGCTGGGCCTATAAGGCCTTAGCGAGGCCAGAATTAGGCCTAGACGAGACTTTTACTGAGATTTTGCTGACGTGGAGGCCTTGCCAAAATCGGGTGGTAACAATAGTCTCCCAAGTCCAAGACTATCATTTATATTAGGCGTAGGACTTTAAGAATGAGTATTAAATGAGGACGAATGCCTTTAGAATCGAACCTCCAATAGAATCCGTGAGATCACCTCTCCCATTATATTTCTCTATAGGAGGCATTTTGAACCCTGCGGAGAGTTCTCTAGCCCTCAATACTTTAGAGAATGGGGGGTCATCGTCGTTGACGTCAAGGTCGCACGACCATTCTGGTCTTTCATCTTCGGGCTCCACATCCGCAGCCCTGGAGTCCCTTCTCTTATCTTGGTGGTCATCATTTGGGCTGCATAGCGCCGACTACTCAACGATTGAGGTCGAGCCGGGTGACCCGCCCCCAACCGATCGAATCTGTTGGGCAGAGGCGACCGGCTTTTCCACTTACACAAGCGCGAGGTCTCTCACAGTTCTTGGGAGTTCACCGGGTTGAGGATTGGCGAATCATCTTGAGGCCCGACGATTTTCGATCGAGGGACCTCGAAGGACTTCGCCGAAAGCACGCTACGCTTGGGTCCATGTTGAAGTGATTGATTCTCAGCAGTTCAAGCGCCACCTTCATCCGGGTATTGTCCGGCCAGTCCGCGCGAATTTTTACGTTGCCATGCTCTTCTGTAGAAAACACGTTTTACCACAACTTTTAGGGTTGTGTAGCGTTTTCGTTTCCATAAACGGCGCCAATCTGTTGACGCCGGAACCCGCATGCGTCACGTGTCAGCAGATCTCCGATCACTCCTCGCCAACCTGTATGTTACCTACACACTCGGACGACCGTTAGGTACCAAGATCTTCGGGGAAAAAGGGTCCGGCGATCGTTGGTACTCCGACGATCTAGTCAACTGTCGGTATATAGAAATAATACACGGGGGGAGGCAAGTAATTGGGTGTGGGAGAGACAAGCAGGCAGAATTTTGAGCAGAGTTTAGGGTGGGATTCAAGTGCGAAAAAGAGCGTACTAAAATATGAGTGTCAAGAAAAGCCTACCTTAGAATAATCGGAGTCTGATATTTATAGGGGAAGAATCCTAATTGATTTAGGAAGCAATCAATTAGAATTACATTGGAATTTCTTTCCTTATCGAGACAGATAGATTCCAATCTTCTTTGTGATCTTCCGAGATTGCATCCTAATCTCTCTCAATCTCTAAGATTGTGTTGCTGATTTTATTGGATTGGGATATGGTTTCCTTATGACAATCAAACACAATCTTCCTTGAGATATCCTTTTAACCGTCCCAAAATATCGGATTATATGCAGACTATAATAAATACGAAGCCTGATGAGGCTCTCTAGGTCAGCCATGAGTGTCGAGGTCCTTCATGGACCTCGCAATATTCTGATTCAGGAATGCTAAGATGTTCGATGGGCCTCCGAGGCCTTCTGAGAATTTCACGAGGCCCTTGCTCGGCCTCCGAGGCCTTCGCCGGATCTATGGGACCTTTATGAATCCGGAAGGCCTTCGCTGGGCCTATAAGGCCTTAGCGAGACCAAAATTAGGCCTAGACACGATTTTTACTAGGATTTTGCTGACGTGGAGGCCTTGCCAATATCGGGTGGTAACAGTAGAGTTTTTAGCGATCCTAAGCCCCTCACCAACAGTCCACATAGGAAAATTTGTAGCTTTATCCCCTAAATTTTACATTATTCCAACCACGAACTCGTCAACATCATCACCATCTTTCTCCCAGAAACCTATTACCACCCGATTTTGACAAGGCCTCCACGTCAGCAAAATTCCAGTAAAAGTCCCGTCTAGGCCTAATTCTGGCCTCGCTAAGGTCTTATAGGCCCAGCGAAGGCCTTCCGGATTCATAAAGGTCCCATAGATCCTGCGAAGGCCTCGGAGGCCGAGCAAGGGCCTCGTAAAATTCTCAGAATCGTCGGGCTTCGTATTTATTATAGTCTGCATATAATCCGATATTTTGGGACGGTTAAAAAGATATCTCAAAGAAGATTGTGTTTGATTGTCATAAGGAAACCATATCCCAATTCAATAAAATCAGCAACACAATCTTAGAAATTGAGAGAGATTAGGATGCAATCTCGGAAGATCACAGCAAGATTGGAACCTACCTTGTCTGATAAGGAAAGAGAATCCCAACAGCATTCTAATTGATTGTTTCCCTAAATCAATTAGGATTTTCTCCCTATAAATATCAGACTCTGATTATTCTAAGGTAGACTTTTCTTGACACGCATATTTTTAGTACTCATATTTTAGTACGCTCTTTTTCGCACTTGAATCCCACCATAAACTCGCTCAAAATTTCGCCTCGCTTGTCTCTCCCATACCCAATTACTTGCCTCCTCCCCCGTGTTTTTTTTTATATACCGGCGGTTGACTAGATCGTCAGAGTACCAACGATCGCCAGACCTTTTTTCTCCGGAGATCTTGGTGCCTAACGGTTGTCCGAGTGTGCGCAGTAACTGCTCTGGGTTGCGTAAGAGAGTGACCGGAGATCCGTTGACACGTGGGCGCTGCAGGTCCGGCGTTAATGATTGGCGCCGTCTGTGGAAAACGAAAAACGTTACATAACCTAAAAGTTGTGGTAAAACGTGTTTTCTACCAGGAAGAGCATGGCAACAAAATATTCGTGCCAGGACCTGAAGCTGGACAATACCCGGATGAAGGCGGCGCTTGAACTGTTGAGAATCAATCCCTTGAACATGGACCCAAGCGTAGCTGTGCTCGGCGAAGTCCTTCGAGGTCCAGCTCGATCGAAAATCGTCGGTCTCAAGATGATTCGCCAATCATCAACGGGTGAACTCCCAGTAACAAGGAGAGACCTCGTGCCTCGCAAGTGGAAAAGCCGGTCGCCTCTGCCACCGTATTCGACCGGTTGGGGGCCGGGTCGCCTGTGGCTCGACCTCAATCGTTGAGTAGCTGGCGTTGCGAGCCCAGCGATGACCACCAAGAGAAGAGAAGGGACTCCAGGGCTGCTGATGTGGATGTGGAGCCCGAAGATGAAAGACCAGAATGGTCGTGCGACCTTGACGTCGACGACAATGACCCCCCATTCTCCAAAGTGTTAAGGGCTGGAGAACTCTCCGCAGGGTTCAAAATGCCTCCTATTGAGAAATATAATGGGAGAGGTGATCCCACGGATTCTATTGGAGGTTCGATTTTTAAAGGCATTCGTCCTCATTTAATACTCCTTCTTAAAGTCCTACGCCTAATATAAATGATAGTCTTGGACTTGGGAGACTATTGTTACCACCCGATTTTGGCAAGGCCTCCACGTCAGCAAAATCCCAGTAAAAGTCCCGTCTAAGCCTAATTTTGGCCTCGCTAAGGCCTTCCAGATTTATAAAGGTCCCATAGATCCGGCAAAGGCCTCGGAGGCCGAGCAAGGACCTCGTAAAATTCTCAGAAGGCCTCGGAGGCCCATCGAACATCTTAGCATTCCTGAATCAGAATATTGTGAGGTCCATGAAGGACCTGGACACTCATGGCTAACCCAGAGAGCCTCGTCCGGCTTCGTATTTATTATAGTCTGCATATAATCCGATATTTTGGACGGTTAAAAGGATATCTCAAGGAAGATTGTGTTTGATTGTCATAAGGAAACCATATCCCAATCCAATAAAATCAGCAACACAGTCTTAGAGATTGAGAGAGATTAGGATGCAATCTCGGAAAATCACAGTAAGATTGGAACCTACCTTGTCTGATAAGGAAAGAGAATCCCAACAAAATTCTAATTGATTGCTTTCCTAAATCAATTAGGATTCTTCCCCCTATAAATATCAGACTCCGATTATTCTAAGGTAGGCTTTTCTTGACACGCATATTTTTAGTACTCATATTTTAGTACGCGCTTTTTCGCACTTGAATCCCACCCCTAAACTCATTCAAAATTGCACGCTTGTCTCTCCCATACCCAATTACTTGCCTCCTCCGTGTATTATTTTATATATACCGGCGATTGACTAGATCGTGAGTACCAACGATCATTGGACCCTTTTTTCCCGGAGATCTTGGTGCCTAACGGTCGTCCGAGTGTGCAGGTAACATACAGGTTGGCAGAGGAGTGACCGGAGATCTGTTGACATGTGGACACTGCGGGTTCCGACGTCAACAGATCTTCCCAGTCTCCGCCGACGAAGATGAACCTCTCTTTCCAATTGTGTACTTTGTTGGGGCTGTCGGTGGCCGTTCCCCATTTCTGGCCCGGCCGAGGAGAGATATTGTACCAGCTCGCGGATCGACAAGGCCGGTATATAGACTGAAATCCCTCGGGGTAAGGTTCCCTCCCGCTTCGGCGACACCCCAGAGTATGTACGAGGCCGCCATCTACCCCCAACCATTTGGTGTTATCTGACAAGGGGCTAGGTTCCAGTCTTTCAACACCTCATGGAAGAAAGGATGCCTGGTTTTATAGTGATGCATTCCAATATCCACCGTCCAAATCCCAAGCATCACATCTGAACCTGCAGACAATGGACGCATTTTTTAAATTGAACAACAGGCGGGAAAGTGAAACCCCAAACGTTTAGTGAACCGAGAACACACGCGCCCCACGCGCGCCCCCATTTTCCTTCCGGCGCCAAGAATCGCATTAATTGCATACACCTTCTCACTCATGATTGCACGGGCCGCGGATTGATGACGCTTGATTGATGAACCACACCAACCGCGAACACGTCACCAAATGTCTGGCCCCTTGAAGCCCTCACCCGTCATGAATGATCGACTTTGGACTTGGGGGACTATACTGGGTAAGTTGAAGTCTTATAGCTAAACGCGCGAGGACCACATTCCGCGGAACCCATGGAGACCGAATTTTCTTTGCACAAAATTATTATTTTTACTCTCAAAAGTCCCACGCCTATTATGAATAATAGGCTTGGACTTGGGGGACTATTGTTACCACACGATTATGATATGGCCTACACGTCAGCAAGGGCCCTATCTAGGCCTATCAAAAGTCCCACCTAGGCCCATCAAGAGTCCCATCTAGGCCCGGCGAGGGCCTCGCAAATCCTGAAAAGGGCCTCGGATGCCCATCTAACGCCTTAGTCTTCCGTAGCCAGAATTCCGCGGGGCCCAGAGAGGGTCTTGACACTCACGGCCGACCCATAGGGCCTCGCCGAAGCCAGTATCAATTATAAGCGGCGGCAAACATGACATCTTTGGAATGACCAGAGAAGTAATTGAAGAAAGATTGCGTTGGTTTGGTGCACGAATCCTCACAAGGAAACAGAATCATAACCTCCTAAAATCATGCAACGTGATAAGCTCAGTTAAGGAAGGTAATCTTGGAGATTGTCTTGACAAAGAATGATCCCTATCCCATAAAGAAGGAGGTTTCGATTGGGTATCTGATTGATTTGTTACCCAAATCAATCAGGACTCTTGCGCTATAAATACAACGTATCCGCAGAGGCGGATCTAGCACATGGCGAGGTCTCGCATCCGCCCGTGCTGAAATTTTGCGAAAAAATAGTGTTGACTTCATCAATTTTTTTCCCTCTGCATTCTGCTGTTATGTTGCGTGTATTGTATGTGTATGTATATGTTGTATATAATTTGTTGAAGATGATGCGTGTGTGTGTGTGTGTGTGTGTGTGAGAGAGAGAGAGAGAGAGAGAGAGAGAGAGAGAGAGAGAATATCTATTTTAAAATATTTATGGTCTTTGAACTTTGATAAATTAAAAAAAAAAGATGATTGCATGAATAAATCCTCAAATAAAGAATTTATTATTTCTCTTTAATATGATAATTGCATAACTTGAAAGGGGGGGATCAAAATTGAAGAATATAGAAAGTATTTATCAGAACTTTTGCTCCTTTTTTTTTGCCATTGATTTTACTTTATTTTAAGTTATTTCTTATCATTATTGTCTTATTTTAAATTATTTTTTATGTAAATCTTTATCGCCCCCACTGAACCATTATCTTGGGTCCGCCTCTGGTGTTGGCTATCGAATTATATTTCACTATTATATGATTTTTTTGTTGCTTTATAAGTTATGTATTTATTAAAAATATTTTCACATTAAAAATATTTTCATATTATTTTTTCACAAGCATCGTCCGTTAACTGGTCAACGGTAAATATTATATAATTTTTTTGTTGCTTTATAAATTACGTATTTAATAAAAATATTTTCACATTATTTTTTTACAAGCATCGTCCGTTGACCGTTCGTCCTAGCTGAACTTCAACTCTAGATCTGCCACTGCGTATCCGGTTGTTCCAAAGTACGCTCTTTTTCACACTTGAATCCGACCCCAAACTCTGCTCAAACTTCTGCTTGCTTGTCTCTCCTACACTCAATTACTTGTCTCCCCCCGTGTATTATTACTATATACCGGCAGTTGACTAGATCGTCGGAGTACCAACGATCGTCAGACCTTTTTTCTCCGGTGATGTTGGTGCCTAACGGTCGTCCAAGTGTGCAGGTAACATACAGGTTGGCAGAGGAGTGACCGGAGATCTGTTGACACGTGGACGCTGCGGGTTTCGACGTCAACAAAACCAAATGCAAAAACTCCATTTTCAGACACCCAATTTGCATTTCTATCAAAACCATTACCTCAAAACCAATAGGCACTGAAACCATGTTAAAAGTATCACAGAATCCATAAGAACAGGCATAACATAAGAACAACATCACAACTAAAGCATCACTGAACCTTTTTAGACAATACAATCTAGAATGGTGGTGAGTCTCCATATGCATCCATGGCATTGAGGGTCTTCTATTTTGGGGGTGGGGGGTGTGCCCTTTGGGATTAAGGGGTTTGGTTGTTGCTTTTGGTATGGGACCATTGGTACAACAGAAGAGATTGAACAAAAATTTACAATCGCTTAATTTGGAGAGCGAAAGTGCATGAATTCCACTTCTAAGGTTTAACGGAGAAAATGGATGGAAACTGTCAAGAAGGACCTACAATACCTATTTCTTCCAATGTTGGGGATTGTGGTGCTATTTTTTAAGGTTATGAGCATATTTCTAACGTTTTTGAAAGGTTGGGGACCTACTATGCAATTATCCCTAAATTTTATTAATATTTTATTACATAGGCTTAAAACGTTAATTAATCATATTCTAGTTCTTCAATATTTTATTACATAATAATAATTATTATTGCTTTGTATTTTAAATTAATTATAGTTATTCTGTTTTATCTGATTTCTGATTTAGAATTGAGTGATGAAGAAATAAAAAATTATACACTCGTAGAGATTGAAAAAATATTGTTCGAGACTTTCAAACAATGTCCTTTCCTGAGATTGTAGATGTTTCAATTCACAGTAATAAACTTATAAATGATGAATTGCGTTATGATGGAAACTCTCTGAATGAAGAATGAAAAAAAAAAATTGTTTCTAATCTCACAAATGAGCAAAAGAATGCTTATGAAACAATAATGCACTTCAGATGAGATTCTTAATGATTAGTTTGTTAAATAATTACCCAACTTCAGTTAATTAATTATTAGTATACCAAGTGTAAATAGTACCTCCGCTTCCCAATGTTTTGAATTTTTTATGATACTCGATAAAAATGAATAAAATTATAAATTGACATTTTCAATTAAAAAATACACATCTTCCATAACAAAATAAATCAACTTCAATTATTAGTAATAACAAATTTGAATATTACATTAATTAATCAATATAAAATTTAGAGTATGTAAATATTATTAATTATCTATAAATAGAAAAACAATAAATTTGCATAATATTATTAACGTAATCTGCATCTTTACAATTTGAAAAATCAAATTTCAAATTATAATATACCAGCTCCAAAAATTAATTAATTGTCTCATACGCTATGACTATCAATAACAATCAAGGTCAATCTTTCTCCCGCGTGAAATTATATTTTAAAAAACCTATTTTTAATCATGGACAATTTTATGTTGCATTGTCTAGAGTTACAAATCGTATAAGATTGAAGATAATTTGTGATAGGGATGGGAATGCCAACCAATTCGACCACAAACGAGGTTTTCAAAGAGACGTTTGAAAATCTGGATTAACTATGTTGTTCTTTTTTTTCAATATCAATGAATAATCAAATGTTATTTATATAATACATTTTTTATTTGAATGTAATAAATAAACAATATAATCTTAAAATATTTTAAAATCGAAAAAAAAAAAAAAATATCTTACACCGTACGAGTGATATATTAGTTTTTTCTGTTACAACATAGTGGTTAAACTAATATTTTTAAAATTATTTTTTTCTGCTATTAATAATGTTTTTAACCAAGTGCCTAACGAAGCATTGACTTTTTGGAAACAGAAAATAGCAAAGACAAGCAACAATTATTTAGGATGCTAACAGTTACCTTAAGAATGATCCATATATCACGAGCAAATTCGTATCAAGGTGGCCATTACTGAATGGTTAGGATTAACCTATTCAACGAAATGTTCCTAAGTATACAATGCTGGTATCTATAAACTATATATGAATGTTAAATTGTAAATCTTTTTTTCCCAACTGATGAATAGATTGAAAAGCTTCCATGGTTGACTCCCTGCAAATAGAAGCTTAATTACATCAAGAGTTGTTACATGGTATTAAAAGAATATCTATATACTAATATTTTCCATGCATAATTTAATACGAAGGCTGCTATAATCTTTCTTTGACAATTAAAGTGATAGCCTACCAAACAAGACAAAACTTAGTGTATTTTTAGCAGCCATGATGTTATCTTTGGGTTCAACTAAGTAATAATAGACTAAACCATGTTCAAATGAAACTATCATGTCATAGTTTGATTTTTCCAGTTCAAGAATGTTGGACCACAGATAGAATAGAATAGATCAGGCAATCAGAACCGTAGGTTATAATGCCGACTGGGGACAAAATTTGGTGGTAGTTTGCCCGTCGTTATATGAATTTATCAAATGAGGTTTGTCTATCTGTAAATCATACCCTATTTAAGCCTCCATGATGTTGAAGGCCACCAACCGATTACCTAACTTGAGCATCAAACTGATGATACAGCTCGAGAATTGGCAAGAAAAAATCTTATACCAACACAAGGAATAGGTAATATGTTTCAAGGCTCCCCTCCTGGACGAAATTAGGTAAAATGATGTGTCTAGAGCAGGTTTGGCTAAAGCTTTAAATGTTCACTTATAAGTAAATATGTATGTTCTAAGATAAGTAAGTTTTTATCAATCAGTGGAAAATAAGTAAGGTATTAGTTATTTCCCGAAAAAGAAACTTTTTTGCTTAAAAGTAAGAAAAAATAAGTTATCTAAACATTTTTTGAGATGATCTAGTGATGCAACACATTCTCCATTGCAAATAAAAAAAAAAATAGATGAAGACACAAAATGGAATTGCAGATAAGAGCCTTCACAAACAGAGACAGAAAACGGCTAGTTTTCAACTTTGGCGGTTAAATAAAAATTCCACATTACTAAACTTTGGACTGAGACAAGATTTTTTTCCTGATAGAAGCCATTATGGACTTTTGTCTTATAGAAGATGGGAATCCTTTCTCACTATGAGATTCATATATTTACTACTGCAAGTGGAGATAAAGATAGAGACGGCTACCGTTTCTTCAACTAACAGTTCTAGAAGAGAGGTGTCTGGGTCCAAGGTGATTAAGAGCATACTTGGGCAAGTTCAAAATAAATAAATTTTTATTGATCAAAGTTGGAAACAAGTCACTTAATTTGACAATAAGGTAAGAGTTACTTTCAACATAAATAACTATTTTTTATCTTAAAAGTAAGATAAAATAAGTTTCCCATTAATGTTTGGAAACAAAAATTTACTTAAAGTAGCTTTGGCTTACTTTTAAGCTTAGCTAAACATGGTATCTAAGCCGTTGACAATGTTACAATTTCATGATCAAGCATACAGGTGGTGCACTGCATTGTGAGATGCCATTCCATGAATTCAAGAATATATGAATGCAGCAACATTCCACTGGGCTCTGACTTTAACCGTTTTTCATTTATGTTGATTCCACTTTTTTACTATATGTCTATACCAAAAAGAAGAGGCCACCTTTTTTTTGACATGTTCTATGAATGGCTACAATTTGTGCAACTGATTCTATGGCACTTCAGAGGTTATTCTCACATTCCTAAAGCAACATAAATGGTGTTTGAAGAATTATGATTGCTTCCAATGAGGTCTGTTCAAAAGGATTTAAACTGATAATGAATCAGATACGGGAGGATGCAAAAGAATAGATAAAGGACATCTCCAGTCTCACGCTAAACCATGAATATGTCAAGTCTTTTAGTGAGTTTGATTATCCTCGCCTTAGTTTATGTCTCGGGTTGGAATAATTACCATAATGCCAAATAAAAGTGTGTGCAAAATGTCGTATTACTTACTGCTAAGATCTCCTCGAGAAAGCACCGAAACAAAAGTCTTGAGGAAATTCTAGCGCTCGTCATCTTTTCTTCATCAATCCACTCCCTTCCCATCAATGTAGGAAATCCTTTGTTATAAAGCACATATCAAGGAAGCTAAGGAAAGAAAAAGAACAAAGAAAGATAATGCCTGAAAAATAAGAGTAAAGGATAGCATCAGACGACTTCACGCATATAACTTGTAAATTAATTACTGCCTGTTAAGAGCAGAAGAAAAAGGGCAGAAAAACTAGTGCAACTACAAATATATTCTTACGTTTTTCCAGGAAGCTGAATAATCCATGCGTGGAAGAAAGCCTTGTAACCCGATGTGGTAAACTGGAGTACCATCAGGATAATAGAGTCCGTAATTTCTCTCAGATGCCGGACCAGGCTTTTGATTCTCATTAAAAAGCGCAAAAACATAGACGTCGACTGGCACCGATGGTTTTGCTGGAGTACCTTCGTTTTGCTGCAGCCGGCTCAGCAAGTTACTGTTATATAATTTTGCATTCTGTGGTGTTGCTCCTACCTCATTTGGATCCCCCTTTGATGGCCATCCCGTCTCTGAAATTTGAACTTGTACATCTGTATGGCCCATTGCTTTTATTGCATAGTAAACAGCATCAATTTGTGCATATAACATGTTATCATATTTCAAATTGGTCATTGGATCCAACGTTCCTGGATTAGGCTGGAATAGCACGTATTCGAGTGGAACCTGACCAGGATTATCTTTGTATGCAAAAAAGGGATATGCATTTATAAGAAACGGCGAGTTCGTCTGTGAATGGAAATTGACTATACGCTGGATGTACTCAGCAAGATCCGGTCGGAATGTGCCTGCGGAAGGTGGGAAAGAATTACCTAAGATTCCAGTTGAATGAGCAGTTGTCACATACACCACCTTGCTTAGCCCGAGATTGCTAAGCGCCCCGTATACCGTCTGCATTGCCGGGAAGAGATAAGACATTAACCGAACATCGTTGCCTGTTAGGACCTCGTTCCCGACAGTGATACACGTGATCTTAGTCTGGGAAATGTAAGGTTGAACATGCTGTTGAATCCAAGTTTGAGCTTTAACTGGATCTGTCATCTTCTCGAGATACTCATTCCCGATGCCAATGACAAATTCCACATCTGAATTGGCAAATGCAGTTAATACATTTGGATCCGCATCATAAAGTTTTACTCTACTTATGTTGAGAGATCTAAGGAGATATGCAACATGGGATGGCGTGGGAAGATTATTCGCAATCTGGCCATAATTAATTCCAACTCCGAGGCTGCAGATTCTACCAAATGAATCTGTAAACAGTGGAAAAGAAAGTCAAAGAAGTGAAAATCTGGACAGGGCAAATAAATTAAAGAAGAAAAAATATAGCAAAACAGAAAGATACCATCTCTCACTCATCCAGCAAGAAAAGAAGAAAAACAACAACAATAACAACACAATATGCCTTATTGCCAATAAATTTGGAGTCATCTACTTGAATCCTTCTTCGCAACAAGGAAGAAAAGACGAGAAAAATAATATTACAAGAATAAAATAATAACAATCTTATCTTTGAACTCAAATATTCAAGAAAACATGATCAATAAGTTAGATCATTTTCATTCATCAATACTCTGGATCGAAATAATAGACATGCAAGTAAATTCCTGTTCATTTAAATTCTCACTGTCAATGCATCTCATGACGTATAAATTACCTTGTTACTTTCAAACAATTTCGCAAAGGAGCTCAACAATTTGTTAGACTTATGGGTAAAATCCCACAATATGGTGTCGAATCCCAAATAACTCAACCAAGCAATTCAATCCGTCCAAAGCTCAGACGAGCATTCCAAGATTGGTATTCACAAATGATCCAGCGTGGGCATGTTAAAAGGTAAAAAATTTACAATACATTTGCACCCATTAAAGAAGAAAAAGACACAAAAATACATAACAAAAATGAGAAGGATTCACCATTTCCTAAAAACCCAAAAACATAAACCCACATCTCCTTCTCTAATTCTTTTGATTGACAGAGCTAAAAAATCATTAGCAAGAACTAAATAGAATGCACCTTACATGCAGAGAAAATTTAACATAGACACAAATAGAAAACCACTCAACTTCTTGAATCAAATTGAAAATGGCTTAAAGAATAGAATAAGAATAAGAACCTGAAAGAATGAACAGAAGAAGAAGAGCCCGGAAGAGGGTGGCCATTGCCATATGCCAGCTTTGCTAAATCTCAGCCACGCACTTTTAGTTCTTGAGATATGTACTATGTAGTGTATATGCGTACGCGTCAAGTGTATTATATTGATTATTTGTTGATATTAATATTATAAATTTATAATACAGTGTGAAATCATGCTGAAGTTTGTATTTTATAGCAAAAAGGTTGTCATTTTGTATTTGAATTCTTTTTCTCTCTTTTGTTTTCCAGTTATTCCCTTGTAAGGTCATGAACAGTCAGATTTATTGAACGTGGTGTAATTTGAACAGTCAGATTTATTGAACGTGGTGTAATTTGCCGAGATATTTTATTGATTTCCTAAAATAGCCTCATCTTTTCCAAAAAATGACAGTTAGATGCACTATTTTTTTTCCTTTTGCAAGTTTTGATACTTCTATGACTTGGGGATGGATATTTTAATTGAAATCAAACCTCTTAAATTAAAATTGACGTTTCGATTCCGAGTTCCAAAAAAACAAAAAAACTAGGAATCAAAATTGAGAACCTACTGGGTCTAGGTTAGTTATTGGTTCTTGAACCAGAATCGCGGCTACGTAGCTCTGGAATCGAACTTGTTTTTTTTTATAAGTTTTTTATTTTTTACAATTTATTCACCTTGACCTAATAACTCGACCTAATATTACGATACCAAAGACAATAGTCTAACTATCCAAAAATCAAATCAAATGCCCAAACCCCACCCCACCCACCCCACCCCACCCCACCCCACCCCACCCCTAGACATAAACTCAATTAACCCAATTCCAAATACTCAAATATCAAATTCTCAATCGATATTCGCTCAGATACACAATACAAATATTGTCATTTCTCTCGCACTCTAACTCAACATAGTACGACGGCGAAACCGAAACTCTTTTGTGACTGTGACAATTTCTCAATTTTGAAAAATAATTTCTCTTTTTCTAACTCCAATTTATAGGTTTGCAATTTTGATGTCTATTTTTTCAATTAATGTTTATATGTTTCAGAAATTATTTTAATATTTAATTTATTTTAATGTTAGGTTTGCAAATTTTAATTTTTTTTCAAAACATGTTGGTTGCTGTTATACAATAAACCAAATTAATGGTGGTGTTGATTTTCTTTACCATGTGATTTTTCTTGAATGCTTTAATGAAATAAATTAATTTTGAAGCTATATGTGTTAGATTTATTAGGAAATAGAGTAAATCACTAAATTGCTTATTGTTTGAATAGGTACCACGACATGCTCAGTGCTCACCTTTATTTTGATATTTTTGTAACACCTTTATTTTGATATTTTTGTAATAAATTTATAGATGAATAACAAGACACCTGGAATTAAAAAGAATGTGAAGACAAGGTCAGCAGTTTTGTTGCATTTCACTGAGATAGATGAAGGAGATATATCAAAATACAATTATTACATGAAAGTCCTTCAGAGTAACTCAAAGGGTGGAACTTCTAGTAAGTGGAAGCACTTGGATTGTTGTTACACATATAAGGCTGTTTAGTTTGTCGAAAAGTAGAAGACATTAACTCGACAATGAAATGATGGTGGTAATGGTGAGAGTGACATGTTTAATTTTACGACATCGGTGTTTAACAAAGAAGAATGTAGAAGATATTTGGTTAGAATGATTATAATTGATGGATTGCCTTTTTCCTTTGTGGAAGGTAGGGGTTTTAGAGAGTTTGTGCAAAAACGTAATCCTAAGTTTCATGCTCATTCTCAAAGAATAATTGCTAGGGATGTGCTCTATCTTTTACAACGAGACGAATGAATCATTGGTTAATAAACTTATTCAGGCAAAAGGTTGCTCTTACCACTGATTGTTGGACATCAATTTAGAATATCAATTATAGGATAATCACTTCACACTTTATTGATAGAACTTGAAAATTGCATAAGAGGATTATAAGCTTTTTAGTTGTTCCAAATCATAAAGGGAAGGCAATAGAAAAACTTGTTAAAAATTGTTTGCTTGATTGGGGAATAGAGCACGTGTCGACCATTAATGTTGACAATGCAAATGATATGACAATCATTTGTGTGAAAAACAAAATTGAAGAATTGGAAAGACGATATCATGATTAGGATGGTGCTTATTTGCATGTTAGGTGTTCAATGCACATCATTAATTTGATTGTTAATGACGGGCTGAAAGAGTTTAATCGCTCCATGGCAAGTATTCAATATGCGGTCAAATATTTCGATAATCTCCTTCTAGGTATATGAAGTTTAAAATCTGTGTTGAAAGAGAGAAGATTGGTTGCAAAAAGCTTGTCGTTCTAAATGTGCCTACTAGATGGAATTTAATTTTCTTAATGCTGGATAGTGCATTGAAATTTGAGAAAGCATTGGACGGATAGATGAAAGTGATGGATTTCTCGTTTTAGCACAAATATTTTGATAAGCTTGAAAATTGACATCGAAAGAGAAGGGTCGCCTCTTAGTGATGATTGGGATCAAGCTATAAAATTTGCCAATTTTTTTAGAATGTTTTATGATGTCACTTTGAAATTTAGTCTATTATTATATGTTAATTCCAGTCTTTACTTCAAAAAAGTTTGCAAAGTTGAGTAATAAAGATGATTGTTTGTTAAGTAGTATGGCACGCAACCACGTAATATAAATGTCGAGTTTGACAAAATATTGGGGCACGGTTGAGAAAATGAACAAAATTTTGCTTTTAACAATTGTGCTTGATCCTAAGTGGATGCACGTTAAAATGAACAAAATTTTGTATGATGCCAACAAGGTGGATGTGCGTTAAAAAATGAAGTTATGAAATTGTTTTATGCATTATATAATGAGTACATGTAACGACCACATACTTTATCCTACAAACATTTCGCTCATGAGTTATTCCGTGTTCCGTTAGTTTACATATTGTCCACTGGATGTTGAGCCTCAAAGTGGATTTCTTTTGCGTCTTTAGCAATTCGAACATTTGACATCTCCCTTTAAGAAGAACTTATGTTGAATGCTGACAATTGAACGAGTTACTAAATAAAATTAAACATTCAAAATTAGGCTACATCGTTCATCTTAACTAGAAATTTAGTTTTACATCAACATCTATTCTTTCATGGTGATAAAAATTGTTCATTACATCCGGTATTGTTACCTAGTGGAGAAAAGACCAATATTGTCTTAAAAGGATCATTGCCTCTGAACTCTACATATTATCTGATGTATTATGTGTGCCAACGTTCAAGATTGATTTAATGTCTGTTAGTCGCCTGACTAGAGACTTGAATTGTTCGGTGACATTTTTTCCTTGTTGGTGTGTTTTGTAGGATCAAGTTACGAGGAAGATGATTGGTTTGGGTAAGCAGCGTGATGGGCTATACTACTTGATGGCATTAGCGAAGAAGAAAACATTGACCAACCTGCCTACATTCTCAAACCACCAACCAGCTTGCAACCTCACCACCTCATCTACCGATCTCTGACATAGCCATTTGAGCCATGTTTCTCTTCCTCGATTAATATTCATTGCCAAGAACACATAACAAATTGAGAAGACATCATAGAAAGAAAAGAGAAAAAAAAATAATGATTGATGATGGAAATTCGTATTGTAGTTTGTCTCCTTTTTCTTCAACTTTTTTCTCCAAATCCTAAATTCTAATTTGTGTTTTTAAATGTCCTAGAGCAAGATTGCGTTCTTTAGAATGTCTTGTATTGAGAGTATTTATAATTTGAGATGTTTAGACCCCTTCTCCAATAAATACTAACCCTTGAATACCCTCAATTCGTCTATTAAGTTGAAGTAAAATCGAACCAGGAGACCTCATCTTGCGGCCCACAAATCAAATTAGCGATTTATGCTTATTCGTGGGCCTTCTCACTGTCACGCAAGTAGAGCTCGAAGCTACGAGTACTCCACTCCGCGTGGTACTTTTCTGGCAATCCGGGATAAAATGCGCATAATGTTTTATAGAAACTCCGAAATGCAGTATATAAAGTGCATTAAACTTTAAATCTAACGAATTTTTCAATGATATATTATATGTCTAGTAGAAGTCTCTTAATCTTATTATTGTATTTCAAATTGTTTCTTCTTATGGCGTTCAAGGTCATTCTTCGCTCATTTCTTTGCCAATGTGTTATCTAATTCAAGTTTGTTCTTGCAACATGAAAGATAATGAAAATCAATATATACTTGAACAACTCACTAGCCATTGTTAGTGTATAAAATACATATCGATATAATCCCTTTCCATTAAAATGTTAAAAAGCTGTCAATCCAAATCCTTTTGTGCACTAGGTGGAGCATCGATTAAATCATCACAATCTTCACATAAGAACAAAGCTTAAATTGTAAGGAATTGAGGTATACATGCACAGCGGAAATTAAAAGTTCAATTCCTATAAGCCTGGATCAACCTTGCACTTAGAGAGAATTCGTGATAGAAGTTTACCTTTGATGAATATCGTGATATCTGATTATCTGATTGGTTGGATGTGCGATCTTCAATACCACAGCTGTCCAGATGTCCAGCCTCCAATGGTGATCCACACAGCAAGAACAGATCTGGACTTCCACGATCAAGAACAGATGAAAGCGGAACCTTTTTGGGAGAAGTTGATTGGGTTGTCTTTTACCAGTGCTAGCAAGTAATGTAAAACAACTATTCTGATTAATCTGTTGTGGCCTTGTATATATAGGTAGGGCTAACCCTAGCCCTAGTTCTAGTCCAACTAGAACCCATCAACAAACGGGCCCAATTAATTAATCTAATTAATTAATTTGGTCCAATAAGGAATTAAGTCCGACCCAACTATTTGGACCTTGGACATTAATTCTTACAATCTCCCACTTGGACAAGGTCCAATTCCAGATGCTCAATTCTCACTTTATGTGTGTGACCCATTAGGTTCCCTTTCACGATGGCAAACGCAGTGATATTCTAATCGATTCACCAAGATCGATCAATTCACTTCGCCGTCCAAGATTGACATCTAGCAATGTGTCAAAGCAATCCATGTGAAGGAAAATGTCATGTGGTATGACAGAACCAATATATGTACGGTTACCGTGGAAATATAATCCCTTCATCAATATAACCCAATTGGTTAAGAGATATGGATCAGCGTCAATCTCATTTCAACCAATTATGTTATTCACCTCAACTCTTCGTTGATCTAATCTAGTTATGATTGAAACATTTTCAACTCATAACTCCACCCCGGCCGAGGAAATTTATATCAACTTAAGTGGGCAAAATGCAGGTTATAATCTCCTACTTTCCAGGAGTGACGAATCCTCATATTGGACACTCACAACCTTCATATGATTCTCACTATACCCGTACGACGTCTTCCTGGTGACTCAAATCTTCGAGCCCCATCAAACGCCGCCAAAGCACAAAATGGTCCTCATATAAGATTCTATGATGTCCTCAAGTCAAAGGACCAAATCCACAAATCACAAGATTAGAGATTTACCACCGACGCTTGGATAGTTATCCATGTGGAATCTCTAGCGGATCATCCAATGTCATGTTCTCATAACAATGCATTCATGTGTTCATTCGGATGTCCCTCTACATCTTAGCTCGTGAGATCAACTACTTTCTTTAAAAGAAATGCAACACATGCTAGTCTATCCGCAATAATGATATCCGTATCTCATTATTACTATGACTAGGATATTTCAAGAATAAGTTATTTATAACTTGTATCTCACAATCACAACACCTTGTGATTAACAAGTTACTATGAACTTTTCTTCTGGACTCTATTATTTTAAATAACAATAATAAAATTTAAATAATAGATCCGCCATTAAAATGTAGACAAAATATTTAATTAATAAAATTATTCATACACTTCGATGTCTAAACAAAGAGTATATAAACGTCCCATACAAACTAGATCCAATCACTCATGTATCTAATACCAATAGATTTAGCATGACTATCATGCTTGTCTTTGGGACAACGGCTTTGTCAAAGGATCTCGCTACATTGTCATCGGGTTGGGACTCTTTCTATCTTTATGTCATTTCAGGATTATCTCCCTAATGAGATGATATCGCCTCAATATATGCTTGGATCGTTGATGAGACTCGGGTTCCTTCGCGCATGCGATGGCTCCATTGTTATCGCAATACAAAGATATTGGATCAACAATGCTAGGAACTACTCCAAGTTCGAAATGAACTTTGATCCAGATCGCTTCCTTTTTCGCCGCTCAAGCAAGAATATATTAAACTTCAGAGTTGAATCGTGATCGTTGCTTCTTTTGGAACTTTTCCAACCGATCGCACCACCATTTAGAGTAAATACATATCCAGATTGAGATTTGCTATCGCCTTTATCGATCGAAAGTCGGCATCGGCATAACCTTGAACTCTAAGTTCATTTCCTCCATACACCAAGAACATATCTTTAGTCCTTCTTAAGTACTTAAGGATGTTCTTGATCGCAATCCAATGTTTCTCGCCAGGTTCGCTTGGAACCGCTTGTGACACTCAAAGCATATGAAACATCCGGTCGAGTACATAGCATGGCATACATGATAGATCCTATTGTCGATGCATAAGGAATTCTATCCATGCGATCCTTTTCAATTTGTGTCTTTGGACACATCTCTTTTGAGAGATAGATCCCATGCTCGATAGGATGTAGTCCTCTTGGACTCTTCTATACTAAATCTTCTCAAGACTTTATCTATGTACGTAGATTGAGATAGGTCGAGCAATCTCTTAGATCTATCTCTATAGATCTTTATTCCGAGAATGTATGCTGCCTCTCCCATATCTTTCATGGAGAATTTTTGGATAACCACAATTTTATCGATTTTAGCATTGGGACATCGTTTCCTAATAATAGTATGTCATCCACATACAAAATTAGAAATACGACTTTACTCCCACTAACCTTTTTATACACACATGGTTCATCTTCATTTTGATAAAATCAAACATTTTGATTGTCTCATCAAACGAAGATTCCAGCCCGAGAGGCTTGCTTTAATCCATATATGGATTTATGTAGCTTGATATCTTGTTTGGCTCAGTAGATTCAAAACCTTCTCGTTGTGTCATGTACACATCCTCACTAAGATTCCCATTAAGGAATGCGGTTTTAACATCCATTTGCCATATCTCATAGTCATAATATGCCGCTATTGCAAGCGTAATCCGAATTGATTTAGACATGGCTACCGGTGAGAAAGTTTCGTCAAAGTCAATTCCTTGTCTTTGCTTGTAACCTTCGCAACCAATCTTGCCTTGTAAGTATGAACATTACCATCCATGTCGACCTTTTTCTTGTAAACCCATTTACGTACCTATTGGTTTTACCCTTCAAAGCGGGTCAATCAAGGTCCAAACCTTGTTTTCATACATGGAGTTCATTTGATTCCATGGCTTCCCCGCCATCTCTTCGAGTCAACATTTGACTTCGATTCTGCGTAAGTAGTGGGTTCATCTTCCTCGATTAGCAATGCATCATTGGTAATTAAGAGATCGTATCTCCTAGGAGGACGAATGACCCTACTCGACTTTCAGAGAGTCATTGTGTCCTCGGAGACTAAAGGTTCTCCATTTTCAATCGTGCCTCATCAAATGCGTGCTCACCATTGATTCATCTAATTGGTCGATTTTATTAGTGGTTTGTTGAACTTCTTCAAGATCTACTTTGCTCCCAACGCCTCTCTTAGAATGAACTCTTTCTCTAAGAATATAGCATGTTTCGATATGATGACCTTCATCTCGATGGGATTGTAGAAATAGTATCCAACAGTTTTTTGGATACCCCACAAATAAACATTTATCGATTTAGCTTCTAGCTTGTCTCGATTCTACACGCTTCACATAAGCGTCGCAGCCCCAAATCTTTATGTATGAAAGATTGGGCCTTTTTCCTTTCCATAACTCGTATGGAGTTTTATCGACCGATTTAGATGGGACACGATTTAGTGTGTGACATGCAAGTGTTATGCATATCCCCAAAACGATTTTGGGAGAATCACATGGCTCATCATTGATCGCACCATATCTAGCAAGTGCGGTTTCTCCCTTCGATACACCATTTAGTTGTGGTGTATACGGTGGAGTCCATCGCGAGAGAATCCCATTCTCTTTTAGATGGTCTAAAACTCACCCTTCAAATATTCTCCACCTCGATCGATCTAAGTGTTAGAATACTTTTTCCGGTTTGCCTTTCTACTTCTTGCTTGAATTCCTTGAACTTTTCAAAGGCTTCAGTGCTTGAATTTCATCAAATAGATGAAACCATATCTAGAATGGTCATCTCAGAACGTGATGAAGTAAGAAAAGCCACCTCTAGCATCTCAGAGACATTGGTCCACATACATCAAGATGTACTAGTCCCAAAATGTCTGCATGTACCTCGACTCCTTTTCCAAGAAATGGGGTCTTGGTCATTTTGCCCATTAGGCATGACTCACATCTATCAAATGATTCATAATCATTTGAATCCAAGTATCCATCTTTATGTAACTTGGTGATGCGTTTTCATTTATATGACCTAGTCTCGCAATGCCAAAGGTATGAGTTGTTAACCTTATTGCCTTTATGTCTTTTGTTGTCTATACTCATTATAGGACATTCCAAGTCTAGAATATAGATGTCATTAAAAAATTCCCACATCCATAAAACACATCATCAAGATATAAAGAACAACGCTTATCCTTAATCTTAATGAAAACCCATCCATGTCCAAACATGAAATAGAAATGATGTTCTTAGTAATAGCAGGAATGTAATAGCAGTCTCTTAATTCTAAAACAAGGCCCGAAGGCAACGGTAAAAAGTATGTCCCTACAGCCAAGGCAGCAACTCTTGCTCCATTCCCAACGCGTAGGTCTCTTCTCTCCTTTTGCAAGAATTCATCGTTTTTAGCCCTGCATATTTGTGCAAATATGAGATCCACATCCGGTATCTAATACCCAAGAAGCTGAAGGAGTAGATAAATTAATTTCAATGAAAAAGATACCTGAAGTAGAAGCCTCAGTAGACTTAGGAGACTTCTTTCCCTTCAAGGTAGCGAGGTATGCCTTGCAGTTCCTCTTCCAATGTCCTTTGTTTCCACAGTGAAAACAAGGATCATCAGACTTGGATTTTGTCTTGTCTGCTTTGACTGTTTTTCCAGCAGATTTGGCCTTCTTGGATCCTTTCTGAAAGGTCCTTTTTGATTTCCTCTTAGTGCCCTTAGAGGTATCAATAGCCAAAATTTGTCCCTTCCCTTTGTTTATATTGGGCTCAACAGTCTTTAGCATGTTCAGCAACTCAGACAGGGTACATTGAATCTTATTCATGTTGAAGTTCATGATGAATCTGCGAAAAGCTATCAGCAGTGGACTCAGAGAACCAAGTCAATACTCACTCGTGGTCCATGGCATAACCCAATTGGTTTATTTTTCAATATAACCAATCATTTTCAAGACATGAGCACCGATCAAGATCCTTCGCCATCATACATCTCAGATAACTTTTGGATGTCTCATACCGCTCGTTCGATCGTGATTGTTCATCATACAACTCTTTGAGATGAATTATAATGGTATAAGCATCCATACCGTCTTCGCTTTTGTAACTCGGGTGACATAGCCGCAAGCATCACACATGTTGCAAAGATTTTCGGCCATCGGCGTGTTTATTATAAGCCCCGCACTTCCTCCTGCTGTAGCCTCCTCGAAGAGGAGCTTCCAAGCATAGGTTGCTCAACGACATATCCAATTTTTTCATGCTTGAGAACAATTCTCAAATTATGTGCCAATCCGTAAAATTTGGCCCCAGAAGTTTGTTGGCATCCAATATGCCTCTCAAATTCATGTGGTTACTCATGATTCAATCTCTGAAATAACAAGACAGAAAATTAATTAAATATAGAAAATTAATTTAATTATGGACTTGTATTAAATTAATTGTACTCCCATCGTTTAAATTGAATTAATGACCTCAAACATTAATCAATAGAACGGTCGATTCCATGGGCTAGGATCCCTTTTGTTTTATTAGAACCTCGAGTGACTCAACAAATTCTAGTAAAACATCCGTGTAGATACTTCTATCAATCACATCTCTATGTGACTCCTAGATCATCAAGTAGACAACTTATTGTCGCACACATCTTATGTGTTTACTTGATTGTGCCCCTAAAATTCTATTTTCTTGAGTGACTCAACAAAAATAAAATTTTAGTTAAATTCAACCCATTGTTCGTAAACATCAAATGTTTCATAGTAATAAACATATCCATGAGCGAGCAGCCTTGAGTGACTCAACAAACTGACATCGATAATGGACTCGGTTTTTCACTATAACAATAGAAGGCACGTTGTATTAACCATTTAATACTTAATTTAATATTTTTGATAAAGAGGGGTTTGTCTCATCATAATTATGTATATATATTAATTAACATCTAACATGCAATAAATCATACATAATAATAAGCGTGGATGATTATGGACTTTATCTATCTAATCTTCTTGAGCCAAAAAGAAGATTAGTTGGTCAATTCCTAGGGACGTTGCATTCGCTCATCGAATGCTAAATGCAATCATCTCCATCTTCCGCCGCAACTCGTATCCTATACTAGTTGGCACGCAGTTCTCGATCAATGGACACGCAGCCCATAATAAATAAATAACTCGAAAATCTAATTAAATAAATAATAGGCTCGCAGGCCCATTTAATTAAATAATAGGCTCGCAGGCCCAACCAATAAGCAACAGGAATAATTAACCATACAACCAATCACATGGGTCGAGTCCATAATCATCCACTAAACATCCATTTTAATATCTAATATTAAAAATATATTAATTTCTAAATTTGCAGCTTTGACAGTATAAGTCTAAACCTTTTAGACATTTTGGAACGGACTAGACGGAATTAAATAATTAATCTAATTAATTAATTAATTTTTCAATAATAAAACTAATCAATTAATCAAATTAATCAATTAATTTTATTCATAAAGGGGATTTTTCAAAAATTTATTTTATCTTCCAATTTAAAGTCATATCCTAAATTGAAAACAAAATTTGTATAGGGTCAAAATTACAATTTTATAAAGTAATAAGTTAAAGTTTAATCTGGTCAGAAATTCAAAATATAGTTTAGAAACAATTTTAATTTAATTTTGAATATATGACCAATATTAAATAAATTAATAATTACAATTTTTTTTTCAAAAATAAAAAATTGTATTTGAAACCCTATTCTTTGAAAATAAAAATTGAGGACTTATTGTGCAATTTGGAAATTACACAATGAGTCCTTGATTAAAAGATTTGTGGGCTTTATGTGCAATTTCCGAAATTGCGTAAAAGACCCACCCTTTATTTTAAACATCGGGACTTCTCATGCAATTTCAGAATTGCATGAAAGATCCTTTTCTTTCTTTTTAAAATTGGGGCTTCTTATGCAATTTCCAAAATTGCACAAGAGCCCCGTCTCCAACAATCGCCCGAACTCACGCAGAAAACCCAGACGCAAAGGCTGCCGCTGCTTGTCACGGCCGCGCCAGCCTATTATCATGGCGGTGGTCGCGACGGTGTCTAACAACCGCGCCCACCGCCGTTGTCGTCGAACAAAGAAGAAAAGGCGCCGCTCGAAAAAACAGCTGCCGCCGCTCATGGCGGCGCGATGATGGCGTCGCCACATCATGAAATCTCTGGCATGACCACGATTTTCAGGTGGTGGCCGCTTCTTCATTTACAAGATATCTGAGGTCGGCTTCCAAAGCGCCGCGCCGGATTGACTGAAATTCCGCCAATTATTGTCTCGTTCCAAGAATCCAAAACCAATTTCAGATTCTAATAAAAAAATTAATGATAATAATAAAATCTAAATCAAATTCAGATTTAAAAAATTCACAATTTTATATACCGTCAAAACGCAAATCAAATTAATATGTCAATAACAATTATTGTTCAATTCATTAAAGCAATCTAACGAACTCTAACAAGTTACAAGGTAGGCTCTGATACCACTGTAAGGAATTGAGGTATACATGCACAGCGGAAATTAAAAGTTCAATTCCTATAAGCCTGGATCAACCTTGCACTTAGAGAGAATTCGTGATAGAAGTTTACCTTTGATGAATATCGTGATATCTGATTATCTCGATTGGTTGGATGTGCGATCTTCAATACCACACACCGTCCGGATGTCCGACCTCCAATGGTGATCCCACAAAGAAGAAACGGATCCGGACTTCCACGATCAAGAACGTATGAAAGCGGAACCTTTTGGGAGAAGTTGATTGGGTTGTCTTTTACCGGTGTTAGCAAGTAATGTAAAACAACTATTTCGATTAATCTGTTGTGGCCTTGTATATATAGGTAGGGCTAACCTAGCCCTAGTTCTAGTCCAACTAGAACCCATCAACAAACGGGCCCAATTAATTAATCTAATTAATTAATTTGGTCAATAAGGAATTAAGTCCCACCCAACTATTTGGACCTTGGACATTAATTCTTACATAAATGACAATATCTGAGCTATCTAATCAATTCGTCTTTACGATGTGAATGATATAACATAAGAAGTTCTTCTATCCACAATTCAAATTTACATGGTTGTTGACTTTACGGGTAGTGGTTACTAAATTGATGAAATATGACTGAATTTTTAACAGCAATTGAAAAATTATGAATTTGTCATTAATGCAATACATTAATAAATTTTCAAATTATATTGGTTATTAACTTATTATAGTTTCCAACAAAATCGTTTATATTGCTAAGTTTGTCTCAAGGGCAAAATAGGTACATGGCTCTGTTAAATTGAATATGATTGAAAAAGTTTAAAAATATGAAAATATGATAACAATATATCTTTGATTTTTCAAAAATAGAAATAGAATCTAATTTTATACAATTCAATTATGTCCTTTCAAACTCCTATTCATGATTTTATACAATTAACAACAAACAAGATAATTGATGCTTTTCATTTAAGAAACTTTTGAGTCTTTTGACAAAGTTTAAGAAATATAATATTTAATCATTGCATTTCTTACAATTTACTCTTCTAACATTTAAAGTTTTCTCAATTGGAAAATTGAATCTCATTCTCTAAGTTTAACCAATAAATAATAAATTATTCAAATAAAGTTAGAGTTAAGAGTTGGGCACTTGAGCTTAATATGAACTTTTGAAGTAGGTAAATATTTTTTGGGCCAATTTTATGAAAGAATTCATATAATTGGCTTTAAATGTATAATGAATAAAAAAAAAAAATTATTTGCTGCCTTCTTGGTGTTGTATGTGACTTTGTTGTTCAATTGAGACTTGAGAGGGTGCAATGTGAAATTATGTGTAAAGAATAGGGAGTATAATGTAAATAAAGAAAAGAAAGGTGGTGACGCGAATCCTAGTAGGAACACGTGTTTCCACGACGAAGCCGTCACGCGATCCACATCGGACTTCTCGTCTTTCTGTAAAGGTCGGTGGCAGATCAGCACCTTAATGTTGAATGACAATTTTACTCCCACACATTTTTCTATATTTAAATGTGGAAATTGTGTTTAATGGTTGGTGGCTCGACTTCTTTATTTAAATAGTCATTGATCATTTTTGCAAGTAAATCTTGCCTTTTCTTCTTCACTCATTTTAAACGATTTTAAATTTTAAAAAAAAATTATTTCAAACTTTACCATTTTACAAATTAATTAACATCTTATTAATCTCAAAACAAGTTCAAACAAGTGTAGAAAATTCTATTTGAGCATTAGAATCGGACTCATCTAAATTTTTGTAAAATGTGTGAATATTTCTTTTTTATTTTTTAAATTAATAGTAGAAATTGAAGATTTTATGCTATAAAAAATGAAAATATATATTCATTTGAGCATGAATTGTGATTTTTGTTTTAAATTTCTGTAAATTTGAAGTGGGTTAATTGAAAATCTTATTTAATATGTGCAAACTAGCGTTAACCAGCCCATGGCTAGTTAAATTGGTTTAGGTCGGTTAGTGACAAAGATATTTAAATTTTTTCTTTATAAAAAGACACATTTTCAACTTAAATTTTATAAATTAAGCTCTTTTGCCATTCAACAAATTTGACGCAGCCTTTTAGCCTACACAACCATATTTAAAGAGCTTAATTTATTCATATTTATTTTTAAATTATTATTAAAAGCACAGTAGGACAACCTCTACCATGGTAGCATGGACTCGCAAAACATTTATTATCATGTTATTCACTGTATGCATACGATTTCATACAAAAAAATAATTTCAATATATCGTATTAGCGTAATTTATTTTATTTACAAAAATATGATAGATCATATTAACCGTCGCATCATTTAAGTGTTCATATCAAAATAATTTATTTATTTATTTATTTTATTACATGTTAAACAGTACAAAGATTAAAATAAGATATTATAATTTTTCAACAATATCACCATTATTTGACAAGAATAAACACTTTGTTTGGTGTCGATAGTGACTAGGCAAATATATCCAACCCGCCGAGAATGACTAGGAAAAGTAGCAAATGACAAATGTTGTATTTGACGGTAGAAAAAATATTGATCAAGCATAATTTCGACCAACTTTAATTAACATTGATTAATTTTATTTTGAATCTATTATATCTTTGTTTAAAATTAATAATTACTTACAAAATAATAATTTTATTTTTTTCCTTCACAATAGACCTCTTAATAAATACAAAACAGAGTTGTCGCTTGTAATCTTAGCTAATTTCATATTGTATATTTGTATAGTTACAATTTCATTCTTTTGATCAAGTCTTAACTCCAAAAAAAAAATATCAAAAACTATATTAAAAATCATAGCAGATGTACATCTCATTGGATAAAGAGGGCCAGTTGAATCCCAATTGATGATAACACTTTGTATAAAACAATATCAATAAGCGTAAGATATAATAGAATTATATCAACAATCTTGACTTTTGTATAAAACTTTAATAATTATTAATCCAAATGTCAAGATAGTTTCTCCATTCCAAAAATAAATAAATAAATAAAAATTGTTGTAGTTTCTTGAAAGATAACTGTAATTGACATAAAGAAAAAAAAATTATTAAAAAATATAATTATATAAACTTTTAATTTTCTAAAAGAAAAAAAAAAGTGCAAAAATTGATAAAATATAAATTAAATGACAAAAATCTATATAACCTTTTCCACCAACAACTCATAAAAAATAAATACGTGGAAAGCAAGAAGAGAAAGGAGGAGGATGCATTATAATTTGATGTTTCATATTTTCTTGTGATAAACTTTGGTTCATTTGAGTTTCTTCCTTTTTCTTATAGTGTTGTTGACATGGGGCTCGACATACCCGAAATGGGTAGCTTTTCCGCGCAGCTTACTTAGCATCATTTCCATCCAATCTTGTGAGGAAACCTTACCCCAATCCAATCCCTAGAGGAGCGCTGCCGAAACAACATATTAACAAGCTCGCTTAAACTGCTTGAATTAACCCTCGAACCAGTATTCATCATAGCGGGGGACCGAAGCAATCATTAAGTCGCCACAGGCGAGGCAATTACCTTTTAAAAAGGCATATATTTGTTTGAAGTATCAATTTTCTCGTCATGATTTACTTTTCTTTGTTTGGGGCATAAGCAATGTAAAAATCATCTCATTTTATACGATTCTCAAAAAGTAAAAATAAAAATGAGAGATTAAAGAAAATGATTTGATATTGTTTTATGTGTACTAATTGTTGTACTTGGAAAAACAAGTCATTGATGAATTTTGTTGAGGTTTAAGAGAGCAAATAATGCTTGATTTTGACGGAATTTTCCATCGCTTTAGGAACCTTACATACCATATGCATGCTACTTGGTGCTTGTTTGGGTAAACTTAAATTATAATTTCAACTGATTAAAGTGATGAAATATATTTGTTATTCATACATTTCATAAGACTCACAATTTACTACTCACTAATTATCTACATATTCAATATGACCCATAACTTATAAATTTTTAAAAAATAATTTCAGCACTTTCAAACATGCAGTTAGAATGTTTAAGAAGATCCCAATATTTAAAATACTCATAAAAAGGTCCTTTTCTTCAACACAAACATTTTTTGTTTCTCAAACTTTTCAATAGATATATCAATCGACTTTTTGGTAGGCCAATATATGAAGAACTTTATTCTTCCCGATAAGGAGAAACCCCAATTTTGAGGGTCCCACACCTCTGTCGGAGGGTCCCTTGGTGGAGGATGTAAATCAAGGGATGTGCACGAGTGGCAAAGACCTGAGAGAGAGAGCCAATAGGCCAACTCCCGGGACTTGACCCACTCTACAATACTTCAAAAATGATTGAAAACTACCGCCCCACTGAGAATAGAACTATGCGTTGGGAAAAATGATTTCTCCCACAATACCTGTTATTTTTGTTTTTCATGGCATCTGGGGACTTTCTGATGAAGAACTTTATTCTTATTCTGTATGTCTTATAGGCTTTCAAGAGTGAAAAAACAGTTGGACCCTTTTTTCTCCTCTCTTAATCTTGACCATTTTCGAAATGTTTTTAAGTGTATATTTGTTCGTGCTTATAAGTTGATCAAATATTATTTTTATCTACACATTTTGTAGAACTCACAATTTTATCCACACATTCCGTAGGATCCACTGCTTATAATCTACAAAAATCTTTATCAAACATATTCTAAGTGGATTGAATTTTAATCTGCTAGAAAAAGTCACCTAACTTATTGTTTTATTTTGATTACCAAATTTTAATTTTAGACATTCTGACTATTTCTATGTTTCAAAAGTAACAAAATTGATGATTCATGTGTTGAAATGATGATGTGGTTTAGAAATTTTGTTACTGCATTAGTTTTGTCGTCTAAATTTTCAAAAAACAAATATTCTTCTTAAAATCACGTTTTATAAATATGTCGACTCTTTAGAAGAATGAGCGTTTTTGCCTAACAAAATCAATACATTAATAGACCTTATAAGTAATATAATCATTTATGTTAACAAATGAGTTCCTTTCAAAAGACGCAGGTAGACAAAGAAAGTTTATTTGATCGAAACTTGGGTGACCAACAATGTTTTTAACCCTAAATTTGATCAAAACTTTTAACGTTCACTCCCCAGGGTTCGATTAATTTGGAAGATTAGACATCTAAAGTGAAAAAAGGATTTGTATGTAAAAAGAAATTTGTATGTATAAGGCTATAATTATTTCAATTTAGTAACCTGTATTAACTTAATGGACTTTTAATGGATCACAAATCTGGGCCTACTGGACTTCTCCCACTGCTATTATTATGGGATATAAGAAAAACATTCTAGAAATAATGTAGCAAATTTATAATTCTCATTTACTGAATATTCTATTAAATAAGATAAAAAATACGTCTACATCACGTCATTTTCTAGTGTAGTGTGTACGATACCATATCAGACAATGTTAAGCATGAAAATAATATGGTAACGCAGCCTGCAATTGAATGTATTTCTGTCGATCAGATATTAAGAAATAAAAATTGTTGAGAACCACCATTGCATTTTATGGTATTGAGAACAATTTACATTTCATGGGTACAAGTTAGAAAAAACGCGAGTATGTACTCAAGTGTATTTTTGAAAATTATAGGTGGCATTTTAGAGCGTCTAAAGTTGGCAAAACTGATATGTTCAATAGACAATATATCTGAGATGTTCGTAGTTATTCAATGAACGTTATTTTGAGAGATCATAGATGGACCAAAAAGTGCATTATAGTGGATTGCATCAAACACGAGTATATGTCCGCTAAAACTTTTTACACTTATATGGATATTATACATGACATGTCAAAGACATCTAGAATGACTTTGAGTAATGGGAAGGCATGGAGAGCTTGTGAACATGCGTTGGAGACACTAATAAGTGATCCAGAGTTATCATATGGTAAGCTCCTACTCTTTCTTCATGTGTTACAAGAAATAAATCTTGGAACATTGACATGGATTTAAATTGATTTGTATTACTAGTTCAGATATGTGTTCATGGAGCTGGGAGCGTGTATATAAGAATTGAAATATAGCAAGCCTATAGTTTTGGTTGATGGAACATTCCTCACAAATCGTTATGGTGATACTCTATTCACGACTTGCGCTCAAGATACAAGCAATAATAGTTTGTCCTTGCATTCTATCGATAATTCGGAGAATAACGACTCATGGGAAATTTGGTTCCAAATGAGGTTTAAGGAACCTTAAGGTGGAACGCAACAAATGTGCATTGTATCGGACAAGCACCCAAACATAGAAAATGGAGTTGAGATTATACATTCAAATGCAATGTACAAGTTTGTGTGCGTACCCACCTATAGACAACATACGGGAAAAGTGCAAAAACATTACAAGGCCATTTAATATAGCCACTAGAGCATACACACTAACGGACTTCAAGTACCATATAAACTAGCTCGATCAAATAAACAAGGACATAAGTATATATCTTGTAAGTTTAAAACGTTAACTTATTAATTTTTTCTTTTAATATTATATTTATGTTTTCTAAATAAGGTTATGACCTCTTTTAGGAAAATATCGGTCATGATAAATGTTTGAGGATACGTATGCCGAGTAATAGATTTTTGTGGATGATATCAAACATCGTAGAGTCGGTAAATGCAGTCACCAAAGTCTTGAAGAGTTACCTTATCGATTATATGTTTGAATCTTTGAGGTGCATATTGTAGTTAGTTTCACAAGAATAGGAATAAAGCACGATTTACGTTTACAATACTCACAAGCAAGTACGAGAATGTTTTAAAATCAACCTGCAGACTTTCATTGAAAATAAAGGTAATGTACCGAAGTTCAACAGTTACATGATATCGAACATCTTTCTCATCTTCACTAGGTTCGACAGACTTAACTTCTGTTTGTACGAATGAAACTATAAACCGATTATAAGTAATCAATATCAATAAAAAAAAGTAAAACATCACAAAAATACAAAAATATATAATAAAAGAAGTAACAATAACAAATTCCAAAAACATAATATCGCCATACACCAGGTTTATCGAATGATATCTTATTCATGTCAGAGGACTTCATGCGAATTGTAGTAGTCCAATTCAAAATGTGGTGTCGTGATTGACAAATCCTTTCACACAATTTTCCTTCTAATGATGGAACGGACTCATACACCCAAACTTGGAATGTGATGGAAAAACTATATATTATGTACATGGCTAAGCCTTTGTTTTAACCCTCTTCAGCACGACCCTTGATAATGCATTCTCAGATGGTTGAAGATCGTGTTAAACAGCTCCTTTCCCCATGAAAACTCTCTTGATCAAACAAATCGACAATTGTGATTATGTTATTTGACATTTGTTTAGGATATCGAGTGGTAAACAAGTACACATAGATGAGCAGAAGAATCCCATTTTTAAAACTTCTTCATTTTTCGTATGAGAAGGCAAATCTAGCAAAACTTGCTCGACATCCTTCGAGTATACATCTTGCACATGATTGAAATACTTATCTTGCATAGCACATTTCTCCGGCAGAATTTAAAGATATCATCACTTCATGTGCCACTCAATCCCGTTACTAAATAGAATTCCTCGATAGAAAACCTAAGACACTTGTAAGCTATTTTGAACCACATTTCGTTGTGGTTTGGTTACTTCACTTCCATCAATAACATTTTGTGTAGCAGCTAGTGTTGTAAACAAGTCTCTTTAACCTCAATAAAATGGTTAAAACAGATACACCTAAACAACAATTTTTGTGAGTCAGTCATCTTTAAATTCATTATTGAAATGATTTCATAAGATGCAGTGAGTGTTGAACAAGTGTAACACAATATGATATATGATTAGTCCCACTTTACACTCATCCAATGAGTGTTGAACAAGTGTCTCGATGGGCATTAGAACAAAATCGTTATAATCTAATGTACAAAATCATAGTTAACAGTGCTTGTTGCTTGCGGGTCATTTACAAAGCACGTGATTATGCATTGCATATTTAACCTATAAAACTGTTACAAAAACATGTTCAATCTCAAGGATATCACAACATGTTGTCTAATGTGTTTGTTATCTCAGTTTTATAACAAACTAGTATATCATCCGTGCGATGCACGGCACTTAATTTTCATGATAGTGATTTTAAAATATTCTAAGAGTACATTGTTTATTTATTACATTCAAATAAAAAAGAGTATCATATAAATAACATTTGATTACTCATTGATATTGAAAAAATAAATATAATTAATCCACATTTTGAAACACCTATTTAAAACCACGTTTGTTGTCGAATCACAGGTAATTTTGGCGTTATTTAAATCGTATGAATTTAATTTTGAAATTATCATATTTAGTTTATTAGTTTAATCGACTTATTATTTTTAATCAATAAATCGGATCATTTGATAATATAACATACTATGATTTCTGTGTATTGATATTTTTTTAAAGCGCAACCATTTTTAAACCCACTATGTGAAGTATAAAAAATTGTGGGAAAAATAAATCAATTTTTGGAAAACTATTACATTATAGTCAATAATTTTCGTGCATTGATGTTTAATTTTTTTTTTTTTTTTGAAAACATGACTTATTTTATCACGAGAAGCCTGAGTAAAATTTTTGAGATTACGAAATTGGTGCAAGTCAATAAATGCAAACAAAATGGAATTAGTCAAAGCACTAAATTCTCTCACCCGGTCTAGGTGAAATCGTTTGTCCAAACGCTTTAACTATCATTCTTTTCCGTTTTGGAAATCTAAAGTTTTAGGTTAAAATATCTCAAACCAATTCATTTCATATAAATTAAGACATTGGAACACATAATCTCATGCTTTTTGTATTTTCAAGTGAATTTATCTTGTTATGGAAGATGTGCATTTTTTTTAAATGTTAATTCTTAATATTATTCATTTTAACCAAGTATCATACAAAATTAAAATATTGAAAAACTCATCCTAATTAAATTATATTTGAATACTGATTTTTTATATTGGAATACTTTTTATTAATTACTTGAAGTTGGGCAATTAATTAATTAAATTAATTAAATTTTAATATTATAAAATATTAAAATTTTGTCATTTGATTTAATTTTTTTTTTCTCACTCTGCGTAAATATAAATAATAATAATATTATTATTATAAAATATAATATAAATACTTTAATATTATGTAATATAATATAAATAATATAATATTAAAATTTATTGAGTAATTTTCTATTATAATTTGAAAATAATAATTTTGGGTATGCATGAATAAGTTTAATTAATAATCGACACAAATATTATACATGGATTGATTTTTTAGTTACAATAACATTTAAATCTTATCATTTGTTTAAATCAAATGAATGTGTTTTCGATATCTCTATTTAATAGTCGATTTTGTATTTATATATATTTTGTAAATTGCAACTAATTTTAGCTGCAAATTTTTTTTAGTTAACGTGGAAAAAAAACAAAGCAGGAAAATTTAAGGGAAGGATTGATTATCATTTTCGATTTTTAAGAAGTGCTCCCGGCTTAATTTTTGGCACGGCTCATTAAATTGCCACTAATTTTTATATTATAATTTAGAAATTGATTTTCTAAATTGTAAAATGGAAATTGCGTTAATGATATTATGTAAATTTATTGTTTTTTTTATTTGTAGATAATTAGTAATATTTACGTACTCTAAATCTTATATTGATTAATTAATGCAGCATTCAAATTTGTTATTACTAATAATTGTCTACACATATTTAAATAAGAATCGCAAATTTGTGTGAAACTAATTAAAGAATCTGATTTTTTTTTTTTTTTTGCATTTATCATATATAATATTAAATATTACACTTCGCGTTTTTGCAAGAAAAATAATAATAAATGTGTGAAACTAATTAAAGAAAACAAATTCCTATTCAACATTGATGGTGGAATTTACCAAATCAATGTGTGAAACCAATTAATGAAAACGAACTCCTATGCAAAGATTTATGATGATGGAATTTACCAAATTAATATGTGAAATCAATTAATGAAAACAAACTCCTATGTAACATTTATGGCGATCTTTTCAAACTTACCAAATTTGGAAAGAAAAAATGGCGGAAAAAAATGTGCGTGAAATTGTAATACGGTTATCCTATTATATATATATATATATATATATATATATATATATATATATATATATATATATATATATATATATATATATATATATATAGATGTGTTATCTACGAGATTATTAGCATAATGTAATTGATAACACAAAAATGTTTTCAAATTTTGGGAATATTATGATAAGGGATTGAAGAACTCTAAGAAAGAAAGGATTGGTTGTGATTTATGCTTTTGCAATTAGTAGTTTTGAAATTAAAAAAAAAAAAAAAATAATAATAATAAAATTGGAAAGTTAAAATGGTAATTTGAAAGTAACTTGTGTAATTTCTACTATTATCATGACTCAAAAACTAGAGATTGGGCTTTGATTCAATATGATAATATCTGGATTCGGGTCCATAAATGGCAGGTTTTAGAGCCATCAGATTTTAATTATTTTTAAGATATTTTTCACTGGAAATTGTTATCATACATCCAATTGAGTAATTACTTTTATAAATAAATGCCAAATTTGTATTTTATATATTTTCTCTTTTAAAATGAGAAATTGTATTCAAATTCTCACATTGATTGCGCTCGATACTCCATTTTTGAGCTTACGTGAACTCAAAAGAATCCCACAGTGGTGCATTTGCTTGATCCTCAAAACTTTGCAAAAAGACGAGATACAGAACCGTATATCTCAATTCTAATTAGTGCTACATTAACAGAATTTTGAATTTGAATTTAATGAAATCTGATCCTCTCAATTGACGGAGTAGGAAAATTAATACACAAGAACTTCACGCCTCATTTCTTCTTCACTTTCTTCCAGTTTGAACAACTTTGTCTTCAGTTTTTTCTGTCTTCGTTAATATTTTGTATGGTTCACAACAATCTAACTTACCAAACAATTTTGATACCACGAAAGTATGATTGAACATCAAAAACTAACAATAATCTTATTAAAGAAAACAACTGCTTTGATGATGGTACCAATAATCACTCATCTTCTCTAACCCTGAATTAGCAACCCCATCTCACCTAAACATAGAAAGAAGAGCAAGAAAGAACAACAACGGGTACTTGCATTAGACAAACACAACTTGAACACAAGCTTTCTGAAGATCCGAAACAGCCAGTTTTGACACTTATGACAGCAATATTCGAAACAACATAAGAAGCAATGTCGAATTCCTTTGCATCATAGCTAATAAGCTAGAAGCATAAACTCAGGCAAATACTCAGTAAAGATCGCTCTCCTTGCAAGTGTGAATCACACAATCAGAAGTCGGGTAGGAGACGCAAGTCAGCAAGTAACCTTCATTCATTTGGTTATCATCAAGAAAAGATCCATCTGACTGGTCAACAGAACCTGAAACCATTTTCCCGGCACAGGTGGAGCACGCACCAGCCCTGCACGAGTATGGCAACTCAATTCCTGCATCCTCAGCTGAATCAAGGATGTAACAATCATCAGGAGCGTCAAATTCGTTTTCGGTGCCATCTGGCCCAATCAACTTGACCTTGTAAACTGCCATGGCAGATGCTCTGAAACCCGACTTAGCTTTCAGGCCAAAGGTTTTGGAGATGCTCTTTACAGATCCTAAAGAGGACGGGCTCTTAAGAATTGCACTTGTACTTCTGGCTTGTGGTGGTGCACTTCTGAACATGCAGAAGTTGGAAAGCCCTGCAGTTGCCATGTTTACCTAAATAAAAACACATTCAGCAGTTTGAAAATTAGTCTCTCCAAATTAAAAAGTAATTCTCAGATTGTTCTGGTTAAGACAGTAATACAAACAAATGGAAAAGAAGTTCAAACATAGTATATATTTCATTCAATATGGTGGATAATATTTTTCTGAAACGTGTTTCCAGTCAGTTCTGACATTGTAAGTGAATTAAGCAAAATTCTAATCCCACATATTTATAAAACATCAATTCACTAAAATATTTATGGGAAAAGATAGCAACTATGTTGCAAGAAATACTTAGCTCGTATTATTTCCAATTTTCTCAGATCCACAAGGGCAGATAAGAAATTTACCAAGTCATAATACTGTGAAAGAACAGCAGTGCATGAGCATGAAGATGAATACTGCAATTATGAATGCTTTTTATTTAATAAAGTCAATTAAATATATATGCCCCGTAGCTTTGACAAAAAATGGAATATTGTCCATCCTTTTCCATAGCAACAAGGCAATAGATATCTGGAGCATTATGAGAAGAGACGAGCGAGTGGCTCTATGCTCTTCACTCGAGGCTCCATCTTACAGTTCTCAGAAGATCAGTTTGAAATATTGCTGTTACTGAACATACCAAGAACCTATTACCATAGAGTAGATATTATGCAGTGTCATGCAACACTGATGGTTTACAACTCAAATATTGCAGCTACCTTACTTGGCAAATTCCAATGTTTACACAACAAACTTATATATGATATATCTATTTTGGACTTGTTTCAATCAACATTCAAGATCCTATACGAACTAAATTGTCCATGCCATTTTACGCTGATGGGTAAGGAACTGGCTGAAGGTCTTGATTTCAAAAGTGGGCAAAATCAAAGGGAAAATAGATACGAGGAAACCTGAAATCATATCTGGCTAAGCTTAAATAGTTTACACATAAGCAAATACATAAGTTTTATAACAAATAATTTCTTTAACCAGCGAAAGTTAATTAAAGTAGGAATAAAAGTGGTAAAAGTAACTTTTACTTATTCTAAGCTCGACGAATTCTGTTTTTTACTCTTACTAAAAAGAAAATAAACACATCTTTTGGTTGTCCACCGCTTTTTTCATGGTAGAATCCAACCGTAGAGGAATTTAATGGACTAAGAAGTTGAGAAAAATGAGAGAGAGAGGGTTTTGTACAAGGAGAGTTTGATTTTGATAAATATGGAGATGAATATGGAGAAATGGAGGAATTGAGAGAGAGATATGGATTTTGGTTTGAGAGGATGAAGACGTAGTGACGGACAAAAAAGTGCTTTTTTGTGTACTTGTAGTGGAGTAAACCTCCCCGTGATTAAAGTAGTAAAAAAGTGGTAAAAGTAACTTTTACTTTCCCTAGGCTTGGCGAATTGTGATTTTACTCTCACTGAAAGCAGATAAGGCACAAGAATCGCATAAAGTACGACAACTTGGCTCTCGAGCTTACCTTTCAAGCTTTTCAAACCATTGAATCATATTCAGAAACATAAGACTACCTAATATATATCTAACAAAACAAAAATTATGAGATAAAACCCCTAATATAACTATTTAACTCATGAGAGAAAGCTGAAGCATACATTAAAGGGAGTGATATAACACAAAACAATTTATCAAACGGTCATAGTACAAAAAAGTACATTTCATTGAAAAACTCATCTCCCTCGGCAATCAATAATTGAAAAATAAACAATGAAATATTTAAATAGTCAAAGGAAAATCAAAACAGTAAATACGTAATAATTATTTCCAAATGTAATAACACAGGGAATTATAAACAACATTTCAATATAGAATCCCTTCAGATCCCAAAGAGACATGGTAAAGTAAACAAATATCGAGTTTACAACCGAAGCTCAGATTCGCAAATTTCCCCTTTTTATTTATTTATTTTTGTTTTACTGAAATATAAAATCAACAGAACAGAAAAAAAAAAAAGGAGAAAGAAACCAAAACACACATGAAAACAGTCAACATATATTTCATCACGCACAATCAATATTATAACCCATAAACTTGAAAAGCTGCAGAAATTAAAGGGGGAAAAAGCTAGAGATAAACAAATTCCCTGTTTTTAATTTTGTTTTCTTTATTTCATGAAAATAGAAAACCAACTAAAGAAAAACAAACCCAAAACACATAAGAGAAAAGTTAAGATATACATCATCAAAATCGACGCAGAATCAATAAAATGTGCAGAAATTAGAGAAGAAAAAAAAAAGCAAGGAAGTCAAATGAAACCTTACAGATATTTTCTTCTCTTGATTTGTTTGGAGAAGATCTGATTATTTAGCGATTAGCGGAGGATTCAAGGCTTTTAATAAGGGCGAAAAAAAACAACTGATCGATTTGAAGGGGATGCCTCTTGAGATTGGTCGAGAGCCGTATTCCCCAGAGTCGAGTCGACCGCGTTGAAGCCGTTTTTAGCACTTTTATAATTGAGATGAAGTGTGAGAGTTCGATACCCTAAACCCACCTACTGCCGCCCACGCCGCCCACAGTTTCAATGGGAGTAAATAATCACTAACGCAGTAAACAATTATCAATAAATATTACTTCATAAAAATAAATTTTATTTTATTATTCATTTGTCCAAAACTATTAAATAAATTTACTTTTATTATTCATTTATCCAAAATAATTGATGATTTAATTATTTATTCTAATTAAGTAATATTATTTATAGTCAATAATTATAAATAATTACTCAATTAAATAATGACTACATAAGATGACTACGGTACTCAACAACTATAAATAATATTACTCTATTTTTTTTGTTGAAAGTATAATTAATTTTTAATTTTTTTAATATATTCTTATTTGATGTGCATTGTTATCAACAAATATAAATTACTATTATATTAATACAGGAATATTAGAAAAATTATAAGTAAAATTTATTGTTTCAACTATAATAACTAAATTTTCCTAATTTGTGTGAAAATAAAAGTAGGTATATCTTTACGAGACAAATGAAGTACAATTTTTTTAGTATTGAAATTTTGCTACAAATGGTTCCTAATTTTTACCTTTTGTGTGTCTTAGTCCCTAACATTTTAATTCTAACGGAAACATCTAGAATCTATGTATTTAGGTGTCCAAATGTTTTTTTTTAGATCAATTCCGTCCAAAAGTGCAGCTAGTTTTGCACATGAATTTCACATTTCTTTTAAGATGGGGACAAATTTGTTGAACCTAAAATAAAATAAATACAAAATAAAGTTTTAATGGCAAAAATGATAGAAACCAAGGGGACACCCTTGATTCACCGGCAAACAAAGGGGGAAATCACCCTAAAACTACCATTTGAAGGGCGATTTCCCCCTGATTCGACTTGCCATTTTAATGGCAAAAACCAGCAGGAAGGAGGAGGTGGGGAAATCCCACCTGAATCTACGCGATTCAAGGGTGATATCTCCCCCTGAATCTCATCATCATGTCAATGGTGGCGATGGCGTGGTTGGAAAAAGATTATTACTTTTCATTTATTTTTTAAATTTTTTTCTTTCTTTCTGATTTTATTTTAGTTTTCTCCCACAATAAAAAGAAATGAAAGGAACGTGAAGTTTACCCCGCAACATTAATGGCGCCTATATAGATGAAATCTGTCTAAAATGACTATTTTGGCACCTAAAGGCAAAAGTTCGGGACCTCTCTACTAAAATTTAGAAGTTAGAGAAAAAACACACAAAAGACAAAGGTTAGGGACCAGTTGTGCTAATATCCATTCATTGTTACTAATTACTAAATGTATGTTTGTCTGTATTTATAAGTACTTGTAAACTGATGAAACATCATTTTTACTCACATATTTTGTAGGATACACAACTTTTATCCACACATTTTATATGACCTAGTTTTTATAATCTACAAATTTTTCTACCAAATATACACTAATGTAATCAAATTGAATTTCAACACGGTTCAAGAATTTCCCAATGAAGCGACCAAGATGTTTTCATTCTTGTGACATTGCTTGTAAATCCATAAGTAAGTTTTAAATTAGGTATATACATCTCAAAGAAACACTAATTACAATTCACTTATTTCTTTAGAATTATATTTACGATAATTATATTTCAATTGTGTGATTTCATAAATAAGTTTTCCACTAAAAATAGCTATCCTCAATATGTTTGTATAGTGAAAGTCATCTCAGAAGAGTACCTACTCTGATACCAAATACCACTGCTATAAACACGTTGTTGTTGAGTAAAATTGTTTTCTAAAAATAAGTAATCAAAGTGTTTACAAGTTCACAACTCAAACTTCAATCGATTAATGTGAGAATGAAAGAATTGTCGTCTTACTTCATAATTTCAAGTTTTTGACATATTTTTAAGAGTTTTAAAAATCCAAATTGTTAATATAGTTATTCTATGAGCACAATATATTAGTGATTTGAAAAAATTTGAAAAATATAGACTAATTTGAAATTTGTCTATATTTTTCAATGTCTAACAAAGTCAATTCGATTTTACATGTTAAAAATACATGGAAACAAAGTGATAGTTTAAAAGTAGAATCGTAAAACTAAATATTAATTATAAATTATTCGAAAACAAATTATAATTATGTCTAAATATAAGAATCCAAAAGAAAAGATACTTTTCCAATAGTCAAAATCACATAGAAAGATACTTCTCCAATGGTCAAAATCATAGAATCATCTCATTTTTTGTGATTGTGCCTCTTTGTAATTATACTCCATTTTGTCCTAAGGCAACATGAAAAAGGTTTTGGTGAGGATCTCTTAAATGGACGGTGATTGATTAAAGGAAATCTATTTATATTACTTCCAACATATAACTTTATTCGAAAATGAAATTCTTTTGAATAAATACAACATCCTTTAATATTCCTATCTAATTGGTGTAGGATTAGATTTCTTTATTATTGCTTTTGTTTTTCTTTTTCTTTTTTCTTTTTAATTTGCAAGTAAGTCATTTACTGCACAAGCATGACCGAGATCCCCGTTATTAGAAATTGTATTTGTTGGTGAATATTATATGTTTAAGCAAAGTAATGTTTATAATAAATTATAATTTATGTGAGTTTAATGAAATTTGATATTTTAAGATATAACTCCAAAATTTGATAATAAATTATCCCAACTCAAAAACTTCAAACTAGTAATTTGATCATTTTAAAGTAAAAAATCTTGTAATTAAAAATAATTAAAAATAAAATGAATAAAAATAGTTAAAAACAATTTTTCATATTATTAAATAAAACTCTCATGTCACTTGGAATGAAAATAATTATTAATTAATTGATATTAAAACAAGTTTTAAGTGTTTGAATTTGACTTTTCAAAATAAACTCACATACTCGATGCCACATATTGTGATTGATTTTAGACTTTAAACAAGCATAAATTGTTTTATGTGTTTGATCATTTCGAAAACAAGTATTTAATTATACATAAAAAAATTGTGATTATCTAACAAGCATAGATTGTTTTAGGTGTTTGATCATCTCGAAAAGACTAATTATAAAAATTTATATTATCAAATAATAGCTTTTCAAATTCCGCTTTTAACTTCTCTTAATCAATATACTAATTTTAACCCTAAGTGATCAAATCAATTCATCTTCTACCCCATGGACTATGCTTTTATTTTGTAATTTAATAGATAATAATTTTTTTTTATTTTAAAATAATTATAGTGAATAGATTGTCTTATAAAAATATTTGATAATATTACATATTGTTATAAAAGTAAAAATATATTTTACTATAATAGATAATAATGATAATATAAAAGAACATCATTGAAATTAATATCCATTTTAGTAATCGCACACAAACATATCGATAAATTATTTTTAATTACAAAATGCTAAAATATTGAACACGTTACTAATTCTTCGCACAATTAATTTTTTTTTTAACACAATAAAAATTACTTTTCTAAAAATCGCAGTAATATTAAATTAAGTCTATATAGTTGTTCATGTACAATAAGAGTCCGTTATAAGTTAAATAGATTGAACAATTAATGCACTTGAAGAATAAAATTAAGAGAAAATTACATAAACATCTTCCTGAAGTTTAGGACAAATACATGAAAATCCTTTCAATTTCAACAATTACATAGACACCTCCTGAAATCTATTTCACATAACATATTCCCCCTTCACCATTTTTAAGGCATTTCTGAGGGGAAAAAATCTAAGGATGTATTTGATTTTGATGAAAATCAATTTTTTTTTGTAAAAGTTGATAAAATATGTAGTTGAAAATTGTAAAAAGTTGTGGGTCCTGTTACGCTCAATCCTATATGGCACTCCCCGTAGGCTAGTCAACGTTAAAGTTGCTTAATAGAGGTTAGGACATCATCACAAAGCTATTTCCTTAATTCCAATGAGATTTGGGAAGAGGAGGTTGGAAGGTCGAGACGGTCAAGATCGACCCCCGATGGTGTGTTGAACAAGCCACATCTGACACCCTGCAAATCAAACTTAAAAAGACTGATGAGACAGCATGTCAATGTGGCTTGTCACATTCTTGACCCCTAGTATGTGGTGAAAGAGACTTCCTCATTAAACCAATGATAAGACACTTAGGCTGTGACGAGAAGATTCTTGAGATTGTGCCACTTGACGCACATCTAAGGAACCTAGTCAATTGGATTTGACCTATAAATACCAAAGTCATGTCAACAAAAAATGGATGATGAAATTTCATATAGCAAAACCATGTTAAACAAGTCCTCTCCATTTGCTTAACTTAAATGTTCTTCAACTCACTTAGGGATCTATGGTTAGAGACCATCGAGCCACTTTCTCGACTACTAAGTGTCTCTCCCGCATCCAAAGATCTTTCCTACTCATTTCACGATTTACCATCATGATCCACAGGCTGACGTGGCCGTCCAAGTGTGTAGGTAAAATACACGTACACATATGAGGCATGAGGATCCTGTTGACAACTATTTTTGGAGGTCAACAAGTCCCATGAAATATTTAGTTTAAATTAATTGTTGACTTTGATTTCAACCTTTTAGTAAAATCTGTTACTACTAGATTTCGATAAGGCCTCCACGTCAGCAAAGGTCTAGTAAAAGGTCCCATATAATCCCAAGTTAGGCATCGCTAAGACCTTATAGGCCCAATGAGAGGGGCCTCGTGGTTACGTTTAAGGCATAGCAATGTATTAGCATTTTTGAATTAGAGTTTAGCGAAGCCCATGAAGGGTCTCGACATTCATGGCCGAACCAAGGAGTTTCGTCGGACTTCGTATTTATTATAATTAGCAGGTAGCACGATATCTGGTTATTCCAAAATAACCAGAGATATGTTTAAAAAAGATTGCGTTTGATTTGCACACGGATTCTCATAAGAAAACCAAAGATCAATCTCCTAAAGATCAGGCAACGTGATAAGAAAAACCAAATCAAATAAGGGCTAAAATCTAGAAGATTGCATTGACAGTCAATCATTCTTATCTCATAGGGAAGGATGATCCAATTAGTTATTTAATTGATTGTTTTTCTAAATCAATTAGGACTATGAGGTTATAAATACAACATCTCCGATTGTTTTAAGTTACGCATTATTCTCACTCTTAAACTTTGCTCAAATCTTTGTATGCTTGTCCCTCCTACACCCAATTGTTTTTGTTCCCCGTATATTATTCCATATACCCAGCATTTGACTTGATCGTCGTAGTATCAACGATTGTCCGATCCTTTTTCTTCGGTGATCTTGGTGCTTGATGGTCGTTCTAGTTGCGCAGGTAATATACATGTTGACATATGAGTGACTAAAGATCTGTTGACACGTGGATAGTGCAGATTCCGACGTCAACAGATTGTTTCTAGTAAGATAATCAAAATATCATATATACTTATATCGAAAATTTTCCAGGTATTTACATTGAATTCTCGACTGAAACATGACTGATCCCTTGTGAATGAAAGTACGTCGTTGTTGATAACTCATTGTGTTACTGAATTTTGATGGAAATTCTTACTGTTGTTCATAATTCACTTATTACTGAATTTTGGTGAAGAAACATATAGTATTAAATAAAATTGCACATTTTTCCTTCATTCATTTGTCTTTCTTTGGATTTTGGTAAAGAAACATACAAGTATTGTTGTTTATAACTCATCGTGTTCTTTGGATTTTGGTAGAAATCTTCTTCGTTGTTGATAACTCACCGTGTTACTATATTTTGGTGAAGAAACATATGATACTAAATAAAATTGCACATTTTACTATTCCTTCACGGTACTGTAATCCTTTTCACTACGGAAGGGTACCATTCTTAATTTTCTGGATAATGAAAGTAGAAAATTGAATACATAAAAAATAGAAAGAGTATATTCTATAATTGAAAGAACTCAAAAAATATAGAGTGCAGAAAATCAATGATGGAAGTGATGAAGGGTAATACACTCACATTAATGGAATCGATATGATTTCTTAATTAATCTAACTGGGAAAAAACTATTTAGTGGATTTTGGTGGAGATTGATTGTGTGATGAATAGAAAGATGGAGAATTGGTTTTGATTTTTACCAGGGTCGGTTCTGACATTTTGGGATCCAATGTGAAATCCAAAAATTAAGGCCCCAAAGTAAAATCTGATAAGTCATGGGCATGATTACTTGTGGGCGTGTTTCAAATGTTTTTTGTTTTTTAAATGGGCTGGCCACTTCGATTTTGGGCCACTATTTAATAATAGTTATGGTACTCATGAAATGCGGCTTACTTTGCTTTGCTTTGCTTTGCTAGACTTTAAAATTTTGTAATTTTTTTTTTCTAATTTCAGTAATCACAAACAACTTTTTTTAATGAAAGTGGACCCCTTTGGTTTTGGGCTCAAGGCGGTTGCCTCACTCGTCTCAATCCAAAATCGGCTCTAATTTTCACGTAGAGAAGAAACTAAGAAAGTGTGGGTTAGATTGAAAAGAGAGTGAATTTAAGAGTATTTTTGAGTACTTTTGAATATTAATTCCAATAATTTAAGGATGATATGTTTTGGTGGATGAAAATAGCAAATTGATTATTAATTGCATTTGAATTTCAAATTTTTAAATTAATTATTTATTTTTAAATACAGTAAATATATATGATATTTAGTAATGTTAAAAAATTTAAAATAATCTAATATATTTCAAAATCATATAAAAAAATAGGTAAAATTTCTAATTATCACTGATTTTTTTTTTTTAAAAAATAGTAAATTGAAAATAAATTTCACATTTATTATTTACTTATATTTTTATTTATAAAAGTGTACGGCATCGTCAGTCGTGAATGGTATTCCTTGGCATGTTGCTTTTAAAAGTGCAAAAGTGCAGTTTGTTTATTTTTTTCTTTTTAATTGCTTAAAAGTGCAGTTGGAATATAGACTTTGCCCCTCGTGCTGCACGCGTCAATTTAATAGGATTGGAAATTTACATTTTTCCCCCTCTATAATTCTGCTTTAATTACATACTATTCCCTAATTTTTGTGAGTGACACTTTTAGATTGCAATTTATTAATTTCATCTATTATTTTTTAATAAATTTGTTCACTCCACTAAAACAAACTGATCAATCACATTAATTCCCCAAGAATGGTCGTACAAAGTCTAAGTATTTCTTTCACTTTGAGAGTTGGGTTTTGCGAACTTGAAATTGTCTAAAGCATTTTTCGTTTGTGCAAGATTGTTTGGAGTATCTTTCGTTGAGTGTTGTAAACTTGAAGACACTTGAAAATTTACAAAATGGATATATCAATTTGAGCATCAGAAGTAAGGGTAACTTAGATATTTCACTTTGACGAGATAGTTATTGTTTTGACAAAAGTCTGATAAAATATTAGTAAGTTGAAAAATTGTTTCGTAATTGAAATGAAGCGTGGAAAATTTATACAAGGAACAGAGAATAGAGTTTTCTGCAATAGTTGTTGCGATGTCACATCTCTTGAACTTTATAAGTTAACGTTATGTTGTTGTGTGAGGAATAATCTAATCCTAGTGGGTCAAATAAGAATTGTCTCTATAAATTTTGACTTACCATTATTTTGATATTGATGATGACTTAGATTTTCACGTTAAGTTACCAGATCTTGAATTGTGAGTTTTGAGTATAACAAATTTAAATTTTAGTCAAACATATTTTTTCTTTACACATTTTGTAGGATCTTCAAATTATAAGTACTTAAAAATAATTTCAGGAAGACCAAATATTAGTTAAAGGTAGAGTTGATCTCATCATTACCAGACCTATATCTAAATCATATGATAATATCTAATGCTCTTATTTATCTCAACTAAAGTTTTAATTTTATGAAATTTAAAGAATTCTTGTGTTAAAGTTAACTCATAATGAGACGGCAATCTTACTTTTTGTGGCATTATTTTAAATCAAAGACCTTCATAAACATAAATAAAACATCCATTTAAAGAGAAAATGGAAGGTATTTTCTTTTATAGCAACTCGTGTTTAATATGATTAAAAAAAAGAATAATATTATTTATTTATAATTATCGGTGATTATTGCGAGCCTATGTAGAAACTGTAATGGCATTATGCATTATAAGATAGGTTTGATAAAATATAAAGTTATAAAATTTATTTTATTCAACTTATCATTTAATGTTACATAAACAGATGATTATCACTGATAATAATGAATAACATTAATCTAAAAAAAACTAAAATTATGAAAGATTCTATAATTCAACAAAGAATTTGTGGGGCCTTTGAAAAGCAAAAGAACAATGGTGTTCATTAAGGTTATCTCTTTTTTAGATTCTTGTGCACAACCATAAAAAAGACAGTGGTGTTCATGCAAGACTAGTTGTCTAGTTGTCATCTTGTTTGATTCACCAACATTAATTATAAAAAATAAAAAAAATAAAAAATTAGTGGAGAGGAATATAACTGGCAACTGCAACAATGTCAAATTGCCAATACATATTAACCTTTCTAATTTACCCACAAAAAGAATCTACAATTTCTTGTACAATAGAAACCTATGAGTAATTAATAATTATATTTAGGAATAATAGCACATTTAGTTTTCAATCTTTCAAAAATATAAAAATATATACTCATAGCCTTTAAAAATAGTACAAAACATGTTCAACGTTTGAAAAAATAAGCATGGTAAATTTCTGATGACAAAATCTATCAATTTTCGCTGTTATTTGACTTAAGTAGACTTCACACATTATTTTACTCAAAAATAAGCGCTTGAAATCAGAAAAGCAAAAGCACCATATCATAAATTTTTTAAAATGAAAAAAACGAAAATTGTTAAAAAATAATAATAAATTTTATCTTCTCCGCCCCCACCCTCACCCTTCTGCAGCTCCACCACCCACAATCAGCAATTTAGTCCCTCACCACAATGGTCGTTGAAGAAAAATTCCACTGCCGCAGCCACCATCGACACCAAATTCCACCCTTATTTGTGTCTTATATTTTAGTGCAAATGTCAAAATTAAAGAAAACCAAAAGAAATGATTGGTTAGTCCCTTTCATTCTGATGCTGCTCCTACAGTATCGTATCACTATTGCCATTCCCAGAGTTTGATACTGGTATAATAAATGGGTTCTGACTGCTGTGTTTTTTTTTTTTTTTTGAATGTGGTGGCGGAGATAAAAGGTGGCGTAGTGGTGGTTAATCTAGTTTAGACTTTAGAGAGCAGAGAAATGAGAGCTGGGAGCTGATTTAGAACTACGGCATCTGTAGGTGCCTAGATGGAGGTATTAGGTTTGGGGTGGCCCCCATTTGAGGTATTGATTTGGCATTTCTTTTCATTTTATTTTATTTTTTATTTATTTAACTAAAACTAGGAGTTTGGTAACAATTAACTTTTAACGATGAAATAGACGAAATACGTCAAAAATGACCATTTGCACATGTAAATATAAGTTGAAGATGTTTGTGTCAAGAAAAAAATGACAGAAAAATCGTATAGAAAGTATAGATTAAACTATTTGAGATAAATTCCCTACGTAAATTGTAAAGGTTGAATTGACCTTTTGTTAGCACAAACAGCTGGGAAGTATTACTCACTCAAGAGTCGTGTTTCACTGTTTAATTGGAGGGGTAAATGACCCTTCGTTAGCACTCAGCACAAACAGGTAGATCAAGGTAGCCTAATTTTGTGAAGAGCCGTGTTCGGTGGACTGCTTAAAGTGAATATTGTTTCCTACCAATGATTATGATTACCAGGTCAAATGACTTGTTTAAGAACAGGGCTCCATGCAACGAATCTGTATATCATATTTTGATGGGCTGACTCGATTTTGTGTAAATGTCGGCCGTCCTTTCTTATTTTAATTATTTTAATATAATAAATTCTAAGCAAATTTTTTGAAAATAATATTTAAATCATACATCATAAATTCTTAATTTTAAGTCAAGAGGTTCAACACCAACCACTTAGGTTCAACACCAACCACTTATTTAAATGAGTCGTGCATGTATTAAGTTTGATAAAAAAAAAAATTGCCCAGCCTACATATGATGAAATATGTTTTAAGTAATACTCCCTCCGACCCACAAAGATATGCTCGTTTTTTTATTTATCTGTCCTAAATTATATGTCACTTACTTTATAGATGGTGTATTAAATTTTTTTTTTTCTTAATATATCCTTATTTAATTTACATTGTTATCAACCAAAATAAACTTAACATAATTATATAGAACATTACATAAATTTATTCACACATTTACTCAAAATAGGCATTCAATGAAATCCACATTGCCTAAAAAACACCCATCTCCAAATAACAAAGTCAACGATTGATTTTATTATTGTTTCAATATAATGCTATTCAATTTTATTTGCATTCCAATTGTAACTTAATGAACATTTAAATTTATTAAATTCATGAATGACTAATATTAAATAAATATATAATGAAAATAGTGTTTAAAAATTTATAATTTCAATTACATTAAATGAAACAATCTTAATTTGTGCGAAATAAGAAACGAATCTATCTTCATAAACGAGAAGAAGTGTATACATGTAGTTCTATCTAACTAAATTTTTTAGATTAAATAGTTCAAAGAGACCGACCCTTGTGAGACAAGCCTGCCCAACCAGGCCTAAAACAGTCCACTTGTACTAGGACTGCACAAAAAAACCACGAAATCTCAAACCGAACCGTGTTCACCCCTAACTTGTACTAACATACCAGCACACACCGTGTACTTCCATCCTCAACCTGAACAACTCAACCTAGTTTTACACTCCAAAGTGTTGTCAATTATTCTAAAACAAAAAATCTTGATTGGACTATTTTTCGATGAAATTGAAAGCAACTATGGAGTCACATTATTCCAGCCGAGAATGGTTAAGAAACTACAAAAAATCGGATTATCCATCTCTCAAATTTTCTCCTCCAAGAACTGAAATATTTATTCAAAATTATACTAGAATAAATCACATCCATTTTTGCTTACAACATTGCATAGAGTTCAAAAGCTTCTGAATTGTAATTTAGTAGAATATATTACAAATAATTCATATAATCCATATACCCAATTCCAGCAATTCACACCAAACATGCAATGGAGAGAAATTACTTGTGTACCCAATGTCACTTGTATATCCACACACAACCTCGTAAAAATTCTTTGAAGTCAATTTTCTCCAGCAGAAAATGGTGATTAAGGAAATCGTAAAAAACAAGTCTACTACTGAGGACTACAAGTAATAGTTTTCAATACCAAGCTGTGATGATCATGCTAGAAATATCAAAGGTAGAATAAGCAAATTAAAACAAGATGCACGTGATTCAATCCATCTCAACAGAACATCAAAATTAAACAATAACTATAATGTGTTGAGCACAGTATCAACTGATAATCAACCAAAAAATTTGCATTTCGGGAATTGTTTAGCTCATACAAATTCTCCCGAGTAGCTCAAACAGAAAAGGAACACCTTAGAAGATACGTTGTGGCTTGCCCATTGTACTCTTCAAGTTCAAGCATCTCACCTGAATACAGATGAAAAATAATTCAAACTGTTAGGAGACCCATGATACTAGGAATCAAAAGAATCAAAGTTCTACTCATCAGTGCCACGGACACGTATTGCTTACAAGTATATAAATAAACATTAAAATAAATATATTTTTATAGTCAGAGTTGGAAACAAGTTACTTATTTTGACAGCAAGCTAAGAGTTACTTTGAATGGAAGTGACTGTTTTACATGAATCCAAGAAAAGCGTAACATGTCCAATCATGTACTTTTAAAGCTTGGCGAAACATGCTTAGAACAAAACTTAGCAGGCTTAATTTTCTAAAAAGACAAGCATACGTGCAAATGAAAAAATCAAGGCCTACCACAATTCCTGAAGTGTTAATTGTGGAAGGGTATTTACTACTGTGACATGCCAATAAATTAGTTTCAAGAACCGTCTAATAAATGTAACGACAGAAATGAACTGCATTGAGAATGTAGTATTGAAGATCACCAAACACACATCCCAAAGAGGTGTTTCATAAGAGATGCCCTCATCACTTGAAAGCAAGGTGCACAAGCAAGAAATGTAGTTCCTAGTGAATACACCATAGATTAGTGAAAGGTTCAACCACTTTACATTGCAAGAAACAATTCATTCGATTGGACACCAGAGAATTAAATCAACTAGACCAAAAATTCATCAGCAAGTTCAACTTGTGCTACAAAAACCAATTTACTTTGCAAGAAACAATTCATTTGATTGAACACAGTGAATTAAATCAACTTGACAAAAAATTCTTCGGCTAGTTCAACTCATGCTACAAAATCACTTGAGGGACACAATGGAGCCTACACTGCATGGTAATGTCTTAACAGTGTGTAAATTCCTAATAGACACGTATGTATCCTGTCAAAGCATATAAAGTACCCACAATGCCAGAAATGAACACAGATGCTATTCTCATCAAAAACTAAAGGAGAAATTTCATTGACTATAAAAAGAAGCATCGGTTAATGGACTCACATTCTGCCAATTCTTCTTCAACAGCGAAACTAGAAAGTTCACGCTCATTTGCACATTTTGGAAGATCTGCTTCTCTTCCATATCCAAATTTCCAACAGCAACTCCCATGCAAAGCACCTTCTTCAATTGAAATTTCACTGTGGCCTTGGTCTCATTGACCTTGGATTCAAGAGATTCCTGGTGACTCACAAGAGTAGGGAACTTCCCTGCATTGAGATGTGAAACGAATTAGCCATGATGAGCATCAACAATTACAAAAATAACATGCGACTGAATCAACATTTAGAACATCACCTATGACAAAACAAAAAGATCTGGGATAGCGTGCAATAAAAATTCCAGAAAGTAAGCCAGGCAACTTAGACGAACACTACCATGGAAAATAGGTAAATTTCTGACGGTAAAATTGTCAGATCTTGCATGAAAATAAAACTAAAATAAGAATCTTCACAGTGAGGATCACTTCTCAACAACAAATACACTTCAGATTACCATGTGCACTTTTTAAAACCAATTTGCCAACTTTTGCTAATTGGTATCAGATAGAAATACATAAAGAATGGGTGTCTAAATTCATCAATTCTGCATAGCATTAGGATTAATATCTTACAATATAATATATACAAGGATCGCTAGATAATGCAATTCAAGCCATTGGTCAGATTTATACAGTTGTGCAGATTACTTGGATCTATCACACAAACACCATTACATGTTTTTATTTTAACAGACCCTCAATCACTTGAACGGCAATGCAGATCAAAAAACACTTGCCTGCCTTATTAAGACCAGGTCCCAAAAGTCGGGGAATCTGCTTGATAACAGCTTCTGAAGCTAAGAAAGCATGATATTTCTTGGCAAGTTTCTTCACCAATTTCTTGTTTTTGTTTAACTTCTTCAGGCCCTCCACATCCATGTATTCCAGACCCAATTTTTCTGCCTGCAAACACAATAGAAAATAAGTTACATGAGATAACCTAATCCAAGAAACATAGCAACATTAGAAACAGCCCAGCTACTTCACAAGCATGTTATGGAAACTAAATAGAATCTAACAACCAACAGAACTCTTTACCATGCTTTTAGTATGTCACAGAGTCAAAGGCAACCAGGGAAAAAATGGACTGAACATATAAGGCTCTTGAATTTTACCAGAACCACTACCTAGATCACAGATAAGGGTTGATTGGGTTCTATCAACTCTTCTATGTAGCTAACAAAAAGAGTGGCTTCATGTACATTCTTTAGTGGTACTAGTATAGGTTCTAGCATAATAAAGGATGCCTGCAAATGGAAGAACCAACAACCTACCCTAACCCAAGTCACGTGAGAGAATAGGACACAAATGAAAGGTTATCCCACTATTCTAGAGAAAAATACACTGTACTATTGTTATAATCTCATAATAAAGGAGGCAATTCTCCCAAACCATGACTATGTATATGGAATAAGCATTAAGCAATACATTCCATTCACAGGCATTTGTCGTATTGCAATTTTGCACAATGAAAAGTCACTGGGATTGAGCAGTGTGTGATAAAAAGACTCAAAGATCTAGCTCATTTTATAAACAAGTCAAATAAGGAAGAATAGTAGTATTACAGGCTATTATCTGCCAATATTTCATGATATTCCAAGCTTCCTCGGATAAGTAACTGGGATTGCGAGAATACCTCTTCAACATGCTGAGCATCACCAAGCATACAAATCTTCATCTTGGGCCGAGGGATGTGAGGCAACTTCACAGAACCACTGAAACGCTTGTCCTTCTGAGGATCATAGTTTTTCAGCCCAATCTGGAGCTCAACTGTCTCGGTAAAGTTACGCTTCTTCTCCTTGGCATCGGTAACAATCTGGACAATAGCTTCCCTCAGGGCCTCACTCTGAAGCTTACTGCAGAACAATATATACCAAACCATATCAGAAAACAGATATATTTCAGATAACAACTGTTTAACACTTGCAGACTGAATTTTGGCTTTTTCCCACAAGTAAAATTGTGTATTTGCATACAAATATGAAATATTGTACAACATTAACTGGAAAAGCAACAAAAAACAGAAAAGCCATCTTCCACTATAAGAGCCAAATTTTAAAAGTCACACCAATTCTATAGCAAATACCCTTATACCCTAAACACCAGACATAATTTATGAGAAAATAGGCCTAAGGCAATTCCCTGATTCAAACACCTCCTCATAAGTTACCGACTTACAAAATCCAAAAGGCAAGATACTCCACAAATTGTAAGAAAATACAAATCACGGCTCAAACTTTATATAGTTATACTTATATGGTATCATATCTCACACTGAAAAAGAACATAAACCGATCTCATGATCTTCATTTACGTACAATCAAGTTAATCATATAAATTTGGACGAACAGAATTATTAAGATGAAACTTAGAATACACAGCGCTTGAAAATCAATATAACCAAAAAAAATGGAATAATAACAAAAAAATTAAAAAATATTAGCTTCTTCTCACCTCATAGTTCAAGATCTTTTTTGTCTTCTTAATTAACTTCTGCTTTATTAACAAAACAAACAAGAAAAAGATAGTGAATCACTAGTGCTTAAACATATACATGCATAATATATATACACACGGAAATACACGAGTATGCGTGGAGAGAGCGAAAGAAACCTGAGGAGAGTACCCTTTGATTAGGGTTTGTGAAACAGGCGAAGAGTGAAAGAGGAATGTGGCGTCAAATGGTGAAGTTGATAATGTGCACTGAAGGAGAATAAAACCCTAAGCCCAAATGCATGTGAAAAGGACTGGGCTTTTAGTTTGGGTTTGGCAATAGATCTTCCATTATGGAGGCCCATTAAAAATTTTACGAGAGCAAATAGGAGGGAAACTGAAGCAAGGAGTGTGGTTCAATGACTCAATCCAACTCGAGAGCCATATTTCGTTTTCAGTAAATTAAAAGAATAAAAATTCATTTGTCAATCCGAATAGAGAATATCAAGTATAAAATATTAAAAGATAAAATAATTCATAATCTAGGTCGATTTTGAAAATCTCGTCTTAGATTAAAACTAGTATACTGAATTTTTTTGCGGTGAGATCCTACCGTAGAAGATTTTAATGGATTAAAGACTGTTGCAAATTGAGAGAGATTATTTTATCTGAGGGAGGTTTGATTTTGAAGAATATGAAAAAATTGAAAAAAATAGATACGAGTTTTAGTTTGAGAGAGATGAAGACGTAATGTCACTGATAGATAAAATCTCTGTATGATCGGTGATAACAAATTTAAAAAATCAATTATCAATTCGACTTAGAAGAGTTAAGATGTTGATGAGCAGGATTATAATTTGCTTTTGTTGTATGAAATGGAAAAACGACATTGAAATTGAAAATCTACGAAAGAGTGTTAAGATCATTAGTTGTCCCATTTTAGTGTTTCAAGGAGATCAAATAGGGAAAAAAAAGTGTTGTTTTAGGTAGTCAATAAATGAAGTTAACCTATTATTATTAATTATTAATCAAATTATTGTAATATTGTATTACTATTTTCTCAAACATTTTAACAAATATTCAATAATTTTATAAGCTCCGAGTAAATAGCAATCAAGATTTTTCTAAATTTCATAATCTTGAGTGATATACTTCAATGATGATCGATCGATTGAATCTCAACATGTATAAAAGAAAGCTTTTGAGTGATCATCGAATCAATTGAATCTTAACATTCAAAATTATTTTCATTGTAGAAAAATATAAATATGAATTAGAAGATTAAAAAAAAATTAGCAATACAGTTTCAAAACTATGATAATTCAATAAAAAATCAAACTTAACACTATAATTGCAAGAAGATTGAAAGAGCGACGTGCTTTTATCCAAAATATATCAAGAATCAATATCATAATATTTTTATTGATAGAGGAACATATAAAATTTTTAATTAATATTAACGAGAAACGAGTATTATATATTAATAAGAAATAAAATTCTCCTTAACATCAAAAGGTAAAGCAAGAAAAATAGAATTATGTTCAATTATGTGATCAACAAAATTGAGAAGATTATCAAATATTAAAGAAACAAATACATAAAAAACAAAAACCTTCTAACATATTACATATATTAAAGACACGATATAAAAAAATATGTAAAAAATAAAAGCATGATCTTGTCAAAGATAAACTCAACTTAGAGGTCTCGTCAATTAATTAAACATATCAAAATCAATTCAAGATTTAAGGACAAGAAAGAAAGGAATAAATGTATTTGCCGATAAGAATAACAAGAGAAATTAGAAAATGATAGGGTGAGTTGGTTAAATGGCCTTGTCAAATTTTGAAATCGTAGAAGAGTTTAACTTATATCAAATAAGTTTTAAAGGCCTCTTTTATACATAAAAAATATAAATACTCTTACTTACTTAAGATTGTTAACGGATCATCTGTTAACCGACCATCTATTAACAGATAGTCGGTTAACAGACCATGGGTCTGTTAACAGGTGTGTGTTAATAGACCTGGAACTTGTTAAGGCCAATTTTGGCCTTAACAGTTGTTCACACCTGTTGACAGACCATGGGCCTATTAACATGTCTGTTAACATGTGTGAATATCTGTTATACGCAAATTTATACAATTATAACTGATTTTTTCAATTAATTTACTTCAAATGAACCCAAGTTTGCAGAAATTTAAAGTAAAAATCACAATTTATACTCAGATTTATACATATTTTTATGATTTATACTACAAAATCTATAATTTCTACCGTGAATTAAAAGAATAAGTTAGAGAATGATGAATTTATACTTAGAAATGAAATTTCTTACATAAATGAAATGAGTTGTATTCTTACATTGAAATGGGTTAGATTCTAACATAATCTTCTATTTTTTCACAGACAAATGAATTTGAAATCGTTTAAAATAATTATAAGCGGGGAAGAAAACATTGTTATATTTAGTAATTTACACATCAAAATGGGTCAACGGCCATTTTGAAAAATCACCCGACCATTCAGCACCATTGCTACGAAAATGATATGATATTCAACATTGATGTTTTGATTGCAAATTGTAAATTATAATTGAGAGGATTTTTTTTTTATTATTATTATAAACTAAAAATAAGTTGGTTTTCAAGAATAAAAATATGGGGGAAAAAATAAGGAAGAGTACGACGTCTTTGATTTTGATTGTCGGCTTAGATTTTATTTTGCATTAATATTTTTTAATTTACTTCATAAAATTATTCATTATTAGAAGGAGCCAAAATTAAAAATATATATATTTCAAAAATTTGGGGACTTTCACATATATAGGGGCCCTTAGGCGATCGCCTGAATAACTTCATGGTCGAGCGGGCTCCGTGAACATAATAAAAAGTATTTTTAAATTATAAGTGTAATTTTTTTATAAACTCCAACAATACTCTTCATCTTGGCTCTTTATTTTACATTTTCAATAAATATTTATTGTTTTCCCTAATCTATGCGGAGAGCTAAATCAAATTCTCTATTTTAAAAAATTAACATAGACATTGTGTTGAACTTTAAATTCTTTTATTTACTTTAAAAATTACTTATTTACTTACAAGTAAATTTACTTTTTGCATGTCGGGTCTGGTCGGGTCGTTTTCGACCCAATCCGACCCAACGGTTCGTATTTTTGGTTTCAAGACCAATTAAAGCTTATTTTAATTTTTAAAAATCGAGTCGGTTTCGGGCTAGATTTTGTCCAACCTGAAACCGACCCGAATTTGTCAAAAATCGATCCAAATCGACTTGGGTCGGGTCGGGTCGGGCGAGTTCGCGATTAATTTGCCCAGCCCTATTTGCATGCAATCTTGTTTGGATAATTTATTATTTTTTACTTCTAAGTAAAAAAGTTATTTTTTCTTAAAGCAACTCTTAGGCTGTGTTTGATTGGAAGCATGGAAAATGGGTGGAAAGAAAATGTTTTCCAGGGAAATGATTTGCCAAGAAAATATTTTTCAGGGAATTGTAAATGTAGTGCGTTTGATTGGATGAAAATTCATCCTAGAAAATGTTGTAATTTTCTATCTTTTAGTGTTTGATTGTCTTTATTTTCCATAGAAAATATAGTATTTTTCAACTTTTGTTATTTGATAGCAACTATTTTCTAAGAAAATTATCACATTTTCCATGACTAAAATATTGGGGAGAAAAATTGAAAGTTTACTATTGACAATTGTTAAATTATAATTTACCATTTTTATGCATATTTCCACCATACATTTTATATAATCTAATACAAATTTTGAAAAAATTCTATTGTACGTTAAATTACCACAAGCATATGGGTTTGTTAAAAAGTAACTAAAAGTGAGTTAAATAAGAAGATTTCACGGCGGCCACGATTTACACTTTTACGTAAACTAAAATAAAATGCCCTATATTTTGAATAAACACAATGGACTAACTTAGTTAACTACATTAAATTTACTTAATGATTTAGAGCAACTTAAATTTGCTTAAAATTAATAATTTTGCTAACTTAAAAATTAATAATTTTGCTTAAAATTATTAATTTTAAGCAAAATTAATAATTTGCTTAAAAATTAGAGCAACTTAATGATTTAGAGCATTTTATATAATTTGCTTAAAATTAATAATTTTGCCAAGACATTATTTTGTCAACTTAAAAATTATTATTTTAAGCAAAATTATTAATTTGCTTAAAAATTAGAGCAACTTAATGATTTAGAGCATTTTATATAATTTGCTTAAAAATTAATAAAGGCTTCTTAATTTGTATTCTTGCCAATTTTCATTTTCCATGGAAAATTGATTCTACTCATTTGGCAAGAAAATGTTTTCATCATTTTCATGGAAAAATCATCACGTGCATGGAAAATGGAAAAATTTTTACCTAGAAAATTTAGGCAATCAAACAGAGCAAAAAGTTGGAAAATGGGTGGAAAATTTTGATTTTCCATGGAAAATTTAAGCAATCAAACATAGCCTTATTTAGTGTAAAAAAAAAGTAACTTATTTATTTTGAGTTTTAATTAATAGAGAATTTATTTATTTTTGAGTAAAAAGTTTACTTTTCTTGTAAAAGTAAGCTTATTTCATGTCCAAACAACTTACTTTTAAGTAAAAATGATACTTTAAAAAAAAAAACTCTTACCTACTTATTTTTTACTTTGATTAAGGACTCGTTTGAAATTGATTTTAATACTAAACTTCTGATTGTCAAACAATTCGAAGTTGTTTTAAGCGTTTAATCAATTTAAAACAAGTTATTATAAAAGAATATGTATCATCTTTCAACAGATTTTGAGAAGCAATAAAATGGTAGTTTCTAAAATTTTGCTTTTAACGTTTGGGTAATTATATTCACACAATACTTTTTATTTTTTGCACCACATTTTAATTATATTTAACATCCTTATTTTTTTTAACATTATAGCACTTATGTCCATAACTTTTTTTTATCACATTTTTATCTTCAACTTTTCATTAATTAGCACATATTGTGATTGATAACGGTTTCTGTAAATAATATTTGTTCAGAATTCGTAAAAAGACTTATTTGTCTGTCATACTTTTTAAAAAATAATAGATACAAGAGTGCGATAAAATATTTTTTCCTCATTTGAAAGCACGTAAATAAAATATATCGACAGAAACCATCATCAATAATGAAATGTGCTAATTAATGAAAGTTGAAGATAAGAATTCGATGACAAAAAGTTAAGAGCATAATTACAATAATGAACAAAAGTTGAGGATTTTAAGTACAATTAAAATGTGGTGCACTTATAACAAATTGTAGTGTAAATATAACTACTCTTAACTTTTTCACTTATCTATTATTAAAATACAAATTTGACCGTAGTTAACTAAAGTATTTCCTTTGGTGTCCTATATTTATTAGTATTCTAATTATAATGCATTTTTACAAATAAATTTAAATTTAATTGATTTTTCTTCTATAAGATTGTGTTTTTACTTTTTTCTCTTTTTTCTTTTCATTTTACAAATTGTATAGCCATAATTAATTATCAATTTTTTTTTATGAAAAATAATATTAATATTTTTCTCTCTATTCAATGTGATTTTTCTTTCTCTTTTAAATATTCTTCCAACCATTTTTTCCATTTCTTCTTTTTCCTTCTACGAATCCTAGATAAATGATTAATTATCAACTCTCTTTTTTAATGAAAAATAAGATTATACTTTTTTTCTTTCTTCAGTGTAATTTTTTCTTCTATATTCTTATAACCATTTTTTCTCTTTTTTTTTTTTTTCATTGTTTTTCTATTTTTAATTAAAAACTAGATAAATTTATAATTAAATTTTTATATAAGGGTTGCTTGTAATTTATTGATGAATTTGATCAGGTTAAAAATTAATCTTTTATTACTGTATTTTGTGTTCTTATTTTTTCTATTTATCTTGATGAGTATGGGTGTCTTTTTGTTTCGCAAAGTTGTTTTGATAGGACTTCAATTATTTCAGTTACTTTGAGTCTATATATTGAAATATTTCAATTAGTTCCAAGTTGAACCAGTTAATGAAGTTTCATCATTTTTATCGGTGTTAGATGATCAAGGGGACAACCTTGGACCATTTTATGAGAGTCGAGAACAACAAAGAGAGAATGCTAATGAGTGGGGGGCTGCTATGAGTTACTGATATGAGTGCATCTCCAATGCACTCCATGGATTGTGGTTGATGTGGCAGTTAAATAGAAGGACTTCTAAATAAATATGGAATAAATAGACGTGAAAGTCTAAAAGTTCTCTCCAATGAGTTCCTTCTACAATTCAATAATGGTGCTTACATGGCATTTATTTTTTTAAATTAAACAATAATAAACCTGCTAAAATTTCCCTAATTACCCTTTTGTGAATTAAATTAAGTCCAAAATTAAAATAATTGTTGAGTCATCCAATCTCACAGGACTCTACATGTAGAAAGAGCACCCCACATCTTCTATTTTATTTTGTGCCACATCAGCCTAACATGGTGTTTCACATAGTGCATTGGAGATGTGATTTTAATACACGTTATCTATTTGATGATATGTCACTTCTTTTTTTCCAATCCATGATTTGCATTGGAGATGCTCTGAAGAATGATGTTGGGCAAGTAGATAATATTGATCGGTGATTTTTTTTTTTTCATAAAATAGTACTAAATTATTTTTAAAAATTGGTACTTTGAATATTTATTTGTGCAATTGAGGTAACTTATAATGATATATCATCTATAAATTATTAAAGGTATTAAGTGAGATTATGAACTCGATAAAATATTTTTAAAAAGAGTCACATGCCTATTATTTTGAATTTATCCACATGCCATTTGAAATTTTTATAGTTTCATCTAAAAGAAAAAAGATAGTGATCTAATAATTCATATCATTAACTTCCGGCGTAGTTTACTTGTAGCAAATAAAATAAAACATTACAAATTCAAAGTTTTTTCATGAATTTAATAATATTAATAAAATTAAATAAATTATAGCTAGACTTTTCTCGTATGACATTTTTGTTAAAATATCGGACATTATATTTTTTATATTCATGATTTTTAATTGAAAAATCTTGAAAGTATGTAAAAGTTTATGTAAAAGTTTATAAAAGTCTTTCAAATGAAAATCTGTAAAAGTCTATGAAAGTCTACTAAAATCTATAAAAATTCATAAAAGTCAATCATTTAAAAAATATAAATCAAAGTTATTACAAGTCTAGATTAAATACACTCCCCTTAGATATAAAAGTTTATTTTTTTTAATAGAGCCTATGAGCTAGAGGTATAAGAACATCTCCAATGCAACGGTGGATTGCTAAAAAAATTTGTCGTGTAAGCAAAATAGAGCGATGTTTAAAAAATCCTCCAATGCAAGCTCCATTACAATATGTCAAGAAAAAATAGACAATTTCTATAATTCCGTTTAAATTTAGAAGTTTTGTTAGACATGCTAACTCAGCAAAATTTAAATTTTCTATCCATACTTAAATGTAGTTTTGTTTTTAATAAAATAAATGTAGTGTAGAAAACCAATGTGAAAACAAGAACAATCAACGAAGAACGAAAAACTCACACAAAGATATATGAGTTCCTCCAATATAACCTCTCTACAACAGAATCTTTGATTAATTAATTACACAATTACAAGAGAACTCATAGTTCTCAATTACAACTGTATACCTCTACATCTATTGATTCTCTGACCACCTATTTATAGTGGTTTCCAAAGAAGAACCTCAACAGGAGACTATATCTTAAAATATATAGGAAAACTACGTCCTAAACTAAAACAATATCCTAATAGTAATAGGACATAGGCCAAATTGACAGTTTGTGTAACGTCTCGAAAATTTCATGCCTTAATTATCGATCTAGAAATCATATATTAAGTATATGAAAACATACTTCAAATTCAAATGATTAATTTCTTGAAGAATTGAAGATTTACAATATTGTATAATGTAAAAAGTAGAGAAAACGTGTCAATTAAATTTTAAGGACCAAATTAGAGAAAATTGAAGTTGGAATGTTTGAACCAAATTAATCATACACTAATAGTTGGGAACGGGACCAATAATTTGGAAATCTAGAAATTTGGAATAAATTACAGTTTTTGCCATTGTGTTCGAGCCTACTTTATAAGCATTCTGTGAGTAGTACAATGAAGTATAGGCGATGCATGTTATATCACCTCGTAGTTAATGTCGAGACCTTCATTTTGGTATCAAATTTATAGACTTTTCGAGTTGGGATAAGCACGTAAAGTCGAGCCAAAGTCGAATGAAATTTTAAAAAGTTGAAAAATTGGCTAAGTATAAAATTAAGTGATTAAATGACCCACTTTGAGTGAATTGTACGAGCATAGGGATGGCAACGGGGCCGGGGCGGCCATTCCCATACCTGCCCCGTCGGGGATTTTTAGAAAGCGGGGCGGGGATCAGGGCAAGGCGGATATAGAAAAATCTCCATTTATCACCCCGCTTAATTAATTAATTGTATTATTTTTTATTTTTTTACATACAATTTAAATTTTAAAATATAAAAATAAAATAAAATAAAAACATTCGGGACAGGTTCAGAGAATGCGGGGCAGGGACCATGATCCCCGCCCCCGCCCCCGCCCCGTTTAGTAATCGGGACGGGTAGGGCAAGGCGAGACGGGTCGGAGACGGATTTTTTTTGTCATCCCTATACGAGCAGACGGATGATCCATTCCTATTGTATGTGTGCGCGATACAAAGATCGTATCTAGAACTTCGCAATGGTATAAAGTTATTCCGATTTAGATCTCGTTAGGACATCCAAATGTTGACCCGAACATTGCATCTCAAAATGAAAAATCTGCCTATTTTTCTATTATAATAATCATTGGTGACAAATGTCCAAGTTTAATCATGACCTTTAAGGGAGCTGTTTGGCAGAACTTAAAATACAAAAATAAATTAATTTAATGGTACAACACTATATTCGTACATATTAAGTACGAAATAACATAAATCAGGACAATTAAACATTAAATAAGTGAAATCATGGAAATAAGTAAGACCAAACACCACCTAATGCCCATCTAGCCCTCTCTATAAATAGAGAATCCCAGCAGTTAGAAAAAAATCATAGCCAATGTAAGTCAAGGTGAGTAAATCATTTATTTGCACTATGTGTTCATTCTTAAGAAATATTTCTGCACTAATTCATAATTTGTCTATGTTTATTCCTTATTTATGTTAAATTAATTGGTGTTTATGTTGGAATTCTAGATTGTTGCTCAACCTATGTTGGAACAAAGAAATTTTCTTTAAGATATCTCTCCTTATTCATGATATTTTAGCAATATATTTAAGTTTGATTCCAGAAATTTCAGCTATAAAAGTTATGTATTTTGTTGATGTTTTATATCATTTGAAACTTGATATTCCTTGAATTTATTTTTGAAATTTCAGTTTCCATCAATATGGTTTCTTATTCAACATGATGTTTACACTTATTTAAAAGGAGTAAATGAAATCCAGAAATTCTTAAAGTGTTAAAAGGTTAGCTTATTGCTTTACATGTAGTTAATTCATGAAGTTTTTATCACCAGCAATTATACTTCTTCATTTGGTTGGATTCTTATAGCCAATTATTGAATTTTAATGTTTTGAAAGTTCCAAAGTTTCATATCACTTTAATTTAACTTTTGGTGTTAGTTAAATTGAATATTTTTACTTTGAACAATTCTAGATTATCTTATTTGAGATCAAGAAATTATAAATGGTGTATGTAACGCCCCAAAAATGTCGTATCTTAATTTTATGATTTAGAAAATCTAAATTCGTATTTTCTTAAGAAAAATCCAATGATCCCCAAAAATTGTTAAGTTTAGTATGCCAATTTCAACAAGTTTATGGAGAAAGTATATAAATTTCATTGGATTAATCTATTGAGAATTTTTTTTAGGAAAAATATTAAGTTGTGAAAAATATTTTGGCTTAATCGAATTTAATCCATAGATAAGATGGAAATTCTGGAAAACTTCAAGATAATTACAGTTTTGCCATTGTTTTGAACTAACTTTGCAACCGTCATGTGTAACGTACATTGACCCATAGCCTATACATGTTATACCATCGCGTAGTTCTTATTGAGATGTTTAAATTGATATCAAATTTGGGTATTTTTCAAGTCGGGACTTGCCTTGAAAGTCGAGCCAAAGTAGTGTAATCAGAATTTATGTAATGCAGAAATTTCACTAAATTTGGCTAAGTATGAAAAGTTAGTCGGACAGTTATTTTTGAGATAATCGTACGAGCTATCGACTGACACATTTCTCTTGCATCCATACTTGTTGTAAAGCTTGAAGCATGAACTTTACAACTGTGTAAAGTTTGACCAAAACAGAGCTCGTCTCGACCCCAAACGTTGTCCCGAACATGGCTATTTGAAATAAGAAATCTGGAAATTTTTGTAATAAAATATTAGTTGATTAGAACACATGTCATTTTTAATGATTATCACCTTAGGACATGTTTGGCAACGCTTATCATACTTAAGAATTAATGTCGAATAATATTCGTATAAATAACTAATAAATTGATTAAATAATAAGATAAAATAAAAATGAGTAAGAATTTTCAAAGATAAGTTAAACCAAACATGGCATTACCAACACTCTATAAATACAACCTCTTTTTTTGTCTTTTAAAACCAAAAATTAAGTAAGGAAACTCTGGTGGAATTCAGAGGAAAAAGAAAGGTAAGAATGAAAAGAAAAATTGAAAGGAAACCAAGAACTTTTCCTTTTTCTTTGTGTTTATGGAAAATAGTGTGATGAAACACTAAACTAACAAGGAATTCATCACATCTATTCTAAGATAAGCTAGAAAAGTAGAAATTTCTGTCCAGAAATTCAAAACCCAGGTTACAGCAGAGATCCAGTAGCCTCAGAAACAACACAGTTTAGCTTCTGGTAGCCCCGAATCTGCAATGTTGTCTGGTAGTTTCATTTCCAGTTTAATATAATGAGTTTTTGGATAAAAATTCCAATTTAGCCAAGCCTAAAACATAAATTTTCATTTCTCCTTATTTTTGATTTATTAACTCTCTATAAACTTGTAAAATTTCAGGTCATTAATCCAAGAAAAAGATTTCCTTTGGACAGTGAGTAAAGTTTATGTGTATTGTTGTTTTTATAATGATTATTCTTATTAGGATCAGAATATATAGTATGAGTTTTATGTTAAATGAAGTCTCTCTTGTGATTTACTATTACCCATCAAAATTTCTATCTAAGTGATCATAGATATTGAAATTAATTTCTTAGATATGAAGAATTATAAGTAATAAAATCTGCAGAAATTCAACTTCATGTTTATGATCTTGCATGTCTCTAAAACTTATGTTTACGTCGATTTTTGATGAGCTTAGAATCTGCAGTATATGATGACTTTGAAGTGATGGTTAAAATAATTGTCTGTGCTTAAATAAAGCCTTATCTTATGTATCATTATTGTGGCTTGTTTGAAAATGTTTAATGTTGAATATTCTATATTCAAGGTGTGCTTATTTGAGTAAAAAATGACTTAAAATGTTACTGTAATAGCATGATGAATAGAAACATGAAGGACTTTTAGATCAATCTCTTGCATGTTGATTGGGATTTAAAGTAATATGTTTCTTTGAGGAAGAACTTGAATAAATGTTTATGTGCAAGATTTTGAATGATGTTTAGCAATTAAATCTCGTGTTTCCATGTGTTGCATCATGGCATCATTCAAAAAAGAATTCATAATCCTTAAATATTAAAGCAAAAAGTTATGTTTACATAATGATCATGAATAATTAAGAATGCCCTATTTAGATTGTACACCATGGGAGCAAGTCCCAATTTGAAGGTAACGGGCTACGAGATGCCCACGGGATGAGATGTCCAAAATGAAATGAAAGTATTTGAGCAAAGTGCTCTAAGAGAATGAAAGTACTTTTGAGCATAGAAGCTCTAATGATGTTGTGACCTTGTGTTTCACAAAATACTATGAGTGCTCGGTGTACAACCCTAATATGGGAAGTGCCCAAAAAGAAAGAGGAAAAGAAACAAAAAGAAAGAAGAAAAGAAATGAAAGAAAGTTAAAAGAAATGAAAGTAAGAAAATAAGAATGGAACCATTTTTTGTTGTACGTGCATAGCATTCTAATGTTTAGCATCCATACTATGCATATTGTATTGATTGCTTGTGAGTAATCATCAAAGGCATTTCATGAAACATATATGTTATCAATTGTTTGGAAGTTAATGTGTGATTATGATCTTATTCACTTATGTGAGAATTGAACAACAAGGTTAGAAGGTAAAGTGAAAAATTCCATTCAATTGAAGGTATGAATTATGTGGTTTCATGTTTATGTGCTACTTTGCTCACTAAGCTTTATTACTTATAGTCGTTTAATGACTAATGTAGGAAATGGAATGGAACTACCTTGAGGTAATGCATATTTATGAAAGGGTAACGGAAAATGGGGTGGACTTCTATATCATCACGAAGAAAGATGTATGGGTTCATTTTCTGCATGGCTAGGCTTGTACATAAAGGAAATATCTTACAAAACGATATATGTTTACAATGCCATCACATTGGAGCCGAAGGGGACTCTCTTTTTCATGTACTAGATAACCGAGAGTTTTTGATAGTTGTTTTTGTAGTTTCAAGGATTTTTAGTATTTCTTAGTTAATTGTAAACCTTTTAAAGTTTGTTAGTGTTGAAATGTTTTTGAGCAATAGGTTTATAATAAGTGTCATTTCGACATTTTTGTTATCGGAATGACGAATCATATTTTGAAAGAGAGCGATACTACACTTGTTTGAAGAAAGTGAAACTTGTAAGAGATATCCTTGTGTAATAGCATATATGATGGAAATTTAAAGTATTTAAGTAATCGAGTATGTGGTGTATCCTTGTACTTTTATTTACAAATTGTTTGTAATGCTTTTAATATTTCCTCTAATGTTTTGAGTAATATTGGAGTGAGGTATAAAACTTGGAGAAGTTTAAAAAGAATTAAGTTTGAAAAATTTATTGTCACAGCAACAGGATATTAGTAGCCACCTGTAGCTGCGTTTTCAGTTTAACTGAAGGCTACTATTAGCCCTCAATCGGCAGAAAAAAAAAAACTTAAGAAAAATTTAAGAGGTCGTCACAGTGTATAATTATAGTTCAAGTCTCGATTCTATGATAATCCACTCATTTTCTTAAGTAATTTTTTTACAAAGGTTTTCACTTTGCATATACTATACGCTCAAGCAAGTGCCTTATTTGATTTTAGAATTACTCTTAGAATAGATATTGGCCTTCCTTATGATTGTTGAATTCAATGATAAGCTGCAATAAGATGTTTTGATTCAAAGTGTTTCCTAGATTTGTGCTTCTACTAGCCCTCTCACGGGAACAACATGAGAAATTATACATGTGTTACATTTTAGTTCTTGTTTTCATTTAAGCATAATCTTTATGGTTCTGTTAAAGAGTTGAATTGAAAACATGCTTGACAAGATTTGAGATATTATATGTAATCATGATCATTAAATAGTCTTAACTTATGGCTATGCAAGAATGAAATATATCATGAATCACTAAGTTTCCTAAATAGATGTATACCAATGGAGGTTAAATGCCTCATGGACCATAGGGTCCAATATGTTAAGGTTACAGGCCACATGGCCATATGAATGTTAAGGCCATATGGCCGTTTATAAACTCCAAGTCATAGGGCCTTTGGGATTCCAAATGAGCAAAGAGTTGCTCTAAGAAAGTATTGTGACCTTAGTGCTATTTTAAGCACAATGTTTGAGCGCTCGATGTACAAGTTTCTATTTATGGGATGGACGCAAAGACAAGATAAAACCGGCTGCATATGCATTCAACATACGGTTATGTATTTGGTTCACAAGTGAATTATGCGAACTAAATTCTCATTTCAAGAATACATATTTTTGTCAAATGCAGCCTTATGTTTTCCTTACATGTATATAAATGTGGTGATCAAAGTGAAGATGACTTTCTCCCTATGTGGTTGGCTGCTCTTGTGTTGATTCTATTTAGCTTATATGAAACTATGAGTTAAAGTTAAGACGTAAGGTGATTATGAACAAACTATTCCTGAAATGCATGAATTAAATGATAACATGTTCTTACTCTATATGACTTATTTGTTGCTTTATTTGCTGAGCTTCTGTAGCTTATAAGTCGTTTTATAACTTTTATAAAAAATAGATTGAGGATATACCAATGTGGTAAGGACATGGGGGAGGAATTCGAATGATGGACGAGAGTATCATGTTATCACAAAAAGGGGTGTTTGGACTCACTATCCTTTATGGTCCGGATTATATTTAGAAGAAAGGACCTACAAAACGACTTCCATCTATAATGCGATGACATTAGAGCATCTGAGAACCCTATTGTTCATCATATGATGGATGGTCAGTTTTAGAGGTTCAATATTTTTATTTTTTTGGATTCCATTGGCATCATCAAGACCGTGTATAAGAATGTATATAAAGATGAAATGAATGATGCCATTTTTATTTTTGGGCGGGAATTGGGATAATTGATTTTGGAAAGTATAGGAACTCGATGAACTTAAAGAAATGGGAATCTTATTTACTATGCTTATATTTGTTTTAAATTTACATATTCAAGCTTTTGAATCCGTCATCTACATTTTCAAAGTTTTATTTCTTGCCTCAGTTTTGAAAACCTAAGGATTGTAAATTATAGTTTTAATTCGAGTATTAAGAGTTTAGATAATGAACTTTAAAAATTGAACATAGTCATGTCTGCTATGTGATCAGTATAAGGATACAAGTATCATTCAGAAGCTAGTTTTCTAACACAACTCGAGGCTACTAGAAGCTTTCAGACCTAAAGCAAAGATAAAAATACCAGCTCTATGTTCAATGAAGGATACTAGAATCCTTCAAAAGTTGATTTTCTATTTCAGCTTGAGACTACTAAAAGCCTTCAGTAGACCTGAAGCAGAGAATAAAAAAAAATTATCCAAAATTTAGGAGTCGTCACAATTTGCGTTCAAACCAACCTAACAATCCTATAGCTTCTCTGATATCAGTTTTAGTTTTAGATGAATGTTGATTTTATACCAAACCAACCAATCTCCAACTTGACATAAAATCCATATCAAGGCATTACACACACAGCATCTGTTGCTCCACCATATTGTAAAATCAGACTCGCATTATATGTACCAAATCCAAACAATGATTGTATTTGGATACATCAACTAATTTCGTCAACATATCACCGGATTTTCTTTAGTAACAATCTTATTGAGTCTTCGCACACTACCTCACCTTATGAAATGATAATGATATGATACTACACTACCTCTCTTATGAAATGATATCGTACATTAATGTGTTTGGTCTTCGCATGATGTACCTGACATCTAGCCAAATAAATGGCACTCTGATTGTCACAATTAGGGGTGGGCTGGGTTGGTTTGGTTCGGTTTTGAACCCAAACCGAAACCAAACCGACCAAATCGGTTTGGCCATTAACCCAAACCGAACCAAACCGCCGCTATTGATGAAACCGAACCAAACCGAACCGACCAATCTTGGTTCGGTTTGGTTCGGTTTGAAAGGTTTGTGCCTAACGTTTTGGGCTTGTATACAAAAAAAAAAAAATAGTTTTCTAAGTCTCATTTCAAATTTTCCTTACAACATACAACCTGTTATTAACAAAAATTTACAAAACATTTAAATATAACTCACATTTATAAAATAACCTATTATTTACAACTTATTTTTTGACATGTTATTTATAAAAATAATTCCCATTTCGAAATATAATCCTATATATTCGAATCAAAACCTAGCAAGTGGTAACAAGTCCATAATATAATATGATCCAACAATCACAAATATTACAATCATCCAACAATCACAAATATTACAGTCATCCAACAATCACAAATAGTCAAATATTACAGTCATCTAAAATTCCAAACTAAATAAATAGGAAATTTAAAATATTACAGTCACTCAAATTAATCAAAAACAAGGATCAAATTCAAACATTGAACAGATCCAAATGGGAGTATCCAATTGTCACCGACTTTCATCATTTCTACAACAAATAAGAGAAATAATTAGACAAAAAAAATAAATAATAGATCGTACATTGAATAAATGAGTTAATTTTACAAGACATTAACATATAAATTATACATGTACCTCAACAAACTTGAAAAAATGCACAATCATGTAGCTTATTCGTTACTTTTCACCGATTAAGTCAAGCTCTACAAAAATGAAGATTGAATTAATAATAAATTAAACAGAAAAACATATAAATATCAACGGCATAAAATAGCTATAATACCTTCATCCAATTTGTTATAGAACTCCACATCCTCCATGAAGAATCTATCGATATTAGGAGAAGCTTTGAGCGATTCGAGTGGACACCAACACCCAAGGAACTACGTAAAGGGATCAAGAATTCTACCATCGATTGCTAAAAGCGCTCTCGAAGCTATGATGAACACTTGCATTCCCAAAACATCTCTTGCAAGTTTGGATAAAGTACTATATTTACTTCTATGAACCCTCCACCAATTAAGAACATCCAAATTTTTATCATCTATATCCTCACAAGCATCCAATAGGTATCTTTCCACATCATTTTTATTTCAACACACTCTTTTTTTGCTTTTTTTTTTTTTTAAACTTGGAGATTCTATCATCTTGTACACTTGAATTAGAATCATCTTGTACACAAGAAAACCCATTTGGTAGAATCCACATCACTCGATACTTGATTGCTTTTAGAATCCACTTCATTTTTCACATACCAATCGTAATGCAGACATCAAATTTTCTTTCAAAATGTTGGACATGTTACTAGCAAGTGTCTCATCTCGATAAATATCACTAAAAGCAAGAGTCAACATAATCCATTTTGTATCTTGGATCAAATACGGTAGCAATCAACAACATCGGTTAACATTTTCCATTTTTCCCCAATACTTGTCAAATTTTCTCTTCATGTTAGTAGCCATTTCACCCAAAAGTGGATCGAACTAAAACTCCATGCTTCCAATTCGGATAAAAGTGAACATACTTCATGAAGATAAAGCAGTGAGAGCTAACATGCAATGATGTACTAAACTTCAAAGTTATATTAAAAAAACCCTTTAAGGAACTTGACAAAAATTTAGCATTTTCCCAATCAAAATTTGAAGGAGGTCCACCCTTTTTTACCACCATCATCCTCACGAAAATAACCTAGGTAGTGACCATCCTCATCCTCTAACCTATCAAAGGCTCTTTGGAATTTTAATGCAGCTTCCAACATCAAATAAGTGGAATTCCACCTAGTTGGAACATCTAAAAACACAATAGATTTGCACTCAATTTTTTCTTTGTTCGCACACTCTTTCAATTTTTGATACCTAGCCGAGAAGATTTAACATATTTCACAAAGATTGCGAATACTAACAATCGAGTCATGTGCTTCTCTCAATCCTCACATACAATCAAATTAACAATATGTGCACAACATCTCATGTGCATATATTTGCCATCCAAAATACACCCATCATTTCCCCATCCAAGCATCTTCCTTTTAAGATAATTTATAGCAGTCTCATTTGCACTTGCATTGTCAACAATGATTGTGAACACTCTTTCAATACCCCATTCATGTAAGCAATTCTCAATAACTTTCCCAATAGTTTCTCCCTTATGGTTAGAAATCACACAAAAACTCAAAATTCATTTTGAAGCATCCAATTAGAGTCAACATAATGAGCTGTAAGAGACATATAATTGATATTTTGAATGGAAGTCCAAGTATCGATGAGTAAGAGAGACTCGTTGACGTTCGACACTAAAGATCTTTTCAATTTCAACTTCTCATCCAAATATGATTGATAAATATCTCTAACAATGCTTCTACGAGATGGGGGTCAAATTTTGGACATAGTGTACTACAAAATGTCTAAATCCCCGAGCTTCAACAAAACTGAAAGGTAGTTCATCCAATATTATCATCTTAGCACAAGAAATCCTACATGTTTCCTTACTAAAGCCAACCGCTAGAAGATTGCTCCCACCACCCTCATTTTCATCGTCAAATCTTAATATTTTTTGCCTTTTGTCTTCTAATCTACCGGGATACATCTTACATTGATTTACTAAATGGTTCCTCAACGTGCTTGTCCCATTTTTCTTACCATCACATGCATAATCTTTCCCACAGTAGTTACAACTACACCTACGATCTGCCACATTTGAATTTTCTATTATTGTGAAGTGATTCCAAACATCCGAAGATTTCCTAGCCGGTTTTCTTTTTCCTAAACATGAAGGATGAATTGGAGGAAGAGAAACATTATCAGATTGCAAATTTGTTGATGGGGTTGCACCATTAGTTTGAGTGTCTTGATCTACCTCCATATTTCTATCTATCAATACACAATACCAATTTAAGATTACATAAACAAACAATTTCAGCAAGCACAAAATGAAAATTGGATAAATACTTCTTGACAAAATGAAAATTCATACCTTCAAATTGAGAAATTGTGTGACAACAAGCTTAGGATAGAGAAATTATGGAGATAATGCTGCTTGTGTAGTCGATAATTAGATTTTATCACTTTTATTTTGCACAAAAGAATGAGTTATACAGAAAAGAGCATAAAAGATAACATATTACCTGATTTGTCCGATAATTTGGGTCGAAGATGGAGGCAACTCAAAATGAGGAACCCTATGTCTTCGAATTAGGGCTTGGGCCTTAGACAAGAAACAATGCCGGCGCGCTTTACCTTCGAAAGAGATTAACAGATCGACGCCAGCAAAGTAAAGAAGCGCCGAGCACTTGAAGACGCAGTTAAGCCGCTTTAATAATGTGAAGTATAAACCGAAATTGATGAAATGGAACATGAACACTACTACTGTTGATGAGAACCGAGAAGGAGATGATGAAATGGAAAGGAAAGCGACGATGAAGAGAATATGGAATGGAGAAATAGAGGCGATTTTGTGTGATTTAGGGTTCATTGTTACCAACTTGGAGAATTTGAGAACGCGGATTGAATTGTGGTGGGATGAGAATGAATTGGATTGGGTCCTTTGGGGGATGTGGGACAAACAGGAACGTTGAAATGGGGTGAAATGGATTGGGCCGGGACGTTGGGTTGGGTTTGGGCCAATTGGGTATAATTCTAATTTCAAGGGTGTTTTAATCGGTTCGGTTTATAGCGGTTTGGTTCGGTTTTTTTTCCCCAAATCGAAACCAAACCAAACTGACTATATTTTTTAAATTAGGAAACCGAACCAAACCGTCAGGGTATGAAAAATCGAACCAAACCAACCCGATTCGGTTTGGTTCGGTCGGTTTGAGCGGTTTGGCGGTTTAAATGCCCACCCCTAGTCACAATACACATCCAACATATGTTGTTTTACACCTAAATATGTCAACACCCCCAAGGTCCAGATTATTTCTTCAATGGCTTCAACAATTTCCATGTATTCAGCTTCCGTGGTTGATAGCGCAACTGTTGGTTGTAGTATTGATCTCCAACACATAGGACCATTTGCCATTGTAAGCACATAACCTGTTGTTGACCTTCTCTTGTCTAAGTCTCCAGCAAAATCTGAGTCCACATACCCAACCAAGAACTTTTCCACTTCATCATCGATCTTCTCGAAACATATCCATTTATCTCTCGTTCCATGTAGATACCTTAGTATTCACTTAGCAGCATTCCAGTGCTCATTTCCAGAATTATGCATGAACCTACTGACTATTCAATTCCTTGAGAAATGTCAGGACAAGAGCATACCATAACATACATTAATCCATCCACTAAATTGGAATAAAGGACATCCTTCATCTTGTTTATCTCTTCATCAATTTTTAGACACAATTGAACACTTAATTTGAAGTGATGAGTCAATGAAGTTGTGAAGACTCCTAAATTTTTGGTAAATTTTTTTTATATCTTTACTTCAGGTCTGCTGAAGGCTTTTTAGTAGCCTCAAGCTGTAATAGAAAACTAATTTTCAAAAGATTCTAGTATCCTTCTGTTGAACATAGAGCTGATATTTCTGTCTCTGCTTCAGGTCTGAAAGATTTTATTAGTCTCGAGTTGAGTTAGAAAACCAGCTTTTGATTAATACTAGTATCATTATACTGTTTACATAGTAGACATGTCTATATCTGCTTTTAAGTTTATCAGTTCTACTCTTAATATTCAAATTAAAACTATAATTTACGATCATTAGGTTTTTAAAACTAAGGAAAGAAATAAAACTTTAAAAAATTGTAGATGACAAAATTTAGAAGCTTGAATAAATAAATTTAACCACAAATATAGTAAATAAGATTTTCATTTCTTTAAATACATCGAGTTTCTATACTTTACAAAATCATGTATCCCAATTTCCGCCAAAGAAACAAAACAACATTATCTAATACAAGAGAATCTACAAAATAGATTGTACCAAAAAAGAACGATCATACTTCATGCGATGAAATATAGAGTTCTCAAGAGCTCTAATGTTATTGTGTTATAAATAGAGACCATTTTATAACTCCTTTCTTTTATGTATACTCTGGGCCATAACGGATAGTAAGTCCAAATATTCTTTTTGTGATGATATGATACTCTCTTTCGCTATTGGACGTCCTTTCCCACGTGTTCACTATCTCGGTGTATCTTCTATCCATTTTCTACAAAAGTCATAAAATGACTTATAAGCTGCGAAGTTTAGCGAGTAAAGCAATAAATAAGTCAAATAGAATAAGAACATGTTATAATTTAATTCATGCATTCCAAGAATACTTTGTTCATAATCACCTTACCTCTTAACTTTAACTTAAATTTTCATATAAGTTAAATAGGCATCAACACATGAGTAGCCAATTACATAGGGAAAATTCATCTTCATATTGATAACCACATTTATATACATGTAAGGAAAACATAAGGCTTTACTTGACAAAAATCTGCATTCTTGACATAAGAATTTAGTTCACATAATTCACTTATGAATCAAATACATACCTGAATATTGAATGCACGTGCACTCGATTTTATCTTGTCTTTGGACCCGTCCCATAAATAGAAACTTGTACACCGAGTGCTCAAACATTGTGCTTAAAATAGCACTAAGGTCACCATACTTTCTTAGAGCAATTCTTTGCTCATTGGGATCCCAAAGGCTCAATGGCCTTAACTCCTCAAACAACAATTGTGGCTAGAAGCTTATAAATGGCCATTGTAGTCGGTGACCTTACTAATTGGAACCTATGGTCTATGAGATACTTAACACCCCATTGGTGTACATCTATTTAGGGAACTTAATGAATTGTCATGATCTATTTTATTCTTGCTTGGCCATAAGTTAAAACTCTTTAATGATCATGATTACATATAAAATCTCAAATCTTGTCCAGCATGTTTTCATTTGAGGAAACATAAGAATCATGCTTGAATGAAAAAAAGAAATAGAATGTAACACATATATAATTTCCATATGATGTTCCTGTGAGAGGGCAACTAGAAGCATGAATCCAGGAAACATTTTGAATCCAAAACATCTTATTGCAGCTTATCATTAAATTTTAACAATCATAAGGAAAGACGATATGCATTCTAAGAGAAATTCTAAAACCAAATAAGGCATTTGCTTGAGCATATAGTGCTTGCAAAGTGAAATTATTTAATTAAGAAAATGAATGGATTAACATGGAATCAAGACTTGAACTATAATTACATACCATTTACTCACATAATTTATTGATCTCAAATTAGATAGACTAGAGTTGCTCAAAGTAAAAATATTCAATTTAACTAACACCAAAAGTTAAATTAAAGTGATATGAAACTTTGGAACTTTGAAAATACTAAATTTCTAAGATTTGGTTATAAGAATTCAGCCAAATGAAGAAGTATAACGATTGGTGGTAAAAACTCAATGAATTACATTCATGTAAGACAATAAGCTAACCTTTTAGAACCTTAAAACTTTCTGGATTTGATTTACCCATTATGAATAAGTGAAAACATTGTTTTGAGGTAAGAAACCCCACTGTTGACATGCTGAAATTTCAAACAATAATGCAAGAAACAACATGTTGTAAGTGATGGAAAATGGTAAATAATTTCAAGAACACCAAGGCAGAAATTTCTAGAAGAAAACTTGAATACATTGTTGAATTATCATAAATAAAGATAGATAACTAAGGAAAATTTCTTAGTTCCAACCTAGGTTGAGCAACTTTCTAGAAATCCAACATAAACTTCAATTAATCTAACATAAACAAGGAGTAAACATGGACAAATTTTGAATTACTACAAAAATATTTCCTAAGAATGAACATATAGTGCAAATAAATGTTTTACTCACCTTAACTTACCTTAGCTGTGATTTTTTAACTACTGGGACTTTCTATTTATAGAGAAAGCTAGATGTGCATTAGGTAGTGTTTGTTCTTTCTTATTTCCATACTTTCACTTATTTAATGTTTGATTGTCCCAATTTTGATTATTTTATACTTAATGTGTAAAAATATAGTATCGTACTATTAAATTAATTTATTTTTGTATTTTAAGTTCTGCCAAACAACCCCTAAATGATCATGATTAAATTAGACATGTGTCACCAAATTTATTATTTTAATAGGAAAATAGGCAGATTTTTGATGTTGATATGCAATGTTTGGATCAACATTTGAGGGTACTAATGAGATCCAAACCAAAAGAACTTTATATTATTGCGAAGTTCTAGTTACGAGCATCGTAACGCACACACATGCAACATGAATGGATCATTCGACTGCTCGTACGACTCACTCAAAGTAGGTTGTTCGACTACATAATTTTACACTTAGCCAATTTTCCAGCTTTTCTAAAATTTCATTCGACTTTGGCTCAATTTTTATGCTTATCCCAACTCGAAATTCTTCAAATTTGTTACCAAAATGAAGATCTCGACATGAACTACGAGGTGATATGACATGCATCGCCTACACTTAATTGTATTACTCACGGAATGCTTATAAAGTAAGTTCGAACACAAGGGCAAAACTGTAATTTATTCCAAATCTCCACATTTCCAATTTTTTTGGTCCTGCTCCCAACTATTAAAGTATGATTAATTTGGTCCTAACATTCCAACTTCAATTTCTTCTAATTTGGTCCTTAAAACTTAATTGACACATTTTCTCTACTTTTTACATTATACACAATTGTAATTTTTCAATTCTTAATGAAATTAATCCTTTGAACTTGAAGTATGCTTTTATATATTTAATACACAATAGAAATTTAGGCATGAAATTTTCGGGACGTTACAAGGGTACTTACGGGTTTAGTATCTCCATTTATTCTAAATTTGCATAATAGCTTCTCAGTGTATTGCTTTTGAGAGAGACACATCAAATCCTTCTCTATGTTCCTTTTAATTTCTTTCCCAAAATCTTCATAACCTCACCGAGATCCTTCATTTCAAACTCCTTTTGCATTTATGCTTTTAACTTATTGATCTTAGTGATATTGCTTGAAGTTATAAGCATGTCATCTACACAGATTAATAAGTAAATGAATTATCCTTTTCTCAGCTTCTTGTGATATACACAATGATCATAGTGGCTTCTTGTATAGTCTTGATCTTTCATAAACTTATCGAATCTCAAGTACCATTGTCTAGGTAACTATTTAATCTATAGAGATATTTTTTTAGCTTGCTTACCATATTCTCTATTCTCTTTTTATATCCTTCAGGTTGTCTTATATAGATCTTTTCAACCAACTTTCTATGGAGAAAAGCTATTTTCACGTCTAGTTGTACCAATTCAAGATTGAATTGTGCAACTAACGCAAGTAAGATTCGAATGGAAGAGTGTTTCACCAATGGGAATTTTTTTTTGTTATAATCGATTCTTTCTTTCTGAGCATATCCCTTGGCCACTAATCTGGTCTTGAATCTCACTAAGCTCTTATCATCAACACCCTCATTCTTTGCATATACCCATTTACATCCTACAACTTTTCTTCCTTTAAGTAGCTCTATCAAATCCTACATTTTGTTCTTTTCAAGGGAAAACATCTCTTCATCCATTGCTTCATGCCAGTGTTTCTCCTCCTTACAATTTACTACCTCACTAAAATTTGTAAGGACGTCAACTTCAATTATCGGCAATGCTTATGCCATACGGGCTGCACAATCTTTGTATCTGGTAGGCATTAATATCTCTCTTTTTCCATTTCTCTTGGCTATGCACTAATCTTGCTCACCGAGCTCTTCTACGTTAGTTTCGTCATCTTGATGACTCTCACTCTCACTCTCATCTTCATTACCTCCTCTTGAGCTTTCGGTTACTTGTTCCTCAAGCTCCACCCTTTTAAACAGTCATCGTATCTTTCCTTAATTTCACATGGCTTTCGTCAAATGTCACATCTCTACTAACCACAATTTTATTAAGTTCTAGACACCATAACCTAAAACCTTTCACACCATCGCTGAATCCTATAAACACTACCTTCTTTGCTCGAGGATTCAGTTTGTTTTCTTTCACATAAAAATAAGCACAATATCCAAAAATTTGCAGGCTATCATAATCATATGCGGGTGCTCCAAACCACAATTCCATTGGAGTTTTCCCTTTCAATGCAGCAAGATGGCAATTGATTTATCACATGGCATGCATAATTGAGAGCTTCGGCCCAAAAATACTTTGGTAACTTAGCTTGCGATAGCATGCATCGCACTTTCTCAAGCAGGGTTCTATACAGTCTCTCAGCAGTCCCATTCTGTTGTGGTGTTCCTCTTATACTAAAGTGGTGAGTGATTCCTTATTTTCTACACACCTCAATTAAGGGATCAGATGTGTATTCTCATCCATTATCACTCCTTAATGATTTTACTTTCTTACCAGTCTTGTTCTCCACCATTGTGACGACTCTTAAATTTTTGATAAATTTTTTATTTATTTTTATCTTTACTTCAAGTCTGCTGAAGGCTTATAGTGGCATCAAGCTGTACTAGAAAACTAACTTTTAAAAGATTCTATCTAATATTCTTATGTTGAACACAGAGCAAATATTAGTGTCTCTGCTTCAGGTCTGAAGGATTCTAGTATCCTCGAGTTAAGTTAAAAACCAGCTTCTGATTAATACTAGTATCCTTATATCAATCCCAAATCAAACATGCCTACGTCCATTTTTTAGTTTATTATCTTAACTCCTAATGCTCAAATTAAAATTATAACATACAATCTTTAAGATTTTAAAACTGAAACCAGAAGTAAAACTTTAAGAATGTAAATGACGGAATTCAAAAAGCTTAAAAATTTAAATTGACATAAGCGTAGTAAATAAGATTTCCTTTCTTTAAATACATCGAGTTTCTATATTTTACAATATTTAGTATCATGATTCCTATCACAACAAAACATTATCATTCTTTTATATTCATCCTATATATATATAGTTATGATAATGCCAAGAAAATTACAAAATAAATTTGAATACTACAACCGATCATTCTTCATGAGATGAACACGAGAGTTCTCAAATGTTCTAATGTTATTGCATGGTAAATGCAAACCGTTTGGTACGTTCTTTCTTTTATATATAAATCCGGCCATAAGGGATAGCGAGTCCATACATCCCTCTTGGTGATAACATGATACTCACGTCCATCATTTGACGCTCTACTCCAACTCCTTACCACATCAGTGTATGCTCGATCCATTTTCTACAAAATTCATATAACGACTTATAAGCTGTGAAGCTTAGCGAGTAAAATAACAATTAATGCACATAGAATAAAAATATGTTATCATTTAATTTATACAATTCATGAATACTAATTCTTAGCCTTAGATTATAATCTTATATGTGCTAAATGAAAATCAACACATAAACATCCAATACCATAAGGAAACATCATCTTCATAATAATCACCACATTTATATACATTTGTGAGGAAAACATAAGGCTGTATTTAACAAAATCTGCATTCTTGAAGTAAGAATTTAGTTTACATAATTCATATATGAACCAATTATATAACCGAATATAGAATGCATATGCAACCAAATTTATCTTGTCTTTGGACTCGTCCTATATATAGAAACTTGTACACCGAGCGTTCAAACTTTGTGCTTAAAATAGCACTAAGGTCATCATACTTTATTTGAACAATTATTTGCTCATTAGAATCCCAAAGGCTTTATGGCCTTAACTCTTCAAATAACCATTGTGGCTAGGAGCTTATAAAAGGCTCTTGTAGCCTTAACTTTCATATGGCCCTTGTGGCCGATGAACTTACTGATTGGACCCTAAGGTCCATGAGGCAATCAACCTCCATTGGTGTACATCTATGTATAGAACTTAGTTATTATTCATGATCCATTTTATTCTTGCCTAACACACGAATTAAGTCTCTTTAAAGATCATGATTATATATATCATCTCAAAAAATTTAAAGCATACTTTCATTTCAACTTTTTAACAGATATAAAAGAATTAGGCTTAGATGAAAACCAGAAATATAACACATATATAACTTCCACATGTTGTTCATGTGAGAAAGCTATTAGAAGCACGAATCCAGGAAATACTTTTGAATTTTAACATCAAAACAAAACACTAGGAATCCGAGGAAATACTTTGAATTTCAACATCAAAAGATTACCAGAGAAGCACACAAATCTAGGAAATACTTTGAATTTCAACATCCTTATCATTTAATTTCAATAGTCATAATGAAGACCAATATCCATTCTAAGAGAAATTTTAAAACCAAGTAAGGTACTTGCTTGAACATTTGGTAAATGCATAGTGAAAGTTTTTGTAACATAAATTTACTAAAGGGAGTGAATGGATTAACATGTAATCATAATTTGAACCCATAAATTTCTTGATTTCGAATAAGATAGATTAGAGTTGCTCAAAGTAAAACTATTCAACTTAACTATTACAAAAAGTTAAATTAAGGTCATATGAAACTTTGGAACATTTGAAAACATTATATTTCTTTAATTGGTTATAAAAATTCAACCCAATGAAAACTTATTAGTCGCTGGTAATAAAATTTCATGAATTAAATACATATAAATCACTAATCTATCCTTTTAGAACCTTAAAACTTCATGGAATTGATTTACTCATTATGCATAAAGGAAAACATTATGTTAGAGTAAATAACATATTGCTGGAAATTAAAATTTCAAGAATAAACTCAAGGAATAACAGATTTCAAATGACATAAAACTAAATTTCATTTACTTCTTTTGAATAAGTGAAAATATCATGTTAGAATGAGAAATCATAGTGCTAGAATGCTGGAAATCAGAGAACAAGTGCAAGAAGCAACATACTATAGATGATGAAAAGTAATAAGTGATTGCAGTAACATAGTTATTGTAATTTCTGAAAATAGATGGAAAATATTGTTGGACTATCATTGATAATGAAGATAATTGAGGAATTCTTTTTTTTACTCCAACATGGGTAGAACCGAATTCTACAATTCAACATAAACAACAATTAATCACAAATAACTTTAAAGAATAAACATGATTAACTTATAATTTAGTGCAGAATGTTTTCTTACTTATGAACAAAATGAACATATAAACAAATAAATGTTTACTCACTTTATTTTACCTTTTGATGTGATTTTCTATAATGGCGGAAGTTTAGAGAGTTTTAAAGGTAATGTTGGTTTTACTTATTTTCATGCTTTCACTTATTTAATGTTTGATTGTCCAAATTTTGTTATTTTATCCGAATATAGTATCGTACTATTGAATTAATTTACTTTTGTATTTTAAGTTCTGCCAAACAGCCCCTAAATAGTCATGATTATATTTGGAGGGTTAATTTTACCATGGTCACTAAAAAGTTACCTTCAAATTACAAAAATGGTCATCGAAGTTCAAAAGTTTCGATGGTGGTCATTTGAAGTTAGAAATTTTTCACTAATGGTCACTCCATTAAATTTCTAATTTAAAATAGGTGATATGGCATGATAATGTGACATTTATTTATTACATGGTAGTCTATGTACTTTATATAATATTCACTTTAGTTCCTATATTTCAATTAAGTCCTTTAAAAATTGCATATTAGGTCCTCAATTTTTTATATATTTACACTTTGGTTCTCAAATTTTTAATTATATTTCAGTTAAGTCCTCTAAAAATTATATCTTAGGTCCTTTTAATTTTTACACATTTACACTTTGGTCTCCAAATTTTTAATTATCTTTCAATTAAGTCCTCCAAAATTACATCATAGGTCATTCAACTTTATACATCTTCAAACTTTGGTCCCTCAAATTCTTGATTTTAGTGGCCAAAATAAGTATAATTTTAGTGGTCAAACTAAGTGCACTTTTAATTAAATATTTGACTTTACACTCGAATTTTTACATAAATGAACAAAATAATATTATAGGGTCTGACCACTAAAATGTCTGCTTTTAGTGGTCAACTCTAAGTGATAAGTGCAAATTTTACACTTATATTGACCACTAAATAGTTTATTATTTAATTATATTATTTTGTTAGTTTAGGTGAAAATTTGAGTGTAAAGTTAAGGATTTAATTAAAATTCATTTATTTTGACCACTAAAATTGTATTTATTTTGACCACTAAAATCAAGGATTTGGGGGACCAAAGTTTGAAGATGTATAAAGTTGAAGGACCTAAGATGTAATATTTTAGAGGACTTAATTGAAAGGTAATTAAAAATTTAAAGACCAAAGTGTAAAGATGTAAAAATTGAAGGACCTAAGATGCAATTTTGGAAGACTTAATTGAAAGATAATTGAATATTTGAGGACCAAAATGCAAAGATATAAAAGATTAATGACCTAAGATGCAACTTTTGAAGGACTTAATTGAAATATAGGGACTAAAGTGAATATTATATAAAGTACATATACTACCATGCAATAAATAAATGCCACATCATCATGTCACATCACCATATTAAATTATAAATTTAATGGAGTGATCATTAGTAAAATAATTTCTAACTTCAGTGACTACTACTAAAACTTTTGAACTTAAGTGACCATTTTGTAATTTGAAGGTAACTTCAGTGACAATTGGTGAAATTAACCCACATTTGGACATGTGTCCCCAAATTTATTATTTTAATAGAAAAATAGGCAGATTTTTTATGTTGATATGTCATGTTCGGTCAACATTTGAGGATCCTAACGAGATCCAAACCGAGTGAACTTTATACCATTGCGAAGTTCTAGTTACAAGCTTCGTAACACATACACATGCAACATGAATGGATCATTCGGCTGCTTGTATGCATACACATGCAACATGAATGGATCATTCTATAAATTTGATATTAAAATGAAGGTCTGCATAAATTTTGTATGGCTCACTCCAAAAGTAAGTGTATGTAATCTAGTTGTTCAACCATATAATTTTATACTTAGCCAATTTTCCAGATTTCTAAATTTTCACTCAACTTTGGTTTGATTTTCTATACCTATCTCAACTCGAAAAGTCTATAAATTTGATATTAAAATGAAGGTATCGACATGAATTTTGAGGTGATATGACATGCATCGCCCACACTTTATTGTGCTACTCTCGGAATGCTTATAAAGTAGGTTCGCCCTAAAATACAATGACAAAAAGCGTAATTTATTCCAAATTTCCAGGTTTTCAGGTTTTTGGTCTTGCCTTCAACTATTAAAGTATGATTAATTTGGTCATAACATTCTAATTTCAATTTTCTCTAATTTGGTCATTATAACTTAATTTTTACACATTTTTTCTCTATTTTTTACATTATACACCATTGAAAAATTTCAATTCTTAAAAAATTGATCTTTTGAACTTGAAGTATACTTTTACATATTAATATACAATAAAAAATTAGACATTAAATTTTCGAAACGTTACAACCATCTTCTTCCACCCTAAGAAAATATCCAAAACTTCATGCTTGTGCGCCATCGTATATATACAAGACCTCCGTGAGTAATGGTCAATGAATGACATAAACCATCGCTTTCCACCTAGAAAAGTATTCTTTGCAGGCCCTAAACATTAGAGTGAACATAATCCAATATGAATGAACTGTTGAGTCGAATTTTACCCTTGTTTGTTTTCCCATAAACACAATGTTCACAAAAGTCTATCTTACTTGTTTTTGCTCCTTTTAAGAACCCTTAATCAATCATTGCAAGGCCTTTTCTCCGATGTGTCACAACCTCATATGCAAGGCCTTATCTGTTTGCACTCCATAAGCCACCATAGCCATTCATTTCTCTAATGTCTTGCCTTTTAACATATAAAGCAAGCCATTCATTGGACCTCTCATTACCACTAGTGTTCCATTTGCAACTTTAAGTACATTATTTTATGAGAAAAATCGATAGTCTTGTGCTACAAGAATGCCTAATGAAATCAAGTTCTTCTTCAAATTTGGAACTTACATTACTCCATGTAATTCTCGAATCACTCTTCTCATGGCTCTAATACCACTTATTATGCAGAAAACCAATATCAAACAAGAACAATGAGTGAAGAACGAAAAACTCACACAAAGATATACGAGTTCCTCCAATATAGGAGTATCTCTCTACAACAGAATCTTTAATTAATTAATCACACAATTACAAGAGAACCCACAACTCACAATAGCTCTCAAGTACAACTGTATGCCTCTATATCTATTGTTGATCATATGACCACCTATTTAAGGTGGTTTAGAAACCCAATAGGAGACTATATCCTAAAATATATAGGATAACTACACCCTAAACTAAAACAGTATCCTAATAGTAACAGAACATATACCAAATTGGCAGTTGTGTCCAAACCAACCTAACAATCCTATACCTTCTTTGATACTTATTTTAGTTTTAGAGAAATGCTGATTTTATGCTATAATCCAACAATAAAATACACTTAGATAGCAATCTATAAAATGCATTGGATACCCAATTTGAATTTGAATGTCTATTAATTAGATATCAATGCCACATAGATTAAAAGTCTTTTAACATTTGTATAACCTATATTGCAATCCATATAGTGCATTCTAGATGCTATAATTCATCTTAATTTTTTTTAGAAAGTTGAAATTTTATCCATCCCCATAACAATTTAAATAATTTTTGAAAATTAAAAAAAAAAAAAAACTAATATAGCGAGAAAATTTTCCATTTCTAAAAAACATAATAGTGGCGGGGTTTCCATCACTAAATTAGTTCCAAATTTGTAATAAACTTTATTTTCTGTTGGTGAGCATGTCAAACAAATTTATGATGATGTAAAAATTAGTTCCAAATAGATTTGTGTTGGGTTGAATTTCTTGCTGGTGGGGTTTTCTTTTGAATTTTTTCTTTCTTTTTTCTTTTACTTTTCTTACATTTTTCTCTTTTGATTTCTTTACTTTTTATGTTATTAAAGTAAGAATATAAAGGTGAGTTTAAATAAAAATTTGAATAATTAAGTATCAAAATTAGTGATGGCAACGGAGCAGATCAGGGCGGATCGATATGATCCAAATTCGCAAATTCGCCCCGCAATAATTGTAAAAGATCCAAATCCGTCCCGCGATCCACCATTTTTCGAGGTGGATCGGATACAGATCGGAGCGGATCAGAGCCTTGATCCGTATACTGATCCGTTTATTTATTTATTTATTTTTATGGCATTCAAAAAATTTAAAATATATTGAAACAAGTTTTGCTACTATACTATAAAGTTTAAACAACATTCTAAAATACATTAACTACTTAATTAAATGTCCAAAAGAAACAAACGACATCAATTACTTAATTAAAAATTAATACTCCAAAATTTTTTTATCTTATTATAATTTAATCTTTTTTTTTTAAAATACGGGCGGATCGGATCGAGGTCGTCCCGATCCGATCCGCCCGCCCGAGATCCGTGGCGGATCACGGATATCTGCTCCGATCCGCCCCACCGACCTGCATATCAGGTATTTTTCGCTCCATTCGGATCGAATATCCATCGGAGTTCGGGCGGATCAGATATTTTTGTCATCGCTAATCAAAATGTCGGATTCTCGTCAAATAAGAATGTGTCACGCACAATTTTCATTGTTTGGAGACCTAAGATGCCACATATGAAATTTTGGAACTCCAAACTTACAAAATTCAAAGATTCTAAACTCAACTCAAATATTTCTTAAATATAATTAAAAAAATACATGATATATTTATTTGTTATATCTTATTATGAGCATGTTCGGTGCAGGCTTTTTGGAAAAAAATACTTTATTGACTTTTCAAACTTTTTGTAGTGTAAAAGGTTATTTGTTGGATTTTTATCGAATATTATATTTCAAAACATGTGTGTGACATACACGTCAAAGATGTGTTACAAAGTGAAAGGGGGAAATTGCAAAACTTGCTCCTCATCCTATTATTTCACTAACAAGTTGATCATTAACTTTTCATTATATTGTACAACCAGTCTCTAGTAACGAAAACTGTACAAATATTTGTTACACCGTCATGTGATTTTTGCATGTCCAACTTTACAAAGCTAAGTTTCTCTTTTTAACTTAAGTCATTGTACAAAAATTTGAAACGAGGTATATTTCTAAAAATTCATATGATAATTTAACAAAAATTTGAATAATTTCTAACATTTGAGACTATTGTAAAGACCAACGACACAATCTTTGCCAATTTCTAATTCTTATTATGTTATTGGAGCTTATCTGCATAAACGAATGAATTTGGATAGTCCTTTAAAATTGGAATGGTAGGAGTGGAGAATCCCTCTCCTGATGACAGTTAGAAAGAATGATTGATGATTAGGAAACATTATGGGCTTTTTATCATTACTTTTTCTAAAGACATTCATCATGAGTCCATTATCCTTTAACTTTGACATGTCATATACAATCTTTTACCATAAGATAAGCCTTGTGCACATCACTTAAAAGTTAAAAGTATGTTATGTTCAAAGTGGAGATAAATTATATCCTTCTAACTTTGTTTTTATTCCTCATTCCTTTCAAGTGAATATTGTTTAGCCACATTCTCATAGTAGAGATGAATCTTACTAAGATCTTGTTTGGAATAGTTTTAAAAAATATTATAAAGTTGAGGTCAAAGTTAACAATTTATTTTAACCATACAACATATACTTACAATTTTATCAATTTTTCAACAACATATTTAATCAATTTTTACTAAATTATTTATAAAAAACTTTGTCAAACAGACCTTAAGTTTTCTTATTTATTTGATTTTATAATATAATTGAGACACTTAATAAATAAAATCTAAAACGAAAAATTTCTCCTTGCTTCACTTGTACACAATATAGAATTTGCAAATTATTGCAGATCATTTTATATTCTTTAGCACTATGCTTTATAGTGACAAGCAATGATTAATCAAATTTGAACAAGATTGTTAACCTATAAACACACACTTATAAACATGGTCAGACTTGAAATTTTGAGTGTCTTGTTCAAAATCTAGATAAGTGCTCTTTTATTTAATTAAAAACACACATAAAGAATTTTTTTATTATATTAATTCACTGAATATATAACTATTACACAACAAAAATATAACACATTAATATTTTTTTACATAAAATTAAAGAAATAATACAAGTAAAACATTGAATTTATGTTTAAAATCATGCATGTTCAAAACTTCCATAACTCATGTCCTAAAAAAAGTATCATCCAAGCCACTATCATCTTTGAGCAGCAATTTCATATATGAGCTAACTTTTAGTGTTAAAGAAACATACATTCGGTGTTCTATTAAACTTTGTAAAAAGAGTTTATTTTATTTGGTGAATCGTTTATTAGTTTTAGTCTAGCAATAAAAACCGACCGGGCACCGGGAAAAGTTTGAGAATGAGGGTTGAACCAGGGGTTGACCCGGTGATTTTTAAAAAATTAAAAAATTAAAAATGTTTGAAAATCACAAAATTGCTCAAAAGTAATTTTTTGGTTTTTCATTCTTTAATCCATTTCGTTTGAGAGAGATGAATTTTGCTCAATTATAATTAATTTTAGTCTTCTAAATATACTATATTTTGTAGGCATGATAATAGTATTTTTTTTCTTCTAAATTTTGACAAAAAAATCATTCCAAAACAAATTCTTTAAATTAAAAAAACTTATTATATAACTATGGGGCCCCTATTAAAATCATATGGCTCGAGTTCTGCAGTTTATAAATAGTGAGAGCTTTGAATGTATGGACTCCTAATTCATCAAACATTTATGTTTTAAGGAAATTTTTTTAATGTAATATTTAGTAAGTTAGATTAAAAATATATAATTAAATAGTAATCGTATCTATTAATTTGTATATGGTACAATTCTATATGCCAAATATCAGGGTGTAGACCAATCATTGAGTTTAGGAAGGAGAATAATTGGTAGAGAGCATATTACCAGCAAAGGAGGATAATGAACGCAAACATGTGTGTGTGTGTGTGTGTATATATATAAAATATATGCATCTCTAGACTCTAATCCACCTCTCCATGAAAGATAATATATGTCCATTAACAAAAGTTATATCACTCAAACCCTTTTCAAAAAATATGATTTTGGTGTACCACAACGAAAGATATTCATGAATATTCAATCCATTGCCAATAATAGAAACAAAATCCTTATTTCTCTATCTATACTACATTTAAAATGTTTAAAAAAGTTAAATATTTTTGCACTAACATATTCTCACTTATATTTTAAAATTTTCAATTTGTTCTTGACTAATTTAAAATATCTTTAAAATTAGTTCAATTAAATCTTAATTAAAGTATTTACAATTCTCCACATGATATCTACCCTCACCCCCTTCATTTTAAGAATTAAATATAATTAATTAGAAACACTAGCTTCCAAATCTAACAATTACTCCTCACTCCAATTCACTATTGTATCAATTTATTCATGGGTCGGATGTTTTTTGTAATAACATATTTAAGATTGTAAACAAATTTGTGAAAGGATCGTGAAAAGTGCAGTGAAAAATTACTCTGCGTCTATTAGGCAAAACCTTGAATAGTTATCACCATAAAGGACCTAATTATCTTGAAATAGATGTTGATATTGGTAGCTCAGCAATCGCCACAATAATTTTGCCCCCTGGCTTTTGTGTGTGTTATGATGATGATAGTGAATATGAGTTTTTTAGTGGAGGCGAAGTCGGATGAGAAATTGTTTGGTGTTGTCAGGATTTGTCAAATGCAAATGAATTATGCAATATTTGTTGACAATTCCATGCCATTAAGGGAAGTTAATTTTGCTATACGAAGATGAAAGTGAAAACGAAGATGAATAACGAGTTTATTTTGAATTTTATCGTCGGTAATTTTATGATTTTTCTCAATAATGGTGAAAAGGGTGTGTAAAATTAAAAACTTATGTACACCTAACATATCTACAATTTTGTACACGTTACATTAATGGCACATAATTATAGAATAATGATCTAATGCCCCCAAAGGGACATTACATGTTGCCACTTGCCGAGGTGTCGCAGGTGGGCAATCCAAGATCAAAATTGTTTGATTCTCGGCGGTGGGCAATCCAAGATCAAAATTGTTTGATCTTGGATTGCCCACCGCCGACACCTCGGCAGTGGGCAACATGTAATGGCCCTTTGGGGGCATTAAATCGGTCCTCCATAACTATAATAGATACACAATTCCTATAATAAAGAATTTTAGAAAACCAACATCACCACACAAGCAGTATATCTATATTTTTCAGAAGTTGATGAAGCGTGACTTTTGTTAAAATTGTAGTAATGAAGATCAAATTTGTAGAGATGTGTTGCTTCACTTATAAAAATACACAAAGTATATAAAGTTGTAAATTGAATTTTTACTTATGTCTTAACTTTTATACACAAAAGATAGATGTACAAATCATGGGTATGGTTACCAATTATTCTTGACTTATCAACGCGTCCCCTTTATGTAGAAATGTCAATTTTAGTTTTTTATTTTTTGTATGTTTAAACTTTCATTGTAAAAGTATAAAATGATATGTTTGGAGTATTATTTTTAAATTGAAATAATTTTCTTACAATATGTTAATTTTAAAATGTGATGATACTTGAAATTTTTAAAGTTTTTACAATAATTTTATATAAAACCAACATCTAATATATTAAGTGTACATATATTAACGAAAATCAACTTCAAGCACAAAAAAGGTAACCAATGATTGATTTCGAGTTCAAATGGCCGACAATCACGCGGAATATAAACTCAACTTTTAATTCTTGAAAAATTATAATCTACTTGTTTGTTGCTGTCTCGACCCTCTTTTCAAAAGTTCGTGATCAATCATGTTCGGTACTTCATTGTTTTTTCAAAATTTTCAAGTAAATTGACACTTTCTGTAATCTTTTAATAAAAGTAATCCAGGATATTGATTGAGAATTGAATATATAAAATAATTATCAAAATTTTATTATTTAAAAATTTCAACAAATAAAAATAAATTCACGATATTATTACAAAATTACGTTGCAAGTATGTATTCATAACTAGTACATAAAAAGGAAAGATTGCGTATTTGTTTTGAAAAGAAGGGTTTTATGGGTTATAGCAATACAAACAACACCTAAAGCTAAATGTATGAAAATGGATCATCAATGAGGAAGATGCAATCAGGTCCACTCTATCATGGACCCGTGCCATAAATGGAGCCATAAACGCTGTTGTTACTAATATTAAAAATAGGTAAAGTTCAGATAATTATATTATCCAGTTGTATACAATGTTCTAAAAAGCGTGACAAAACGTGAAAATTGAGCTTCAGACTTTTCGAATCTAAGCTAAGCTTAGATGAGAGCAAAGATGAAGCGTGAGACGTGGCTAGGTGTGAAGGCCAAACTTCATGTCTAAGTGAAATCTAAGCGAAGCTTATACAGACTTTTTAGAACAGTTGTCGTATATGGTAACATGTCAATAAGATTGTTTAAAACTATACAAACATTGTTGCGGATTTGGTAAAAATGATTGAATAGTAATAATAAAAAATAAATTAATTAAATGTAGATAATTATACTCTCCAACTATGTTCGTTAGCACATACCAAACATGCACTATATATATGTTATTTGATACATTAAATTAAACAAAATTATACGAATATAACACACGATTATTTTTGTTATATCAAAAAATGATTTCTATTAAAGGAAAGGAATCTTAAAATGGCATGGTTTTAGGTGATGACAAGGAAAGGATGTTGACCCATCAACAAAGCTGATAATACCAAACAAATCCATTTAAAAGCTTGAATTAATTAATAATATGGTCAAGTGGGTTTTCTTATTGGTGATTATTAATTAAATATTGTTTAGGTTGTATGGCTTTAAGCAACAATTTAAAAATAACAACACTCTTTTTTAAGGGCATGAGTTGTCAAAGTAAAGTAGTAAACTCTATATACCCAAACCAAAATATACTATTTTTAAGGATAAAAAGATCAAGACAACATCTTTAAATCTTTCTTTTTCTCCAACTTTTACCTTCATTTTTTTGAAAGGAACCTTTGTCCCCTTATTAATTCCTTTTTATGATAGTAATAGTAAATGAAAAATGAAATAGATTCAAAAATCCACCCTAGTTCACACATGTATTGTGATAATTACATGTAATTGTCTATGTAGATTTTACTTTTTTAAATATAAAAAAGAAGCGTTTTCACATTTTTCATACTAAAAATTTACTGCTAGTATTTATATATTTTTATGTTAATAATACTATGTAGGACCACTAATATTTAACACCGTATTGTTGACGACATTGAATGAGAATGCATTTTAATTCATTGAATATTGATTAAGTAGACTCTATTGTCACTTGATAAGTTACTAAGCACAAATAATACTAAGAGTATTAATGTTTGGTAGAATTTATTTTAAATTCTATTTTTAAAAAAAAATTATTTTCAATTATATAATTAATGAAATTTATAATTTTTATTAATTTTTCAATCATATATTTAATTAATTTTTATTAAAGATTTCTAAAAACACTCCACAAATATTAATGTAGGTCGGTTTTAAGTCAGAAAAATTTTTAGTCGATAAATGTACCGTATATGTAAAGTCTGCACAGTCGGATATTTTAATGTTATTATTTATCTTTCAAATGATAGTACTTGCTGCTCTGAAGAGTCCCCATAACGGGGCCAATAGAAAAACACAGGCAGTTAGGGAGAGAGGGAGAGAGTGGAGTAGGAGTCACTGGTATTGGTTCTAGTCGTTTCCTACAATTGACCCTACTTTTTTTTTTTTTTTTGTTTGTAAACCCCACAAAATTCGAGGCCCTGAGACAGCTTTGCAAGGACAAGATTTTCTGTACTAAAGGATGAGTTTCAAATCTGATTAATAATTACTACTACAGGAGATAAAAAGCAAATCCCATCAGAATAATCAGATAGTTTTCTTCGTAGAGAAGGAGAGAAAAAGAAGCAGACAGAGACACATATTACACATAATCATAATATATATAGAGAGAGAGAGAGAGAGAGAGAGAGAGAGAGAGAGAGAGTTTTTGCTTCATAAAGTGGACTTTCTGTTCAAGAAATCATTTAGAAAACTGAGGTGAAAGGTGAAACAAGTTGCTGAATTCATCTTCTTAAATACCACAAAAAACATCATATTTTTTTCCTGGATTTTGTTTTCTCGTATCACTTGGTTTCATTTTTCGGATGAGTACGAGAATGATCTGAGGAACTAGGAAGTGTTTGCATGGCGAGTCATAGAATTGAAGAGTCTGCTTTATCAGATTTTGGCCATATCCCTTATGCAGTTCCTCATATGATTCATCCTCCTACAACCTTCACGTATGTTCAAACCTCCTACACTCATTTTCGGCCTACTCTAAATCTTTGTGTTTGTTTTCATTTTTGGTTCTGTTTGACTTAATCTCTAAGATTGATACGGGTTTGAATTTTGTTATATTTTCTTTAGAAATCAAGAAGGATCTGCTTTTGATTTTGGAGAGCTGGAGGAAGCTATTGTGCTGCAAGCAGTTAATGAAACAAAACAACGTATGTTGCCTTCTCTCCTTTTTCTGACGTTTGCTAATATCAGCAAACCTAGAAAAGTCACACAGAGGTGGAAGGGGAGGGGGGGGGGGGGTTGCTTTACCATTTGTAATACAGATATTATATTTGGGCAAAACATTAGAATGGCGTGGGGTTTCAAACAAGGAAACTTGACCTGCTTTGCATGGTTTTTACTTACTCCATAACTGCTGCTAAAATGAGAAGAAAATAAAAAGAAAATAAAAGTGATTAGGTTCCTTTTTGCCTTTCCATGAAGTATGAAAAATAATTGCTTAATATTTACCTGCTGATTCTCAAAGATTTTGCTTTTGTGATTTTGTGCAGCTTTATACACAGGTAGACCTGCAGCAACTCTGGAAATGTTCCCTTCTTGGCCTATGAGATTCCATCACACCATCAGAGTACTACCCTTTTACTCCCCCCTCTCCCCTCTCCTAACTTTGACCATCTCTCTACATAATTTACAAGTCTTTTGGAGTTTTTTTATTTTTATAAGCTCATGATTAGGCTCTAAGTAAGTCTAGCGTTCTATTGATTCTCTTGGGATGGTGCTTATCATTTAATTATATAGGGAAGTTCAAAATCAGGAGAAGAGAGTACGGATTCAGGATCAGCAGTGCATACACTTTCAAGTAGAGGTGAGGGCAGCAGATTGGAGCCAGAGTCTCCTGTTGGTAGAAAGACTGATTCTTCTTCTGATCATCGAGTGATTGATCAGATGCATCATCTTCAATTACCACAACAGATAGACATGGCAAGTGGAAGTGATAGCCCAAGAACAGGAATGTCTCAGGCCCAACCAGTTGCCAAACCTACCTCTGAAAAGGTTTATATTATTTATTTTTTACTTAAAAGCAATTTTTAAGCTTAGCCAAACATCAACAGTAGTATATGTAGATGGATACGTTTCCTGTATATAAAGAGATGCCAGGAATAATATAATTTGTCTTTTTTCACCTGTTCTCCTAATCATAATCCCAAAAACTAGGAAAAAAGGTAGCATCTTCTCTTCTTGTTTCTCTCTCCTCTCTCTTGTATACTCACAAATCCCAACAACTGCTAGAAAATGAATCAAAAGGTCGTATTTTCTGATTTTTTGAGTGATTCTTATGATTTATATTCTGACATGTAATGAAAAAGGAAAATGACAGTAGTTAAACAGTTAGGTTGTGTTTTTGGGTCTGATTTTTGGAAAATTTTCATTTTCCACCGTTTTTTCTTATGATTTATGAAATTTTCTGAAACATGTATTTAACTTATTTTCCATCTTTTGTTTGATTGAAATTTTTGATTTGCCATGGAAAATATTTTCCATATTTTCCACTTTTGGTATATATTTTCCTTGTTTTCGAGGAAAATATTTTCTGATGGGATAGGAGAATTTATTTTAATGGAAAATTTATTAATTATTTTCCATGGAAAATTTGTTAACATTTTCCAATCCAAATTTTCTTGATAATTCATTTGAAAAAGGCAAATTTTACAGTAATTAAACACAACCTTACTTCAACTTTGTGATTTATATTATAATAATCTTCTTTATCTCCAGTAGTAATAGTTTAAACTACTGTAAACAGTAAAAACAGTAAATCAGATTTGAAAAGATAAAGTGGAGAGTAGAGTCTGAAATTTGGGCAACCAAATCTAAGGGAGTGACTGGTGATGGAAAACATTTATTGCAGTCGTCGTCATCATCATTATTATTATTTTAAAGAATAGTATACACACAAACTCTGAAAATTCCTACACAATCTCTAATAATTACGAATTTTATTTTTGTTTTTATAAAGTCATCTCTCACTCTCTCTCCTCTTCTCTTCTCTCTTAAAAAACAATTGATTTTTAATTATGCAGAGAAGGGGAGCTGGTTCTAATTCAGAGAGAGTGCTTGATGCTAAGGTAAGGAGTAAGGACCCACTCACCTAATATATGTGTGAATATATAGACGGAAACGCAGGATGATCTCCTGCCCACATATGGGCAGGAGATAATGCCCACATGCTGATTTGTCAGCACGTGGACAGTTGATGTATTGGGCAGGAGATCAGGATTGGAAACAGAAACATCATAAAATATGAGGGTTATAGATGGATAGAATAAAATTATTTATCATTAGTTGATTATTATATGTTTATTTAAATTGTAGTGAGCTCCTTGAAACTCCATTTATTAATGAATCAAGAGGTTCAGTATATAAATAATATTATTCAAACAAATACATAAAAAAATGTTTTGCTACTTGTACATTCTCACTTACACCCTCACTTACACTTGCATATGTGGAAGTAAAATTTAAGGGTGAAATATTTGACCAAAATATTATTTTGAATTTTTTTCATTATTTTATTCTGCCACATAATCAAGTGTAAGTGTGTGTGTAAATGGAGATGTACAAGTAGCATTACTCGACTAGACTACTATATTAGAAAAATAAGGGTAAATTGCACAATCAGTCCCCATAATTTGAGATCGGTAACAATTGGCTCCTCAACCCTTTTTTGGAAATCTGAAAAGACAAAAGTGCACAAAGATTAAATTGCCAACAAAAAAAGATTAGTCACCCATGCCACCGTTCTATAACGTTGGCGAGTATGTTTATGATTTACCCTGTAAATAGTCAAAAATCATGAAAATATCACATAGATCTTGGAATTTTTCCATAGTTTTTAGCAGATATTGTTATAATATTTAAATTTGCAATTAATTCAGAAAAAATGTTAAATCTTTTTTTTTTTAACTGGGTTACAGACATTGAGACGTTTGGCTCAAAATAGGGAAGCAGCAAAGAAGAGCAGGATTAGAAAAAAGGTGGGGTGCCAAATTCTCATGTGAAAATTAGAAATGGACTAATATGCAAACTTTGAACTCTTTTTAAAACTATATAAATTTAAATTGTTTTTTTTCTTATTTTGGTTCAGGCTTATGTACAGCAGCTAGAATCAAGTAGGATAAGGCTCAGCCAGCTAGAGCAGGACCTTCAAAGAGCACGTTCGCAAGTATAAATTATTTTGAATAAATTTTATTGTCCTAAAATGAATGTTCTGATCGGATGTTTTCCCCCCCTTAATTAATGTGATGAACTGCAGGGATTTTTCGTTGGAGGAGGTGGGGGTGCTGGTGGGAACATTAGTTCTGGTAAGTCTAATAATTTGCTTAGTGACTTTACTTAATTGCCCATATATGAGAAATAGTTATGGCCTTTTGTGGGTCTATTTTGATAGAGATGGGTCGATTTTGACTAGATTAAAAATGATTTAAACGACAGATTAAAAAGCGTGTCCATTTTTCACTCGTTCTGAAAAAATCCTCATTTAACCATCCGGGGAATAACTAGACTAGGTGTGAGCACGAAAAACAAATGTAAGAAAGATGGAGCAATTGGTCAATTCAATCATATCTAATTAATTATTTTTCTTTAAGCAATTTCTCAAAATGAGTAGAAATATATGCCATTTCAAACATAATTGAACAAAGAAAATCAAAATGTCCAACTTTTTTTTACACACTTAGATTTTTCACCTAACGACCCGGAGTTTTGACCTTAGGCAGCATCCTTTGATCTGAATCCTCTGAAAATCCAAAATTTGGTCAAATTGAGCAACAACAAATTTCAAAGCAGATTATTCTTGGCTTTTAAGTTGATAAAGAGATCAAATAATTTCTGCATTTGACTAAAATATGTCCACTATGTCCACACTTCCTTAAGCTATCTCAGATGTCAATTATATTTTCACACACAAAAAAAGGAATATATTTTTGACTAAGTTTGCAGAATTTGTTACATGGTCAGAACAAGTGTCCTAGATTTTTTCAACGTTTGGTTTGGTTGGTCAGAGCTGATAAAAGATTATGATTGTACAATTGACTATCGTTTGGGAAAAGTAAATGTAGTTGTTCTAGAAAGACAACTAGTTCCATATAACTCATTTTATTGCATTTTGGTTTTCTTTATTCGGGATATGTTGCCTCAGTTTTAATACAAAATTTGCAAATTTCGACCTTCAAGAACAAGTTCCATAACAATGTAAATAAGCATACGAAGCATATAAATAAAAAAGAATTAAGTAAATGAGATTATAGATGGTACTAGAACTTGTCCCTTTGTGTTGTTCAATGAGGTCTCAAAGTATATGTTGTTGGATTATGTGGAGATTAATTTTACTATACACTTATTAGGTTGATTTCAAGGATATATTGGGGGCGTGAAGACATGAAAATGCCTCGTACTCTTCTTCTTCATGTTAGTAAAAATCTTCAATGGCATGTGTGTTGGAACCGAGTGTGGACTCGATGCCACTTTGTTGGGAATTGAAGATTGAACAATAATTTTGAGAGGGCAATAATATGTTGAGAAAAACTTCATTTTGATTTCTTGGATTGACTTGTGCTAAATGTCTAATAGCGCATAGATATTTATAGGATCTTCCAAAACATGAATATTAAGAAATTATTGCATACTTCTTCCTAAAATAATTCATAATATTAAACACGTACATGAATCCACTTGTTACATGTCTCTAATATCAAATATTCAAATACACCTATCACGATATTACAGTGCATGAAGAACTCCTAGAATACTTTGCTTGTTTTTAATTTTTATTTTGTTTATTATTGCTCTCGTAAAAAAGGATTAGGGTTTAGCCATAACATATATAGTACTTGCACCAATTTTCTAAACATGCATATATAACTCGGCAACATATTGTTTTATGTTATTGTAGGTGCTGCAATATTTGATATGGAATATGCAAGATGGTTAGACGATGATCACAGGCATATGTCGGAAATTAGAACAGCATTGCAAGCACACTTATCAGATGGTGATCTCAGGCTAATATTAGATGGATACATAGCACATTACGATGAAATTTTTCGTCTAAAAGGAGAAGCTGCTAAATCTGATGTCTTTCATCTGATAACCGGAATGTGGACTACTCCGGCTGAACGTTGTTTTCTGTGGATGGGAGGTTTTCGTCCGTCTGAACTCATCAAGGTTTGAATTCACTGTTCTAGTATATATCTGCTTATATTACTACTATGCATATAGTAGAAAATTTATGTGCATTCTTCATTAGTATTTTGTAGCTCGTGCCTCAGTATCGACGCAACAACTAATTCCAATGGTAACTAGACAAGTCATTTCCCATCCCGCTTCAAAAATTTTCCATACAGAGAAATATATTCGTTCAATTGCTCATGAGCATGTATTGCTGAATAGAGCACCTTCCCTGAATGCAAGAGGGTATTTGCCCTTGATAATCAGTATCAACTATCAAGTACAAAAATTGTACTTGACATTTTAACAAATAAAATTTTTACGCCTTTTTGTTATCTAAAAATGTCTAGTGCCGTTTAACCATCTTATCAGACATGACATGTACATGTAGCGTGTCATTCAAGACTAATTGTTAGTAGTTTTTCTCGAACAAGAACTTTAGGTACTTCAACTGTTTCTTGTTTCGTCTCCTTTCCCCACCTTGCATTCCGTTTATTCTAATCACACCGTCTTTCCTTTGTGATTTTGATGATCAGATGTTAACAGCACAATTAGACCCCTTAACAGAGCAGCAACTTATGGGGATTTACAGCCTCCAACGGTCCACAGAACAAGCAGAAGAGGCTCTCTCCCAGGGATTGGAACAGCTACAACAATCTTTAACCGATACCCTAGCCAGTGGTTCTGTTAACGATAGCATGCATCACATGGCCGTTGCACTCGGCAAGCTTACAAATCTTGAAGGTTTCGTCCGTCAGGTAATTTTTTTTACATATTATAAGCATATAACCGGAAGGCACTTCACATCTTTTTTATGCAATTCCGTGTTAAAATTAACCTGAAAATTAATAGAGCATGCCGTGAGTTTCTTAGATGACTTGATTTGATACTCTCATCGAGCCCTTACACCTGTAATAGAAAGATTTGATGAAAACTATATCTACATTAGCATTATATGTCGTATAAAAATGATAATTATGTGCATCGAATGTGTTAATGTTTCATTCTCCATGAGATGAAAGATTTCACTTGTGTCACTGAACTTTGCCTTTACTTAAATTATAATTTACGTTGGTCAAATTGGTCAGACATATTTTTTATCTACACATTTCGTAAAACTCATAACTTATAAGCAATTAAAAAATAATTTAAGTACTACCAAACATCCGGGCAAGATTTACTTTTTTACTGGATCATTAAAACATAATTTAAAGTCCATGTTAGATTTTTCATTTTTCACATTAGAATTTTTAGAATAAACACAAACAAACATTCTCTAAGACAACATAGTTCACAATCACTATGGTCACCTATTCAAATGATCAAAATTTTATATTATCTAGGCAGTTTTTATTGATTTAGGTCGACTTTTTAAAATAATATTCCTGTATGGTACTTATTTATACATCATTCTTTTGATTATCACTTACCAAACTGCATTCACTATCATTGTATTTAAATAAAAAAACTTTTGTCACTGTTAAGCATTTTATATTAGAAATGTCTATTTTACTTTAAATTGATGCGTGTTTCATCTTAATTATCTGTTTCTGGTTTGAAAGCGAAGCATAGTTAAATAGAAGCCCTTGCTAGACCTATCACCAGTGTTTTTTTTAATGCAAATTTGGGAATAATGTGAATAAAATATATAGTTGAAAACTTCTGAAAAATAATCAATATTTTAGATCAATGATTGCAATAGTCCAAATATTGGGGTTTCAACCCCTTAAAGAAAATTTGTTGGAGCTTTCTCCCTGCATTGGGGTGCTCGGGGTCCATATCAATGTAGTGCAAACTATATTTTATCAAGAACAGGACTTAGTTTGTGTATTAGTTCAAGCGAGTTAATATGCATCCCATACTTTTGGACATTACCCAATTTCGACCATTTGATAGTTACGGATTGATTATAAACTTGAGATTTACATTTGAGAAAAATGATTTAATACTATATTTGTTGGGAAATATGGCTTTAGCTTGCTATATTGAGAGTCACTAGAGTTGTATGCATTCTTGTCATTTCGATCTCAATTTTCATTGATAGTTACGGGTTTATATAAACTTGAAATATACGGAATCGAAAGAAATGACTTGTTTTTTGGAAATAAGGCTTAGTTTATTGTTGTACTGACTTATGTTAGTTTTATCTACATTCTTACGATTTGTTATTAATTTATGTAAAATTTGAATTATAGGCTGATAATTTAAGACAACAAACACTTCATCAACTTCACCGCGTATTGACAGTCCGACAAGCAGCACGTTGTTTTTTGGTAATTGGGGAGTATTATGGTCGACTACGAGCCCTAAGTTCCCTATGGGCATCCCGTCCAAGAGAGTAAGAACAACTTTTACCGTTACCCTTTATTTTTCGTATACTTTCTCCATTGTATCTAATTATCAATCATTATCTTTGATTAAATGTTTCAGGACCTTAATTGGGGATGATATTTCTTGCCAAACCACCACGGATTTGCAAATGGTACAATCTTCTCATAACCATTTCTCCACCTTTTGATCTGTCTCCAAAACTTGATCATGATTCGATCAATAGCATATTTCTAGCAGTGGGTGTTTTGAGGCTACTTTGCGGCAACTTGATGAAATTCGAGAGAAGTTGAAGATTAATTCTACACCCAACAAACGTCAACATGCAATGAGAGTTTGCACGTACCTACTCGCACTAGCATTTAATCACATATGAGCGGGTCTTCTTACGAAAAACTATAACCGAGACCCTTTTTATCTGCATTAACTTGGAGCTAGATGGGAGTTTTATCCCATACTTGTGACTTATCCCCTGAAATTTTAATTATCCTGCAACGCTATCTTGTAAATGTAAATCAATTCTATGTTCAAAGGAAGCTTCCACCAGGTTAAGAGGTAGAAAATTTGTGCAAAAGCATGGTGGGGTGGGGGTGGGGTGGGGGTGGGGGGTGGGGGTGGGGGTGGGGTGGGGGGTGTTTGCATTATTGCACTCTATTTATGTAAATGGTGGTGGTGTTAGGTAAACTATTTTTTAAAGAACAATGCTGTCTAGCATCAGTTTAAGTGGTAACACATGTGACATTAAGTGATGTCTAATTAAATGTAAGGATGCATGACTCATTCAATAGAACTTATCATTTAATATCCTATTTAAACTGGTGTTAAGCACAACTCATAGCCGATAGAAGGTGCATTGACTTAATTGAAGGAAAAATTACATTACAATTTTTTTTTTGGTTGTCTGGACACTACAAATTTTTTATTTTTGTACCATTTTTTAATTGCATTAGATGTTCTAAACAATTGCTTATTGTCACATTTATATGTCTCTACTTTTTTTCATTATTAATTAGCACATATTGTCTTCGATTACAGTTTTCATCTATCTAAAAAGTCTGTTAAGAAGGTAAATAAAAAATAAAAAATTATTGACTCCTCATATTTTAAATATAAAAATACGATAAAACACTTGCCCCTGGTCGATACTAAGGTTTTTAAGGTTTTTTCCCCTTCTTTGTATCTATTTTTGTGATATCTCATTTTTTTCTCTTTTTATCATTTTCTTTTGTGTTGATGGCCAATATACGTGGATTAACAATATATTCTAAAAGAGCTTATGTGAACATTGACCCAATCTCTTCTATTCATACGCGAATGTTGAGTCTATACATGTGTGTATCACGCATTATGTTTCTTTTTTTATAATGCTTTAAAGTTTAAAGTTTTTAAAATTATAGGTGTGGACCTAAGGCGCCTATCAAGAATTTGTAGCATGGCCTCGTAATCACAAGACAACAAGACGTCTACTAACATGCAAGATTAGCAATTTATATAATATTTATACTTTATGCCCGATGCTTTTGGTGCTATTGTAAAGGAATAATCTTTTTTGTAAAAGGTCCAAAATCTGTCATTATCAGGCTGCTTTTTGCAAATAATATTTAGATTATTGGGTACAATATGACCCTATCTTATTATTTAGGAAAATTTGCATTTTTGGTCTTCAACCTTTACAATTTATTACTAATTTATTCTCAACCAATTTTTATATTATCAGACATTTTCAATATTTACAGTTTGTTGCAAATCACGTATCCATTGACAGATTTTGATGGATTTGCCCTTATTAAATAACAAAAATAGAAAAGAACTAAAAACAATTAAAAAATAAAAGAAAATTGTAAATAAAGTCTCATAATTTGTAAAAAGTACAACCACCTACACAGACACTACCTTCACCTTACAGACACAACCTTCACAGAAGATTATTTTAATTGTAACAATAGATCAATTTTGTGAGCCCGAAAAGAGATATATAACCGACGATTTAGATTTGTGGATGGTAGAATAACAGTGACGATCAACCACCGTCCATGAGAAATGCAACAACTCATGGTGGCCTTGTGTTTGTGACTGTTTTCGCAGCTGTGGCTTTTCCATTTTGGGCCTGGGGGGTAGTTTCTTCCATGGTCGAAGGACAATTTCATTTTTTAGGGTTTTGGGTCTAGGAGGGGGCTCTTCTTCCTCCTCCTTCGCATCTGGGTGCGATATCGAAGAATATTGGGATTCATTTTGGTCACAACACCGGACACCAAAGAAGAGTTTGAAACTCTCGACTCCGAAGAAATTTCCAACCACGAAACTCCACTTGCTCCGGAATCCGACCAAAATGGGGTGGGGTACTATAAAAATTGGGTGAGAGGAGATTAATGACAAACTACAAAGGTTAAAAACCAAAAGTACAAATTTCTCTATTATTTAAATAATATGTCGTTTTACAAATTAGGTTTGGCTAATCAAAGTGTAGGCTGGGTAAGGAAAAAACATTTTTTATATTGTAATTTTTTTATTATTAGTAACAGTCCGATTTTGAAATATAATTTTTTTAATTAGTAGCGCCAGTCTCTAAAAATTCCTGGATTAGAAATATTATATTATCGTCCCAATTTATCTCGTCTTTAGGTAAGATGTATTTTTAGTTGTAAAGTCTGATTTTTTATTCGCGATAATAATAGGTATTCTTACTTTTTTGTGTCATGATATATACTCATGTAATTTCACTTCAAATGTTAGCATGGCTCTTTATGTAGTATCTATGTAACCGAAATGGGAGAGTTCAAAATTTAGAAGAGTTGTACTTGAGGATCAATCTCCATTGACGTCACAGAAACTACTGAGATTTAATTAGGGTAAAATGGACTCCAAACTTCGCACTCTGCAAATAACGTCTCTAAACTTTAAAACATACTTCATTGGTCCTTTAACTTAATGTTACGAACTCCTTTAGTCCCAAAAAGATTTAGTCCAAAAACTCACGGACAATCCACTTGGCTGATGAAAAGCTTACATGGCATACCAAATGGTGCAGGAACATCGACGGAATCTCTTTTTGAGGTTAACAAAGCTTATATCGTTAAATTGAAAGACTAATGAAGTCTATTTTAAACTGTGGACACATTATTCACACAGAATAATGAATAGTATCGTATGATTAAGTCCATTCATAAAATCCAACAAATAATTTAAGCAATTTAATATGGTTAATCATTGTATATTTAGTCAAATAGTTGATATTGATAATTAAGTCCATTTGCTTGATTTTGAATACAAATAATTTTCATATAATTTGACAAATCGTGCTTTGTCGTCATTGACTAACCTGATTGCAAAAGCTCACCTGACATTGCATATAAAAATTCCAATAGCCTTATAAAACAATATTATATTTAATTGTGGAGTAGTTTTAAATTATAATAATGAATTATTAAATCTGGTTTATATAAAATAATTAATTGGTCAGCATTAAATTATGGACACAATATCGGGTAGGAAATAGGTACAGACGTGCTTGTCATTGTTTCTGGTCATTATTTTGAACATTATGCAAGCATCATTGGGTTGACAATTGTTTACTTTATTTTAGATTTTTTTTTCTCTTTATATTAATATTTAATGCCATTTTATATAGTTTAACATAACATTCATTGTTTCTTTTAATAGCTAATGTGGGTCGACTTGTTATTAATTATAGTAAAAATTACTTGTTCCTTCATTCTCTTATGACAATATCTACACGTCATTCTTTCGTAATCTTTTGTAATCTTTTGTAATTAAGTGGATAATTACTAAGAAGGAACATATTATCAATTTCTAATTAAATAGAAATGAGATACCAAAGAGACCTCTAGGTACTCTTCTCAGCAGCTCAATATATTTTTGTCATTAGGGTCGCACAGTATTATTTGGTTTATATATGTGAATTGATAATATTTAAATTTATACAAAATAAATGTTTTTAGTTCCATTTTTAATTTTTAGAAACTTTAACTTTCAAGAATTCAAATTTTTGCATCTTTCAATAATTAAAGACAAGTAAAGAAAATGAAATAGCATACACAAATAGTTATGGAGACCAGGGGCTGGCCGTGTCCTAAAAATATTCAGAAATGTTCAGTTAAATAAAAGAAAAAAAAATTTGTCGTGGCCTAGTGTATTTTATGATGTGGCTCACCAGATTATATCCCATTCCACTACGATGGAAAGACCAAACCAACGGTAGGAACTAATTGATGGTAATTTAAATATTTGTGTGTTCGAATATTCTTATTAAATGATCAAGTAAAACAAATTAAGCCCACGTTTTTTTTTCTTTTAATCCTAAATGAATATTTGTGTCAATTCCAAAAATTACTTACCTGTCATAAAAAATAAATAAATAAATAAATAAATAAATAAAAAAAAAAAAAAAGAGTTCTTGTGAGTTGTGACGTGAATTAACTCTACAGGTTCTTGTGAGTTGTGACGTGAATTAACTCTACAGCCAACAAAGGACTAATTCTTTCTTTGTTCTTTTCCTTTATACGTACAAAACTTTGTAAGCCGAACTTGAAAGCTTAAAATGTTCTGATTGGTAGAAGGCCCATTACTGAGAATCATCCGTAAAAGCCAATTAACGGCCCAATATAATCACATTATGTGCCCATCAGCCCGTTACATGAACCCAAGCCCATGTCCTAAATTGGTCTCCAGTTAATCTTTGAAGTAGGACCTTCAAAGGATAAAGAATTGGGAAATTTTACGAAATGGACATTGAGCTATGTCCTTTTTATGAAACGATGATCACTTTTACAGGTATTATGAAAATAGTCATTTTTGACAAAAAGTAGTCAAAGTACTCTTAATATTGATTCGCAAAATATTAAGTGTGCATCGAGAGAATTACAATTGTCTTGACATAAAATAAGTGTTACGAAGACTTTTTGTTCGATATATATATGCAAAATTATTTGTACGTTGCAATTGTTTTTAAATTGTGACAACACAAACTGTTTTGATCACACTCAAGTGTCTCAAAAATTAATTCCAATTACACATGCAAATAAAAATCAGATAAAATAAATATGCAAGTACATAAAAAATTAATACATCTTTATGTCAATCTTGTTCAGTTGAAATATCAAACATTCAAAAAGAAAAGAATAATTGCAGATATTTGATTATTTTTTGTTAAATTTTGATTTGTGCCTTTCCTGATAGCTTGTCTTGGAAGTTGGAAGCCTATGCTTTATCTAAAATATTTTAGACTTACCAATTAGACATAGGACATTTTTTAAGAGAGAGAGAGAGAGAGAGGAAAAAAAAGAGGAAATTGATATTTTACATATAAAAGAGTGGCCATTTTGTTAATATTTTCAAAAAATGATCATTTTTTTCTCCTCAAAAGTGAACATTCCTAAAAAAAAAAAAAAAAAAAAAATACCCTACAGAAATTGTGATAATTAGAACCAGTTCCAAATTTATTCATTTATTTATTTTTATAAAATTGAAATGTAGGCCTTAAACACACATAGTAAATATTGACCATACGTAATGCAAAATAAAAACATATCAACTTTTATGTAGAATAAAAACCAAAGTTCATTAACAATCAATTTTAAGAGTGCAAAATAAAAACATATAGACAGATATAATATATCATAATCGACAATATGGAGTAGCAATCGTTCTTCGATAATAACATATAATAACAAGGAACACAACTTCAACGTTACTATAACAAAATGGGTTTTCAAAACCTTAAAAGTTTAAAAAAAGGCATATTCTCCATTAACAATGGGCTATATATTGTAAACATTAAGGTGAAGTGCCCAAGCAGCAACGTCATACCAACCATTGAAGAAGACAAAAGAAAATTAGGATTTAAAGAATCTTGAACGACGACAAGATGCTAAGTCAAATCTATTAGAAAAATCAACAAAAATCCTGAAAGACACAAGGTCTCCTAGAATGTCGTAACCCACAGTTGATATTTGCAAGACTATTATCTTAACACCATGAGTGAGAAAATGTTATGTTTGATTTCACCCCCCTACTTGATAGGGTAGAGTAAATTAAAATCTTGCCATTAATACTAATTAACAAACACATGTCTACTTACATCTTTTCAAATGTACATGACTATGAGTAACCATCCCCAATGGAAGATCCGGGAAATAGCATACGTGTAAACATGTTTGCCACGAGTGTATTTAGCTGCCCTGAATACAGACATCTGTTGTACAATGCCTTATGTCTGCTTCTTACAATTAGTACTTGTTTCAAATTTTATTTAAAATTTAACAATTAATTTTAATTATACATTTCATAATATATATAATTTTTATTAATTTTTCAACTACACATTTTATCAAATTCTTACTAAAATTTGCTTTAAAACTCTATCAAACTAGCTCGTACCACGTGAGATAAGTATTTAAAATATATTTTAAATAAATAAGTTTGGTTTTTGACAAGATTAGTTAGTTGGGCTTGTTTGGTCAATATTCAAATTTGTTAAAAAATTGTGGTCAAAAGTCAACAATTAATTTTAACTACGTATTCTATGTGACTTATAACTTTTATTAACTTTTCAACCATACATTTTATTAATTTTTTTTTTTATAAAAATTTGCTAAAAAAAAACTCTCTCAAACAAGTTCTGAATATAGTATAACACCATATGAAAGTTTTGAATTGAAATCTTATCCGTCATCCGTTAAGAAAAAATTGAAAGCGTGTAAGATTATGTTTTTAATAAACTGAATTCAATTACCACATTAAATGACTATATTACTGGAAGGTAACAAAAACAAGATAGTTAATATTACTCAATATTTCTCAAACTGAAATTTGTTATATATTTTTTGTTTGATTTTATTATTTTTATTCAATTCATATTCCTTTGCAACAATGCAACTCGGCAGCTTCCAAGGTGATCATTAGACAAGCAAGTAGAAAGGTTGATGGTTGAATCATACAGATTTTAAGATCAACATATTGGCATAATTATGTATAAAAATCATATACGATTTAAAGAAGAAACCCTTTTCCATTAATCTCAATGAATATATATAATACAATTACAAAGTCAATAGAGAAATTAAGGACATGTTCGGTGTAGTTTTTTTAGAAAAAAAAAATAGATTCTTTTGGGGGAAATATTGGATTCTTCAAGAGACTTTATTGACTTTTCAAATTTTTTTGTAATGTAAAAAGGTTGAAAAGTCAAAAATTATAGGCAAAAATTAAATTTTTTTGAGAAAAAATGACTACCGAACGTGGCATAAACCAAAGGCAGTGAAACTTCTTAAGCTACAAAACTGTGTGGAAACTGTTTCCTATATAGACTAGGACATAGCTATAACAAAGAAACTAATTTACATTTGAAAAGGAAGATAAACAAAAGATAACGACTTAAATATATTATATTTTTCGATAGTTGAATTAATTATTGGAGTCCAAACTTTGTCTCCTAATTGTGTCATAGTGTACAAGTAACTTATAACTTAATTATTGAAGTTCAAACTTTGTCTCCTAATTGTGTCATAGTGTACAAGTAACTTATAACGGGATGGAGAGGTTGTTGAAATCTGTTTGACAGTTAGATTGCACATATTTTAAAGTAACAATTGATTTCAATTTGAGGTAGATTTTGATGTTGATTATAATATTTTTCAAAATAGGGGTGATTGTTAATTTAATTACTTCAAAATTGGTGCATGTTTGGTACTATAGATAAAAAGTAGTTATTTTAAGAATTTTTAATAAATATTAATAAAAGATGTGTCGTACATGAAATATGTGATTAAAAATAAATTTAAAAGAATGAATGCTAAAAACATACTTAGAGAATTGGAAACTAATTAATGAGATGGCAACGACAATCGATCTAATCAACTATTTTGATCAAGTCACTGTATTTTTCAGTTCACTTTGTCTGAATCTTTGTTTTTATCTCAAGTGCCATTTGAATTTTCTTTCTATCTAATAATTGAAAAAGAGGTCCTTAACCTATACAATATATGTAAATAGATTCTTAACCTTTAAATATTGACAGAGTCATCCTCCTAACTTTTACTTTTATAGCAAACCCAGTCCTTATAGATGGTTTCTGCTTAAGGGCAACTCCAATAAACTTCATATACTACTCCCAAATGGAGTAGTGAATAGTGCTGCGCCAAAAATTTGGCGCGCCAAATTTATTCATTTGGCATAAGTTTTACATATTTTTTTTTTTCAATTTTGTCCATATTATACTAGTCAAATTTATTTTTTCTTGTATATCTTTTTGCATACTCTTTTATTATTTTATGGTTTATTTTTTGTTAAATGTTGTATTTTGTTAATTGTGATATTAATTATAGCGTCTTTTTAAATTTGTTGTGATAAATACAATTTTTAGGTAATTATAAAATTTTAATATATAAATTTTAGTAATAAAAGAATATTTAATTTTTCATTTATAAATTTGAGTAGTGATAGAATATTTAATTAAATAATTTTTGAAATTAATAAATTGTTGAAAATAAAAAAAAAATAAGGAAAGACAAATACTATTTATTTGGTACAATTTTTAAAGATCATAGTTGGAGATTGGTCAAAAAGATAGTGTAAAAATTGTACTATTTTGGTGTAAAAGTTGTACTATTTTGAAGATCATGGTTTGAGATGCTCATTAAAAAGTCAAAATATAAATGGAAAAAAAGGTTATATCTTTTTTTTTTTTTAATTAATCACCCTCTAATTCGTTTTCTTAAAGGTTGAGGGCAATGATGTCAAGCTATGAAAGTCGACAATCCATTTGCACATATTGCAAATATTGGAAACCTGTGTTTCAATTAATAATTTAATATTCCCAAATAGAGAGAATAAGATATAGCTGAGTTGACTCACTCTGCAGATATGTTTCCATTAGATATCTGTTTCCATTAGATATCACCCTACCATACATAGATGAGTTCAAATAAAAATGATGGAAGTAAAGATACGAGTGATCTTTGTTAGAAAGAATACAGAGATAAACCCTAAATTACGTGTCGAGAACTATATGGGAGTCCAGATTTTTCTTTGTATATGACACTCTCCATTATCGAAATGTGTCTGATTAGACTCATATGTTCTCTCTAATACCTTTCCATTTGCTGCCATGACACGAGAATCATCAACTGTTTGTGTATAATTTTAACTTGTGATTGTATGATAGTTATCTATATATGAAGAAAGGTCGTGTTTTAGGCTTTTACTTCAAGGTATCTCTTACGAAATAGAACCACTCTATATTGAGTGATGCTATGCATCAAGATGGATGAATTCTCAAGTTCTTTCTTAATTAAATAGTTCTAGGTGCACGTTTTATTAAAAACAAAATTTAAACATAATACTGACTTATGAGTGAATTGCAAGTTGAATCTATATCAAATCTCACTCAAATCGTCACATCCATTTTAAAAGAGATTTAGTTTATTCGATTAATATGCACATGAAGACATGGGTTAGAAGCAACATAAATGAACAAGTTTATTTACTTTCTAACTACTTAAATTTTGAAACAATATAATTTAATAATATGTTTTGTAATTTTTTTTAGTACTGGTACGTGCCAATATTATGCAAGATAGGACTCATTATTTTCTTTCTTTATTCTTTTTACAAAAGACCCCTTGTGACTACTCCAGGCACAAGTGATTTGAAAAAACCTTGAGAATTAATGATTTTGGAGATATAATTATATGAAGAAGTTATTAGGCACCACATTTTTTGGATTATATCATTCTTAATTAGCTCTAATTTTTAGTTATAATTCTTTGCTGTTATGAACACATATCTTGAAATAATTTATAATTAACAAGCTAAGCGGAATTAGGAGAAACAACTCCAAAGTCTACTCGAGTCTCAGTCGACTTAGCAAGAAATGAAAAATAAATAAGACAAAATATATAAGTAAATTATATAGCATAGAAAATATTTACCTTATTTTGTCCTCCAATCTAATTGTTTTTTCTATTTTTAGATCTTTTGACAACCACTCCTCTTTTTTCATTATAGAGAAAAATGATAAAAGGCTGGAGATTTAAATGGCACAAAAATTTAGTATAAGGGCGGCTAAAATTTCTAAAATTTACACTCTCCTTTTTTTTTTTTTTTTGGTTGCTTTTTGTGACTCATAAATTGATGGAGCACCAATTAAACCCATCTAGCCGTGGATGTTTTTAATTGGTTGGTCAGCAATAAGCAGTCGTACCAAACAGTTAATTTACCTTTAATAGCACTTTTATAAATAAACTGTCAAAATATTCTTTTCGAAAGCTGTGTTGTCTCAGGGATCTTTGAAACTTTGACAGCTAAAAATGGCAATTAACTCGTGTCAAATTCGCATGGGCGTTCGAAGGTAGGGATTGGCATAACACACCCGTGTATTATTTTGGAAAGTCCAGTACAAATTGAGGGAATATTTCAATATTACGAATGATTACGATACGATACGTTAACTTTATCATATATTTCAAGATTTCTGTCAGTTAAAATTAACATAACAATCCACGTGACAAACAGTTTCCTTATTACTTAGTGCACTATTTTAGTTTCGATTAGATAAAAAAAATTTATTAAATAAACTGTCATACTATATAGCCAAATTATGAAGTCGGATTCATGCAATTCTAGTTGCATCCAGTATTGTTTAGTGAATCTTTTGTAATCTTTTAGTTATGAAGCAGCAGCTATATGTGTAACTAAGTTGCATGGCTTTAGCAAAATTCATAGAAGTAGATTTACATTTTTCATATATAAAACTTCTAACTATGTTTGTAATATTCTTATTAACATTGCATCATGACTACAACTCTAAAAAGGGTTGATTTTGAACAGTTTTGTCTATGATCAAATCTAAAGAGTATTACATTTGTAGTATCTAAGAATTAACATATAAAAGCTTTTTTTTTTCTATTCTCTAATTCTAGAAACGGTTTCTTATTTTTAGTTTTTACCAATTTGATTGGAGTTCTGATTTTACCAATTCCATTCTGTTTATAGGCCATAACTTCAAAATATCATAAATAAACTATCTTTGGATCATTTTTTTTCAAAAAAAATTTACACCTCCATTTATTATCTATAACTATAACTTCAACTTCAAACAACATCAAAAAAGAGTTGGCATCAAAGAAAATGATTCATAACTTTAAGACTAAAACATGAAGGATTACACATAATTTTAATATAAAAAAATATTGAATAAATTCTACAACAATCGTTCATTCACTACCACTACAAGAAATGTTGCCTATAGCGACAACTTTTGTTGTCTTACTATAGGTCGAAAAATCGTTGCTTTAATGTTACAGCGACAACAAAGTCGTCGCTAAATATTGTCTCTACAAATTAGTAGGTATAGTTTTATTGCGACGACATTTTGTCATCGCTATAATCGCAGCTACTATAGCGACGACAACGTCATCGTTATAAGAGTCAAATTTTTAATAATTAAAAAAAAAAATTATATGGTTGGTGGACCCTTGACCCGAATTATCAATTATGGGCTTGAAACCCGACCCACCAAAGGCCCGACCCAATTTGTCGAGCATTTTTATTCTAGATTGATTGTATTGTGATTTGAACCCTTAGGTTGTGAAGATACAACCAAACCATTAGAGACAAGTGAATTGTTGTGATTATATTTGTTTTTACAATATATATTAGTTCAATGAGCAATATTTTCTATAATTGCTTATAAAGTAAAAAATTAAATATTAGTGAAAAATTAAATTCCACCCCTAAGATTTCAAAAAAAAAAAAACCCTCACCTATAGAGACAACAATATCGCCGCTATAGGTAGATTTTGTCGTCGCTACAGATAAATAAAAAAGCGGCAAAGCTTCCCGCTATCTTCCTCACCTATAGAGACGACAATGTCGTCGCTATAGGTAGATTTTGTCGTCGCTATAGATAAATAAAAAGCGGCAAAGCTTCCCGCCATCTTCTAAAGCAAAAACTATGACAAAATCTATCTATAGAGACGACAAATGTCGTCGCTATATGTCTCACTACGTTATAGCGACGACATGAGTTTGTCATCACTATATACATTATTCTATAGTGACGACATAATAGTCGCGGCTATTTATCGTCGCTATTGCCACTATTTCTTGTAGTGTACAAAGTGCCAAATACATGCTACAACAACAATTTCAGTCAATATACAAAGCTCAAATGGTAATTTTCACAACTACATTCTACAAAGATATTCTTTCTCACTTTGATATTTGACAAATACTTGTGAGGAACAATATAACTTACACAATAATATTACCAATAATAATTTATGTATGTATATGAAACAATTTCGCTAGTTCATGTATGATTTTGAAACAAAATTGAGTTTGTGTATGATTTCAAAACAAGGGTAAAGTTTATAGCCATGTAGGCGCGTTGTTTACCATGTGAATTGTTTCGTTAGTTTTGAATAACGGAAGTTAATATATATATGGATGATAAACAAATTCATGAGTTTGAGTATAATTTTGAAACATAGATGAGTTCCCATATATTTTTGAACTTAAGTTGAAAGTTCATGTACCATTCGCTCTTAATATTACCTTGCGAAACATCGTTGTTGATCAGTAATGCTAGATATCAAGATCAGTCACAGAGCTAGAATTTTCACTTAATTAAGGAGGGCAAAAAAAATATTAGAGGGACAAAACATGTATGTATTACGTAGAGATAAAATATATATTAAAAAATTATATGAAAACAGAAAAATTAAAAATTGTAGCGGAGCAATCACCCCCCTATCAATGTCAACATTAAAGATTATCCAATTTTTCAATTTAGATTATCCCTTAACTCAAACAGTTAAGGGATAATACAGCCTGCCTCTTGATTTTTACACATGCCTAGATGGGATTTTTCCCCTTTCGCAATTACTCTTACTATTAATTTGAAAAACCGAATACAAATATACAATATACCAAGAAATAACATCATTCTTGATTATATATGAAAGGGTCTTTTTATAGTGTAACAAAATCAGCGACCATGGTCAACATTAAAGATTAACTTGAGTCCAATTCATAAAAATTGCGATAGAGAATTTTTCCATCAATAGGTAATATATAGCACGCGCCTTACTTTTAAAAAATCCCCGGCACTTAGGTCCGGTTCGGAGATGACCCCTACTTCGTGTATTAATTTAAAAATCAAGTTATAATAACAACGTTATTCTATATTATATTAAAGTGTCTTTTCAAAGTCCCCATACCTTAACAAAACCCACTATAGAAGTACGTTAAGGACTTGTTCGAGTGTAATTTTTTGTTTTCTTTTCAAAAAATAGATTTTTTTAGCGACTTTATTGGTTTTCAAATTTTTTTGTAGTGTAAAAAATTTGAAAAGTAAAAAATTATAATCAAAAAAATAAATTTTTTTGAAAAAAAAATTGATTACCGAACAAGCCCTAAAGATTAACTTGAGTCCAATTCATAAAAATTGCAATAGAGAAATCCAGATATTTCAGAGAAAGTTTGCGATTTTTCCCCATCAAACGAATTAGTAGGTAATAATAAAGCACGCGCCTTACTTTTAAAAAAGCCCCGGCACTCAGGTTCGGTTTGGGGATGACCCCTACTTCGTGTATTAATTTAAAAATCAAGTTACTATAACAACGTTATTCTAGATTACATTTTAAAGTGTGTTTTCAAAATCCCGATAGCTTAACAAAACCCACTAGAGAGGTCAAATAAATTAAACTATTTTTGGTTAAAAACTAAGTTTATAAACTATACCAAACAATAGCCAATAGAGAAATCTAGACAATTCTGAGAAAGTTTATGATTTTTATTTATTTTCCATTAAACTTAAACATAGACTTTTTTTTTCTTTTTTCTTTTTCATCATACACTTAGTGGATAATAACAAAGCACGATTCTTGATAAAATTTAGAACAGTTACTACAGGAAGTTGATGATTGTAATGAAGAAGCAGTGGATTTATTATTAGCAATTTCAGATAACTGGCAGAGTTCTCAGTGTTTTCTGCATATCTTCAGCGTCTTCTTGCGGCTGTTTCCCTCTGGCAATTGAAGAACACAGCAGCCACAGGAAGGCCGAGTTCATTTTCTTCTGCAAAATTTCGGGTGATGAATTTATCCCTGGAAAGTGGTGCTTCCACTGTCTGCCTTTTTTTCTGCTTGAAGAGAAGAAATACAAACCGGTGGATCCCTATGTTCGGCTTTGGCATTTCATAGCTCACCACTTCCCTCCCTGCCTCAAATTATACAACCACAAGTCAATAAGTCATTGATAATGGATCCCCATTTATGAAAATTGTGCACATTTCAGAACTTGATCTGACATGCACGTCTGGGAAAGTGTAATTCTTTATTAGCTTTTAGACGGAGTAGTTTAATGTGGATCATGGAAATAGAGGAAAATACATACCAAATGAGGAATCAGTTGTGCCTGGAATGTCTGTAACTATCCTGTATCATAATCCAATCAAGAAATTAGGGTTATCAGTTGAAAGCTACATATGTGCAAATTTTCTATTATATATTAGTAAAAATCATTTTATTTCAGTTAATCTTCTTGAGCCAAACACCAAGAAACCTCTTTACACCAGACATTTTTTTTTATCTGTTTCAAGCATGAACTGGTGCAACAAAATTAATGTAAATGCTAACTTACAAGCTGGTAGGCTGCCCTAATTCTTCTCATAATTAATCCTTATAATCCAAAGAAAACCCTAAGTTTTGTGAGAGAAGGCTTTAGAGCATACCAGTGTACGTGTTCCCTAAGATAAGGATCACTAGGACCAGGAACATCAGGGTCTGTCATAATCTGCAAGAAGTTAACAAACCTAAAAAAATGAAAAGTTTTCAAGAAATGAACATATTGAAAAAAAAAAAAAAAAAAAAAGATTCATGGAGGCTTGTAGCAACTTCAAATTTACGTGGAACAAGGCTTAGTAGTTTGTGGTTGTTGTATATTACAAAAATTAAAATTATTCACCTGATCACAGACTATAAATTTATCGAGAACAATATTTAGAGCATGTTTGGTAAAATTTATAAACTAGTTTATTTGATCAAGATAGTTTATTTGACCAAAAATAGTTTATTTGACTAAAAAATTTGCCTTCGTAGCTTGATAATTTTGATCATTCTTGATCAAATAAACTAATTTATAAACTCTACCAAACGGACTCTTAATTTGTCATTATTGTAGCCGACTTTATATTTGTCGGGAACAAAGCTTAGTTTTTTGTTGTTGTTGTTGTATGTAACAATGATACATGTGCAAGAAAAAAACAAAAGTTCGTTGAAGAATAGTATGATATGTATTAAAATATATATACCAGAGTAAAGAATGATCTCATATCACCACCATCAACCTCAACCCTAGGTTTATAAGTCACAATGGAAGGAAACAGCTCATGGCCATTGTAGACATGCTTGTTGGAGTTGTAAGTGACAGACATTTTAACACTTGGGGCGAAATAATCAATCACATCTCCTATAACTCTTCCAATTACAAGAGGATCTAACATTCTTTCCATTTCAAGAGGAAAGTAATTACACTGTATATTAGAAAAAAAAAAAAAAAAATCTCTTGGACAAGATATGGTTGGTGTTTGTGTTCTTTTGAGTGAACAATATTTTGCTGAAAACCCCATATTTAAACTAAAATAGGAGGAGGAACCAGATAAAAGGTATCTACCCTCTCTGGACACATTGGGTTTAGTCATTATCTGTCATGTAAAAGCATAAATTCTTACACGTGATTTTGAAAAAAAAAAAAAAAAAAAGCAGAAAAATGATGATTTGACATTTTTTTCTCTATAAAATAGGTAGCTAGATAGATATATTCATTACATGTAAGATTCATTTTTTTAATATAATAAAGTAAAGGCCAATGGAATTTTCAGAGTGTGTTTGGATATTTTCAAGCTTCTAAAAGTGCTGAGGTCTTTGGTATTTTAGGTATAAAAAGGTAGAAATTTCTCAAGGGTGCTGTTGGAACCTTCCCAAACTATATCAGTTCATACGTGACCAAAAGGTCCAAAACTTCATATAGTGATATAAATTCAGGGCATAAAGGAACTCCACATTCAGGTCATGAACAAATAAACTGACAGTGGTGTGAGGTGATGCTTACACTTTTTTGGCAATAAATTTGGAAGTCGATTACATAATTTATTTTTTTTTAGTCAACGCGTTCATAATTGCTTGGTGGTGTTTAAAACCAAGTCATACTACTTTTAAGTTTCTTGTTTTGCAAAATATGATTTTTCGATTAGTTTTTTTTATTAACAATGTTGATAAGATTAACGTGGGAAAAAAAAAAATCTTTTGTTATTCTATACAATATTTTCTAGTACTGTGTATACGATATGTGTAAAGTAGAGTTTTTGTTCCTTGGGGATATCTTGGGTAGGGGCATCAGGCATGGCCCTTGCTCTGATATATATTCACCTTTTAGGTCATTTAATAAGCATTATAATACTGGAGGAATTTTGTTAATGTAAGCAAAGAGACTTCCATTTTGCACTATTTTTTTACCAATTTTAGCAAAGCAATTTTGCAAAGGTGACCCATTGTCAAAAGGTGTCAATGTAGGGTTCCCTTAGGCTCATAACTCAAGCACATCTCCATATTTTAATAACAATATTGACAAACTTCGTAAAGTATATAGCTATACAATAATATAAAAGAGATAAAAACAAGGATTTTATTTTATAATGACATGTTTGGCAAGAAAAATTAAATATATAGTACTGAACGAGGGGTGCAGAGGTAGGGGAAAAAATCAAGTGCAGCAGTCTTTTTTTTTTTTTATGTAGTAGTTCTTTTTAGTTCTTTTCAAAAAGTCCTAGTTCTGCCCTTGAACAATACTAAAAAAAAAAATTAAAATCTTATTTATTATATTTCTTATCTAATCAAGCACACCAAACATGCACTAATTGTGCTCTCATGTATCACCTCCTAAACATGATCTCATATATTAATTATGAGTGATACAAAAATGAATATACTACTTTGGCCAACTTGTTCATAGTAAAATTAGCTCCCTATAGGGTAAAGGTCCTATTAGTAGACAGTTTGATCAATACTGAACACGATACAAATAAAATTTTAATTTTTTTTTCTTTAATCATGTGAAGTGTCGCCTGTTCCACTTGCCAAACACGTCCTAAATTGAATTTTAATAATTGATCAGCCAATAATGTTGCAGTTAGATTAAGAGCATGTTTGGCTAGTTTTCTTACAAGTAATAAGCAAGTTCAAATAAATTAGCAAGTGGAATTAATTAATAGAGGCAAATTAATTTGACAATGTAGTATATGAATTTTTCAATGAACCAATCTATACATCACGATGCTCCTTTATATAAAGACTATCGGATCTTGTTGATTGGGTTAGCACCAAGTCCGAAGGTTGTGGCCATAAATTCAGACTCTGGGTATAGAGCACGATACCCTTATTCTACTCACCTTTTCGATTAGTAGGTCGATAATGTTGGTTAGTTGCCAAGTGTATACATGGATGATACGGTGTTAACTATCAAGTTATTTGAGGGGCTAGTGTAAAGTGGGCTTTGTTTTCTAGTGAACCTTGAGAGTATATAAACTCTTATAATATTGCTGCAAGAAGGAAAGATATAAATAAATAAATTGTCTTGATTCTTAAGGGGAACTTTTTTAATATACTAGTGTAATTTTGTGTCTTTTAATTTAATATTTTTTTTTACCAGTAGTTGTGCTGTGTCCTTTCAATATTACGCTTTTTATGGAATAATTCCACCTTTATATTTTAAAATAACAATCTTTATGAAAGGTCACGACCCTTAGACGAATAATCACATCTAAATAATATTTATATGACATTCAACAAAGTATATTCTTTTTTAATATAAGAAATTATTTCCCCTCTCTTTTGTGCTTTATTATTTTCCCACCTTTTGCAAATATTTTGCTTCTATTCTACAAAAACTTTGGTATTAAAGTTGGGTGATAAAGACCAAAATTATGAAATTATGTTAGATGGTTTGTGTCTGATCGAGGTTTTATCTTGCAAGACAATTGTTGGAGACCTTGAGGACATACTCTGAAATTTAGTAAAATTTGTATAAATGTAAGTTAAATTTAATTTAATTTAATTTATTGATTCAATTGCTACACATGATTATATATTTAAGTAATAATCATGATATCAAATCAAGTCAAATATGGCTCTAAGAGCATCTCTAATCCAACAACACATGTCACAAGATATAAAATAGAGATGGAGAGATAAACATCTCCAATAGAATTTTGAATTGGGATAATAATGGTTCAATTGTACAAGAAAGATGACGTATATAAATTATAAAAAACTAAATAAATGATAATTAGCATAAATTTTGATAAAGATAAATTATAAAAAATTAAATAAAAGAGACTTAACACACATTTCAATGAACATAATTAATTATAAAAAAAAAATAGACGATATTTAACCATGTGGACGATGTGCTAGATATTTTCTACTTATTTATTTATTATTTTTTTTTGTCATATAAACATTTTGGGATGATTTAGCATATTTTTTAGTGTAATCTATTTTTACATTCAAGATGCTCTAACAAAATTAATAGATTGATCACTGAGTGGTGATCTTGAATTCTGCTAATAGGTGGATAGGTGGAATTTGCTTTTTTCAAGAATAATTAGATCCAAAATGAGCATTTTGTTTCGAAATTAACTTCACTAATTTAATATATCCACATGCCATAATTGAGGACTCTCCAGATCCATCTTAATTACTTGGTGTGATGAGATTATGGATGGTAAATGAATAAAATCATATTATGTCATGGTACGCAATATTTTGATTATTGTTAAAAGTTATTTTTTCGATAGTAAGTTAAAATTTTTTTTTTTTAAAAATATTGCAATGAAAAAGATAATTTTTAAAATTATATTTAAAAAAAATAGATTTGCTTTGAACCACATTCAAAAATCCTATCGAATTTGAGACAAGATAACGAAAATAATGGGCTACTCTATTATTCCTTGTACTTTATTATTTTACTTAGATTCTTCCATTTCTTTTATGCCATGATACTTTTATGAATATATACACACACACACACACACATAATAATAATAATAATTATTATATTATTATAATATTATTAATATTATTATTATTATTATTATTATTATTATTATTATTATTTGTTAAATTTACTTATTGTGAAAAAGGGTTTATTTGTGATGCACATTTACTTTTAATCGTTTGTCTAAGCACTAGTTTTGAATTTTATTCATTTGTGTTCTTTTGTTGGAAGTCCAATTTTAGGCCTCCTTCCAAAATATTATGTACTTTTGTTACATGATACCCTTTTTTTTATTTTTAATTCTCTCACTTGTTAAAGTTCATGGGTTTTTTGAAGTATTAGAGCACATAAAATGTTTTAAAATTGATGTTCCGTCATCTTTAATTTATGAAATTTTTTACACATATAATGAATTTTTAATTAAAAAAAAAGTAAATTAAATTTGTACGTGAGAAATGCACGTGTTAATTTTTAAATGAGAAGTTTGTTACTTTTGCACTCTTCATTTTGTAGAAGCACGAACGACTCAATTGATCAAAGGATAATTTTGAATATCTCCACAATATGATTAAAAAACAATTAACAAATTAATTTTATATATTTCTTTAACACTTTTAATTTCTACGCGAGAGTGACCCAACTTTGAATATTATCAATAATGCTTTTAATCAATTAATTAATGTCAAACAATTTTTATTATATGTAAATACATATATTTTGTTTATTGCTTGGTGTTTATTAGTATTTTCATAATTTAATATATTTTCTCTATCTCCTCTCTTTGTACGTAATTCTAAAGTTAAAAGTTGGTATATATATATATATATATATATATATATATATATATATATATATATATATATATATATATATATATATATATATATATATATTTAATCATTAAGCGTGGTTTGAGTCATTGCCAAACATCTTACCTTACATAATTGATTTTTGGTTAAAATAAAAAATGAAAGCATATTGATCCTCTCGACCGATTCAATTGAGAGTATCATAAAAACTGTATAAAAGTTCCTTTAGAGAAAACTTGATAGGTAAAGGAAATTTGAAAAATTTATTGATCCTCTCGACCAATTCAATGGAGAGTATCATAAGAATTGTATAAATTCCTTGATTCTATAAAATTCCCAAGTTTGAGAAAACTTGATAGGTAAAGGAAATTTGAAAATTTACTAAATTACCAAGAAGAGTTTTGAATTTATAAATTTTCTAAATTATTGCACTTGGGTATATTTTTTTCATCTAATTCTAGGTCTAGTCGCGAGACTATTTGATCTATCCCATCTAACAAGAGAAACTATGACATGCATAATATGGTTAATTACACTATATATCACTGAACTTTACACTCAATTTTATTTATATCAATTTTAATTTTACCACCAAACTTTATACCATGTTTCATTTATACCACCAAACTTTAAAATTATTTTCAATTACTCATATTTTTTTTTAGCCCCTTCACTTTAACTTTTGTTTGCTTTACTAATAACTCATTATTTATGACATTAAATACAACTAATTTGTTTCAACGGGTAAAATTAAGTTGAAGATAAAATTTAATGTCATAATTTTTAATTTTAAGTTGAGAAGGGTAAAAATTAAGATCCTCAACTTAAAAATTTATTATTTTATTGATTAAATTTGAACCAAATCAAAAGGAAGTCATTTTCTTTATCTCAATGTTATTATGTTACTTGCTAATTCACTAAATGTCTTGACTCAATAACAAAATAATTATATTAATTTATTTTATAACAAAAACTGTATAAAAATGGGACAAGAATAAATAAAAGTAAAAGTGAAAGGGCTAGAAAGAAAAATAAAATATGAGTAACTGAAAATAACTTTAAAGTTCAGTGGTATAAATTAAACGAATTAAAATTCGGTGGTATAAATGAAACATGGTATAAAATTCGATATTGAGTGTAAAATTCAGTAATATATGGTGTAATTAACCTTTATAATATATTTACTCCTTTATTTGCAAATTACAATATTAAATATTTACTCACCTAAATTATTGTCCTTTTCTTTTGTATATCACCTCACTTCATTGATCACGAAAAGTTTGGCCTGTACCCTCTCCTGATCAAACTCTACATAGGCTCATGTTTGGTGCTGAAATTATTATTTTTTAAAGGAATAATTGCATATTTGGCTCCCAACATTTCAAAAATATTGAAAATATACCCCCAACTTTTAAAAATAGTACCAAACATCTCTAACGTTTGAAAAACTTGACATAGTAGGTCATTTATGATGAAATTGACATTTCTTTTAAATAAACAAAAAAAAAAAAAAAAAAAAAAAAAAAAAATTGAAAACTAATCAAGTGTACCCAAAAAAATAAAAAGTAAGAAATATACCCCAAAAATATATAAGGAGATGACATCTTTGTTACTTTTTATATTTTTGGGATACATTTTTATTTTTATTTTTTGAGTACATTTAGTTAGTTTTAATTTTTTTTTTTTTTTCTTGTTTTTTTTATATTTATTTAAAAGAAATGACAATTTTGTTATAAATGACCTACCATGTCAAATTTTTCAAACGTTGGAAATGTCTTATGCTATTTTTGAATGTTAGGGGTATATCCCCAACGTTTTTGAAATGTTAAAGACCAAATATACAATTATTCCTTATTTAAATGTTTATAACTTGTGAGTTAGTGCAAATAATAAATAGATAGTAAATTACGAGTCCTACGAAATGTGTGCTTAAAAAATATATTTGACCAGTTTAACTAATTGAATTATAGTTTAAACAATGACAAACAAATGCCAATCGTATTTTGTTTCTAACAGTACCTGTTGGGGAGGGGAGGGAGGGAGGGAGGGAGGGGTGATGTGGGGTTTAAAATGCTATTTCGAAAGTATAATGATCAACTCAAAACACCCAAAAAAAAAAAAAATCTTTTCTTCTTCTTCTCCCACACGCCACTTTCCACCCCACCCTTGATAGGGGAGTGGACAAAGGGGAAAGGTGCATATGAAGTGAGGGAGGAGGGGTAGACTAGGGGCAGGGGCAGGGGGCAGGGGGCAGGGGCAGGGCTGACAGTCTTATAGAAGAAGATGACTGTGTTTTACCTTTTCTTTTCTACATAGGACCCAAACAACAAGAAAAATTGAAAGGTAACCCACATGCTACAAACAGTGAAGACTATTGACCCAAACACCAAAAAAACTAAATATAGTTATCAAGGGGCACTAGGTACAATTTTCCTTTAATATATACGTATACTCAGTAACACACAGTACACAACCAGTAAAGATTCCTCTTCTTTGAGTGTGAAGAAAGGAGGGAGGGGGAGAAGTTTCTTAACTTCTTTAATGGGACAAACTCGTTCGTCCGAGTATTTTAAAGCTAGTAAGATGCTTGTCTAGAAAAATATTCCAATGAGTTGAAAGGTTAAGAGGATTGTGTTGGGACATTTTCATATCAACTCAACTGCAACTAGCATTGAACATGCATACACCATATTAACATCGATCCACGTGACAATCTCAGCATTCTTTCCTAATAAAAGTACATGCAATTTGTAAAGTATCAACTCATTTCCTGCTCGATATGGGTTGAAAGAGAAGTTGTGTTCACTTTCTCATTTAAAGAGGCTTATGTTTGAAACACATAAAATACAAATGACAGCAATTGCATGAATAGAAGCAGCATATGCACCTCAAATTCCTCAACCTTCCTCTCCAAACTCCTTTGTGAATCTTTCGTGCACATCAAGGTCGGCTTTGCTCACTGTTGGCTTCTGTCTTGCTAGCACCTTATCAAAATCTGTTCTTGATATTGGAGGTGGAGTGATCTGCAGAGGCATTAATCAGCACCAAAACTTGCTTAAATTGATAAGCATAACCTTTGTCAGGGAAAGAAGTAGTAAGATTGGACAAATTTCATTGCATATTGAAGCTAATAAAATATTTACTCATCATGCACTAAGGAAAATTTTAACTACCATGTCAGCGACCATTAGGTCTACAAAGCATATATCTTCCAGAAGATGATACATTCTTTGTCAATTTTGATTGCAGTCAACATTGCAATGACGATAAAAGTAACAAAAACATCTGTCGTCCATATTTTAGGTATAGAAACCATTCATTGAACATTTGAACTAAGAGGTGCTTACTATAAACCATGGGTTTTCCAGTATCATAGAATCAAAGAGCTAACGTCTTATTTTAGGAGTCATGCATCAATTACCAGTGCTGGTTATTGTTTTTTCACTCTGATTCCACAATACAATGTTTTCCACTATCAAATTATGAGAATATGTTGTTATCACCCCATTCCATACCATAGAAGCAAGTCCTTCTGCAGCAAGCTCCTGCATAGTTATCTGGACAGCGCCCGGTTGCTTTGGTCCACACGGTATCCACGTACCATTTGAAGTCTTGATGAAGAACATGGCATCTTGTGTTTTACGTACAGGCTCAAATAGGACATCCTTAACCTGTAAAGCCAACAAGAAAAAATACATTCAAATATGTGACAAGAAAGTAGTGCCCATTTATACAAGATATTGAAAAGTACATGGTCAAGCAATAAAATCAGGCACAAACTTACACAAACAGAAATATCAGAACCAGAAAAACCTTCTGTTTTGCGAGCCAGGACTTCGAAGTCACTTTCGGTCAAGTTGTGAGGGGTATCTCCTAAATGCACCTGCATAGTTTAACAAGCCACAAGAGATAGTATATTATACTACGTCCATTTATCTAGGTGCAAAAGATGAAAAACAAATGTCATACCTTGAAAATGTGTTGTCGTGCCTTCGGATCTGGGAGAGGGATGTAAATTCGCTTGTCAAATCGTCTCCGGATAGCCTATAGGGAATCATAAATTTTAGACAAAATATTTGCAGTCCAGACAGTGGTTAAGTTGAATTGGCTGTTACCTGATCCAGAGCATAAGGAGTATTTGTCGCAGCAAGAACAAGAACTTTATCATCATTGTGTCCTACCCCCTAAACATTTAAATTAGACGGGATCAGGTAAGGTTCATCAGAAAAGAATTTAAGATTAAAATGCTGATAATATGCATGACATGTAGACATATCAGAGACTATCAATAGTAAATACCAAGAAAAAATTGGGAAAAGAAGATTAATATAATCTCAAGTATCAGTTTCATAATTCTTCCTTTCCTTGCAGAAAGACAATATTTCCTCTTGGTCAGTGGCAGTACCATGACTGTACGTGTGAAATATCTCTAAGAGTTCAATGCATTAGCACCTGGGAAATGGGAAGTTTATGGTATATGAGTCGCCGGTAGGATATAACCAACACAATCAACCTATTGAATGAACAATTCTTATAGGTGAGCCAGGTGACTTAGATAGCATAAAAGGTTAATTTTCAAACTCTGAGACCTCACTGACATCATAAGTTCTGGTATAGTGTGGTCACAGAAACCATAATCTCTCTTCATAGTTTATTTTGGATATGGTACACATATTCAATACATGAAGAAGCTACAGCAATTGAAACAAGGAAATAATATGAGAAAAGCATATTGACTTCATCTAATCCATTAGGAACAAAAGCAGGAAAAATATATCATACTTAAAACAATCATTTCTGTGGCACAAAAGCTCTCAAATAAAAGAAATTACAAGATTGATTACCAAGACGATTTAAAAGAGATATTAACAACAGCGTCTTTATCAGAAAGATCAAACACAACTAATTTGAAAACTACCTGCATTTGCACGAGTAATTCTGTTTTGATTCGCCTGGAAGCTTCACTCTCATTTCCTTCACCACGCTGGCCACATAGGGAATCTATTTCATCAACAAATATAATAGAGGGAGCACTTTCACGAGCCATTTGGAAAAGATTTGAAACTAGCTTTTCACTTTCACCCATCCACTTCGAAACTAAGTCCGACGAAGAAATACTGCAAAAGAACAGCAGTTGGCACTTGCCAACTTTATGACCTTAGCACTTGATAATTGAAACATCTGAAATAGAAATAGCAAATGAAAAAACGGAAACGTGCATGAAGAAAAATGCATCACCTAGTGGTCAGTCAAGTAACAATGTTTATGGTTCAAAATTGAATTTTATGCATGAAATGAGAATATACACTAAAGTGGAGGTGGTGCTGATTGAGGATACATTAAAAGAAGGAAGACTAAGGTAGTTCGATCACATTTTGCATTGACCTAAAGAGATCCCATTTCATAAGAGTGACAATTGCAAGAGAGCAAGTTTGAAGAGGGAGGGGAAGACTAATATTAACTTGGATTGTGGTAGACTGGTAGTTGCCAAAGCTCTAATTGCTTTAGATCTCCCAATAGATCTGGCAACGAACATAATGAAATGGAGAAGAAGGATTCATGTAGCGAACCCAAATTTATTGAAAAAAGGCATATCTTTGTTGTTGCACGCATGAAATTTATTTTTTTTTTTTTTTTTTGTGGTTGGGGGGGGAGAGAGAACCCATTTTAGCATTTCTCCTTCACTGAGAATCAAAGAACTCTCTTCAAGCATCGTGGATTGGATTGTTGACAAATAATAGGAGCCAAAAGAGTTTGCACGAAAAATATTAAGACTGTGTTTGATTGCACAATTTTCCATGAAAATGTCATATCTATGGAAAATAATGTCACATCAGAGGAAAATGTTTTCCAACTTTGACTGTTTGATACATGATGGAAAAAGAAAAAAATTCTAAAGTACAATCACTTAAAGCATGAATTTGGCCACTTTGTTGGAAAATGTTTTCTCACCATTTTGGTGGTTTTTATTTTCCTTATAACATAGAATTTTTTTTCCTTTTCCACCCTTCCCAATCAAACACACCCTATGTGCATTTTAAGCAGATTTTTTTTTTAAATTTGATGTTTGAAACTATTCCTTACTATTAAAAAATTCGGATCATGGGCCCACAATAATTCAGAACCGACTGCAAAAAAATGGATTTCCAACATTCTGCTTTTGGTGTGCTGTGCACCTGAGCCAATTTTACCCCTGATCTGGCTGCTCAAATGACCACTTCCCCTTAACAAATTTCCTCCACACACATAATTATGTATGTGGCCTTAATAATACAACAAGGTGCATATATGGCATTCAACAAAATGTGTGTGTGTTTTTTGTGTGTGTGTGTGTGTGTGTGGGGGGTCAATCAATGTGTCAAAATTCCTCAATACAGAAAGTGGCTTTTTGCACTCACATTCGGGGCCCACTATGATAAAAAAAAAAAAAAAATCGATTCCACAATAAAGATTAGGCATACGCTAAGTCGCAATCAAATGACAAAAGGTCCTCCAGCCTATACTCCACATTCAGGAAGGTCTCATTTTAATAGAGCAATTATAATTCATACTCTTTTCTCCTCCAATCATGCATGATATCGGGCTTCGTGATACAAGTTCCAAAACAGGGAAGGTAAAGTAATCAAAAAATTTCAGACAACTGAGGAACAAACTCAGCATTTAACATTTCCTCACAAAAGAGAGCAATAAGAAAGCTGGGAGCAATGAAGCAAAGACGCGGAGAAAGATTCTTCCCCTTGTCTCAACCGTCTCCTCTCAACTCCCTCTTCCCCAAATCTCCATCCTATCTCCCTCCCCACTCTCAGATTTATTAATTGTTAATCTATCAACCTTGGAACATCACCAAGAGTAAATGATCGAGAGAATTGTGTTTACCTTCGGTTCTTTCCATTTTACATGGCCATTGCGCATTTTAATAAATCTGCCCTGGTTTTATTTTGTCCTAATATTAAGTTTGCCCTTTTTTCAGTTCTAAATATTGAAAAATTGGTCTTGCAATGTCGGACGAGTCAGTATCATGTCAACGGCGTGTTGGATTGAAAAACATAGAACATGTCTCTCGGCATGTTGGACATGTCCGACGTATGTTAGTTAGATGCCGAACACTGACACTCCGGCCTTGCTGGCATGTCCATGCGTCATACGCTGGGAGCTAAACAATTACAAACATCCATTTGGCTGTTCCACAAGTAGTTAGCTCCAAACAACCATTACGTCGTTCTTGGTAGATCATCTCAATACTCAATTGAGCAAAAAAGAATGATTCATCTATCAAACATAGTTCCAAACCATGTAACCATTCCCTAGCACAAGTTATGAGCAAAGAGTCTCAAGGTATGCATTCTTAAAAGGATTGCCAGCTCAGCAGAAACCTTTTGAAGCCCCCATCAATTTTTGAACACCTTGAAAAAGTAATATATGATAAATGCAAGAGCTGCATTAATACAGATAAGTTACCTGAAAAATGTAGAATCGGCTTCAGTAGCAACAGCCTTTGCTAGGTATGACTTTCCTGTTCCTGGTGGACCATATAAAAGAAAAGCTCTCCATGGGCGCCTCTTGCCTAACATCACATGAGATAACAATCTATATTATAAATCAAAATAAGGACTGCCATGCAACACATTTTCTCCAAATATGTGATAAAAGTGAGATGAAAATAAAATTGACCCAAACAGGATGTAGTGTTCTTTCTTTTCATACTGTCTCTATCTCCCTCTCCCTCTCCCTCTCTCATTTTTGTGTGTACACCAGGGGGTGAGAGATCTACTAATATTTTTTGCATAATTAGAACAATTCTTCTATTATGCATTTTTATACTAAATAAATTAACACAAACAAGATGCCAGGATGGACTTTTCTTCTTTCACCAAAAAAAAAAAATGTTCCAACACGAAGGCACTCATATGTAAGTTCTTAGAACTAGAACTAGTAGATATTATGTGTACAAGGAAACAAAAATCAAATGATTTTGTAACATAAATTTTTCAGAGAAAATAAGCGAGAAGTGGGGGGGAACCAACTACTTTTGCCTTGATCTCAAGCCTTTTGTTTCTATTTTTAATAAACATGATAAAACGGTCTACTATTTATTTACATGCTCGAGAAAACAGTAGAGAAATGACAAAAACATATAGAAGATAAGAACCATAGAAAATTTGTTGACATTGGCACATTACACAGAAATACGAAGATAGAATTGAAGTACAAAAAAAACTGTATAATACATGAATAAGAGAAGGGATGGCAATTTGACCCACCCCATAGGCCCCACCCCGCCCCGCCCCACCCCGCCCGGGTAATAGGGGCGGATCCATGGAAGATATCTCTGCCCAGCGGCAGGTCCAGGGCGGCTCTGCCCGCGCCCACCCTGCAATTTTTTATTTTTTTAAAAAATTCATATAATGTAGGAACGGACTAAATGGGATTCGAACCCAGATTTTGTTAAAATATAAAGCTTAACCACTATACCACAACCCCAATGTTGTATTTTTATTTTTTTTGCAACAAATTCATATTTCCTTAACCCTAACATTCTAAATTCATAATCCTTCCACTCAAATTTGTTCATTTATTTGTTTTCAGTTTAAAAAAAATAAAATCGGGGCAATTGCGGGTCAACGGGGCGCCCCAAATTTCTCGTGGGGAGGGGCGGAGCCGCCCCATTGCTATCCCTGAAGAAGAGTGCTACTTGTGGATACAATTTGGGATTGGGTTGGATTCAAATACGACTTAAATTCTACCACACTTTGTTATAACCCTCCATAAGGCTTCACCACCTGTTTATGCATTTTTCTATTTTTTGCACTATCCAATTTGATATAACTCAAAATTGGATTTCTAATCACGAATGGCGCTTTTTAAACTGCAATACGATGCTACTCCCAAATAACCAAAAAGGTCTTAAAAGCCATGTCTTGCTCCTTGTATTTCATAGTTAAGGTTTCACTGAAAGAACTCCAAATAAACCAAAAAGGTCTTAATATCCAAGGTAATATAGCACTCCAGCTGAATCATCAAATAAATCATATTAAAAATATGAAACTAGCTGCTTCTGCATAAATAATAGAAAGCCTTTTTGACCAAGATACCCTATTGATACACATAGGTGGAACCATGAATTATGAGGTCTCTGATGTTCATATGAAAAGTACAATGATGTGCACAAAGATATGCAAAGAGAACCTTGCAGTACATTTTGATTCGGATTTACATTTTTTTAGCAAGTAATTTAAATTACACATAAAGGCAACATGATAAGCAATTATTGCAGTTTAGCAATATTGCAAGCTGCAACCAGAGTAACATAAAGTTGGATTGTTGGACTTGTATCATTAACAATCAACATCACCATAAAGCAATGAACTTGAGCGTACATACTAATCTCAGATTAAAATTATGCCTTCTACTACATCTATGTGCTACAATCTATTATGCAATAATGATGAATTACTATTAATATTTCATCAAGAAAATTATATGAAGCCAATGCTACAAATTCTTCGAACTATTCCAACTAAAACAGAAATTACATACACAGCATAATAAACTCCTATAACTCTAGCATTATATCAAACAATTCAGCTACCAAAAGTAGGGGGAAAAAACAGATTACCAGTGAAAAACTGTGGGAATTTCACAGGCAAAATCACAGCCTCCTGCAACGCCTGCTTTGCGCTCTCCAAACCCGCAACATCGTTCCACTTAACATTCGGCTTCTCCCTAATAATAGCAGAATTCAGCCCGGACCTTAGTTTCTCCTTATCCCCATCGTCCCCATCATTCCCTCCCCCATCTTTGGGCTTGGTCTTAGGTCGCGTGGCCACAGCTGCGTCCCCATTAGCAGCAGGACCAGACCCACCTTCATCGAGCACAGCCCGGATCTCCTCCGCCCGGCGCAAATACTCCGTGAACTTCTGAGTAATAGCCTCCTTGATTTTTGGGTTCTTTTCGTACTTCAAGTGGGTCTTGAAATACTCCAAGGCGTTCATATACAAAGGAAAGGCCTTCGTGTAGTTCCCCCCATTGTCTTCCGCTACTGCTTGTCGCACGTATTCGATTGCTTGCTCTTTGAAATTGCTATACATTCTTTTTAATCATAAATAAATATGCATCCGATTTTCCAATAACAGGGGTGATTTTTGTCGGATTTTTTATGGATCGGAGGGTGTATAAAAAATTTGGGTGTGATTTTTGAACAATGGATTTTTAGATTTCGATTTCTGACGATAGATTTTTTGGGGTTGGGGAGTATTTGAAGGTTGAATTTGATGTTTTTGGGGGTGGACTTGTTTACGAAAGGGCTGCGAAGGCAGACGCGTGAAGAATACGTCTGGAATTATTGACAAGAAATAGTTCGTACTCGGTTTCAAGAATCGCCAAACTCGTTATTTGGTTATTATGTCTACAAGTCTGGAATTATACCTTTTCGACTCGATCATCCATCCTAATTTAAGTAAAAGAAATCATATTTATTTTAGATTTTAAAATTTTAAAAACAATGTAAAACTAAATGGAACTATGTCTACAAGTCTGGAATTATAGAATTCAATCGACCAGTTTCATCAAAATAGGTTGTTGCATTTTTAGTACTATGGGCATATAATTTCTCTATAGTTGAGAAAACATAAATTTAAATTTAATTTTTTTAAATGTTGATTTGATTTTTACTTCGATATCCTCCAAATGTGTGTAAAGAAGGAAATTGTATTATTCAGTATCACCAAATTAATGAAGCTTGCGGTGTACAAGTAAATAAGTAACAATCTAATTTAGGTTTGAGTTGGTTTTTGAATTAAAAATTAACTTGAATTCTATTATTAATTGTATGAGGTAGTAGGTAATTATAGTGTGATTTGTGTGAATTTATTTATAGTATAATTGTTGCCTATAAAAATTTGACGTGTTATGTGAAGTAGTACTGGTGTTGCATCTTAAGCAATGAAAGTTTAATAATTAAAAGCATTATGCTATAAGTTGAGTAACATGAATATGAAAAATTCTGTGTGATTTTACAAATACTATCTTCTATGACAACTAAGGCAAACATGCACTAAGGGTCTGTTTAGCACAACTAAGGCAAACATGCACTAAGGGTCTGTTTAACACAATTGTTGTGCGAAGAGTTTTTATTGTTAGAAGAGTTTTTGGAAAAAAAAGCCACGTTAAAAGAATTGTTTAATTTATAATATATAAAATTTAAATACAAAATATTTATCGATTCATGTTTTCTTCCACTTCTTTTTTACTGAGTGTGTTTGATTGGATTCCATGGAAAAGAAAAAAAATTCCATGTAAGAAGAAAAAAAACTACCAAATTGGTGAAAAAACATTTTCTAACATTTTGGTCAAATGCATGCTTTAAGTGATTGTACCCTAGAATTCATTTTCATTTTCCACCTTCAATCAAACAGTCAAAGTTGGACAATATTTTCTTCTGATGTGACATTATTTTTCATGAAAAATTGGCCAATCAAACACACCTAATTGAGAATGGAGGTTTTGATTTCCATAAAGAAAAAAAAAAAAGTAAAACGCCATATTATTTGCTCGGTCGGATCAACGCCCAATTTTATTTTATTTTATTTCAATCCTCGTATTTATCATTCCTATTCCAACCAAATCAGAATTATTACTTCCAAATGTGATTTGACTAGAAAATATTAGTGGAATTGATATAGGAAACCAACCTCATGACCAGGTTTTAGTGGGGTTTGTATATACCTAATCCGGTTAGGGACATTTCCATTTACCTCAAAGATTTTGCATTTACAGCAATTAACTCTCTAGTTTTAAAACTCGACTCTCATAGTCTCATTATTGTTGAACCGCACACAAATCACTTTTATGTACATATTTAATATACAATATTAAACATTATGAATCAGTATTGAAACCAATTCTTCTTAGGAGAGTTTCACCTCATGACTATCTTCAACTTCTTGATAACATTGTATCTTTTTTTAAATCTTTTGAGCTTATTCGGAAAAAAATTTTATCAGGTTTTGATAAAAAGTTAATAAAATATTTGTTTAAAAGTTAAAAAAAGTTGTGAATCTCATGAAATGTATGATTAAAATTAATTGTTGATATTGACTACAGTTTTTTAACAAATTTTAATATAGACCAAACAAGAGTTTTATCTATTTGCTCGTCTTTGTATTTGTACCAATCAAAATATCTAATAGTTGTAACTATGTACAAACCCGAATCTACAAATGAATGAATTGCCCTTGGTTGTTACTTCGTCATATTACAAGTTAATGATGATTAATTTCTCTATTAATGGACATTGTGTCTAGTTTAGTGAACAATGTATGTCACTTCCTACGAGAAGAAATGACAAAATTAACGATCGATGTAGAAAAAACTTATTAGAATTTGAGAAATGATATATGTACATAAGCATTCACAGATTGGTTCATAGAAGCTGGCATGGAGTCACTTTTTGAAAAGGCCATAATATCATGATATATTTAAATCCCATTTCATTTTCAAAAAAAAAATTAGGCCTCCAAAAATTTTCTCTCCTCCGCCAAAAATATTTTTGGGAAGTTAGCCCATTCCACCACCGGTGACATTTCTTTTCTACCATCATCACCGACGAAGTCGACAACAATGACGGAAACAGGTATTTATTGGGTCCCAGTATTTCTAAGATTGATGTTAAACCTTGGGTCTCGCAATTCATATAGTGTGAAGAACACATATTGTTGTCATTAACTACGATGAAATTGGTTATTGCTTTTGATAATCGCCTTTGTCGTGGTTTTAATTTGAACGTATTGGTAGTTAAAAATAATAATATTGAAATGTTATTATTTTTTTGTTACTCAAACTACCCAAATAACACCTCCACTAAAATGTGTTATTTTCTTCGAAATGTCGTATTTTCTATCCAGGAAATGAAATATCATATTTGGATAATGAGGTAGTAAATAGGAATGTATTATCGGTAGATGATGATTGTTTCGAAGAATCCAATCATGAGATAGGAAGGGATAATGGTTTGGGATTATATGATGACATGTGTGGAGAAGATGGTGAGATTATGCTAAAAGTTGGGATGAAGTTTAAGAACGATAATGAAGTGTATGAATTTTACAAAAGTTATGCATATCGTGTAGGATTTCATGTTCGGAAAAGAAATTCGAAGAAGGGTGATGATGGGATTGCGTGTTGGAATTTTAATGGGATGATGTTTTCTTTTTTATCGCCGATAGATGATTATCTCTCCAATGTATGCAAAAATTAGGAAAGCAATATCAAGGGTATAATGGACAAAGTGACTCCACGTCGACTTGTGTGAACCTAATCCGGTTAGGGACATTTCCATTTACCTCAAAGATTTTGCATTTACAGCAATTAACTCTCTAGTTTTAAAACTCGACTTTCATTATTGTTGAACCGCACATAAATCACTTTTATGTACATATTTAATATACAATATTAAACATTATGAATCAGTATTGAAACCAATTCTTCTTAGGAGAGTTTCACCTCATGATTATCTTCAACTTCTTGATAACATTGTATCATTTTTTAAATCTTTTGAGCTTATTCGAAAAAACTTTTTAGCAGGTTTTGATAAAAAGTTAATAAAATATTTGTTTAAAAATTAATAAAAATTGTGAGTCTCATTAAATGTATAATTAAAATTAATTGTTGATATTGACTACAGTTTTTTTAACAAATTTTAATATAGACTAAACAAGAGTTTTATCTATTTGCTCGTCTTTGTATTTGTACCAATCAAAATATCTAATAGTTGTAACTATGTGCAAACCCGAATCTACAAATGAATGAAATGCCCTTGGTTGTTACTTCGTCATATTACAAGTTAATGATGATTAATTTCTCTATTAATGGACATTGTGTCTAGTTTAGTGCACAATGTATGTCACTTCCTACGAGAAGAAATGACGAAATTAACGATTGATGTCGAAAAACTTATTAGAATTTGAGAAATGATATATGTACATTAGCCTTCACAGATTGGTTCACAGAAGCTGGCATGGAGTCACTTTTTGAAAAGGCCATAATATCATGATATATTTAAGGCCCATTTCATTTTCAGAAAGAAAATTAGGCCTCCAAAAATTTTCTCCTCCGCTAAAAACATTTTTGGGAAGTCAGCCCATTCCACCATCGGCGACATTTTATCTCCACCATCATCGCCGGCGAAGTCGACAACAATGACGGAAACAGTAATTATTGGGCCCCGATATTTACGAGATTGATGTTAAACCTTGGGTCTCACAATTCATATAGTGTGAAGAACACATATTGTTGTCATTATCTACGATGAAATTGGTTATTGCTTTTGATAATCGTCTTTGTCGTGGTTTTAATTTGAACGTATTGGTAGTTAAAAATAATAATATTGAAATGTTATTATTTTTTTGTTGTTCAAACTGCCCAAATAACACCTCCACTAAAAAGTGTTATTTTCTTCAAAATGTCGTATTTTCTATCCAGGAAATAAAATATCATATTCGAATAATGAGGTAATAAATATGAATGTATTATGGGTGGATGATGATTGTTTCGAAGAATCCGGTCATGAGATAGGAAGGATAATGGTTCAGGATTATATGATGACATGTGTGGAGAAGATGGTGAGATTGTTCCAAAGGTTGGGATGAAGTTTAAGAACGATAATGAAGTGTATTAATTTTACAAAAGTTATGTATATCGTGTAGAATTTCCTATTTGGAAAAGAAATTCGAAGAAGGGTGATGATGGAGTTGCGTGTTGGAATTTTAATGGGATGATGTTTTCTATTTTATCGCTGATAGATGATTATCTCTCCCATGCATGCAAAAATTGGAAAAGCAATATTAAGGGTATAATGGGCAAAGTGACTCCACGCCACTTCGTAAACCCGATGATGAAAGCTTATGTACATGTAGCATTTCTCTTAGAATTATGATGGAAGTCCAAACAATCAATAGTTAATGTCAATTAATAATGAGTTCTTGGTTTTTGCTGCCAGAAGCATTCACTAGAATTCGATGGGTTCCGCAACAATAAGAAGTTATCGTTAATTCATAATGAAATTTGGAATTTTTTATTTTTGAATATTATATTGGAAGAATTTTAAGGGATTAGATTGTACAATAACGGTTACATTAATTCTATGAAAGGGAATCTTCCATAATATCCGTTATTTTAAATTTATAGTAATTTTCAATTGATTTAACGAATAATCATTAAGTTTGAGTTAAACTATACAATTTAATATTTTTTTAGTACTCGTTTGATTTTGTTAAATAACAGATTTTGATAAAAGTTAATGAAATATGTAGTTGAAAAATTGTGAATCTTATAAAACATATAGTTAAAATTAATTGATAATTTTGACTTTATCTTAGATTTTTTATCAAAATTTTAAATAAAATCAAACAAACCCTTAAACTCCACCGATATTCTATTTTGAATATGGCCCAGTTATTGGGCTTTGCTTCTGTACTGTAACAAGCCATGGCCCAATAACTGCCTTTACAAGACAAGGCCCAATTGTACCATGATCCAGGTTCCCTGTGCTGTTGGCTTCTTTTACCAAGTATTATTTGGTCAATTTATTCAGTATGCAAAGCAGCCTTGCTTATTTTATGTAAACTTTTATATTTCTATAATCGACGGGTAAGATTTAAGTCTCCGGTTAACAAGACGAAGGTCAACTAAACTTTTTGAATTAATAATACTTCAAATATTCTCAAATTTCTGTCCAAATACTCAATATTCTATAGAATAATAAATGAGTTTTGTTTTAATATTTGTAATTAAATTCACTGAATAATTGTTACTATATTTGTTCTATTTTGTTCGTAGTAAAACATAAAATCAGATTTATTCTATACTCGATAAATATCAATATGCAATTAAGTGGTGGTGGAGAAAGGGTGATACCATATTTTTTTTAATCATTAAAAGGCTCTATTTGTGAATTTTTTCATTATTTTTAATATATTTATTTGTGAATATTTTTAATCGTCACATCCACAATCTTCAACATAGTTTTTAAAATAACTCATTTAATATATTGATGTGACAATCAATAAATAAATACAAATTAAAATTGATACATTAGTAGAATATTAAGCTTCACTTGTACACTTTGGTCTGCGTTAAATAAATGATAAATTGACCTAATTGCCAATCTCCAAATAACGCTTGTTTGCTATGAGATAATAAATCATTTGAAAACGTGTTTTACTACGCCAGGAATGTGAGTATCCATGAAGTAATCATCCCAATTAATGATTCTGGGATCAAAGTAGAAAATATCAGCATCCTTACAGCTTTCTCTTACTGATCGTCTCAATTTTTCTGTATTCATGTCATCATATCTGTGTAACAAAACAAAGCTAGTGTTTTTATGTTGAATAAATTTGATTCGAAAATTATGTTCGATATGCAATACTGGACAAATACTATACATAATAATATATAAAATTTTAAAAATATTTATTTTCTATGTAAGTAAATAAATAAATTTTTTTTTATTAATCAACATATAAAATAAACAATTTACTTATTCTGAAAAGTAAGTTTAAATAACTTTTAAGCTTCACAAAAAATGCTACTAATATTAATATAATGAACGTGCCAATATATTTTCATAAAGCTTAAAAAATGATAAAAAAAAAAAAGTACTTACACTCCTTTGAAGAACAAGTAAGGCCCATAAAGGTCTATTAACCTCATTACAAACTTGATCTTCCGATACAGATCAAGATACGTGGCCCGAAAGTACTGGCAACATGCTGCATTTACTATTTGTAATCCCTAAAATAAATAAATGAAAAAAAAGGAACATTAATGTTAAATGGCAGAAAAATACTTGTAACACGAGATTATCACTATGCATGATTAATATTTAAAATATTTTTACAATCACGGTTTTTATTTTTAGGTATGTTTAATAAAATAAAATAATATTGGATAATATTAAAATAAAAATAAAATATTATCTATATATTGTCTATGATATTGCATGTTAAAATTGCAAAAGGTTTAGCTTTATATTCACTCCTAATTGGTTGGTTCGTGTCAAATTCCCCGGTATGACCGAACTATTAACGAAAATTAATTAGGTCACTACAGTTTATTTTATGTCAATTAAGTCACTCAACTTTAGCTATGTTAAAATTAGATCACACTGTCTACATCCATTAATTTAAGAATAATGTTAGGCATCGTAAGTCTAGTCAGATTTTGTCCAGATATTCGTTAATTGACAAACGATCAAACTTAGTGCATGTTCGTTCACCATTTTAGAGAAAAAATGCATTTTACATTTAATGCAATGGACCATGTTTGTACAGGAGGACAAAACTTTTGCATTCACTACATATATCACATGGTGCATGTTTGACCATTCTACCCTTCATAGGTGTGAGAAACCAATTCAAGAAAGAACCCAAATGAAGGACATATAGGTAAAAAGCCAATATGGTCAAAACGTGTGGAAGTGGAAATTTGTACAAATTTTCCAAAAGTACAGGTGAATTGATTGCCATGGCCCACCAGCATTAATTGATAAATGGATTTTTCATGGCTAAAATGGTGAACGAACATGCTCTTAGCGAAGTCACTTGTGTACAATGTAACAACAGGAAGCATCACTGCTACATTAAATGGTACTAAGCACCACTTGTGCTACATAGAAATAGCAATGGGGCGGGGGTCAACCATTTCCTGTCTTTAGACCCGTCAATTTGTGGGGTAGGGCGTCCCATTGATCCTCCATTGCCCCGGTTAAATTTATTATTATTATTATTATTATTATTATTTTTGGTAAACTGAAAAGAAACAATTAAATAAATTCGGAGGGAAGAATTAGAATAGAAATGATTATGAATGTAGAATGTATGGTTAAGGAAATATGAATTTGTTATAATATTTGTAGTAAAAAAATATTACAAGGTTGAGGACCCGAGGTTGTGGTACAATAGTTAAGCTTTATAATTTAATAATTCCAACTTGGGTTTGAATCCCATTCAGCCATTCTTAGCAAAAATTGTGCTTTGAAGTTTTATTTTATGATTTTTGAAATGAAAATAAAATAAAATTGAGGGGCAGGTCCGGGGCCGCCCCGAACTTGTCCCTATTACCCGAATAATTGGGGCGGAGCGGGGGATCAAATTGCTATCCCTAGTGCTACATGGCATTCGCCACTAGTGGTGTTGACCCGCTTCTAGTGAGTATCTTATATCTAACGTGTGTACACTATTTAAGAATAACACGAACCTTCAATGGAAGCAAGTAGCGAACCGCCATGTATCGGCGAAAACTAGCCATGGTATTCAACACTGTAACCTTTCCAACAATGACTGGCTTTCCATCCTTGTTTATCCATGGGTGCTTGGTGAAGTATTGGTAGCCATATTCTTGAAGCCATGTAAACTCCACAGGGTTTGAAACAGAAGATCCAACATGGTAAATGCTCTCATTAGGTTGATTAGCATTCACCACCATGGCTACCACTATTGCATTCACCACCATGTCTGCTGGAATCTGTATATATAATATTCGTTATATAAGGTTATCACACACAAGTAAATATTTAAGTTTATAATAAATAAAATTATTTTAATTAAAAATTTGTAAATTTTTAAGTTGCTTATTTTAACAGTAAGGTAGAAGTTATTTTAGACTTTTATACTTATGTGGGCAGCAGTTGTGTTGTAGCATGGAAAGATAGCGTGTCAACTTTGGCGTGCACATTAAACGTGAGTCATACTGGACCGAACATGTAAGCCTAAAAAGGGACACGAAAATGACAGGAGAGCAAGTGTTTGGTAGAGACGTTCATTTCTGTGTTTCTTAAAAGTTAATGTTCACTGTGTTATTTATTTGAAAATGAAAAAAAAAAAAAAAGCAACTCACCACGTCAATTGTGCTTTTGGGATCGCCAAGGAAGCATGTTATTTTACCTTTACCATAACCAACAGCTAAGCTATCAATTGTTCTGTAACGACCAACCCAATTGTATATTAGCAATAAAACAATAGGGAAAAAATGCGAAAGTACAAAAAATATTCATATACGGGTCAAATATCCGAATAATAAGTCTTCTTATTCTATTAGATAAAACCTTTTCGATTTAGTATAAAATACTTGTATGAAGTTTTTTATTTTGTTGTTAAAAGTTTCAAAGGTAAGTTGTAAATTTGCAAAATGCACACATATATATATCGAGAATTGGGATTACCTGACGCCTTCAACCCAACCAGGAAAGGGCTCTTTGTAAGTACTGGTAACAATAGTAGGACGAATGATAACAAGAGGCATATTATCTTTGAAGTGCCCCAAAAGCATCTCCCCCATTGCCTTGGTGAATACATAGGTATTTGGCCACCCATGCTTCCTTGCTCTGTAGATGAACTCATAAGTTAAATTTTTTTTTCTTTCAAAAAAATAATTATCTATAAACTAGAGGACCCTTTATAATTTATTACTAATAAAAAGAATAAAAAATAAAAAAGACTCCCGGGGATAGCATTATTTTTTACTAACTTCAAACCTACGAAACTTTATAATAGTTAAAAAGGACACGAAATGTCATACATCAATCAATAAATTAGATACATGTTATACATGTGAATTAATATTGGAAAAGCTAATGAGTAATTTAGTCAAGACGTTGATTGAATTATAATTACAAATTCATCTTAAACCACAACTTGCGAACCCACCCAATACTCAACCATTCATAAGTGAGCCCACCCACCGACCGACCCACCCACTCTCTCGTCCTACTAATTTAGTTGAGTATCCATCAAGAAAAAAAATAAAATAATAATAAATACATTATGTAAAAAGCATAATTGCACTTGATATACTGGTTTACAACCTAAGTGTTCATTGAACTTTATCCCGTATTTCAATTTGGCACTGAACTCCTAATTGTTCTAAATCAATCACCCAAACTTCAAATTTTGTTTCCAATACGTTCCTCCATCTAATGCTTTGGCTAATTTAGAACAATTATACAACCTTATGTTCCATATTTCCTAAAATTACTATTTGCATATTGCTATTCACAAGCATTTTCACTTAATAGAGATTTAACGTAGTATATTTACTATTTAACACACACATTAATACATAAATTGTGATTTTGAAAAAATTTGATTCACAAAATGTAATTACATAAAAGTGTATTTTATAAATTTCTTTACACACAAAACATGGATGATGCGTTGATTTTCATTTGTTCAATTAAAGCAAAATCGATACTCGCACCTATCTCTAACAAATTAAATTGTCGAAATTGCTGGCTAATAATCGACCGTACAATGTAGATATTAATTTTCAAATGACTACTACTCTATAGACACTATAGAGTAATTCTAATCAATTTCAACATCAAATCGTACAAAAAGCTTTAGTTCGCGATAAAACTTATGTTGATAAAAATATGTCAAGGTTGAGTCTCTAATTAAACAAAATTTCTTCTTTTCTTTCGAAGTGTTAAGGAATAAAATATTGAATAAATACACATGGCCCAGCTAGAATTACCTTTCAATTCCCAAATCTATCATGGCTGATTTAATGGACTCTTCAGAAGAATTTTCAGCCCGCAGATGATTCAATGTCTCCTCCACCACATTCTTCTCTATATTGATGTCCAATTCAGATGTCCCATTCAGTGTCTCACCCAACTTGAACGAGTCCTCTTTTATCAGTCCCTTCGTCTCACCAGATACATATGCTGAATTCATCAAGTTAAGTAATTACTAAACAATATTAGAATACCACCTGAATAACTATGGTCAGTCGTAAAAAAGAGTCGAAGGTCAAGTTGGACCATGTAATCTTCATTCAATATTATTTTATGTATTGTTTACTCATGTCACACGGACCAAACTAGATGTATAAATTTTGGAAATTTTCTATTTGTCTCGAGTGTCAATTTATTTAATTTTAGTCTCTCCAAAGTTTGATATTCTATAGGTTGACGAACAACACTTTTTTGTTAGATCTAACCCTACATAGACTAATTAAAAGTTCGAGTTATTGTCCATAACCCAAAAAAAAAAAAAAAAAAATAAAAAATAAAAAATCAACGGAGAGTGTCGAGTAGTGTTTTATTCAATTGATGTTAAGATACTAACCAGTTGATACATGAACAAGGACCTTTAGTTTGGCACAATTTTTTGCAAAATCCAAAACATGTTTTGCTCCGAATGTATTAATTCCAAGAGCAACATCGTATCTGCAAAGAATCGAAACAACATTAAATTATTTTCTATTTTATTTTTATTTTAACAAAACAGAAAAAATTGGTAGCACGAACCTTTCATCAAAGTTGGTTGTCGCAGCTAAATTAACAACAACATCTACTTCTTTCAACATTTCCTCCAACAAATTCAAATCCTTAACCCCCAAGCTGTTGCAAGTAATGTCACCAGGCACAATAATTACTTTTTCTGATATTAGGGAATTTAGATTTCCACCCCACTTTTCTTTAAGAATTCTGAACAAGTCCTTTGATATCACCTATAACAAGTCAAATTGGTGGGATTAATTAATCACTCTTGTCAAAAATTAATGGTGATCGTATTTAAATGAATCCAATTTGCAAGTTAACAATGTGTTTAATACTGTATTTAAATAAATAAATTTGTCAAGTTTGTGACCACTTAATCTTTTAAACGAGGTGATTGTTTGTACTCTTACATATGCACCTTGTTTCAGTACATTGTGTGTTTACCTCAGTGTTGAAACGTAGCATGGCTGACTTTGAATCTGCAGCTCTTAATAGAAGATAGAGTTTCTTCACATTTGGTTGGGCCCTAAGAATCTTCTCAGTAAAAACTGTATACACATATACAAATTGAAGTCATTAATCATGACCATGCTTGCTTGTTTGGTACGGTAGATACTATAATATTGAATATTACAAAAATTTCCTAGTCCATTGTAAACTAATGTCCACTCCTCCTTCAATAGTACTACCAAATGTGCTCCCGACCAAAGTGTACATGAACGCGTACTTTGTCTGTGTTAGAGAGAAAGTGCTCTTCGCCCAAAAAGTGTATTTTGTCTACTGTTCTATATTGTTCAGTACTGAGTACCAACTACCAAACGTGCACCGAGTGATGTAAATATACTTGTGGGTGTGTGTGCGTGAGAGAGAGAACGTACTCTTCGCCAGAAAGCCAGTGGCACCAGTGACAAGAATGGACCTGTTCTCTAAGAAGTGCAGAATACTACCCAACTCCATTGGTGAGGAAAATAGAGAGAGAATGGTAGTAGTGAAGAATTGAGAGAGCTCAAATCATAGACAGAGCCAAAACAAAGACAGAGATACTAATGATGTATGCATGTGGTGCAGGTCATATAGTTGTGGACTATGGAGTTTGGACCCAAAAAATGATATAAATGGTGGAGTGCACGCAAGATATTTGTGATATTCTTTGGTAGATTGCTGTGACCCTAAAATGTGAACAACATACATTAGACGACCCACCCATTTTTGCTTTTCAATGAGGTCATATATACGTATAATATTGGTAATGTGTATATGTCAACACTAATTATATTATTTATATACTTACGTTCTCATCCAAGATTGTTGGATTTTTTTAGTTAAATAGTTGTAACCAATCAATCTACTCAAATCTTAATTTGGCATCACGACTGCAAAAATTTCGACCTTTAGGGATTTTCCGTGGTTGAAGTCCAAAAGAACTAGATCTTCATCAACGGATCTTTTTCTGGTGATAAGCAGTAAACATCCGTAGAAAATTTGCAACGAACTCTGCTACGGCTAGTTTTGTTGTTGAGCACATTTGTTGTGTGGATGATCAACAACATCTAAACGCTTAAGCTACTAGAGAGATTAGCTTAAAAAATAGACCAAAAACACCCGTTACAAAACAAAAGGCTATTTTAGAATGGTACTTAAATTATGTCAAAAAATATTTCAAAAGAGGCTTTACACTAATTAAATCTAACATTTTTATTTTGTTGCTGAACTTTCAATGTAGTCTCATATTGGGATCACTAAACTTTAATTTGTCTCAATTCCTCAATTATCATCAAATTGGGAGACAACATGTGACGGAATGATGAAATTGGAAATTAAATTAAAGTGCGGTGATTCAATTAAAACTAAATTGAAATTAATTCACCAAATTTAGACAAATCAAAGTTACGGACCCAATTGAGATTTCGCTGAAAGTTCATTGACTGAAGAAAAAATGTACCCTACATGTGAAAGTTTATTTAGGAGGACAATAGAATGATATAATTTTTTTTTTCATAAATAGGTTTTTCTTATGTACATTATTCTCATACAAATTATTATAGCTTGTCAAATTTATGTTCTATTAGATTCCCCTCAACTAATAAATCAAAAAATGATGAAAAAATAGATTACCAAATGAATATGAGTTTGACATGTAAAAATTTAATTATTAGATATTACACTAGTGAATAATTACCAAATGAATATGGCTTAAGAGATATTTTTGACATGATACATATTGTTGAAAGCTTCTCGACTAAAATTTAATTCATTAGAAATATTACAACTTGTAATAAAGTGAATAATTACCCTTTTGTGAAATTAAATTTGTTGAATATGTCTTGTATTGGTAATAACGAAAGTTGCATGTGAAGTGGAATTTTGAACTTGAGTACAAGGAAGTGTTGCTCGCAAATATGATATGACGGCCTTGATTTATAGATGGAGCATTTAATATTTTAATGAGCAATTTAACAAGCTTTCTTGCATGACTAGAAAATACAAGAAAAATATCTTTTGCTTTAAAATTGGAGAAATTCAGCAAATGAGAAAAGATTTGTAGGTAGTCAAAAATTAGACAAACGAGTAATACTACTCATCATTATTGGTGACGATCATGGAAGTGGAATCTTGATTCATTATCGAATGAAATTATGATGCACTTTAATAAATTATAAGTCAATGAATCTAGGATCTGAGCTAATCTACTGCCTAGGTAGTGTCGTTCCTTTAGTTAGTAGCATTAGGTAAGCAGAATTTGTTGGCATTTGGTGGGTGACATTTGCCAAGTTGACTTTTGAAAGATTTTCAATGCACTTCATACATTGCGATTCATGTGATAAGTAAAAATGTATTTAACTTTCAATCCACGTAAGACTACGCCTCATATAATAGACGGTCAAATTAAAATTCATCTCCAATGCACTCCGCCTAAAATTAAATTTATCGACTCACTCGCCTGAAGTTCGTCTAAATATAGGCGGATTACTGACTGAGCAAGTTTCATATTTTAATGTGTCACATCGGATAGATGGAGTTCTTGTCGGCGTCATTGGAGATGATTTTTATAATTCCGCTTATATACTTATGTGACACTTCTAAAAAGTAATAGGCAGGGGTGCATTGGAGATGTTCTTATAATCGATTACAATCATTAAGCAATAATTAATATAAATTAACCTATTTATTTTTCTATAAAAAACAATATAATTTAGATAGTCAATTATTCTGCCAGCCATGCATTAATTAATAAAGGTACATATATATATATGGAATAATTCATGTTATTATATGATCAAGAACCCAAATTGAAACCTGTCACATTCATGTAATTTTGTTTTGTGGCATTTATCAGGTGACTGACCAGTATATTTCTATGAATCGTATACGTCTTACTTTATCCACAAATATAAGATATAATCCTATATAAGATTAACAATTTTTGTTATCTTTAATTATGTCTAATTTTGTTGAGACTGGCATGCCAAGCACACAATTGAGTGTACGGTACTAATAGTGCTTTTAATACATTCTATAAATTGTTAAGTGTCTTTTATTTTCTTTTTTAAAAAAAAAAATCACACTTAAATTTGCATTACGAAATATAAATTTTGTTGAATCGGTATTGCCTAACAAAACTTTTGAATCTAGACGTAGTTCTAAATAATGCTTATTATTTTCTTTACCATATCATCTTGACAGAGTCTTAATTAATTAGTCATATTGCATTGGAGATTAATTTCTTTTTTGTATAAGTTAAGAAATTTATAGTTTACATCTTTTATATATTGGAGTTGAAAAAGATGTTCAATCAAAATTAGTATAGTATATTATATACATACAACAATAAGCGATTTGCAATCTGATATTTTGTTAAGCTTATATCAAATATCATAGTAGTGTATATTTTTGCTAATATGAATTATTATTTTGTAAAGATATTTGGTTTGCATAGGAATGGATTTAGACTATTATCCATGGAAAAATTAGTTTTATGGATGGTGATGCGGAGGGTGGGGCTATAGTGGCCTTCCCTGTCCCTGTGCATGTGCCTGTCGATAATTTTCGAGATGTAGGGCAAGGACGGGGACAGGGATTTAAACATCGTTGTTTATCGCTTAATTTACTTATTTATTTTTGAAAAAAAAACATGAATGGTCATTGAACTTTACATGTTGTGCAAAGAATGTCTCTAAATTTTAAAACAAATTTCGTTACTCTTTCAACTAAACATCATGAATCTCATTAGACCGTTCCAACTAACAGAAATGATGAGTTGGCAAGCGAAATTGCTTGCATGGCGGTTAATTTTGCCAACTCAACATCTAAAAAACAGAGTTGATCCTCAACAATACACTTTGCGGTCAAAAAGGTCCCTAAACTTTAATAACGTTAATGTATATGTAGTCTTTCAACTTAACAATATGAACTCCGTTAGTCCATTCATTTGTCTCTATCATTTTAATTAACGAATATGATGAGTTGACAGATAGAATTACTTAAGTGATGTTTCGTCCAACTCAACATCTATCTTGACAAAAAAATAAAGGGGTGGAATTTTTTCCAACTATGTACAAGGGCGATAAAAGAGCTTCGTAAGGCGTAGAAGGTGATAGATGTTACCTATGAGAAAGTTCAGTGTAGGTGTAGCATATTTTTTTTCTTTGTTTATTTAAAAAAATTAATTCTTTTTTTCTTCTTTTTCCTTCTTTGTCTAATTTTTATTTTTATTTTTGGTGAAGGTGAATGTTAAGTTGAACGAAATTAACCTTCACGTAAGTAATTTTATTTGTCCACTCATAATTTTTGGTAGTTTAAAAGGGGATGAAATTGGGTCCCATCAAACTTAAACAATCTTATTTTTATAACACGAAGAGATAAAGAATGACTATTGCAATTGATGGAAAGACTAGGCTACTAAAGCACAAAAATAAAGAAAAAATTACAAGTTGTCATAAAATGGGTAAGTAAATTGTACTTGTTATTATTTACTTTTTATATAAAAAAAATATCTTATAATAATTATTAATTAATTAAATTAAAAAGTCTTAGTTTAGAAAAAAAAAAACATCTATAAATCTAAGTGGATATATGAAGGGACTAATAGAGTTCACATTATTAAAGTCTAAGGACATTTTGCGCAAAAGTATAACCACTGTTTTTTAGATAATGAGTTGGCAAAATTAACGGCCACGTAAACAATTCCGTCTGCCAAATCATCATTTTCGTTAGTTGGAATGGTAAAAGCATACGTAATGATTGCCAAATCATCATTTTCGTTAGTTGGAATGGTAGAAGCATACGTACCTTACTAACGAAGTTCATGATGTTTAGTTGAAAAATTAATGAAATTTATTTTAAAGTTTATAGAAATTACTCGTAACATTAATCTCATATAGCATAAATTGTGTATTAGTAACTAACTTTTCAAAAGAGAACATAATACACAAATCTAAACTACTAAACAAGCAACTAATACAAACATCTACCACTGAGAAACAATCTCCTGAAGGAGCACATTGTGCTTATACTAATCTCTTCATGCTCTTTAAATTATAATACATAATTATCACATTTCAAACAGCAAGCACCCCAAAATGAAACTGGAAGCATCCCATAATTCTGCACTTTAACTTTATTGGTCAATTATGTATTTCTCAAGTGGACCATTTTACTGTCTTTGAATATATAAAATGACTAGTTGAGAAATACAAATAATTCCATGTGACACAATTATCCACCTTCGGGCAACTCCCAGACGAATAAGACTGAGTTCGAGCCTCCTTTTCAGTGGAATGGTGAAATTATTTGATTCCCTTTTAAAAAAAAGATAAAATACTAAAATATATTTATCATTTATAAAGGCATTACCCATATATTACATATATCCTTAATAAGCATTAGTCGTTTAAAGTAAAACGTAGCCAACCCTTCATTAATCAATTTGATATTCATAAAATATTTTAATTTTACTATTTAATAACTAGCGAACTACATGAATATCTCTAAATTGAATTATGAAATTTCTTTAACTTCCACGCATATATAATAATATAATATGCACATAAGGTGGATTTATATCAGTCAAATATTCAATAGATTAATACGAGACATTAAACTGATTTTAATTCATCAATGCAGTAAATAAATCAGCTCATACACTACAAGAATTTTATATTCTGCATACAAAATAAATTTGTAGAGAAATGTTCTTTTTGTGGGACAAAACCTTTCCCGACGAATTTTTTTTGTAGAGGTATTTGTGGGGCAAATATCGTGGAGAAAAGTATAAGACGACAAATGGTGGAAATTTGTGGGTTAAAGTCTCTCCCTATAAATTCTTTAGAGATGAATACAACTAAAGTTACTTTGGCTCCACGAAACAGGTTTTGTAGGCACAAGACAAAAATTATTTTGTGAGCTAAATTATACTTTTCACTACAAATAAATTTTTGTGTCAGAAAATATTTTGTGGCCAAGTTCTACTTTTTTCTACAAATGATATTTTGTGGGGAAAGTGTATTTATGGGCTAATTAAATTATTTTTTTAACAATGATAAAATTTGTAGGGAGAAATTAATTATTTTTATATAATTTTTTATATTATGTTAATTATTTTTACCTTCTTCAAAATAATGTAAAGTTGTAAAAAAGACAATAAATTAAATTAAAATCTTATTAGTGTCAATCAATATAACATTAAACTCAAAATATCGTACCAAAATACAAATAAAAATAATTCACTAAACTAAACTTAAAAAGAGTATAAACTCTATCATTTACTTCAAAATTCCACTAAATATTTACTAACACATATAAGCTTGTGTTACTTCAAAATGAGATATTATTTCTTAATACAACCCAATTAAATTCTCATCATTTACTATTGCATTCCAAATGCAACATAAGAGCAGTAGAGCCATAATGAACTACCAGAAAAGAACGTGCAAAAAGTATCATCAATTTGCAAGAAACTCCATAAAAAGACAGTTCACTACCAACAATAGCTCCATTTATAAAATAATCAAGATCTTAATGGATTAAGTGCATTATTGATAGTGTTGAAATTATTTTTAAGTGTTAATATTATTAGTTGTTAATGAATGTGTAGATAAAAAGTAAATAAGTTGTGAGTCTACAAAATGTGTGAATAAAAATATGTTTGATCAATCGAAATTATAATTTAAGAACTCCAAATGCGCGCATGTTTGGAGTTGCTTAAATTATAATTTCAATTGATCAAATTATTCAAACTTATTTTTTATTCACACATTTTGTAGGACCCACAATTTATAATTCACTTTTTATCCACACATTCACTAACAACTTATAATTTAATCACTACCAAACATGCGCTAATTATTATATATAGTTAAACTTGGTCCCAAGCCCCCCCAAATGTTGTAATCCACAGAGATCCATAGAGGTAAAGCACTATTATGTACCTGGAAATGCCTAATTATGCTGCCTGGAAACTAGGTTGTCTCATAACTGCAGAAATGTTAAGTTGACATTGCCTAAGGTAAGGACAGGGCTGTGATTGAACTATCTCTTAGTTTTCATACTTCTACCAGAAATTGTAGAGCTGGAGCCTCCATGATCACTAAAGGTGACAAGAATAGGCAAGCTTCGTTAACTACTGCAATTTTTACTTTTACTTAATTGAGATTCAACCACAGCACTCAGCACTAGATATAATATAAATAGCTACTCACTGAAAGGTCTGGCTGTAAGCAAAGTTATATTATTGGGCTGAAAATTGTTAAATAAACTCTTCAAACGATGCGTTCTCTGGTTCACAAATTGGGAGAAAATAAGAGATAAAGGAGAGGTAATTGATGAATTAAAATAGGCCACAAAAAGGCCTTGTCAAATCCACCCAAATTGCAAAAACACTTAACTTATATCAAATAAGTTTAAAATGCATCTTTTACGTAAAAAAAAAAGATTTAAATACTCTTATTTAATAAGCTCTATTAAGACCAATTTTGACCTTAACATGGTCAAAAATTTGTTAACAGACTGATGATCTGTTCACGCGAATTTACACATTTTAACTGATTTTTCAATTAATCAACCTCAAATGAATTTAGATTTACAGAAATTTAAAGTATAAAATCACAATTCATACTCAGATTTATACATATTTTCATGATTTATATTACAAAAATACAAAATTCATAATTTCTACCGTAAGTTAAAAGAAGAAGATAGAGACGGATAAATTTTTACTTTGAAATGAGATTTCTTACAAAATAATGAAATGAGTTGGAATATTTTAATATTGAAATGAGTTAGATTCTAACTTTGAAATTTTCTCTTTTTCACATACAAATGAATTTGAAATCGTTTGAAATAGTCATAAGCGACGAAGAGAATGTAGAGTTATATTTGATAATTTACAGACTAAAATAAGTCAACAACTATTTTAAAAAATTGGCCGAATCACCCGACCATTCAACACTTATCCCACATTAAAATTGGTTGGGCTTCAGGGGCTTCACAATTTTATTTTTTTAAAAGTGAATGGGTCACCTCGGATTCCTCGGCCCAAAACCGGTCATAGTGGGTGGGATATTTTGGCATGAAATAACCGGTCATAGTGGGTGGGATATTTTGGCATGAAATATTTTAAGAAGGAATTTGATATAGAAGGTAAATTATATTTTTTCTTTTTCTTTTTTCCTTTCAAATATTTCATTTGTCGGGACTAAAAAAATGACAAAGAAGCAAAAAAAATTCCTACTAATTATTAGCCTACACATAGATTTTTTTTTTTGGTCGGCAAAACATATATTTTACCCGATGAATTTTTTGTTGAGAAAAATGCTGGACCGATTGTGGGCAAAAGTCCTCTGATTCTTAAAAATTTTGGAACAAAACATAACCCTACAAAATATTATTTTTGTGGGAAAAAGTGAACTCCGAACTAAGGATGGCAAAAAACCCATGACCACTTCACCAAAATTTGGATAAGAATAGAAATTATAGTTTTCACTTCAAATAGACTAAAGAAGATTCGAACCCGGGTTGAAATTTGTAAACTACCAACCTTAACCACTACACCATAACCTCAATTTTATAAAGTTTTTGTTTTGTTTGGTACAAATATATAAAAAAAATTATTTCTTTTTTTTAATTATTTTTTCAGTTTATCAAAAAAAAAAAAAAAATTAACCGGGACGGTTGGCGGGTCATGCGACCGCGCCGCGCCGCCCCGCGAATTCGAGGGTCACTGGTGGGACGGGTCAAATTTTATCCGTCCCATTGCCATCCCTACTCGAACTCCGTCTACAAATTTAAATTTGTCTCCTAAAATTTTATAGGCGGATTTATATATGCCCATTCAAAACGATAAATGAAAATGTCTTTTAAGTCAAAAGTACAACTTTCGGTTATGGGGTCACAATATTGTTTCTCATAAACCGTAGAGGCCCAAAAATTAGTAATGACTTTCCATGCTAGGGTTTGCCTTGAATAATCGAACCAAAACAATGAATAAATAGAAATAGATGGCACGTAATCAATGTATAACTCCATTACTCAAAATGATTTCTTAAGAATCTTCTTAGCTTTTACATTTTACCTCCTATATCACCACTAGGGGTGGCAATGGCCAAACCCGACTTGGACTCAGCTATAAAAAGTGGGTTTGTAGACAGCATAGACCGAGCTCGGGCATCGACGAGCCTTGGAATTCTTTATTTTTATTTTTAAATTTACTAGTTTCTTAATCAAAAAATATTAAAACAAATAAAAAAATTAAATTCAGACTGCAGCTGGTCACAGTGCCAATAGGCTACATTTTATGTAGTAAGCTGCAAAAATGCAATATATTACAAGGGTTCACAAACTAGCTCGTGTGTTGTCCATTGAACCTGTTCGTGGATCAGATTGCCAACTAAATTTCGAGCACTTCTCAGTCCGCGGCCCATATTTTTACGAGCTCAGGCCACTCATAGGTTGAGCTCAAACTCACTGTCACCTCTCATCATTACAAATATAATACGAATGCAAATGTAAAAATTCTGAATAAAATTTAGTGGGATTCAATGAGTCCAGAATTCAGGCTCTCATTTTATTTAGGTTGCATATGACCCACCCAATTAAACCGAATAATAGATTTAATATTAAATTATTATAGATAGTAAAATAATATTATGTTGAATTAAGATGGATATTATTATTTGATTTTCATTTTGAAAAACGTCAGTTACTTTATATTTCTTATTCGATCAAAACTCATCTCCATGCTAAGCGTTATGTTATAAGGTTGAAAAATCAAATAATATTATCCACCATACCATCTACCTAATATATCAATTATAAATTTAAACTAAATTTTTTATATGGTCTAATTCAGTGTGCCAAACGTAACCTTATTTTTCATGGGAGATGGCGTTAAGGTCTAGAACCTCCAAATTCTCTATTTTTAGAAAATCATTTGGCACACCAGACTAGAACATATAAAAAAATTAGTATAAAATTATAATAGATAGTATAATGCATATGGCATTATGGTGGGTTAAAGTCACATTATTCTTTGATTTTTATTTAAATCAATCTATGTGGCATTAAATGATAGATCTAGTAAACTGAGTTTCATATCTCTGTATTTTATTAGATTTATCATTTAATGCCAATAGAGTTGCCACATGGAATGAAAAAATCATCAGTAATGATAAATAACGTTATTCTTAAAAGAATGTCATTTGCACTATCAACTGCATAATATAACGTGAGGACATGGAGATGAGTTTAGGCTGAATAAGGAAATGTATATGTAATAAATAAATAAAAATTTAAATGATAAATCAACGAATACTATCCACTTTAATTCGCTATAATATCGTCTACTTTGTAAATATCTATTACTATTATAGACTAATTTTTTTTTATCTAATCTAATCCAGCTCTTATCATTTATATACATTTATGTACTCACAATTTCACGTTTCAAAGAATAATAAACAATGTTGCATGTAATACTGTGAATATGCAAATTGAAAAGGGAAGTCAAGAGTTTTAACTCTTACAATTTTGCTTACATGCAAACTCTTTGGCTCTAAACAATTTATATTCTGAACGTAAATACTTTCCAATTTTAATTTCAAAATCAAGCACATTAGCCTCGTAGTGAAATAATTAGGTTGAAACTTTAAATATTTCGGAGTTTATTCAATTGAAACTTTTCAAGACTTCTAAAAAATTTTAAAAAATTTAAGAATATTCAATGTAAACTTTTTAAAACTCTCTAAAAACTCTTGGATATTTAATAGAAACTTTTTAGATTTTAAAAAAATCATGAGATAGTCAATTAATTTTTTTTTTTAAATTTCTATAAGTCATGTGGTATTCAAATTGTACTTACCAAACTTTTAGAAACTTCATATGAAATGTATAAATAGTAAATCTAAAAGAAAAAAAGAAAAAAAAAAACTTCAATATACATGTGAGAGATTTGTGAAGATCCAAGAGCTCTCAATTATAGAATATCTCTTTTCTTTCACTCTTAGAGTTTTATCGAATTTCTTCCATTTAGATAAAAATTTGCAATAATCAATTTATAACTATATACGATTGTATATAGAAAAGGGCGTAATCGCTTTTAAATTGAAAATTATATTCAATTGTTAGAGCATCTCCAATGCATTCAATGGATTGGAGAAAATGATGTGGCACATTATCAAATAGACAATATCTATTAAAATTACTTATTCAACGACAATGTAGAATCTTATGTGAAAATGATACGTAAGACCAGGAAAAAATAGAAGATATGAAGACTCATTCTATATCTAAATGCTCTGCGTGTTATTGGACGAGTCGGCAATTTTTAATTTTTGACTTGATTTTTAAAAATTCATTAAATAGATTAGTTTTATTTAGGGATGGTAAAACCCGCCGACCGACGAGCGCACGCCGCGCCCCGCCCGCCCGCCAAGAGTCACCCGCCCGCCCCACTGAAGCAATAGGGCGGGTTTGGGGCAGAAAAAATCTGCCGGGCCGGGTCCGGGCGACCCGCCTCATGACCGCCCTAAAAAAAAATTTTTTTTTTTTTTTTTTTAAAAATCATAAAATATAGTAGAAATTATGATTTTCACTAAAATAAACTAAAGAAGAATCAAACCGGGTTAAAACTTATAAACTATTAACATTAACCACTATACCACAACCCAAATCTTATAATTTTTTTGTTTTGCTTGATATAAATATTTAAAAAAATTGTATATATATTTTTTTAATTATTTTTTTTTTAAAAAAAAAAAAATAGTTCATTCGCGGGGCGGTTGGCGGTCCAACGGCCGACCCGACCCGCCCATGACCCGCCCGCCCCATGGTCGCGGGTCATGGGCGGGCGGCTAAAAAGTTCATTGGCGAGGCGGGCGGGCGGGTCGGGCGGGCGGGCCGACCCGCCCATTGCTATCCCTAGTTTTATTATTTTACTTTAAAAAAATAAATGCCACATAATTAATATTATTGGATTGCAGAAGGAATCCATTTGAGATAATTTTTGAACTTCACCATCTATTCATTTCACATAATTTAGAAGTTCGTCTATTTAATTGTCTTGTCAATCACAATCTATTGAGTGCATTGAAGATGCTCTTACATTCATTTGTGTTCATTTTACTGGAATTTAGCTCTAATAGTTTCCATCTCTAAGTATGTTTGTCATTTGCCGTCAGGAAGTTTAACTAAATATCTACCGAATTAATTAATTGATTAAGACAAATTAGGCAATAGATAAAGACTGCTTAATCACACCATCATATCATGTCACATAATTGGGCTGCAATTTAAGTGGATTGGTTAAAGACCTCACCGCCATGATTGAAAACAAAGAAAATGTGGCCAAAACAAAAAAAATGAGAAAAAATTTTACATAAAAAAAAAAATTGTAATCAAACATACCCTGGAAAATAGGTGAGAAAATATTTTTTCTATGGAAAACTTTGTACAATCAAACATATTAGTTGGAAAATAGGTGAAAAAAATGCATTTTCTATGGAAAATCTTGTGCAATCAAACACAACCTTAGCTAAACTTTTTTAAAAAAAAAAGTCTTTAACAAAAGTCTACAAAAGTTTATGGAAATTTTTTATTAATTCTTAATAAATTCATAAAAATCACGTACTTATAAAAGTTCCAATTGAATACACTGACTTTAGTCGTGGCCAATATTTTGTAAAAGTTCAAAACGTATTAACCAACATCAATATATATTTTATTTTCAATGCACAAACGCATCACAATTTAACTTTACGACTGTGTGTTGCTTTGATATCATTTGTAAGACTTTTGTAGATTCAATCTACATAAATATATATCGAATATCACACAATACTATGTCAGATGTTAAAATTGTAAATAAATTACCAATTACCTCTTGAATCTCATAATTGCAAAATCTTTGGCAGGTCAGTCGTGCCTAAAATCTCCCTTTACACTATCCAAATTGTGTTAGTCAATTTATAAATTAATGTATAAAATTATATTCTGTTTTATTTAGAGAATGCACAACACTTACTTGAAATAATGCAAAATTTGTAAAAGACAATAAAAAGGAAATACGTAGATCGAGAAAAGATTTCAATTCTCTTTCCTTAAGACGTATTTGCCCCATCTAGGTGCTTACGGTATTGTGGCAAACGTCTCACAAGATATAACGATGAATTCCTTTCGGTAGTAGCACTACAAACCCAAAAGACGACGAACTTGAATTGTTTAGTACTCTCTGAAATGAAAACTCGAATACTATGATAATGGAATGCAAGATAATTTCTGTATGTTATGGAATGAAAATTTGCAGAACTATAGGGGTCTATTTATAATATACCAAAAGTTGTTTCTAAAAAGATACAACACCTGAAAGGTTTCGATTGAACAGTTGCCAAATCTAGAAGGACTTGTTGAACAATCGTGTCTGTTCTAATCCAATAGACATTTTGTAAACACGTGACACGTGTCAAATTCAGAATGATGAAATTAAAATAAAATAAAATAAAAAAATTATTTTATATTTATTTTGTCTAAAAAGAATATACTGGTTAAAACACAACCCACGACCCGGCCTCGAGCCACGAGCCCGGCGGGCGGGCGGGCGGGCGGGTGGAGGCGGAGGTGGAGACGGCGGCGACGGCGGGCGTGTGAGCTTTAAACCAAACTCGATAGCATCTAAACCTCATCTCCTCTAAAGACTTGCGGTGCTCCTTAGAGCCTAAACTCAAATTCAAACTAGAAGTATATTAATTGGTTCAAAATCATGTCATCTTCTGATGTGGGATACATTTCCCAACTTGCTACTAGTGATGGCAACGGGGCGGATCGGGCGGATCGGCTCGATCCAAATCCGCCCCGCAATAATTGTAGGAGATCCGAATCCGCCTCGCGATCCGCCATTTTCGGGCGGATCGGACATGATCGAGGCGGATCGGATCCCTGATCCGTATATTGATCCGTTTTTTTTTTTTTTTAAGGTAAGATGGCTATAATTACGGTCTGTTTTATTCCACACGTATAAGTTTGTTCATTAAAATTCTGCTTGAAAGTGAATGCTAAATTAAAAAATACCAATTGTTAAAAGTTAATTGCATATAATATTATTTATGATTTGTACTTAATCAATGATTACACAGTTAAGAATAATATAATTTTAAAATTAATGCAATTGGTAGAATACTAAATGACAGAGTTGGCAAAATGATGTTTCAAATGCCAAATTAATGCGAGCACTGTAAACTGTTTCAGGGATTGGAACTCACGGTCTGGAAGCAGGGATTGGAACTCAAGGTCAGCCGGAGCCGGAGCCGGAGCCGGATTGGAACTCAAGGTCACGGTCTGGAAGCAGGGATTGGAAGCTCACGGTCACGGATTGCCGGATTGGAACTCTGGGACTGGAACTGGAAGCTCACCGCTGGCGCTCACGGACTGGAACTGGAAGCTCACCGCTGGCGCTCGCTCACGGACTCACGGAGACACGGACTGAAGAGACTTAAGAGAGATTCAGATTTCACTCATTTCAATTTTCAGATTTCATTTTGATTAGGTTTAGGAATTTTAAAATTGTATTTTCAGTCCCTAGTCCCAATTTTTTGATCTTTTTACAATTTAATCCTTTTTTTTTATTCGGGCGGGGGGCGGATCGGGGCAGCCCCGCCCGCCCCCGCCGCCCGAGATCCGTGGCGGATCACGGATATCCGCCCGATCCGCCCGCCCGCCGATCCACGGATCAGGTATTTTTCGCTCCATTCGGATCGGATATCCATCGAGTTCGGGGCGGATCGAATATTTTTGCCATCACTACTTGCTACAATGTCCAATTTCTATTTTGAAGGTGTCAACTTTTGATACTAATTTCTCATTCATTTGAAAATAGTTTTGTGAAACTAAATGTACAACGAGCATCTATCTACTCACATAGTAGAATACATTCGACTATAAATTTCTAATAATTAATAATCGAAACTCACCCAAATATTTGATCAAAAATTGATCAAATCAATTTATAAACAACTTATTTCTAACAAATTGCAGTGATGACTACAATAGGAACAAGCTAAAAGTATTTAGTGTACTTTTTTTGAGAGAAGAGACCTAGTCATAATTTGAAAATTTATAGATTCTACTGATTATGAAAATCTAACAAACTACGCTTATTCATCACATTCAGAACATAAGCTCGGATCCAAGAAGTGCACCATTTCAAATTATTCAATTATGATGATAATAACTAATTAGACCTCGACATTGTCCATTATTTATTGTTTTATTATTTATTTATTTATTTTAATTTTTATAATTAGAGGTCAAATTTTATGTAGAACTATACACCATAAAAAAAGATGTAGTAGAAAATAAAGATTGGTGCGAAAAAGAGGGTGGCCCCCCTTCTTCTCATCATATTAAAGGAGCTCGGCTCTGTATGAGGCTCGTATTGCAGAGGAAGCGAAGAAAACGTCCTCCTCCTATGTATTTTTTATGAGTTATTTAAAAATTGTTGGGGTATCCGAACTCCTCCATCATTTTTTGATAGAGCGCTGACAACGACAATGAGAATGTGATAGTGTGTTGAATTAAAAAAAAAAAAAAAAAAAAAGATAAAAAGTTTCCTGTGTCACCCTATTAATAAGAAATAAGCGTGTCATCATAATCTTCATCTGAATTAACCACCTTTTCTAATATCTGCATCATTTTCATATTCATTATCCAAACTATAAATAATTCACCTATCAAGATTGAAAAGAAAGCATTACTCGTGTAATTTAAATTTCACAAACCCCAGGATACTCGACTTTAAGAGTGTGTTTGATTGGTAAATTTTCTATGGAAAATGTCACATTCGAGGAAGATGTTTTCTACTTTGACTGTTTGATACAAATGTGGAAAATGAAAATAAAAATAAAAATGAATTCTAGGGTACAACAACTTTAAACTTATTTTTGGCCAATTCCATAGAAAATATTTTCTTATGGATTTGATGGTTTTTATTTTCCAACTTACATGAATTTTTTTTTTTTTCCATCTTTGCCAATCAAACACACCCTAATGTAAAACTGAATAACTGATGTATGAAAGCGTTGGATTGAAAAATTAAAAGCAGTGCGCATAAAGACACGTTGATTTTGAGAATATTTATAAATTAAGAAGTCTAGAATTAATTGATTTAACTGAATATTGAATAATTGACAAGACATTGAAACACGTCTTCTTTAGAGATGGCAATTGACCGGCCGCCTGCCGGCCCGGCCGGCCCGATCGCAAATTCACGGACGACCGCCGCCCGCCAGAAGAAGGGCGGTCCGGCCCGACCGCGCCGCTTTCACGGGCCGGCCGTGGATCCGCCCGTGGATCCGCCCGTGGACCGGACCCGTGGCCGGCCCGTATCCGCCCGTGGACCGGACCGCGCAGCGGCCCCGTGGACCGTGCCCGTGGGCTCGGGTCACGGATCAGACCGTGGACCACGGATCCGTGGTCCACGGTCATTTAGTCCCCAAGAAAAGGCGGGATCGATTGTTACAAATTGCAACGGTCAGAAATATGACCGTTGCATGCAACGGTCATATTTCTGACCGTTTGCAATTTGGTCCCCAATTTTTTTTTTTTTTTTTTTCAAACGGCTATTTTTTTTTCCCCTATATATATCCCATAAATTAACTATATTCTCCTCACAAATCTCTCAAATCTCAACTTACAATCTTACATTCATACTTTCATTTGCCGAAAAAATTATATTGTGTAATTTATATAATTTTTAGATTTATAATCTTATTCTTCTTATCTTCTACATCCCTACATTTCAATTTTCATATTTATTTTTTCTACTTCTAATCACTAGTCTTCTACATTTCTATTATCTACAATTATTCATGGATCAATACAATTTTCAAGGAAGTGTCGAGTGTCGTCGAAAATCAAATTCAAGATGATTTTAGTGGTTTAAACAATGTTCCAATTCCAATTTGGTGAAGATTTTGGAGCTGGGAACACTGCTCCAATTTTCAATTTAGATGATATTGACAAAGAGTTGGAAACGACCAACACTACTCAATCGACTACTAAACGAAGAGCCGCAAAACAAAAAGCTCGGTGTTGGGATCATTTCAATAGAGTGCGAGACGGTGCAAGCTGCAGATGGGCAACCAATTTTCAAGGCGGTTTGTAAATATTGTAAGCAACAGTTTGCATGGCAAAAGGGTGGTGGAACGAGCCATCTTAACCGACATTTTCCAAGTGTATGCAAAAGCATGGCGGAGTTGATACCAACCAAGCCCAACTACATTTCGGCTCTCCGGTGGATCTACTAGTTCTTCTCCCAATCTTAATAATTGGGTTTATTCACAAGAGGCTTTGCGTCGAGAAGGCATGTGCCGGTTGGTGGCGATGGTGAGTTCCCGCTTAGCATAGTGGAAAGCCCTCATTTCACACGGTTTGTACAACGGTATCTTCAACCAAGGTATCAACCCTTTGCTAGAAACACTCTTCGCTCGATACTATTCTTCGCATATAATAAAAGAAAACAAACTATAAAAATGATTTAAGTAAATATCTTTGGTGTGGTATCATTCACTTCGGACTTATGGTCCGGTATAAATGATAAAGGATATATATGCGCACTACTTTACATTATATTGATAAATTATGGATTATGCATAAAAGAATAATTGCTTTTAAAGTAATTGACTACCCTCATAATGGCCTCTGATTTTTAATTATGTAATGGCAATTATTAAAGAATTTAATTGCGAATCTAGAATTCGCAGTATGACTTTTGACATGCTCCCCCTTATAATAATTTTATAAAAAAAATAAATTGAGGATTTACAACCTGATTTCGGTGGAATTTTGTTTCATGTTAGATGTGTATGCCATATTTTTAATTTAATTGTTCAAGACGGTTTAAAGTATATAGGCCCACAATTAGAAAAAATTAGGTATGCATTGAACTATATTACTGTTTCACCTGCTAGAAAACAAGTATTTGATGAATTATGCGTAGAAAATTCTCTTCCAACTAAAAGTATATGTACAGACATACGTAATAGATGGAACTCTACTTATAGAATTGTCTCCTTCCAAATAAAAATATTCAAAACCCAAAAAAAAAAAAAAAAAAAAAACAAATAGAATTGTCTCCTTCCACATCCACGTTCGGACCACAGAAGTCGTCTTGCAAGCTTTGAGAGGAAAAAAAAAAGTTTAAGAGATGAAAAATAAAATGACTTTTCTTTATTTAGAGTCCGTTTAGTGTGAAAAATAAACTAGTTTATTTGATCAAAATGGTTTATTTGACCAAAAACGGTTTATTTGACCAAAAATTGTGTCTTTGTAGCATGATATTTTTGACCAATCTTGATCAAATAAACTATTTTGATCAAATAAACCAGCTTATAATTCGCACCAAACAAGCATTTATAACTTGTAATTAAATAACAACACTGCCTAAATTACCCAACAAAAACCAAAATAATCATACCCGACAAGCTAAATTTACTAGCATTTCTAGAAATCGTGATCCTATTTTGAACCGTGTCGAATGCATCCAAGATCAAAACATCAATTTCCCAAAAATTTATATCAACAAAGCTAAAATAAATTAAATAATCATCCATTATTGGGAAAACTTTCAATTTAAGAAATCATGATTGAAAGAATTAGTGGCGGAGTTAGTAAATTTTTTTTGGGGTCAAAAATTTTTTTGGGCTCAACACATCTTTCCAATTCAAAAAAAATTAAACAGCAAGTTAAAAATATAGTCAAAGATGGTGGTTCAAAATGAATTCAATAATTTTATTTTTTATCTTCTAATTCATTTTGACGTCACGTCTTTCGACTTATTTTTGAACTATGTTCTTCAATCGTTGGGTAAGTTTTTATATCATTGAAGTATTCACACAAACTTTGCAAAACATCTTTTAGGTTAAAAACTGTCAAACGGTGAATTTAAAATAACAAGCCAAAGATGGCTGATAGAATAAATATAATAATTCGATTTTTTATCTTTTAATTGAAATCACTTCTTTCGACTTATTTTTAGGTTATGTTTTTTCACTTATTGAAGTAGGTTCTTGGTACCACTTGGAAGTATTTATGGCAAACTTCACATTGTATTTTTCAGATTAAAAATTCGTTAAAAGACAAATTCAAAATAATAAGTCAAAAATGACTGCTAGAAATTGATTTAATAATCCAATTTTCACTTTTAATCTCCATTTGACGTCAATCTTTCGACTTATTTTCAAGATATTTTTTTTCATTCGTCAGTGTAGATTCTTGGTACCTTTTCAAAGTATTAATAGAAAACTTAGCAACACATCTCTTAGATTGAAAAATCGTTATGACGAGTTCAAAATAATAAGCCAAAGATGACTACTAAAATTGAATTTAATATTTCCATTTCGTTTCCATTTTTAAATTTCAATATAATTAAAATTATACTTTACGTCAATTTGACTCGTATAATTAATTATAAAAATATAATGAAATTTTAAGATGTTATAACGTGTCTTTAAGTAATTTTTTTAATTTTTAAAAACAAATTTAAATTTTTTTTAAAAAAAATCTTTTTTTTTTTTTTTTTGAGGTGGTGAGAGGACCCTAGACTCCACTCGGCTCCGTAAGTGTAAAGAATGCTTCCACTCTAAGTCACATTGTATGTGACAGTAAAAGGACCCAAAAAGGAAAATTATAATTAAAATGGGACCAAATATTCATGAGTAAAAGACAAGATATGTATTGAATGATCACAATCCTTTAGATGAAAGCTTTTAATTAGGCACGTTTTAATCGTCAAAGTGAAAAGCTGTCTTCTTCTGTATTTTTGGATTAAAAAAAAAAAAAGCTTTCAATGATGAGTAAATGTTAATTAAAGATACTTTTTTAGAAAAGCTCTTTCACTAGTGGAAAATGTAATGAAAGAAATGCAAGTAGGTAGCTAGTAGCATGTCAAGTTGGCAAGTTCCGACTCGTGCCAAATTTTTTTTTTTTGAGACGTGTGATCAGAAAGTCATTCATAATAAAGATGATGTTTGATCATATTTAAAAGTAAATTTTTTTTATAACGATCAAATATTTTAGAAGTTTAATTTCTTGAGATAAATAATCAATGTATATAATTAAATATTTCAGACACTCAATATTAACACATCATTTAAAATTTAATGACTCTAATAGACAATGTAATCGGGAGCGGATTCAGACGATGGCTAAAATTTTTTAGACCAAACTAATATATGAAAAAATTAAAATTTTCATATAAAAATTTGTTTTCAAAAAAAAAAAATCTATACTAAAAAAAATTATTTTTAAACTCTGCTAAACAAAACTAAATTTTGCTGTCAAAATGTCCCTTCACATGCAAGCCACCTAAAGTTTATTTATATTATCAAATGTTTTATTAGCATAATTATTATTATAGTAATGATCGCCACTTGTGTTTAGACCAAACGGGTGCTAAACATGAATGGTGCTATATATATATATATATATAGTATAAACTCTATTATATAATAAAATTTCTTGGTCATGACTTGGACGAATGGGATAAATTAATAATTTCAATAAATTGATAAGATAATATTCTAGAAATGTCTATATAAATCTATGGTCCTATTCATATCATAAATTAATAATTTGTAAAAATAAAAAATAAATATAATCGACATATTCACATAATTTTATGCATGTCATCAGTCATGGTTGATTTTTGAACACCTTTCAAGTAAGAAGTCATTATAGATTTTTAAGTAATGTGTTAGAGGTGTTTGGTAGTACAAAAATGTTTTTGTGTTTAGTAAAATAGAGTTTATTTTTAATTGAGTATGATATTTTGATCAAATAAATAAAATAACAATGAATTTAATGAATCTTTATTTAATTGTTTAGATTAATTGAATACTACTAAAATTTGATTGATTAAATGTACGTTTATTGTATCGTAAATGTCATTGATAAATTAATAACTCTAATTAATAAATAGTTAATTAGTATATTTTGTTTCTATAGTTTGTTTTCATTGTGCAAAATATCTTTATTGTTTGAATTTTAACAAATGTTTCGTTGTAGGAAAGGTCCCCCGTCGTGCATATCCGTTAACATTTACCGTTAAAATTAACAAAATGGTTAATGAGTGCAAATAAATTTAAAAGAGTGGGATGTTTTGTGCAAAAATAGTAAATGATGTGGATGTTTTGTGAAAAAAAATAGTAAACGATATGGATGTTTTACACACTCAAACGTTTAAAGTCAGATTTTGGATCTTGTTCTCCCAACAACAATAAAATTCTATACAAATAGATAAAATCATATACATTGTAATATTACACTTAACATAGTGAATGAAACTCATACACATTACAAGAACTTGACATATCTAAATAGATGTATGCCGTCAAATACATTATAAACACTTCAAGATGTGGCCTTTATAACCCATATTACAACCAATTCACACACAAAACCTAAACACCACGTTGTAAGATTGAATTATTCTTCTCTTTTTACTAACTCAACAATTGTTATTTTTAGGCATTCTTGGATCTAAGCAAACCAGATATTATATCTACAAATTTGAGACACATTTCGTTCCTATCGTTTGCAAAATATACTGTGCAAGAAGAAGTTCCTATCGTTTGCAAAATATACTGTGCAAGAAGAAGTTTTGTGTGTGAGTTGATTGTAAGGTGGGTTATAAAAGCCACATCTTGAAGTGTTTAGCATGTATTTGACGACATACATTTGTTTGGATGTGTCAAGTTCTTGTAATATGTGTGGTTTTTTCCATTATCTTTAGGTGTAATATTACAATGTATGTTATTTTATCTGTTTGTGTAGAATTTTACGAGTTGTTGGAAGAAGAAAATCCAAATTTTGTCTTTAAATGTTTATGTGCACAAAACGTCTATATTGTTTACTATTTTTTTACACAAATCATCCATCTTGTTTAAATTTATTTGTGTTAATTAATCATTTTGTTAATTTTAACGACAAATGTTAGCGGATATGGATAACATGGACCTTTTTCGCAAAATAAAACATTTATTTAAGAGTTCAAATGTCAAAATTTAAACGATAAAAATATTTTGCACAATAAAAAGAAAGGATAGAGACCAAATGTGCAAAAATCCTTAATAAATTTATATGATCCCAAATTAGTGACGTTGAGATTTCAACTCAAAAATATTGTCCAAGTTAAAACTGTTCATAAAAAATATGTGCTTATTTTCTGTAGCTTAAATTATAATTTAAAGTAAGTTAAACTAATTCAATATATGTTTTATTTACACATTATTGTATGAATCACAACTTATTACCTATTTAATATTTACATATAGACATATAATTTATAAACACTTAAAAAATAATTTTAATACTATTAAATATGCGTGAAACAATCAGTTGTAAGTAGAGCCTGATATAATAATTAATTAATTCTAGTTTGTACTCTCTCTCCCCCTCTATGTATATGTATATATGTGCTTTACTTCTGCATACATTCATTCCTGAGTAGTGAGAAATGGAGCTGAATAGCATTCTCCACTTTCTTAAAAACAGGACCATTCTTGTCACTGGGGCCACTGGATTTCTAGCAAAGAGTACTCTCTCTCTCTCTCTCTCTCACACACATTCATGTTATTGTATTTCTATCAGGTTAATGTTTAATTGACTGTGCTTAAGAACCAACTGCATGCTGCTTAAAAAATCAATTTAAAAGCCGCTTTAAGCACGGTCAAACATCTCCTGACGAGGGTTTTTTATATTAATGCAGTTTACATCGAGAAGGTTCTTAGGGTTCAACCAAATGTGAAGAAGCTCTATCTTCTTTTAAGGGCCGCAGACACTAAATCTTCTTTAACAATGAGGTACATAATTACAATTTTATTTTTTAAGGGCCGCAGACACTAAATCAGCATTAAATCGCTTTAACAATGAGGTACATAATTACAGTTTTATTTTCTCTGCCACAGTTTAATTTGCTTTCCATTAGTTTTTTTTTTGTTTTTTTTTTCAAAAACATACCACGCCCATGACGTGACTATTTAAGAGAAAACTTTACATTTTAATTGAGGATCTAAGTGCTCTATTTGTGAAAGTTAGAAAATGTAGAATGCAAATGTGCACTTAGGTTTTTAACTAATTTTTATCAATTTTTGGTTGTAAATGATAGGTCCACTTAAATGTGAAAATATAAAATTTATTTTATTGGTCATGTCTTTTAAAATCACATTGGCAGATAATTATCACCAATACTAATGATAAATAGCACTACTCTTTTTTTAAAGTTTGAAGAAAAACTCACCAACCTCTAAATTACAAGCCAGTGCACAATTAGAGCATGTTGAACTCAGATTTATTTATTTATTTATTTATTAATTATAAATTACTTTGAATTAACTTTATGTCACCAAATATTAATTTTTTTCTTACTTTATTTAGATAGATGGAAGTTATGTATTTTGAAAGTAATTTTAATTTACTACCAAATCAATATCATGTTTATTATTTTTAATTTTAATCAATAAAAAAATTATTTATTTACTTATAAGTAAAGTTTATAACCTTAGAACATGCTCTAAGATGATTAATAAGCTCTGGTTCCTGGTCGATCTCCGCCCTTTTGTGTTTCTCAACACGCTATTGATGTAAAAAACATTTGTTAACAAATGACAAAATTGGCAAATGCAAAGAATTTCAGATGTTTATCCATAAAGAGCACTAGATCAACAGTAACCTACTCTTTAGCTAGAAAAAACAAATGTTAACAAATGACATGAATTTCAGATTTTTCCTACATACCCAAGACAGAAAGTCTGGCTTTTATTTATTGTGCAACTAAAACTTGTAAAAGAAGAAATAGAATCCATTCGCCCTATAATGATATGTTTACTTACAGATTAAGAACATATTTGGCTCAGTTTTTTTTTTAACTAAAAGATAAACTTATTTTTTTAATCTAAATTTTTTCAAATCGAAATTATTATCCATCTTTCTAGTTATTAAATATGCAATTTTCTCTTTAAACCTCATTTTAGACATTTTTATCTTGAATAAAAACGATTTTCCAAATGTTAGGATTTTTCAATTATATACATTTCATTAACATTTTCAAATTTTCATTAAAAACTACTTTTAAACTCCACTAAACAAACATTAATAAAATTTAATTATTATAGTTAGAACAATAAATTTTATCTATATTAACACAAATTCCAATCATTTTTTTTTCTTAATATACATTTATAATTTAAAAACATCTCAATATAGGGTAATTCGCCTAAGGCCCCCAAATTCACACCAGCAGACAATTTTAATTATTTTTTAAACACTTTTTTTTCTAAATTCATTTTAATTGAACCCACAACACTTTTTCTTAAAGTCCTCCATCATTTGATATTTTGACACATATTTAATCTCTAACATTTTTTTCCCCATCCTTTGAAATTTTAATCATTAACTTTAACTTTTCAATAATTTTTCATAATTTTTGTCTCGGATAACAATTTTTGTCCAAATATTCTATGAATGTGTATTGAAATGAGGGACAAATATTTTATCAAACTTTTGTATTTATTATTTATTTTGCTTATTTTAAAAGTAAGAGATGCAATTTTTTTTTACACCATCTTAATTAATTTTTTAGATAAACCATCATCAAAGACAAAGATAAGATGTAAAAATTAATAAGTGGATGATAAGAATGTGATAAAAATAATTGAGGGCATAAATGCAAAAAATAGTAATAATTTGGGATCTTTATTATAATTAAAATGTAGTGCGGTTAACAAATGATGTTGTGTGAATATAATCACCCTTAATATATTAGTAGTTCATATTTGTTGACTACAATGCACTTAAAATAGGGACATGTTATAAAATTAAGAAATTAATTATACTATTAACAAGGAAAGTACACTATTCCCTCCGTCCCAAATATATAGGCCACCTTTCCTTTTTCTCTTGTCCCAAATATATAGGCTTGTTTCTATTTTGAAATATTTTTTCTATTCCTTTACTAAAATACCTTTATTTAATTTGCTTATTTATAATCATTTTCCTCATCTTAAGCTTGAAATTGTACATTCATAATTTACCCATATTTATTATTCAATGCTTGGAAACTTGAAAATTTGGAAATTTAGTAGAGATAACTTCAAATATTTAATGGTTTCCCACACATTACAAGCTTTGGTTTATGGTTTCCACACATAAAGAATATTTCCAACAAGATTTTAATAATTATTATTTTTAAATAATATTCATTAAATAAAGTTAAATTAGGAAAACTATAGATAAATTTTACTTTTTCAATAACATTCTTAATCCGTGTGAAAAATCCAATCAGCCTATATATTTGGGACGGAGGCAGTATAATTTAGAACTGATAAAAAAAGAAAATAAGCTTATCTTTATAGAATAGATGATGTATTTGTTACTCAACCTACTAATTTGATTGAGCTAATTAATTTTACATTTATTGTTGCTTTCATTTTCCTAGGTCATTTCAAAGGATTTATTTGGGGTTCTCAAAGAGAAACGTGGAGCTCATTTAAGTTCTTTTATACTTGAAAAAGTTACAATTGTACATGGTGACATAACTCTTGACAATTTGGGAATTAATGACTTGAAACTGTCATTCAAGATATCTACAGAGGTAGATGTTGTGATTAATCTAGCTGCAACCACTAATTTTGATGAAAGGTACGAAAAATAAAATATTTTATAATTTTTACTTATGAGTAATCATGACTCACGACATAGACCAATCAACAACTCACACTCAAAATACTAGTATAGTGTGGATTGTTCATAGTCCAAATCATGAAATTTAATCAGTCGTGAGTCATGAATGAATATTTGACTCGTGCATACTTACATAATTAAAATTTAAAAAGTTACTTTAAAGTTTCAACATACATGTGCAGATATGATGTTGCACTGGGAATCAATACTCTTGGACCCATGCATGTCTTGAACTTTGCTAAAACATGTGGTAAATTGAAGGTTCTTCTTCACGTATCAACTGGTTAGTATTTTTTATTTTCATTTTAAAACTAGCAGCTCGGTGTAAGAGTACTGATTTTTGCCTTACCTACATGAAATTACAGCCTGCCAAGTTAAATCAGAAAATAAAAGAGTCCAAGAATGATTAAAAAATCTAGTCCTTGAAATAATTTATTCTGTTTTGATAATTTTTTGTAAATTAGAAAAAATGGAAAATTAATATGTTGGTTGTATGAATCATTTTGAAAAGTACTTAAACCTGATATTAAATGTGAGGTGACCGTGGACATAAAATTTTTACACATTTTAATCAAACCATTACAGGAAGACGAAATACTTTCTTAAAAATTAGAAAATATCATACTAGGATTTTTTAAATGGACATAAAAAAAAAATATTACACTAAAAGTACATTTCATCTTGTTTGAACGGGACCCATAGCTACCGGGCTCCATGGACATGTACAGGAACACTCGAAATACTTTGTTAATGAAATTTATCTAGACAACGTGATACGTGAAAATTTGCAGCTGTAGTGTTGAAGCCCATTTTTTTTTTTTTTTAAAAGCGAAAAAAAAATAAATAATTTTTTTTATATATTTGAATAATTTTAAAATATATTAAGGTATACAAGCTTGTTCGCTTACATACATTGTACTAAATATTGGGTCATAATGGGATAGGGCGTTTTGTTGATACATCATTTGTTTATTTAGCTTTTGTCCACACTACAGCACACACCATCATTTGTGTGCTATCGACTACCAATCCCACTACTCCCAGGTTAGGGATCGATTCGTACGACGCCACTTTGATAGTATAAAATCGATAATGCATAAATGATAGCATGAGCCGTAGTGTGGACCTGGCCAAACAAGCAATGGCGTCCCATCACAGATCTTCAAAATTTATCAAGATATAGTACATAGATTTCTCAATTATTATTTTTTTGGGTAATATTCAAAACTCCAAACTTTGAATTTAAGTGCACCTTCAACTCACTAGATGGATACCATTAATTTTTTCATTAAAGTGCTGTTTGGTTTTACTAACAAAATTTATTAAAAATCTATGTCAAAATCAATAATTAATTTTAATTATATATTTAATAGGATCCAAAACTTTTATAAATTACACTTTTCATCATCTCTTATCAAAATCTACTAAAAATCTAATTTTTAGCAAAATCAAACAAGCACTAATAGGCACATCTATTGGAATGAAATCGAAAGTTTGGAGACCCAAAAGCTAGAAACTTAAATTTGATTGAGGATCGCAACTACAAATTTTCCTTGAAAATAAAAACACCAATAACAACAAACCTCTTAATTGTCATTTAAGTTGGGTGGGTTATGTGAATGCTCTTTTGTCAATTCTTTTGATTTATTTACTATAGTTACACGTTGGTTAGAAAATTTTCAAAGTAATGCTTTTTATTATTACTAGTGATGATCACTATATTACATGGCATTAAATGATATATGGACAATAAATTGGATTTCATATCCATACATTTCATTATCCATATTATTTAATGACACATAACATACTTCTATGGTGATTATTCTATGGTGATAAATATTATTTAAAAATTTCAATGAACTAGATCAATACATATAATCCAAGTGCTTGGGAACTGATAGCTCTACGCTGGTAAAAATACTAGATAGAACATGGTTTTTACGAGGAAAACTAATGAGTAACTAATTATTCTTCAAATAACATACTAAATTAGTCTAGTTATACTACCGCAATCTTATGATTCATGCATAAAGAGTGACACAATCTCATTAGAATTGTTAGAAGAGTTTGGGATGATCCAAAATTAACCGGGTATTATTGATACGGATTCAATTCTTTTGAATATTCCACTAAATCTAGCAATAAGCGAATGGAAGTCCTCTAACTAAAAAAATAAGATTTCATATAACCGACTTTAAATTTATTGACATGACATGCTTAGCACATTATCGTTATGGTTGTATATTGCCACCACTGAAGTTTAGATTTTATTTTATTTTTTCAGCTTATGTGTGTGGTGAAAAAGAGGGCCTCATACTTGAGGAACCCTTCAACCTGGGGGACACTCTCAATGGAACATCTGGACTGGACATAAATGCAGAGAAAGAAGTAATTGAGGAAAGACTGAAACAACTCCATGCTGATAATGTTTCTGAAAAATTTATTACATCAGCCATGAAGGATTTGGGAATTCAAAGGTTTGTCTACTGAAACATATAAGTTTCAGAAAACATTTCTTCCAAAATTATTATATACAGTATGAACTTTAAAGATACAAATTTTTAAGAACAACTGAGAAAGAGTGAAGTTTTACTACATTTGCTTGATCAAAAGTATTATTTTTAAATGATAAGTAATTTGTTTAAGCTTATATATTTAGGATATAGCAAAAGTTTTGAGTTCAAATTTCCATTACTTATTTTTAAATGATTTAATTATTGAGTACTGATAAATATTTTACACATCTCTTAAAATTGTTCTTATATTTCTCTTAAACAATCTGACAGAGCAAGGAAATATGGATGGCCAAATACCTATGCATTCACAAAGGCTATGGGAGAAATGCTTATTGGACACTTTAAACAAAACATACCCCTTGTCATCATTCGTCCTACCATTATTACCAGTACATATAAAGAGCCCTTTTCTGGTTGGCTTGAAGGGGTCAGGTAATTTATTATTTTTTCCCATTTTTTTAAAGGTAAAATTATGGTGGAGGAAACTAATATAAATTAATTTTTCACTTTTTTCTTTGGTACTTCATAATTTCTCGTCACCAAATTGACAGTAATGTCTTTCTTGCTTGTGTATACAGAAATATTGATAGCTTTGTTTTAGGGTATGGTAAAGGAAAGATGAAATGCTTTCCTGGAGATCCTCAAAGTATAGTAGACTTGGTGAGTATCGCTAATACGCTAGATTTTGTAATTGGTACAATCGTGTGTATATTTAAGTTATGTGTTATGCTCTCACAGTTGAAAATATAAATATTATAGATAATAAGCTTCTTTATTAGTTTAATCTTTTAGACAAGGTGATTGTCTTAGACCTTGTTTGATTTTGCTAAAATCAGTTTTTTAGTAAATTTTGATAAAAGTTGATGAAATGGATAGTTGAAAAGTTGTGACTCTCATGAAAAAAATAGTTCGACAGCACTTTTTAAAAGATTTTTAAACAAAATCAAACAGGTTTCGAGACACCATAAAATCCAAAGGCTTGCGTGGGCGTGTTGAATGTGTAAAATAAAACTAAATAAATCATTTTCTACTCTTCATTAACTTAAACTTTTAGACGACATAGTTCAACATTCTAACGTATCTCACATGATGCTAACTGGAACATTTGAATGCAGATTCCTGCAGACATGGTGGTTAATGCTATAATAGCAGCAATGGTGGCTCATGCAGATCAACCTGGTACTCACATTATATACCATGTTGGATCTTCAATGGCTAACCCCGTTTCTTATAATTCTCTGCAAGATTGCGGGCTCCGTTACTTTACCAAAAATCCATGGACTGGTAAGGATGGAAAGCCAGTCATTGTTGTCAAGGGTAAACAGTTGAGTTCCGTGGCTATGTTTCAAAGATACATGGAGATTCATTACTTGATTCCTTTGAAGGTTTGTTTTAAATCTTCCTTTACAATTACGAATTTGGTACATAGTAGTAACAGCACGAGACAGTATAATTTAGGGTTAGAATGAAATTTCTCTAAAAGTGTTTTTTACCTGCATTATATACTTTCCAGTTCTTCTAATATCACTATGTTGAATTTGCTCTTATTGTTGTCTAGGTACTATATGTTGTGAATGCAGCATTGTGTCAATATTTTGGGGGCTTGTATCATAATCTTCATAGAAAGATCATGTTCATGATGCGATTGGTACAACTTTTTAGTCCCTATGTCTTCTTTAAAGGAATGTAAGTGTGCATAATCTTTGTGGTACGGAGAATATTTAATTTATATCATATTGTAATTGCAATAATAGATCTAATTGAACGTCCATCTATGTATAAACACGATGAAAGATAATTCATGTAACTAATTGACAAGGCTTAGGTTCTTTACTAACAACATTTATGAGTTTTAAGGACTAAATATTTAATTTAATTTTGTATACAGATTTGATGACATGAACACAGAAAAATTGCGGAGGGCGTTAATTGAGAATGGAAGTGAAAGTGAGATGTTCTACTTTGATCCAAAGAGCATAACTTGGGATGATTATTTCATGAATACTCACATTGCTGGTGTTGTAAAATATGCATTCAAATGAGTGTTACCAATAATATTTGATATTTCTGCATACTAATATATACTTTCTGTATTGAGAAATGCACTTTTGCTGATATTTTCTGTATTAAAATATGCATTAATAATATTTTCCCACTCTCTTATAATATAGGGGGACACACATTGTATTTAGTTCCTACACTGTTCATTTCTGCTTTAATTCTTGGTTAAACTCTTGAATTGGGGATAGAATGGGAGCAGAGTGGAGCAGGGATGTACATGACTAGGGAGCAGGTTCTGGGTGGACAGGGAGGGAGGTTCGACGACTGAGGTTGGGGTGTATTGTTGTTTTACGAGAATTTGGCGTAAATAATTATTAACTTTTGTTTCTAGTGTATCTAACTTGTGTGTTTTGATGTGTAATTGATTTTATTTTTTTTTTTTTATGAAAAAGATCAATTTGCTGTGGAGAAAACTATAGTTGAGTTTCTAACTTTTGAAAAATGTGCAAATAGTTCTCATATCTTTATTTTTTATTTTTACAAAAAATTAAAGAAAACTATCGATTTCTTTCTTGGTTTTGAATTAATATTTTATTGACTAACTTGATAATATATATATCCTTATTATAATATGTTGTCATCTCGCATTTATTATTCACTCTTCAACCAATACGACGTAGTTTTGATTTTATATTATTCTAATTTTGTCATAATCTCACACTTTTGTCCCACAACTTTTCATTAAATTATTAACAAATCAGCTTTTGTTGACTTTTTTTTTTTTTTTTGAATATTTAACCGTATTTTTTGACTTGTCCTTTTTTTTTTTTCTTCTTTTTTATATGGCAAATCTCACCATTTTGTCATATAAAAAAAATAAAAAATGAAAAAATCAAAGAAATGACCAACAAGATATCCAATTTATTATGGTATGACACGAGAGATTTCTATATCCGAAATTCACATAAATAAAGATATTTCAACGCTATCAAGATAACCAAGATTTATTGTAGTATTCCCAAAGAGAAGTTCGAAGTTCAGAAGACCAAGTGTTGGTAAATGTGGATTCCTATGTTTTGGTTATACGTTAAAGATGTAAAGTTGAAAGGTTTTGCTAAACTTTATGTTTCTCTAAGCTGCAGTTTGTGTTATCTAACTCAAAAATATGTTGCACTATATATATTAAGTATTTTTACATAAAATCCGGTTGGAGACGATAGCTCATGAGTTACCTAACCATTAGCTTTGGTTTCACATAATTTCATACTCCCTCCGTCCCACAATGATAGACCCACTTTTTTTTCCACACAGATTAAGAAAACTCATTTAATATAATTGAAATTATAAAAATTTCACACAATTCTCTCATTATACCCCTATTTAAGTTAAATAAAAATAAAAAGATAGATATATATATATATATATATATATATATAGAGAGAGAGAGAGAGAGAGAGAGAGAGTTATGGAAAAAAAAAAATTAATAATGAAGGTTTAGAGAGAGAGTTATATAGATAGAGAGAGAATTACATTGGAAAGAAAAAAAAGTAAATGAAAGTTTAGAAAGATGTATATTTTGGTTGATAACAATGTAAATTAAATAGGGGTATATTAGGAAAAAATAAAATTTAATATATCCCGTATAAAGTAAGTAGCCTATAATTTGGGACAGATAAATAAGAAAAACGGGTCTATCTTTGTGGGACGGAGGAGTATTATATAACTCAAGTTATGGACAACTTTGTAAACTCTGATCGCATGAATGAGAAGCGCGCTTAGATGTTTCGGTGATCATTTTAGTAAGCCGAAACATGCCGTCGGACTATCAAATTTTGATATGTGGTAACTAAATGAGTATTCTATGTTCTTTGAAAATTTTATATTTTTTGGTGATCGTTTTCTATGTCAAAGAAATTTTTGTTACTCCATGACCGGGTGAAGAAATTTTTGTTACTCCATGACCGGGTGAAGAAATTTTAGTAACAACTGTTTTATTTTGAAAATTTTCTTCACCGGTTATGGAGTAACAAAAATTATTTGACATAGAAAACTATCGCGTAACAATACGAAATTTTCGGAGACATATAATACTCGGTAGCTACCACATATTAAAAATTGGTAGTCCGAAGGCATATTTAGGCATACTAAAATGCTCACCGAAACCTCCTAGGCAGCTTTTTCGGATTCATGTCATCGACCGCCGTAATCGCTATTATCGGTGTTATAAAAGGCCCGCCTAGGCTCAATGCGTTTGCAAAATGCATCGCATTGAGGGTATGCGAGTAAAAATGCAGTCAACTCTTTTTGTTGACCGCCTAGGCACAAATAAACGAGAATATGCAAGAATATGCGAGAATAAACGCGATTATACGAGAATAAGCGCGAATAATCACGCATAACAAGCATTAGAGCAAGCAAGCCTCTTTTTAAATTTATTTCCAGATTGGGCCAAAATAAAACTTTTTTTAAAAATACAAGATATGCTAGAAATGTTCAAGATAAAAGAAGGAACTCGACGAAAATAATTTTGTATTGGATAGCACGGAAGATGAGTTAGATGAAGAAGAAGAGCTTGACTTAGAATCCGATAAACAGTTAGACAAAAGTTAAGATATGTTGGTATGTAATAAAATTGTAGAAAAGTATTGAGTAATTGTGTTTATGTTTGTGGTAGTTGTAATTTACAAACTTTTGAAAACTATTACGCTGGGGTGTTATTTTGTAATCTAATTGTAGGCTATAATATTAAAATTAGTCCTGCAATTTTGATTTTGAACCACGTTGAATGTGATATGTTCAATCATGATATGTGCATTAGTATAAATCTAATTTTTCTTAATTGTTACACCGTGCATCTAATTTTGAAAACTCATGTAATTTTTTTTTTTTTTTGAAAACTATGTAATTTTGTAATCTAAATCAGTATATTATAGGCTATGTTGTTAAAATTTAAAACTTGAGCATTAAAAAAATTAAAATTCGAAAACACATTTTAATGTCGAGGCTTCACATAGGCGCGCTTTAGGCCTATAATTCTTGATGCTTCACCTCGCGCGTCACCACACATTACGCATTTTAGAACCTTGGCTATTATAAATCATTCAAAAAATTTTAAGTAGTGTAAATATCTTCTTAAACTTTTGTGGACCTTGGTTTTGTGGTAGTTTTAGTAGAATCCCATGTTTTGATTACACGTTAATGATGTGAACTAGAAATGTTTTGCTAAACTTTATGTTTCTCCAAGTTGCAGTTTCTGTTGTCTAACTCAAAAATCTGTTGCACCTTATATATTAATTATTTTTACATAATTCCAGTTGGAGACGATAGCCCTATGGGTTTACCTAACCATTGGCTTTGGTTTCACATAATTTAATGTTATATAACTCATGTTATGGACAATTTTGTAAAATGCGACCGCATGAATCCGAGAAACTACCTAGGATGTTTCGGTGAGCATTTTAGTAAGCCTAAACATGCCTTCGGACTACCAAATTTTGATATGTGGTAGCTAAATGAGTATTCTATGTTTCACGAAAATTTCGTATTTTTCGATTATCGTTTTGTGTGTCAAAGAAATTTTGTTACTCTATGACCGGGTGAAACTTCACCCGGTCATGGAGTAATAAAAATTTCTTTGACACACAAAAAGATCATCGAACAATCTGAAATTTTGAGGAGACATAGAATACTCGTAGCTACTACATATCAAAATTAGTAGTCCGACAAACATGTTTAGACATACTAAAATGCTTACCAAAACTTCTTAAGCGCTTTTTCGAGATGTTGAGTAACAAAAACTATTTTTATGGTTGTTTATGTATAAAATGATAAAATCCATACTAACTTTGTAATTGGTTGTGTATATATGTTTAATCTTTGATCAGTATTTGATTCTTGTATAATTTGGTGTCTTCTGTTTTCTGAACGTATTATGTGAATGGTTCTATCTCGCTGAAATGGATGTTAATGGTGGCCCTATTTAGTCATGAGGTACGTCGTTTTTATATTATTATAACTTAAATCAGAATTTATAGAAAAAGGAAATTAGTAGCTCTAGCTCTGTTTTCATCAATTAAAAACATTAATTTTGAGTTTCCATGGTCCTCATATGGTCGTTTATTGAGACAGGAATATTGTAATTGTATATCATTTTTGAAAATTTTAAGTTTCAAGATTTTGATTTTTTTTTATTTTGTCAAGTTACTAGACAAAGGTTTTTTTTTTTTTTTTTTTTTTCACTTTGTCGAGTTACTTGACAAAGGTTTTGAATTTTTTTTATTTTTTTATTTTTTCACTTTGTCGAGGAACTCAACAAAGTTTTTGAAACTTTTTTTTTTATTATTATTATTTTGTGCGGGCTTTTAGCTCATTATTTTTTTGTCATTTACATTTTTGGTCCACAACCTTTTCAATTTATAACAAATTTACCCATAACTTTTTTTTTAGCATTGGCCATCCCCGGCCTTTGAATTTTTTTGCAAATTTTGTTTTGTCCTCCTCTTTAAATAAACAAAATAAAAACTAATAAAAACAAAATAAAATAAAATTGTAAATAAAGTCCTACAACTTTTAAAAAGTACAAAATAACTTCTATCTTCCTCAAAAATTCATCATGCCCCACCCCTTTTCATTTTTCATTTTTTATTTTCATTAGAATTACATTACTTAGATAAATGAGAGACGGCCAAATTATTGTGGTGCGTGTCAATCACAAATTTTTTTTCCTTTTACACCTATTCATTCAATTTTTACTAATCTTTTTTTTTATTTTATCTTATAATATTACAGATTAATCTAAAAAGTTAAAAAACTTGGAGCCGAGTGTGAAGAATGAGGGTTTGGTCCTATTTAAATTCTTGAAATGGTGCAATTGAATAAAAATATAAAAATGATCACTTTACCACATCACTTTACCATCATCCAAATATCATTTACAAATCTTAGTTATTTAATTTTTATTTGTACGAGTTACTAAATTTTTTTATACGAATTGTATGTTTATTTGGTTATGCTTTTCTTAATAGAATTTCAACATTTTATTAAATTAATTGTATTAAATGGTATGTGTAAAAATATGTTTTTCATATTTATTATTTACGTATTATACATTTAATATTTTTTATACTAAAATGTTTTATACATATATATTTAAGCAATGCCTACGTGCAAACCTTTCATTCTGCTTTTCTTAATAGAATTTTAACATTTCACTTAATTAATTGTATTAAATGGTATGTTCAACCAGATATATATATATATAATTTTATTTTTCACTTTGTCCAATTTAAAACCCAATGAGTACTATTGCTTCATGTTAATAGGATTTAAATGTAGATTGTCAATTAAAATATATATTATACAAATATGTTCAAAAATATATTTTTCATATTAATTATTTACGTATTCTACATTTAATTTTTTTTATACTAATTTTTTTTTGTCTATAAATATTCAAACAATGTCTCACAGTCTGACCTACGTGCAACGCACGAATCAAAAACTAGTGTCTATATATATAATTATTTTGTATATTTTATGAATTATTATGAAATAACTTAAATTTAAGTTCATAATTAATTAACTAATGTGTTAAAAAATTATTAATTTTATTAGTAAGTATTTTCACTATTTAAAAATTATTAATTTTATTAGATTAATTTTTTTTTCCAGTATTTTTATGTTAAATAAAGCACTATAAAATTGGTTGGATGTCATGAATTTATATATGTCATGTTGTTATTTATTTATCTTAATTTTTATTCAAGTTTTTCATATCATAAATCAATTACATACACTTAAAGCATGATAATTTAACTTTTTTCTCCTTTTGAAAAATTTAATTGACACGATCATAATGATATATAGTACGATAAATTAAATATTATTAAATAAAGATTCGAGACACATTAATACTTTTTTCAAAGGTTGGACACCCAACTATAACTTTTTCTAATTAAAATTAGGGTAAATCACCCTAACAGTTTCCATCATTTCAAGTTTATAACAATTTTATCTTCATTCAATTTTATTTGCATATATCATTCCAATCTTTCATTAATTCGCCAGGATAATCTTTTTTGATAATTTTATTTTTAACTTAAATAAATTAAAATATCAATATATATATATATATAGAAAATTTACATTTATTGTACTTAAACTTTTTTAAAACTACAAAATCGTCTCTTTATATAAAATTATTTTAAACAAATAAAAAAAATTCTTCTTCCCCTCACCAACACCAACCAACCAACCTGTGACCAAACCAAAGGACCCCTCTGTTCGGGGAGAAATCCCTCCGGTTCGCGCAAAACCAAAGATAACCCAAATACTTTTTATTTCATACAAAAACTTAATTTCATGCTCTGATCAACAATTTTTAAGTTGAAATAGATTCAATCAGGTTATATCCAGCTCCATCAAAAAGCAAAAGTGTCAAGACATTTCAGAAAGTAGCTCACCTGAAATCAGCCACAAAATTCTGTCAAACCCTGTATTTTGCCACCTTTATTCCTCAAGAAAAAACTCAAATGTTGTGAATCCCAACAGTTTGAGAAAGAAAATCTATAAGAAGAAGCCAAAGAATCGAAGAACCGAGCTGCCGTTGAAGCCTTTGTTGCCAAGCTTTTTGCCACCCCATGTGACATTAATGCTATAAACATCATTGAGACAATTTTGTTGGGAAAATTGTCAATAAATCATCTCCACATGACTTGTTTCAAATTAGGTCAAATTTTTTTTTAAAATTGTGATTAAGTCATACTTTACATCACTATTTTAAATTAATTCCAAAATCACAATTTTTAACCATATTTTCCATTGGCACAATCTTCCAACTCCACAAACCTCCTCCACCTCCACCTCCACCTCCACCTCCGGCGACAACCTCCTCCACCTCCCATGAAGTGCTTCTACAAAGGCAAGTGTCACTTTTTAATTTCCTATAGTAAAATATGAGTCATCTGCTATTGAAATTGTGAAGATATCTAAGCATTCATGGAAGGAATGAAGGATTTGTGAAAGAGACTATTCCACATCTTTCTTTATCAATCCTAAAATTAGTCATTGTTGTATGAGGAATTTGTTACCCAAATTGCAGTCGTTTATACCCGATAGAATGGATAATGATTGGGTTGAGATGTTTCTTAATTGTTCTTGGAAACTATTGAATTTAAATGCTGCAATCAAGATGTGGGAAGAAAAGTCAAAATATGAGCCAACTAATTTTCAGAAACTTCATTTTGCGTTTGTTATGAGAACAACAATGTTGTGCTTGATTTAGATGCATTGTTGTCCTTGATATATATTGAGGAACAATTGGCATCCTGAATATTTGCTAGTAAAGAGAAAGCACAACAAGATAAGGAAATTATTCAGTTATATAAACATCTTGGACATTTGCTAGTGAATAATCTCTGTTGCAAAGAGATAATTAAATGAGAGAATGATGTCCCCCAAAGTTATGACTCTGTGATGAGGAAGTGGCAAGAAGATCTCATTGTTAAAAGAGAGCATGATGTTTGATACTGTATTATAGAAAAACAATATCATAGAAAACATTGTTAGTCATGTGTGTTGTTTGTGTATTATGAAAATCAGATCAGATATTGTTTAATAGTGTTTTAATCCATGATAGTGTTTGAATCTATGTGGAATGAGTTTTATTTATGATACCGTGTTTTTATCTTTGATACTGTTTAATTATGGCAAGGTTTGAACATATGATACTATTTGAATGTCTTAGTTTTGTCTATGATGCTGTTTTAATCCATGATAATATTTTGTTTAGGTAATGTGCATTAATATAATTTGATACTGTTTTAATCCATGATACTGTTTTAATCATATGATAGTATATTAATGTCTTAGTTTTAATCCATGATACTGTTTTATTTAGATAATGTGCATTAGTATATTTTGATACTGTTTTAATCCATGATATTGTTTTAATCCTATGATACTGTTTGAATGTCTTAGTTTTAATCTATGATACTGTTTTATTTAGGTAATATGCATTAGTATATTTTGATATTGTTTTAATCTATAATGTTGTTTTATTCCATGATACTGTTTGAATCTATATGGAATGGGTTTTATTTATGATATTGTGCTTTTATCTTTGATACTGTTTAATTATGATAAAGTTTGAACATGTGATATTGTTTGAATATCTTAGTTTTGTCTATGATACTGTTTTATTTAGGTAATGTGCATTAGTAATTTTGATATTGTTTTAATTCATGTTTTAATCCATGATATTGTTTTGTATAATACAGTATCAAACAAAACACATGACTAATTAAACAGTATCAAAGATAAAAGCATGGTATCATAGTCATGTGTGTTGTTTGATCATCATTATGTAAAACAAGATCATAGAAAATCGAAGATCACAATAAAATGAATATAGAATTTGCATACGTGTTTCAAAATTTTTATTATAATATGTTTTCGGAATGGTCTCGACGAGAACGGTCAAGACCAGACGGTCAAGACACAAGTGTGATAAATTTTACTCTGTTTGAAGTCGCTTTGTTGGGAGACACTTTTCAACTCCTTCTATTAAGTTACTTTGTGGAGTTTGGCTAGTTGAATATGTGATTAAGTAAAATTTAACTTAAAATGGCAATCTTTAATTTTTTTTGTCAAAACAGTATCACAAATCATCTAAAACAGTATCACGGATAAATGTATCTTTATTGAAGCCACCCTTCATCTTTCTCTTGTTGAACATCCTTTGAACTTGATCATTTTTCATTAACATTCCCAATTCTTGATTGATCAGATCCTAAACAAGGTTCACTACAAGAATCATAAACTTGTACTTGACTACTCATAACACCAAAACCTTCTGAATAGTCACCACAAAACTAGTGTTTGAATGTATTTTATGTAGAAAACATGATCATATCGAAAATTCCAACATGTTCATTTCGAAAACTCTAAGGTTTTAAGCTGATTCATGAATCTCAATGTAAGCCATGAATTAGATATTGTTGAAATTTCAACTTGTTATAGAGATTTGTCGAGGTTATGGACATGTTTGAGATTCAATTAGGACATAGATTCCCATTTGATAGATAAGTATAAATATATAGAGTATTTAATGGTAGACGAATTAAACTAGAGAATAAACAAGAGAATAATATTGTTCTTAAAATATTTCATTAATAGTACAAAATCATACAGGTTTAATAAAGATCAAAAAAACAACATCACAACAAAACATTATCACAACAAAACAAGATCACAATTAGTATTTTTACAATTAAGGATATGTTGGTCTTTTTTAGCTCTAAAATGTGACTTTAATTGAATTAAGTTTTGAGTATATGACTTTAAAGCCCATAAGTGTCAAAACAGTGACCGACTTTGAATATATCCCTTTTTGTTTTGGGTTTGGATTTGGGTTGGGTTGGGGTGGGGTGGGGTGGGGTGGGGTGGGGTGGGGTGGGGTGGTTCAAGAAGAAGAACCTTTTTTAATTTTATTTTATTTATTTATTTATTTGTCTTTTTTTCACTTTTGTATTTATTTTTGGGTAAATGTGTTGAATTTTTTACATTAAAAATATTAGGACCCTTTATTGCAATTTTTTCGATTATTATTATTATATTTAAGTTAGAGATAAAATCATCAAAAGAGACCTTATGTGCAAATTAATAAATAGTCGAGATGATATGTGAGAATAAAATTCAATAAAAATAAATTTGTTACAAATTTGAAAAGATAAAGAATGTGAGTGTAATTCACCCTTAAAATTGAGGACATAATCAAAAAGGACCAATGATACATCAAAACACATAAATTTTGGATATTTGTGCTTAAAAACAAATATTAGATACCATTACCACATTAAAAGTAAAAGTAAAAGACCATTTGTGAGCAATTCCCTTATTTTACATTAGTCATCAAATTATATTTATTTCAAGTTAGTCAAACGATTAAATTCTTATATATTAGAAAATTTGGCTTAAATTGTCCTTAATTTATTTTTACTCTTAGTGCATAAATTGTCTTTAATGTTTATTTTTTGAGACATAAATTTTTAACATATGTGTTTTAGTACGTAATTGATCTTTATTTGATTAAAAAAACTATATACCCTTAATTTTAATAAGAAATGTTACCACCCGATTTTGGTAATACCTTCACTTCAGCAAAGGCCAGTAAAGATCCCATCTAGGCTTAATTCAAGCCTCGCTAAGGCCTTATAGGCCCAGTAAGGGCCTTTCAGATTCATAAAGGTCTCATAGACCTGACGAAGGCCTCGGGTGCCCAATAAGGGCCTCATAAATTCTCAGAAGGTCTCGGAGGCCCATAGAACATCTTAGCATTCCTAAATCAGAGTACAACGAAGCCCATTAAGGGCCTCGACACCCATGGCCGACCCAGAGAGTCTCGTCGAGCTTTGTATTTATTATAACTAGCAGGCAGCACGATATTTTGAGATAACCAGAGAAGTAGTTAAAGACAGATTGTGTTTGATTGGCACATGGATTCTCACAAGGGAACCAAACCACCAATCTCCTAAAGATTAGTCAACGTGATAAGGAGAATCAACTTAAATAAGGAATATAATTTGGGATATTGCATTGAGTTCCGATTATCTTTATTCTATAAAAAGGAGAATCCAATTAGAGTTTTAATTGATTGCTTACACAAAATAATTGAGACTCTGCAGCTATAAATACAAGGACTCGGATTATTCCAAAGTATGCACGATTTTTATTACGCACCTTTGACACTCTTTTTTACACATTTATTTCACCTCTAAACTTTGTTCAAATCTCTGCTTGCTTGTCCTCCCACACCCAATTATTTTTGTTTTCGTATATCATTCTATATATCAGTAGTTGACTTGATCATTGGAGTACCAACGATCGCCAAATTTTTTTTCTCCTGGCGATCTCGATACCTAACGGTCGTCTTAGTGTACATGTAACATACATGTTGGTAGAGGAGTGACTGGAAATTTGTTGATGCGTGGACAGTGCAGATTTCGACGTCAACAAGAAAAAATTATAGTTGAATTACTAACTTTTGTAAAAAGTACAAATAAGTTCGATACTTTTATTTTTTATAACAAATTAAAAGAAACTAACGATTTTTTTTAATTACTACTTTATTGATCAAATTGATAATATACTAAATTGTTTTGAATATCTTATGAACTATAATAAAATAACTAAAATTTAGGCTTATAGTTATTGACAAACATGTTAAATAAAGTTATTTTTTTTTTATTAAGTAATAAAATTATTTAAAATTTAAACTTTTATTTTATTATTATAACATTAAAAAAAAAAATTTTGTCACAAACTTGATGCTCAAATACTTTTGTTTAATTGAACTATTCTTTTATTAACTATTGTTATATATCGCAAGAACAATTGAAGTCAAAGCTAGCTTAGGCAAAGTAATAAAGTAATTTAAACCTTTGTCCATCCCCTAAGTAGGCGAAGGTATATGATTCAAAGACCAACCGTCTAACTATTCGAGTATAATATTAACATATGTTATTTATGCCTTCGTCTTGCTAGGCACATTCGTTAGGCGAAGGATACGAGCATAAATCTTTATATCACCCGCTAATTCCTACTAATAAAAGTATCCCTGAAGTCATGTGGGGGATCTTTACGTGGCTAAATTAGTTACAGAGTGTCCACGTGAGAATAATAATCAAATCTAAAGACATTGATGGTTGATGCAATCTCCTTTTGCCACATGTCTTAGAATCCTCTAAAACTATGGGACCTCTAATAAAAAGATGACACGTGGAAGAAAAAGGCAAAATACTAAAAAAGTCCAAAGGCTTCCAACACCTATAAATAGCTCAAACTAAATCAAATGAGAAAGGATAAATCAAAAATCTTAACCAAATTATTGCTTATTGAAATCTTAATTCTTAGACGACATTTATGGGAGGATTGTTTTTTGTCATTCAAGCAAGGAGGTGGTCGAAAATTTATTGGCTTCAATTTTAGTATCAACAACTATAAATATTGGAACTTCAACTATATTCTTCATATTTTAATTTGTTGCTTTATTATCATTCAAAAATAAATAACACTTAACGTGGAAATTAATTTCTATTAGTATTTTATGTTTAAAAAAAACAAGAAGATTGATTCAATATCATAAAATTATTTACATCATTTTATTACTTCTTTAACTTAATTTATATTCAAGTTTTTCATATTAAATAGAAATTATATATACTTAGCATAATAATTTTATATTTTTCTATTATAAAAAATTTAATTGATACGACTATAATGATATATTTAATATGTTAATTAAATATTATTTAATAAATGTATCGAACCCATTGCTTATTTTACAAAAGTTAAGAATCTAATTATAATTTTTTTTAATTAAAAATAAGGGTATTTTTTTTTTCATCAAATAAGAATGAATTGCATACTAAAACACATATGTTAAGAACATTCATATAAAAAAATATACATTAGAAATTATTTTTGCACAAAAGACAAAGATTAAAGATTATTATTATATAAAAAAATGTATTTTTTCATCCACTTGAATCAAGTCTTGATAATCTAGTGGTTACAATACACGGTTGATTTGTTGCTAAATTGAAATTCCGCGTAAAGAAAATTTGGTGGCCGACACACATATGTATCACTTTCTAACAAACTCAAATCAACATGCAGCAATTGGACTGGAGAAATGTCGACGTCATAGTACATTAGTACCTAACATTTAGTTTGCTGTTTCTCCACATGCTATTATTTTTCCTTAACTAAAACGTGCGAAATGTGGTTTCTAAAGTCAAGGTTAATAACAAATTATAGCCGGGGCCTGTTTATTATATAGTTAATTATTAAAAATAACAGATAAAATTTGTCTTGTTGTATTTGACAGAACTGATATTTGGATGACAATTTAAACAAAAAAGCAAGGACATCTTTTATCCTCAAAAAAAAAGAAGACAAAAATATTTATGTGAATAAGTGTTTATTAACTTTTTAATGAAAAAATAGTATATTTGGTTCACAATCTTTAAAAAACGCAAGGGACATATTCATAACTTTTAAAAATAACATCGAACATTCCCAGCGTTTGAAGAAATAAGCATGATAAGTCTTTTATGACGAAAGAATCCTCCATTTTAAAAAAAATAAATAAATTAGAATTAAAAAAAAAATGTATCCCAAAAATAAAAAATAATAAAGAGGTCCACTTCTTCTACCCAATTCCAAAATTCAAAATTCATCACCACCTCAAACCCCTGGATGGCTTCTCGATTAAAATGAAAAATCTTTTCACACAAAGGTTCGTTGCCAAAACACATCACCGAAGTTTCCGATCATACGACGGCTACACGCCTTTCCTTTCGTCAATTTTGCTTACAGATTAGACGAAAATGTTCCATTTTCTATCTAAAAGTCTTATTTTATTCTTTTCTTTTGCCTATAATTTTATTCTGCTATTTAATGGTTTTAGAAAATCTAACCACCAAATCCATTGCAGAATATGAATCTAAATCCAAACGGTTTATATAGAAATCAACAACGATGGAAGAAGATGCTCTACTAATCGGCAACAATGAATCAAAAATCGAATAAGGCTTATACAAGAAATTTGAAATTGAAATAAAAAAGAGGTTAAATGCACACCAACAATGAGTGTGATGAAAAGGACACAATTGAAGAAGAGCATCTTATTCCAATTTAAATATGACCATGACATACCCATTTGCACGAACAACACAATCCAGCTACAAATTGGATAACCCCAAATATTTTCTAAACTTTCTAGTTTCAAATAAAAAAGAAAACAAAAATGAAAATGGGTTGCATCGGGAAAAGTAGAAATTGATGCAAGATTTCAGTGCAAAAGAGTAAAGTTTGTTGGGTATGGAGAGTTTGGAGGGTGATAGTGATGGATTAATAGGCAAAAAATCGATGATGTGCTGTGAAATTATAATTTTTTTTCCTGGGTTGAAGAAGATTACATATTTGTTATTATTTATTTTTGAAGAGTACGTTTTTTTTTTTTTTTTTTTTTTTGTAATTATACTCACACTACAATTTTTATTATCTATACCACATTTTAATTGCAATGAAGATCTCCCAACCTTGACATTTTGACACTTATGTCTTTAACTTTTTTTTATAACATTTTTATCATCAACTTTTAATTAATTTTCACATCTTATATTTAACGGTGATTTTTGTCTAAATAATCTATTAATGTGCATTGAAATGAAGAGAAAATATTTTGTCAAATTTTTGTATTTGTTATTTATTTTGCTTATATTAAAATATGAGAGAAAAAATCTTTTAACGCCATCATAATTAATTTTTGGACATAAATCGTCATCAAAGAAAAAGATAAAAAGTGCACATTAATATGTTGATGATAAGAATGTGAAAAAAAATTCATGACATAAATGTAAAAATGAGCTATAGTTAAAGACATTCATTACAATTAAAATATTGTGTTGTTAAAAAATAATGTGTTGTGAATGATTTTAAAAGCGATCTAAGCACGTTTTTGACCTCCACGCCTTGCTTAGGTCCTAGGCGGGCGCTTTTTTGTTTAACTAAATTTTTAACTAAAAAGCACGCGTCTAAGCACGTCTAGCGCTGCCTAGACTTGCTTAGTCACGCCTAAGCGCACTTAGTTACGCCTAGGCTCGCCTAGACGCGTGCTTTTTAGTTAAAACTATTTTTTCTCTCTTTTTTTTTTAATTTTTAAAATAATATTAAAAATAAGAAAACGTTTTTTCACGCATTGCTCACGCCTCACCTCCGCATAAGCCTCGTTTAAGTCCAAAAAACTTGAAGTTTGACATTCACGTCTAGCCACGCTTTACGTTTTTTAGAACTTTGGTTGTGAATATAATTATCATTCTTTTTTTTTTTTTTTTTTTTATTTAAACGGATGACAATTTTGTCATAAAGGACCGATGATGGCTATTTCTTCGAACATTTGAGATATTCGATGCCATTTTTAAAATTAAAGGTATATTCTTTATATTTTTGAAAGGTTAAAGACCAAATATGTTATTTTTTTTTTTAAATGACTAACGTACTTTTAAGAACACCAATTGAGTTCTCATTTTTTACATGAATAGGGAGCATGTTTTGGGTAGACAGGGAGGGAGGCTCGACTGAGGTTGGGGTATTGGGATTTTTTAAAATTTTTTTCTATATCTTTTTTTTTTTTTTTCCTTTTTTTTGTGTTTATCTATTTTAACTCGAAAAATAGTACTCCATTAGCGGTGGAGAGGCACTGGCCTCCACTGAAACCTATTTTGTGGTATGAAGATTTTTTTGGTAGTAAAATTTTGCACATATTGGTTTCGAATTCTAACTTCGCCACTAACTCCACATGCCTTGTACGCGACATTTTAATTGTAGAGTGAATAGTTATCGTTAATTGTTAGCCAGGGTGTTACCAAAGTAAAAGGTTGAAACTCTATATGTCAAGAATCATAAGTTTGAGACTCGTTTGTACAATTGTAATAGGTTCGGGACTTTTGCTGCAATATTTGCGTATTCATTTTGTTCACGGTCTTTTTTCTTTGTTTCTCTCTCTTTTATTTACTAAATTTTCTGGATAAAAAAAAATAAAAAATTTCAATATGACGGATCTCTCCTAATGACAATTTGTGTCATAATTTTAGTGATCGAATATAATTATTATTATTATTATTATTATTTTGTTTTGTTTTGTTTGATTAATTTATGATAAATTAAAATATAGTCCATAATTAGAACAAGTCCATTTGAACAAATTCCGGTAATAAAGTTTTTAGTTAAATTCTACTCAAACATGATTGACTATTAAAACCTCGTATTTTTCAATCTTATTTGAAATTACATATAAAATAAGTGCGGTAAAACATATTATGAGTCATCAAATTTGTATCGTTCTTTTATAATTGTTCAACAAATTATATTTATTTCAAGTTAGTCAAACTTTAATTTCTTATTTAAAAAAAAAAAAATCTTCTTCAACCACTTGAATTATGTCTTGATAAGAAAGTGGTTACAAAACACGATTGATTTGTTGCCAAATTGAAATTCCGCGTAAAGAAAAATTGATGGCCGACAAAACACAAACATATATGCATCACTTTCTAAGGAAATGAAAACAAAATGCAGCAATTGGGGTAGAGAAATGTCGACATCATAGTACCTAACATTTAGTTTGCTGTTTCCCCAAATGTTATTATTTTCCCTTAATTAAAACGTGCAAAATATGGTTTCTAAAGTCGAGGGACAAATTATAGCTATCTATATGTGCATTTGACACTTGCATTTTGCCTGTTTCCAGTTGTGAATGATTGTGTTTGAACTTGGAAATTATTTTTTACATGTCCCTATCATCCCACAAGAATTGACCCAAACTCAACAAATATCACAATATTAAAATCTTAAACAAAACAAATTACTAAAAAATGATAGCATACTCCAAACGATAAAGTTGTAGCGCAGTATTTTAAGTTTTGAATGCTATGTAAGACAATTATGTGGCCGATGTAATATTATTTAATAGAATTTAATATTAAATTAATTATATGATTTAATAATAGCTAGTCAATACTTTTTCAAATTATTGGATAATATAGTTGTTATATCTAAAAATATATGCATTCTACATGGACTCCACGTGAGGCCAATAATACAGTGGCGTGAAATTAATGGCCCAATGAGCGATCTAGATGGATGCCTGCGTGTCACAAACAAGAGTCTCACTTTGGATTAATATCTTAGCCTCAACATGCGAAGTATCATTTGTAGCCTCGTTTAAGAGAGAATAGACGAAGAAAGAGCACTTGGAATAAATGGAGATTTGAGGAGTAAAATCCATGCAGCCTCGTCCCAGACTCAAACCTTGACAAGGCTCATTTGTTTGGATATTGACAATTACATTCTAGTATGAGTGCTGAGTGCTCCATATCTTTGCATACAAAACAAACATTCCTGCTTATACATAATTTTATTCCCTAGAATTCGTAAAAATTGTGAAATTGAGGAACCTTGGAAATTGAAATATGAGAATATTATTGGATCAAATGATAAAAAAATGTCTCAAAAATTAACAAGATGCATTTGAAGGTACGCACCATACGTATATTATACATGCATCTTGAGCCAATTTTTTGCCCATTATATCTTATACCCAAATATTGATTACTGACTTGATTGTCGAAGTGCTTACGACCATTGCACCACCTTATGTAATCGACTATCGGTAGTCTAATGTGTCTTCCAAGTGTGCGAGTTTTCAGTACGTGGACAATAGCATAGCTCATTTTTTTGGCATTGTAGTCAAACAAGATTTTGATGCCAACAAATTACCGCCGTATGTGGAAAACATACAAAAAAAACCTCAAGAGAAAATACGTGAGGAAAAAAAATAAGAAAAAAAGAAGAATAGAGAAAAATGAGTGAAAGTGGATCCAACAGTGATGAAAACCCACAAAAGGTCCGATATGCAAGTCTCGTAGTGTCAACATAAGGAAATGCAAGCTGAAGGAAACCAAATGCCGTCATCAAGAATGGTAGCTAGACTTACTAGAATAGTCGCTGACATGGCATCAAATGTGCAATTTTTTGCTAATGAAAATGCTACAATAATACAATTTTTCATGTAATAGGGATATGATATCCCTCATCCATAGGATGATGAAATAGAAAACAAAAATAGAGACACCGTGTTAGGACATTCCGAGTCTGGGTTATATCTCTCTCCACATGAAAGAGGGCGGGGGGATGGAGTCATTCTGACCAGACGCATGGGCAAAAGCCTACCCACCTATTGACCCGCAACGTACGGAGGGATACGACACTCCCAACATAAGCGAAAGCAGAGACCTTCTAGGTCCGCAATCGTCTTTAGTAGGTTGGGAGGTGCCAGAGCTGTCAAAATGAGCTCCTGCAAAGATATGATGGGAAGGTTGTACGAAAAGAGATGGATCCCACTGTTAAAGAAGATGATCAAGTGATCCTTCATCTTCCTATTGAAGCCATGGAAAATAGGTTACTTCGTCTAGAAGAGTTGGACGAAAATGACAAGTACGCTCCATTCTCTGAGGCAACAAAAGTATTGGGAAAGATTATTAAGTTCCCTATACTGAAAATGCGGAAGTGATGGGAAATGAAATCTCATTGATCACTAACCCATATTTATCATTATTTCTCAAAGAATTCATATATTTTTTCATTGCTTTCATCCAGTGGAATTTATCCCTATGATACCTCTAAAAAACTTTATGGCTCTCTATCAACAATAAGCAAAATGTAGTTAAAAGTAAGATACCTAAAAAATAACATGTGCCCTCAAGTAGACATCCTAGCATCTACTTCTTCATCCACATCCTACTCTATTTGATTATCAATCTCATCAACTTCTATATCACCATGAACAATGTCATCAACAACATCATCAATAAGAGCTATATTATCTCCAAAAATAGATTGTGGTGTTGGAGACGTGATATCAATAACAACTGCAGTCATTCTCTTAGACTGCTCAACTTTATCAAAATCCTCAATTGTTTAGACTTCATGATATCTACTTCTCACAATCTTGTTTTTCTTTGGATCCTAAAATTTGTTGTCAAATTGTTCATCACCTTAGCCGAGGAAAATATAAAGAGTAGCTCTATTGTCAAGCTTTGACCTCTGTTCTTTTTGCACGTGTACAAAAGCTTTGCACCCAAACGCCTTTTAGATAAAGGGTAGAAAATATCTTACCTATCCAAACTATTTCTGGAACATCAAAATCTAAAGAAATATAAAGAGAGTTTTTTCAAGTAGCAAGTAGTCTAAACTGCTCCATCCAACATGTATCTGACTCTATCAATAACGGTATGGTTAAATCTTTGCTGAAAACATTGAAATAATTGGTCATTACATTTTAGGATATATAAGCATAAGTTTCTAGATGTACCATCCACAAAGGTGACAAATTTTTTTTTTCTAGCCAAGAAAAGCCACATCACCAAGAGAGCACATATCAGAATACATCAATTCTAAGATATCCTTTTTTTTTTTTTTTTTTTTTTTTTTTTAAAAGAGCCATTATAAAGAAACTTTGTTGCTTTCCATATAAATAATAATCACATTGGTTTAGAACCATACAATTGGATTGGCTAATGGAATGACCGTCTTCTTAGTCAGAACGTGCAACCCATTTTCACTCACGTAGATGAACTTCTTCAGGGCTGGTTGTTGTCGATTTTAATTCTGCAAGTGGGCGGATCGTTAACAATTAATATAATAATAATTAGAGTATCGAGTCTACGAGGATTGATAATTAATTACTAATTTAATTCCTAACTTTAACAAACAAACACACATTAAAATATTGATCTCTACTTAACTAAAATTAAACTAAAACTGCTAAAAAGAATTAATATGAAAGCACAATAGGTTTTTGATTAAAAAAAATCACATGAGAAAATAGTTAAGACTCCCGACTATACTAGTTAACCATACCCATGCTCAATTCATATTTTGATGTAAATATTGTATTACATGTCAATAAATCCAATTTAAAATATTAATATTCGTCTCTCTCGAAATTTAGTTAACCCTACCTCTCAATATCAAATTTACCTCTCTCGATTGATAATTCAATATGAAAGATGTTTAATCTCTTATGACAACCGCATAAACAAAGTTGTAATTTCTCAATTTAACAACTTATTAATGAAAAGCAATATTGAGAATTCTATATGCAATTTCTCAATTAACATGCAAATAATTTTATGAATTTTAACTCTCGTTAAAAATCCTAAAAATTAATTAATACGTCAATTCAACACAATTTTAATGGTGAAAAATAAAGTGCAAATCACATAATAATTCATGTTCCGGTAGATGAAAAAAGAAAAGATAAGTACAATCCTAAATCTTGAAAGTTTTCAATGATCTTGCGTTGCCTCTGTCTTAATTCTCTTTCCCAAACTTGAATTTTTTTCTTAAAATATTTCTAAAATTGTGTATATTTCTCTTGTGAAAAAATCTCCATTTTTCTTCTCTAATAATGTGTAGTTATAGAATTAAAAATAACTCAGATTCGTGCTTCAATCCATATCCAAAAAGGAATACAAAAGAAGTCCAAATCAATAAGGAAATAAAAACAATATGTTAGGCTGGGAACTTTAGAAAGTCCATGCGATCGCATGAAAGAAGAAATTTGGCATCTGCTTATAATTTCAATGACCCGCGTTTGCAATGGATTGCATGGGTCATATTCATCCTCACTTTGCATTTTAGTCTTCATTTATTTGCACGTTAAATCTCCAATCTTTATAGTTTTTCCAATTTATCCCTCGAAGTTAAACTTTTATTTCAATTCTTCCCTTATATATTTGCATCTCAGGTCCTTAAATATTTGGTTGTTTACATATTGGTATCCATACTTCTACGTTTATATCAATTTAGTCCGATTTCACCAATTTTACTCTAAACACCACAAAACTAGAGTTTTGACCTACAATAACAAAATCAACACATAATTAAATAAAATTACACTCAAATTTACTTACAATGGTCTACTTTGATAGTTTAAATAAGTGTAAAATCACACTTATCACCGGTCCTGTAATTTTCATTCAAAATCCACAAGTCTTTTATGGAATTGATTCTTAACTTAAAACTAAAAAAAAAAAAAAGACGACAATAATAAAGATGGGACCCCTTCGATTTTGGGCCATATTTGCACAAATTTTTTTGGCCAATTTCAGTAATCAAAAATATATTTTACTTTAATTTTTTTTATAAAAATGGGCCCATTTGGTTTTGGACTCGATGGATTGCTTCACTCGCCTTGACCAAAAACTGGTCCGAACCTCTTATGCCAAAGTTTGGAAAAAGAATCTTCAACTATATTCAACCTATTTTTACAAACTTTTTCATAAGTTTTGTACAGCGTGCAACAAGCTTTTCCTTCAACAACAACTAAAAAGTATTTTGACAATTTCCATTTCAAGTCACCGATAACCCTGCCAGTCAAGAGCATTAACTTAAATTAAATTAAGGTGCATATCATGAATATGTCTCACATCTTTCAACATCAAGGTGTATGTTTGCAAGTGAATATCGTTGATCTCTACAATCTTGGATTGACTGGTACTTTCCATATTCATATTACCAAAAGCCTACTATGTAACTAGCCAACAAATCCATGTTTAAAGAAACCTAGTAAGAAGAACTACTATCAACAATCCATTTAATATTAGGATCATCTATATGTAGGCACTCATGTTCTCTACAAAAGAATATGTAATCACTATCAAATACAACAGTTGTAGTATTCTTTTCGTCTTATTTCATCTTATTGTTGCATTCATTTTGCTCTCTCAACCAAACTCGTAATTTTTTTTTTATTATGATCATCCTTGCCACTACGGTAAAATACAACATTTTCGACTTTCGATTTTGATCTGCCTATTGACTTGTTATTAGGGATGGCGGTCAACCCGGCCCCGCGGGTTGGGCGCCCGGCGCTTCTATGATGGGCCCGCTTAATTATTATTATTATTTTTTATATAAACAATTAATAATTAAATCTTTTTAGAGTAGATGAAGAATGGCGACATTAACGGCACCCCTACCAAAGGGGAAGAGGGAAAAATGGAGCTGTTGAAGTGGAGGAAGGGGCGCGACCGATTCAAGTGGATTTGTGAAGGCAAGTTCGGGGCCGATTCAACTTTTTCTTCAAAAAAAAGCTAACTGGGTTCACTGCACTCTGCATTTTGCCCCAAGGAACAGTTAAATAGAAATTGAAGGGCGGAACAAAATTGCATTACTCTGTATTTTTTGAGATGCAGATCGGAAAAATGTAAGGATAGAAACTGTGTGTATGTGTATGTATAGTCCTATAGGTAGATGGGGTGAGTAATTTTTGAGATGCACATCTGAGAAAAGTCGACATTGCGTGTGTGTGTATGTATGGTACTCACCACTTTTAAAGTTTGATTTGATGTGTGCTCTCTTCCCAATTTTAAAGTTTGATTTGATGTATGCTTTTTTCCTAATTTTTAAAGTTTTATAGTACTCTTTCCCACTTTCTAAGCTTCATAAATTGTGTGCGAGTGTATGTAACCATGTATGGTAATTTTTTTCCACTTTTTTAAGTTTGATGTATAGTAGTATAATACTTTTTTTCCACTTTTTTAAAGTTTCATACTGTGTGCGTGTGTATATATAATACTCTTTTCCCACTTTTTAAAATTTGCATAATACTCTTTTCTCACTTTTTAAAATTTTATATATATATATATATAAATATATGGGCGGGGTTCGGGATGGGACTCGCCGGACTTCGCTTGTGGGCAAGTTTCTTTGCCCCAAACCCACCCCTATTACCTAATTATCCGGGGCGGGGCATCTTAAAACGGGGTGGGGTGCGGGTCGCAGGTCAAATTGCCATCCCTACTTGTTATAAACTATTTGCCATCTATTTTTGTTCATTCATTTATCCATCTGTAACAAGAGTCTATGCATGATCTGAACTCGTGCGTAGACCAGTAGATTTTCTTCTTATTTCCTCATTTTACATAATGTCTTTTACAGAGTCCATAGTCAAAACACTATCAAGAGTAGGGTTACTAACAGTCACAACAAATGTCTCCTAACTATCTAACAAATAACTCAAAGCAACAAAGCCTGGAATTCATCTTCAAGAGTCATATCCATATTTGCTAACTGGTTTATGATATTCTGAAAATTGTTCAAATACTCTGTCATGCTCATGTCTTCTATATATTTCACGTTGACCAAATTTCTAATTAAAATGACTTATTAGATACAATCTTTTTCTCAAACATAGACTCCAACTTCGACCACAATTTATGAGCATTAGTATCTTGTGCCACGTGATGAAATACACTCTTATCCACTCAGTGTCTGATAGTTTCAATATATTTTCTATTTTTAGTATACCATTTTTGTCTGACATGTCATCCAGTTTCACTCATCACCTTCAACAGATTCATGCAAATCCTTACAATAAACGATATCCTCTATTATAGGTTTCCTAGTCACCCAATTGGTGAGTTTAATCATAGCACTACGAATAGACTCCTCCATTTTAGTTCACACAACCCAACACGGGCTCTTATACATATTTAGGAAAACGTATACAATAATGTAACGATAACAATACCAAAACAACGATACAAACTATAGAAGAGTAATCTCCTACTCCCAGTAGACAAATGTTATCTTGTCTACATTCAATATGGCACTTGCCAATTGGATAGAGGCAAGATAATACTTGCCCACTGGAAATAGGAGATCACTCCTAACGAACTATAATACCGCAATAATATAATTTCTCTCTATTTCAACGTGCAATTAAAATAGGAATTCTCAACTTATCCAACCAACAAGTCAATGTAAGCAATTTAAATACTGGAATTAAAAACCAAGCTAGATAACACAAACTAATTATTAATGCCGTAAAACTCTTTAAGATAAAAGAAAATCCGATAACAAATTAACAAAATCCACTATCTTCAAATAAAGAATACAATATTTTTCTTATCAAAATTTATGTCTAAAATAAAAAGTAACCCAATACACTACAACAAATTATAATATTGGTTCTCACAGTCATCTAACAATAATATATAGAATCGAAAAAAACAACAATTCCGTGTGTGTATGTATTGTGTTTTCGGAGAGCAAAAACAATTGCCTTATTTTTTCAATTTGTGACTCCAAAAACTGCAAGAATGGTCCCCAAAGTTAAGACAAAAAAGTTGATGCTTTTTGTTTGATAAAGTAACCCACATATTTACAGAATGAACCTCCAACTTTAAATCAAATTCAATCATGGGCTAGACTTATTTAATTAAAAGAAGAGATAGTTTTACCATACACTACAAAATATAAAATAATTTAAAAGATATTATCTAATTTTTTTTATTCTAAAAATGCTTTTTTTATTTTTATAATACTTATTGTTACGTTTGTTATATTTCTTTTAAAATATGTGTGTTAAATTTAAAATATTAAAAAAAATTGTAGAATTTTTATATAAAATCAAGTATGTGACAAAAAAATCATTTAAAAGAAGGAAATGAGATAATTGGCCAAGGGATCACAAGCCCAACACCCTCAACTTCAAAAATTTTGCACATTCATTCTTGCCCCCCCCCCCACCCCCACCCCACCCCGACACTTTGTGGAAATTTCACACATATATAATTAGTCGACCTCGAATTACAAGTTAAGAAATTAATTATAAGTAGGAAAAAAAAGTGTAGGAGGCATAGAGATATTATTTGGTATTTGTCCTATAGATGATTGAGCCCTCAAAACGAAAGGTCACTATCACCAGCACATTCTAATCTGGTTTTAATTAGTGCCACTCAATTTGGTTAAAATAGTGAGAATTTGTCCAAAGAATCGCTTGTCGACAGTATTTTCCACTTCACATTATTGTCTCTCCGTGTTCAACTTGAGAACTTCTTGGACCACACCAAATCAACTTGTGGCCCTTGCTGAACCAGTACGATTGGTTACTGGGGTTATAGTCACCACACCTACAAAATGTGTCACTTAGTGCCTGGTTTTGATTGATTTTAGAGCACAATTTCTTATTGTCGAACAATCAGAACTTGTTTTAGATGTTTGGTAAATTTTTAAAAAGTGATTCTAAAAGAATCTGTATTGTCTGGCAGCAGATTTTGAGAAGCAACAAAAGAGTAGCTTTTTCAAATTTTACTTTTAGCTTTTCTACCTATCTATTATTAAAATACCAATATTGACTTTAATTTATTAAAGTAATTCCTTTTATGTCACAGATTTAATAGTATTTTAATTATAATGCATCTCCACAAATAATTTAATTGATTTTTTTACAATATTATTATGTTTTTGTTTTTCAATGTTTTAAAATTTTAAGATTTAATAGATATATATTATTTTATTTTAAAATAATTATTGTAAATGCATTGTTTTGAAAAAAATATTTGATAATATTACTTATTGTTATAGAAGTAAAAATAAATTTAAAATACTACTCATTATAATAATAATACAAAATAATAATATTAGTATAATTAATGTCCATTTTATTAATTTTATAGAATCACAGCAATAAATAACTTATGTTACCAAACGCTTAAATACTGATTTAAAACATACAGCAATTATAAAACAAGAGTTTATAAAACACTTATCTGATTCTTTTCAGATCTGATTCTTTATGTAGCACAGCAAAAACTGATTCTCTTAAAAACACAGCAATACAAAATCAAGCCTTAAATTGTTTGAATTAACTTGTTATTTGTTGTCAATAAATTTAACAATTTTGTTGAGGTGTTTGACGATATTATTTATGTGACTTATGATTTTTAAAAATTAAATTTGAAAATCATGTTAATAAAATAAGTAACTTAAATATATTAGGACGTGTTATAATCCACCCAGCAACGTTTCCACGTAAATTAACGTGGGACATATGTTTATTTAGCGCACGCGTAATTCATGGCTAATTGTCCGTGGGGCTAGTTCTTACTAATATATAGTTGTCCCGCCGTAAGCAAATCACAATCAAGCCTTTATCTTGTAATCTGTGAACTGAATGCCTCTTTGGGGTCACATTAGGAAAAGTAAAATAATAACTATATATCTACTGTTTCTTCCACTCCCAACAATATAAAATCAAGCCCCCAATACCTTTAATCGCCCTCTCTTTAAAAGATTCTTGTGCTATGGCCATGGATTTTGAGGTTTCGTCTTGGTTACAATCTGTTCTCGGTTTCTTGTTCTTCGCTTTCACGACTGCTTTTTTCGTTTCTTCTAACTTGGTTTTCTTTTTGAGGTTGAAACCATGGTGTAAATGTGAAACCTGTCAGAGTTTTCTTAGTTCGAGTTGGTTAAGGAAATTCAGTAACCTCTGCGATTGGTATACTCATCTTCTGCAAAATTCTCTGACAGGAACAATTCATGTTCATGTACTAGGTAATATAATCACAGCCAATCCTGAAAACGTTGAATACATTCTGAGAACACACTTTCAGAATTATCCAAAGGGGAAACATTTTTCTGCTATCTTGGGTGATCTTTTGGGGAGAGGAATATTCAATGTTGATGACGATTTATGGAAGTTTCAAAGGAAAATGGCCACTTTAGAACTCGGAAGCCTTTCAGTAAGATCATACGCTTTTGATATTGTTTCTTCGGAGATACGGTGTAGGCTGATTCCTCTATTATCTTCTGTTGCTGGTAAAGAAAATGGTGTTCTTGATTTGCAAGACGTGTTGAGAAGATTTTCATTTGATAGTATATGCAGATTTTCATTTGGTTTGGATCCTGGTTGCCTTAAATTATCACTGCCCATTTCTAAATTTGCTGAGGCCTTTGATCTTGCATCGAAGTTATCTGCAGAACGAGCAATGACAGCATCCCCTTTCATCTGGAAACTCAAAAGGTACGTCCATACAATAAACAAGATTTTTTCTTTTTTAATACTGTCCTGTCCTGTACAGTTTGTCTTACTGAAATGCCAAACAGGTTTTTCGGTTTAGGCACAGAGCAGCAACTGAAAGAAGCGATTAAATTGGTTGATGTTCTAGCCATGGAGGTCATAAAGCACAAAAGAGACATGGGAGTTTCCAAACAGGAAGACCTTTTGTCAAGATTCATGGACACCATTGATGATGACAAGTTCCTAAGAGATATTGTAATAAGCTTTCTTTTAGCAGGCCGTGACACGGTCGCCTCGGCCCTAACAACATTTTTCTGGTTGATGTCAAAACATCCAGAGTCCTTGGAGAATATTCGGGAAGAATCAGACCGCGTCATGGGACGAAACCAAGACCTGCCGAACTTGGAGCAACTAAAAAAAATGTCCTATTTACAAGCAGCAGTTCATGAGAGTATGAGGCTATTTCCACCAGTTCAATTTGATTCAAAATTCTGTCAAGAAAATGATGTTCTCCCTGATGGGACATTTGTTGCAAAAGGGACTAGGGTTACCTACCACCCATATGCAATGGGCAGAAATCAAAGAATTTGGGGTTCAGATTGTCTTGAATTTAAGCCCCAAAGATGGTTACAAAATGGGGTTTTCAAGCAGGCAAATCCTTTTAAGTACCCAGTTTTTCAGGCCGGACCAAGAATCTGTTTAGGTAAAGAAATGGCACTTGTGGAGATGAAATGTGTTGCTTTGTCTTTGATTAGACAGTTTGATTTCCACGTGGCAATGCCGTGTCAGCAGCCAAAGTTTATGCCAGGGCTCACTGCAACAGTCCAAGGTGGTCTACAAGTTCTAATTCAACAAAGAGAGCAACAGTCAGATACGAGTTAAAGAAATTTTCTCAAGATCGAGATCAGATGGATCATGACTTCCTCACGAAAGAGACCCATGGGCACTGCCATATCAAGGTTCGAATAGCTGATATGAGGGACCTTTGTGCATTGATTAATATTGCGCTCACCATCGTCACTGCGGTGGAGTTAGATATTTTGAGTTAAAATATCTTCAAATTAATATGTAAAAAAAATTGAAACAACACAATACTGATAGAATTTTTTTTTATACTTTATTACAATTGTTTCTTACAAATTCTTATACTTCATTTTATTTATATAATATACCGACACTGATTCCGTATCAATATATGGATTTTCTTCTAAATATATGACTTAGACTACTAATGTGCAATGTCTAAAATAAAATCACAAAATAAATAAATAGGTAATTATATTCACACTACACTTTTTATTATCCACACTACGTTTTAATTGTAATAAAGGTCCCTAACTTTTGATATTTAGACACTTATATCTCTAACTTTTTTATCCTATTTTTATCATTAAATTTCATTTACTTTTCACATCTTGTCTCAAATGAAGATTTTTGTCTAAATATTCTGCTAATGTATATTGAAATGACGGAAAAATATTTTGTCAAACTTACGTATTTGTTATTTATTTTTTATGTAAAAATATTAGAGGCAAAAAAAATTTTACGCCTCCTAATTAATTTTTTGAACAAAAATAATTATCAAAGACAAATATAAGACATGCAAATTAATAGATTGATGATAAAAATTTGTTAAAAAAAGTTAGAGTCATAAATGCAAAAGTAACCGAAAGTTGAAGACTTTCAATATAATTAAAATGTAGTGTACTTAACAAATAATGTTGTAGTAATATAATTACCCGAAACAAATATCAAACTCTTATTGTTCACGTTACTATTTACTAAATTATCCTCCAAAAATAAGAAGACCCAGTACACAAATAAAATTAAATATCACTCAATCTCAAAAAAAAAAAAAAAAAAAAATCAATTGAACATTGTATGGATTCACAACCAAATTGCCTTTACTAATTTTTTTGGGATTTTTTGTGCAAATGGTCCCTAACCTTTTCTCTCAGTGATAAAATGGTCCATAATGTTTGTTTTTTGGCACAGAAGTCCCTAACTTATGTGTTTAGTACGTAATTTGTCATTATTTGATAAAAAGACTAATATACCCTAATTTTAATAAAGAGCGATTGTAGTTGGATTGCCAACCTTTGCAAAAAGTGCATATATGTTTGATACTTTTATTTTTTTATAAAAAATTAAAGAAAACTAACTAGTTTTTTTTATTAACACTTTTATGAATTATTATAAAATAACTAAAATTTAAGTTCATAATTATTAATAAATAAATCAAATAAAATTATTATTTTTATTATTAAATTATTATATTATTTAAAATTTAAAATTTTATTTTATCGTTATGAAAAAAACTTTGTCACAAACTTGATGTTCAAATACTTGAACTATTTATTTATTAACTGCAAATATTAGAGATCCAACAGTATCCTTCATATTTGAATTTATTGTATTATTATCATTCAAAAATAAACAACACATAATGTGCAAATTATTTTTTATCAAATAAAAATATAATAAGATTAGTTCAATGTAATATAATTATATGCATTATTCTGTTATTTATTTAAGTTAATTTTTATTCAAGTTTTTCACGTCATATAGCAATTATATATAGTTAAAAATTAAAAGCACAATAAATTTATATGTTTCTATTATGAAAAATTAATTGACACAACTACAATGATATATTTAGTATGTAAAATTAAATATTATTTAATAAATGTACGTCGTTTTGATTTTTTCAATGGCCTAGCAATTAAATATTTTATAGTAAAATTTAGAGATTGAGTTTAATTTTTTTGGAGAAATTAATATATGGTAATTTGTTGAGTGATTTGGGGGGAGATTAGTAGATATTGAAATATCATAATCTAACTTCTGCTTTATTCAGTATAGAAAATGGAAAGGAGAAATGTGAAATTTATATTTTAAATGGGCGGACGTGCACTAGATTTGAGAAATTGACCAATCACTTGTGCACTGCTTCGAACCATTGTCTGATACAATTTCTTAGAGATTTAAAACATTTTAGAGTTTTGTTGGGATTACAAAATATGTTAGAAACAATGTATAAACTTTATTTCAAATTTTTTAACTATATGATGCATTGCTCTTTAATCAATTTTTTTTTTAATTTAAAATTGAGAAAATTAATAATAGTAATGTAAATTCCCAAACAATAGATCTAGTTATGCTTCAAGTTTAAAAGCAACAAATGACCTATTTATTAATTTATTTTTTAAGAGCTTAGCTGACACAGCTGTTGAATTAATATACTTCACAATTCATCCAATCATTCATCTCTTTGACTGAAAATAGTTTTTACTTCTTTATATTTTAAGAAATTATATCTTTCTAAAATTTCTTTCAAAATATTTCTTTATGTACAACAGTCGCTTGAACTATTTAGAATAAAAATAATGTAAATTACTATTTTTAATAAAAGACCACAAATTTATAATATACAATTTTGTTGAAATCTTATAAATTCTGTAGAATTCTATTCAAATTCATGAAATCCATTCGAATTAATAAATATTAACAAATTTTTTAAAATTTGAGTTGAGTACACTTTTTTAGAAGCACAAGAATCCTTGGACCTTGGTTGCCCACATGCACTGCCCGCGGTTTCTTGCCAGTAGCCCAATACCATTAGCTTCCACGTATTTTTTAAACTTTTTTGCTGATTTTTTATTATTTTTCGATTATTAAGTAAGTTGGTTTATAATTTTGTTGTTATAATTTCATAATTAGTTATTAGTGATGAAAATTGTCTAAATTTTCGTCATACTGTACAATTATAAACATGCTCTTAAGGGGTAATTGTAAATGATTTCCTAGAAAGAGAATCAAATAATTAAATATTTAATAGAAAAATTAATTACAATTAAAAATGTAATGGCACATGACGATGAACATGGGCGGCGGGTGGACGAATACAAAAGCACATTCCTGGGGAAGAAATATTCACCTTAATCATTAATAATTTCAAGTTGAGCATCATGGGAATAGTGACAAATATAATAGATTATAAGTAAATCAGTCGGTGGATGTCACATTTATTATATTTTAAAAATATTTATTAGAACATTATAAGATAAGCAACAAGAACAGTAAGAAGTTAGAATACATTTGAAATGAATATGCAACTGGTTGACTTGTAAATGACAAATTTATTATATTTATAAATAATGTTTATTGGAATCTGTAACGATATATGATGCACATATTTGCATGTTCAGAGTGTTTCAAGCGAAGACTTTCCAATGTTAAAATTAGAAATAGTTGGAATACGTAGAGAAAAGCAAATGTATAAAAAATGTGATTGTGAATTTGTAACTTTGTTGTAATTGAATATTATTTGGCATCGATCGTCCTTTGTTTAGATAGTTATATTTGGTAAAGAGTGTGGATTACGTAGTTTTTGCTAACCCTAATTGCTTATAGAGTTTGGCTCTCTGCAGTTCTTGCTGATATCGGTTAACTTCTTTGTTGAGCCAATTTTCCCTTACTCTGCTGATTTGCTACATCTGATGACTATTTGTACCTATTTTGATACATGCTGAACTGAGAGAATCCAAGCAACCGAACTAGGGGATATGGGTTCCAAGACTTCTAGCCATTAACTTTTGGATAGTGGTGATCTTTTAGTCCAGACAAGGCCCAGTACTAATTCCTTACTCTTTTGGACAAGGTAAAAATTGGTGGTGGAAATTTAGGTTGAATACGGAAATTTCGAAAATTGAAAAATATGGTATGTGACTTTTTATTTTTAAAAAAATGGTATAATATGAGAATTTTTAGTAAACTCATATTTATTTGTTTGTCTAATTGAAAAACTGACTACCAAATAAATTTAAGATTGACCATATGAATCATTCTGTATCAAAATAAAATTTAGTGTAAACAACAAATTTCACTAAAAATTCAATGACTAATAGTGCCAATAACGTAACTAGTTTTAAACTTGCATATCTAGATAGTCCATTAAATCATGTGAATTTGGTTCTTGAGTGTTTTTTCGATTTTGTTAAAAATTAGTATTTTTAATAGATTTTGAAAAAAGTTGATGAAATGAATAGTTAAAAAATGATAAAAATTGTGAATTTTATAAAATAAAATCAAATCAAAATTTAATCAAATTTTTAAATAAAACTAAACAAAGGCTGAGAATTAATAGCTTTCTCAGTAAAAAATTGATTATGACATAATATTGAAAAGTGACGATTAAACAAAGTAGACAATGAGAAATGATAGCCACCATGGTGGACTACTTCAACATGTGACTGGAGATGGTAAAAATGGCCCGGCTCATATAATTCAAATTTTGGTTTGGGTTGGTCCTGACCTAAATAAAACTTGGCCTATATGGCCCGGTCCATAATTTTTTCCCCCTCTTTTTTAATAGGGAAAATAACATAAATACACTACTTTTATCCTAAAATTGCAATTTTACTTGGCTTTTCCAACAATTAGAGATTTACTGCATTCATTGTCATTATTTACGATATTACTGGGCCGTGATAATAGCGCTTATTAACAGATTTCTAAGAGGCCCACTATTATCTCATCTTGCCAAAACAAAATATTCGCACTTAAAAACAAGATAAACGATAATAAATATGTCCATAATATAAAATATACTGTAATTTTACAATGTAATAATACGAAGAAGAAAGAACTTTAATGACCGTTTCAAAACCTAAATGTATTGACATTAAGTGGTAACAAATATAACGAAAACATACTATAATCAACAAAAAATGGAATTTCTTAAAACAAAATAGTCATGAAGCATACAAACATGGTCTCTTATTTGAAGAATTAAGTGGTACCAAACTAGGTATCGATAATCATTTACATATGAAAAATTACAAAACATGAGTAGCATATTAATTATTACTTCTAACTAAATTTAGTAACATGTAGTAGTAGCAAACATGAAAGTGTCATAATACGGTATCAAGTAATATAGTACACATAGAAAAGTAATAAGAGAATAATTTTTGTACAAAGTATCAAGACAAGCATTCGCATCAGGAACCCAAAACAAATGTAAGTATCGGTGTTCGTCAACATGTGAAGTATATTCCAAGAAATATAGTTCACAAATAATTGTAATAAGAAAATTAGTTTTAGTTGAAGGTATCAAGTAAGTCGTTTGCAATAGTAACTCAAGAAAAATGTGATTCACAGTGTTCATTAACATTAGAATGTACTTGAAATATTATGGTGACTACAATGGTGTATCAATCTGTGGTATCGTTTAACAATGATCATTCACATTACATAGAGACATACTTAGATTGTTAACTTATTTTGGTGAAGAGTGATAATCTAATTATGTAATAGAGATCATTAATTAGTAACAACCAAAATGAATTGATTGTTGTGCATACTAACACGTTGATAAAAAAAAAAATTGGATTTGTTTACAACATTCGAACAAAATATGACAAAACCTTCATTCGCTTAAAATACCCGATGTTGACCGAGTTCATCAAAAAAACTATATTTCTTCTGTAACACGAAGTCTAGCAATTAAACTAAACAGAGAAGTCGTAATACTCATACAAAGATGCAATGAAATCTAAATTAATGTTTAGAAATTATTTAAACATCATATGCCCAAAAAGCAAAAACTGGATTTCGGTTTTGTGAAATAAAAACACTCATATGTGTGTATCAAAAAATCCAATTCTTTATGTATTATGAACATGCAACATCATCCAAGCCACAATAAAGTTTAATTCGAAAATTGCACAAAATAATAGTGATTTCGTCAATACCAAAACCATAAGAATCGAAAAAACTTATTGTTCGCGATATATAACCACACAATAGAAAATGTATAACATTTTCTCCTTGTTGAATTGGAATGTTGATCTTCTTCTTCATATTTTTGGTTTTAATTTGCCTTGAAGATCTTTTTTTCTTCATCGTTGAATTGCTTCTTCTGTTCTTGTTTTTGCACCTCGATTTGCTCATGCTTCGATCCGGTGACATAATCAATTAAATTGTTTGGATATTTTGGATCATGGACGTAGGGTAAATGAAATGAAACTGTGTGCCATCTTCACGATTTGGGGACGAAATGCTGTAGATGAAGATAATAGACGGATTTTTAGGAAAGATAGATAAGAATAGATGATATATCAGAGAGAGAATAACTCTTAAATTTGTGATCTTGATATAATTAACTCCCTAAAAAAATGGGTTCATTAGTTACGGGATAGTTATAAAAATATATTAATTAAATAATTAAAAGGGTATATCGAAGAATTCGAATGTTATAAAATAATTTAACAATTAAATTAGATTCTACAAGATTATTCAAATATTTCAAAAAAGAAGGTGGATGATCTAATATTTACTTTTTAATACTAATAACTTATTTTGTGAATAGCCCCAATACATAATTCAAATAATATCAATCTAAAATGGTCTAAACCCAAGTTTTCAATTTAAATTTTTTTTTTTTTGAAACATTAGTCTAATAATCCCAAGCTCTAACATAAAATTGTTTAAATTTAATTAAAATTTTGTTTAATTCAAGTTTCAATTCAAATTATATTTTGTGTGACAAGTAAATTATTTATTTTAAATTTACTTATAAGTAAATTTTTTAATTTAAGCCAAATATGCTTATATCTCAAAATAATAAAAATAGCATGCTTTTACTATTTATATATATTTTTTAAAAAGTGTTAACAAATAGTTTACAATTAGCCAAAAAAATATTATTATTTTTAAAGAAAATTGATGTTTATCTATTGACTAATACATGAAAGTCCCAATTTTATAAAGTAATCTCTTTAAAAATCTCAAAATATATATTGTCTAAATTTATCTAAGATTGTATTTGATGCAATATATTAGATTGTATAAAAAATTTATTTAAAAATAAAAAATAAATAAAATTAAGACCGGATTCACTCGATGGCCTTCCATCATATTTCTGGCTCGCACAAAATTGGGCTGGACTAACCTGGTCTAATTTCAAGTGTGGTACTGCTCTAGCGGGCTGGGCCGGCCCAACTCAGCCCATTTGCCAGCACGACAATACATATGCTACTTTATGGGAAATATATGCATCTTTTTAAAAAGACACTAGTTTGACACGCGTGTGTTGTACGTGTTTTTATAATAATATTGTCAATTTTTAATATTTTCACTATTTTTATTTTTTAATTGTTAGTAATTAAAATGTTATAGTTATAAAATAATGCGGTTCATGATAACATATTGTATTGTGTTGTTTGATGTTATAATGAATAATGTTGATATTTTATTTACATTTATAAAAGTACAATTGCAATCAGATATGAGTTTTATATGGTGGCAATACTAATAGTAATTTGAACTCATTGAAGAGCTTTTAGTGATTTGATCTTTGATAATTGACAAACATTTGATATTCAATCTTATGGAATGAATGATGTAGGCTACATTTTATTAAGAATAAAATTAATAATTACTAATTTTATTTGAGAGAATATAATGATTGGCAAAATAACATTATACATTTGTTGAAGTAGTAGCTCATAGTAAACAATATTGTTGGTGTATGTTCTCTTTTTATTAAGCGTGTCTGATTTGATGATTAAAATAAGAACAACATAAATGTAAGTAAGAAGCAAAAATGAAAGAAGCGGCAATGCTTATTTATATTGTGAGAATATTGTTGAGGGGCATAAGTAAGATGATAAAAATGTTATATATATCAAATGTTAGTTTTGAATTATAATATCTGTAATTTAATGTATTAAAAATAATCTTTTAATCTTTATGTCAGTTTTGACAACAATGATTTAAAATTTAATGTGGTAACAAACAAAGTTATAACTTTTCTCATTCTTTATTTTAAACACACATCTCATTCATTTTATCTAAAATAAAATTAAAATAAAAATTGAGAACATCTTTTCACTTTCTTATTTAATTTAATAGATTTAAATATTTAAAATTTTTAATTGTATATTTAATAAATTGTTAAAAATTTAATGTATACTAATGATGAACAATAAAAAGAATAATAAATAAAATATTAAAATCAATTGTACATTAATGAAAACATGAATATTTAAAAAATTTGTAAGAGTAGAATAATTCAAAAATCTTTCTTATTTTTAGGATCTTTTAGATGTAAGTATAGATAAATGTGTATGTTTGGTAATGTTTTTTTAGACTATAAATATTGGACTTTATTAAATGTGTAGATACAAAGTAGATAAAAATTGTAAATTCAACAAAATGCGTGAACTTACTCGATAAAGTGACTAAGAGGAGATTGCTGAGAATTAGCCGATGGGTGATGTACACTTGTGTTCAGTGAAGTTTTAAGGGTAACTTTACTTTTCTTGAGCTTAATCGAACATGGATTAACAAGACGTGAAAAAGTGCTAATTGAAGTAGTCCCACCCTGTCTCCACCCTAATCAAGGGTTAGTCTAAAGCCCAGATATCATTTATGACCATAGCGGTTGGGCCACAAATTAATAGAGTCCAAACCCAATAGATAAAGAAATAATTATTGGCGATTTTGGTGCAAATGGTCCACATAACCTTTGTTTTAGTGTAGAATTGATATTTATCGTTTGTTTTTTTGGTATATAAAACTTTAATCTACGTGTTTCAATTTTAGTGTGTAACTAGTCCTTATTTAATGAAGAAAACTAATATATTTTTAATTTTAATAAGAAAAAATTACAATTGAGTTATTAACCTTTACAAAAAGCACAAATAAATTCGATACTTTTATTTTTTATAAAAAATTAAAAAAGCTAACTAGTTTTTTTTTTTTTTTTTTTTTTTCAAATTAACACTTGATTGACCAAATTAATAATATACTAAATTATTTTGTATATTTTACTAACTATTATAAAATAACTAAAATTTAAACTCATAATAATAAACATGTCAAATAAAATTATTATTTTTATTATTAAGTAATTACATTATTTAAAATTTAAAATTTAAAATTTTATTTTATCATTATAAAAAAACTTTGTCACAAACTTAATGCTTAAATACCTTTATTTAATTAAATTATTTATTTATTAATTACAAATATTAGAAATCCAACTATATTATTTATATTTTAATTTATCGTTTTATTATCATTTATATATACACAACACTTAATGTGTAAATTAAATTTTATTAGTATTTTTATGTTAAATAAAATTTGTTCAATATCGCAAAATTATATACGTCATTTTTTTATTTTTTAACTTAATTTTTATTCAAGTTTTTTTATATCACATATCAATTACATATATTTAAAACACAATAATTTTATATTTTTTATGAAAAATTTAATTAGCACGACTATAATGATATATTTGTTATGTGAAATTAAATATTATTTAGTAAATGTATCGAACTTATTTATACATTTTGTATAGTCAAATTGATTTATTGCATTGTTCACTTTCAACTAGAGTTTTCAAAGGTCAAGATAAAGCTACATAAAAGTCCCATAATTAGCTAGGGTAACTGAAGTTGTCAGTTCAAATCTAAGCTTTCAAGAGATCTAAATGTAATTTTTTGTAATTAAAATTCAGAGTATATTTGTCTTTTTTATCATATAAGAACCAAATGCGCATTAAAATACATAAGTTAGATAGTTTTGTGCAAAAAAATAAATATTAAGTATCATTTTCGCACCGAAAGTAAATGTTAGGAATTATTTGCGTCAAATTCCCTAATTATTGCATATAATAAAATGAATATAAATACCCACTCGTAAAACTTTCTTCGTTAAACCCTACGAGGAGCAGCAGCCAGGGAGTCTTCGATCTGCATTTTCGTACTCAAATCTTCCAAGTAAATTCTCTGTCTCACCTCTCTCTATATTCACACGCATGGACAAATGTGATTGTATGATTTAGTTGTTTGTAATTTTTTGGGTTGTGAATCAATTTTTTTTCCTTTCAAATAGAGATGAAGGTCGTCGCAGCCTACTTGTTGGCCGTGTTGGGTGGCAATACCTGCCCTTCCGCCGATGATTTGAAGGATATCCTTGGTTCAGGTAATATCTATGTCTATTTGATAATGGAATGACGAAATTATTTCCATTGTAGATTCGCTTTTATGGTGATTTTTTGATTTTTTTTTAATTTCCATTTCATATGATGATAATTGAGGCGCATTTTCCAGTTTATGATTGAGAATATGCGTGTGGGCTTTTGGAGGGTGTTGGATGGGATATAAGTAAAGAACGATAAAAACCCAATACCGTATTTGGCTTAACTTATAATTAGAAAAATAAGAATTCAAATTTTTTGCTGACGAATTTTGTTTTGAGCACTCAATTCAAGGTTCGAAACACCTTGGCATTGGCATAGGAACTTTAGCACTTCTTACGTGAGCTTTGATGTTTGCATGTATGCAAATTTTCCAAGTCTTATTTAGATATCAGGTCTAGTTAAAGTAGAAATGCTCAGGTTTCCTAGTCAAATTTGCTATCGTTTGACCTGGTACATTTTAACCTCGTCAATATGGGTACAAAATCCCACTATTTCTGTAATCTTGTGCCCAAATATTATTGGTGTAACCACCTCATATAAAAGCATAAGATGTTAGACAGGAGAGGAGATAAAATTATTTGTTTAAAGTATGCATGTCTTCTCCAGTTGAATTCATTTTTTTTTATCAAAGCCTAACACGAGCACAATTTTTCATAAATGTGTGATGGGCGGCAGTGAGACTTGAACAAAACTTGTGCATGCTTTGATACCACGTTGAGCCACCTAGCAAAGAAACGAAGTTATTTATTCAATTTATGTCTTCAATAGGTCAGTTGCACTAATAGTTGGTCTATGATTTAAAATGTTCTCATCTTTTCATGTGTATTTGAAACTATAAAGTTGTCGAGAGTGACTCTGATTAAGTTACTGGAATATGATTAGCCACGGCACTAACTTGAAGTTTGTTCTTTTTTCCATGCAGTTGGAGCTGAGGCTGATGATGAGAGAATTGAGTTACTATTGTCTCAAATCAAGGACAAAGATATCACTGAAGTGATTGCTGCTGGAAGAGAAAAGTTGGCATCAGTTCCTGCTGGTGGTGGTGCAGTTGCTGTTGCCGCACCTGCTGCTGGTGCAGGGGGTGGCGCTGCACCTGCTGCTGCTGAGACAAAGAAAGAAGAGAAAGTGGAAGAGAAAGAAGAGTCCGATGAGGTAATGTCGTGCAATATTATACAATTTATGATGTCCGATGTTTTATTAGATCATCTTTTTCACATTTAAGGAGAACTTTTGAATCTGTGTCGTGATTTGTGTGTTTCATTTTTTTTGCAGGATATGGGCTTCAGTCTCTTCGATTAGGATATTTCAATAGTGGTACTTTCTGTATGAATCAACTTTTTCCAAGTTATCGTAGTTTAGTTCATTTAAGAAGATTTCAATATCCCTAATTTTGGCATTAGATTTAGTTTGGGGCTTGAATTTTTGTCGAGTTAACAAGTGGAGGCAAACATTGAAGATATGATGTTTTTAATGTTGAATTATGTCTTCTTTTTTATTGTTTCAGTTGTTTCCTCTATTTTGTTATACATATTATAGGCAGTTTTCACCCTCGTATCTGATAAAGTGTGACCTTTCCAGCTAATAATCTGGTATTTGCTTCCTTTTGCATAAATAAAATGTTTTAGTACGTTGTATTTGGATATGATATTTGTCTTATATTGTCTTGTCCAACGTCTCTGGATCTGTTGATTCTTCTCTATGCCCATTTTCTTGGGCGAACGATGAATTTGTAGGGTTATTTTGTTTGGCAATAATCCACCCATATGCTTAGTTTTGAGATTGTAAATTATGGAATATGGTTGGGTAATTTTCTTGTAGTGATATACGACTCTTTCTAGTGTAAGCTTCTCTCTGTTTTGATCCAAGCATCAATGAAGATTAGCCAAATATTCAATTTTTAACAGCAATGTAAGCATTCTTGGCTAAAAATTCCTTGTGGTGTTGATGATGGGATACTGCTGTTAGTGACGACTGTGATGGTTGCAGGAGTTTTGTTTAAAACAATAAGAATTTTAGTTAGAACTAGTCATAGTTGAGCTAGCTATTCTTAAATGTTTTATTAGTGCTATAAAAATTACATAAACCAGCTGGAGCATAATTAACTTATAATTCACTTAAGCAACACCACAAATTATAACTATCAAACTACAAAAAATATCGTTTAACTTTACATAGAACCAATGTATTGTTAACAACAGTAAATTAGTTCAAACTACTGCAAATTTTAATTAAATAAGGCTAAAATATAAAACAATATTATATTATTTCCTATAATTTTTGTGGAAATTGCTTATTGGAGAAGTCGTAGGACAAAATAGAAATTAGCTCTGCTGTTTCTACATCAGGAGCCAAGGACATTATCTGCAGACTAGACTATTAGAGTGTGGTCACATATTTTTGTAGGCTTTTTTGCACAAATGGTCCCTGACTTTTGTACTTACTGCAGGTTGATAATCTATCATTTTATTTTTGACAATTTAGCCCATATTTCAAATATTTTTTGCAGCAATGGTCCTTTTTATCAATTTCCGTCCAATTCTCCGTTAAATTTGACACTAGAAAATTTTGGATTTAAAAAGTAAAGAAAAATTTGCAATAAAAGTCCCTAATCTTTTCAAAAAATGTCGAAAAGTTCTCAAATTTTCTAATCATAACACATATGGCCCCAAACTTTTTTGACAATTTTACCTTCAATTTAAATAAATTAAAAGTAACTTCTAAACATTTTTAAAAATACAAATAAGTCTTAAATCTTTTTATCTTTTTACAGATTTACACTTAAAAGAATGAAAAATGTGTCATCAAGTCCCAAATTTTTTAATTTTGTTCACCAAAATGATATTTAAAATGTGTTTGATTAAAATCAATTTTTTAGTAAAAGTTATTGAAATGTGTGGTTGAAAAGTTGTGGGGACCATAATGCGTGGTTAAAATTAATTGTTGACTTTGACTTTAATTTTTTAGCAAAATCAAAATTAAAAACAAGCAATTTCTTGGAGTCTCTCAGATTTTGTCAGGTGATCCAGTTAATTAACAAAAAAATTATATCCATGATCAAAATTTGACTAATTTAAAATTTTAATTTATTTTTCATACCAATTAAAAAAAATGTGGGGGTGGACTAGAGATTGTGAAGAACCTTTTTTTTTAAATTATTATTTAGTAATTGGTATGAAAAATAAATTAAAATTTTAAATTGGTCCAATTTTGATCATGGGTATTATTTTTTGTTAATTAACGAGACCACCTGGACAAAATCATGTGAGACTCAAGAGCGCTTTGTTTTCAATTTTGATTTTGCTAAAAACTAAAGTCAAAGTCAACAATTAATTTTAACCACACATTTTATGGTCCCACAACTTTTCAACCACACATTTCAACAACTTTTACCAAAAAATCTAACTTTAATCAAACACATTTTAAATGTCATTTTGGTTAACAAAATTAAAAGTTTTGGGGACTTGATGACACATTTTTGATTATTTTAAGTGTAAATCTGTAAAAAAAATAAAAAGATTTAGGACTTATTTGTATTTTTGAAAATGTTTAGGAGTTATTTCTAATTTATTTAAGTTTGAGGTAAAATTGTCAAAAATGTTTGGGGTCATGTGTGTTAGGATTAGAAGGTTTTGGGATTTTTTGACACTCTTTGAAAGATTAGAGACTTTTGCTGCAAATTTTCTTTACTTTTTAAATCCAAAATTTTCCACCGTCAAATTTAACGGAGAATTAGACGGAAATTGATGAAAATGACCATTGCTGCTAAAAATATTTGAAATAGAGGTTAAACTGTCAAAAATAAAATAATAGGTCCTCAACCTGCACTAAGTACAAAAGTCAGGGACCAAAAAAGCCTATTTTTATATAAATTTCAACTTCAAAGCATTGATTAATTTGGAGTGCATAGACTATTCAAGGGAAATGTAATATTTTTACATTGTATGCACTGCAAATTATATTTTTTTGTATCCGATTGGATAGAAAAGTGATTGTAAAAATTCGTACCAAACATAATTGACAATGAATGGAGTAGTTCACTGAAATTATAAGTCAATCTGCTTTTTTTGTATTTACTTGGGGCTTGTTTGTTTTTAATTAAAATTCTATTAAAAAGTTAAAATTAAAGTTAACAATTAATTTTAACTACACATTTCATCAATTTTTACCAATTTTTATAAAAAATTTGATTTTAATCAAAATCAAACACACCCTTAATTTTAATATAGTAGAAAAAGTAATAAATTATGTGTTCTGCTCGCTCTTAATTCTCATGCATACAATGTGTGCATGATCATACCTCATAAATCTACTTTAGTTCTTCAACTTTTGATATTTAGCTCTATCCTTCTCAGATAGAAGAGCGAATGAAACAAATCGAATAGACGAATCAAATTAATACAGATTTAGTGTGTGTTTGGAAGAGCTTTTTTGAAGTCCAAGAACACTAAAAGTGCTTTTGGTTATATTTATGATTGCTTGACTAAAGTAAATAAGTACTTTTTGACTTAAAAAAACCTAGAGCATCTCCATTGCAGCCGTGAATTGAAAAAAAAATAATTCTCCCACGTAAGTAAAATAAATAATGTCCAAAAAATTTCTTCTCCAATGCAAGTTGTCAGGCACTCTGTCAAGATGACTTGGCAAAAAAAAAAAGACAATGTCTAGTGCTGTGTCTAATTTCAGATGATGTGTTAGACATGTTGACTCATTAATATATAAATTTTCATGCATATTTAAAAGTAATCTAGTATTTATCTTAATAAATAAAATCTACATAGATAGCAATTAATAGAATGCATTAGAGACCAAATTTGAAGTTGAATTTCAATTCATTAGAAATCAATGCCACGTAGATCGGAAGTCTTCCAATATTTGTGCCACCTAGATAGCAATCCATAGAATGCATTGAAAATACTCTTAAAAAGCTATTTTAGAGAAGCCCAAAATTTGAATTTCTCTAAAAGACTCTAATTGGGTTTTTTGCGGAAAGCTGCAATTAATATTTAATGAAACTTAAAAACTAGCAAAATTATCATTAATGCATCAAAAATGATATTAATTTATTTGACACATTAATTACTTATATCAAATTGCCATTTTACATATTTGTATGAAGTGAAAAATATATGTTGGCATCTTAAATAATGGGTTAATTTCACTGGTGGTCACTAAAGTTTCAACAAAATTACAAAACGACCATTGAAGTTACAAAGTTTCAATATCGGTCACTAAATTATACTAATAAGTTTATCAAATGTCACATTGTTAAATTCTCAATATAAATTGATGACGTGTTGCCATTAAGTGTCCATGTGTTACACATTCAGTCGATATTTGATAAATATTGATGTCACGTAGATTTAATGTACTAATAACAATAAATTCGAACCACAAATGATGCACATAAAATACGAGGACATAGCTACAATTTAAGGATAATATCTAAATTAGATCACCAAACCATTTAAACAACCCAATTTTTTTTTTTTTTTTCCAAAATGATCTCAAACTCTAATTCTCTCCCAAGCCCAAGCCCAAGCCCAAGCCCAAGCCCAAAATTGGTTAAATCGGATTGTGCAAATAGTTTGGGGATCTGATTTAGATATTGTTCAGAAATTGTAGCTAGGTCCTCATATTTTTTATGCATCCTTTGTGATCCGAATTTTTTGTTATTAGCACATTAAGTTTACTTTTTATCAAATGTCGATCGATTTGTGTGAAAAATAGATACTTAATGGTGACAAATAATCAATTTACGCTAAAATTTAATGAATGATGTTGGTGAGTGAACGATTAGTATACTTGATGACCAAAGACCGAAATTTTGTAACTTCAGTGACTGTTTTGTAATTTTGCTGAAAATTCAGTGATCGCCGGTAAAATTAACCATTAAATAATATATAAATTACAAATAATAAGTTTGATTTAATTAAATTAATTTTAAGTAACATGATATATATACTAAAATAACTGTGTTATTATAATTTAATTAAGATATTAATTTTAATAGTTATTATAAGATAGAGAAATTGGCGCAAATGGTCCCTAACATATGACATTGGTGCGCAAATGGTTCCTAACCTTTCATTTTTTTGCGGAGTGGTCCCTAACCTATTCATTTAGGTGCGCAATTGATTTTTTTGGATGGATTCTATTTAATACTGTCGTTAGTTGCGCAAGTGCTTATTTTTTTGTCTTTAATTTGGGAAAGGGGTAAAAATGTCAAGGCACATTTTATTTCTTCTCTTTCATCAACCTCCCTTTCTCTCGCCAACTTTACCTACACTTACCCGCTAATAAATATACAGAAGTTCCAATATTAACAGAAAACATTATTGCAGAACTTGGAAAAGAAAATGGACAACAACATTTGTCGCTGTGGGCTACCTTTGGAGCTAAAGACTTTATGGACAGATCTGAACCATGGTAGACGTTTTCTTGCTTGTCAGCGAAGACGGGTGAGTTGGTGCTTGAGATTTGTTTCTACTAAAGGATTATCTTCAAAATTTCATGATTTTTGAAAATAGTTGATTTATTTTTGTGATATGTACATGAAGTAAATGGTTGTGGGTTGTTTGTGTGGTGTGATCCACCCACTTGCCCCAGATGTAAGGATACAATGCCCTAATTGTTGAACTCCAACAGCAGGCTGAGAAGAAAACATGTTCCTAAAGAGCAAGAACAAAGAATTTTCTTGGAAGATTTGGTTTTGAGTTTTATTTGCGGAGTTGTTGTTATGTGGATGGAGGGTTAAGGGTATGCAATGTATTGTATGTTATGAATGAATGAATAGAAATATTTTTATATTCTAGTTTTGAAATTGACCTGGAGTACAACGAAATTAGTCCAAATCTGGGTCTGATATTGGCGCAAATGGAGGTACATATGGTGGCGCAAATGGCCCGAAACCTTTGTTAGTAGTGGCGCAAATGGTCCAAAACGTTTGACATTGGGTGCGTAAATGGTCCCTAACTTGTTAGTAACTGGTGTGAAATTGGTCCCCAACGTATTGGTAAAAGGTGCAGTAATGGTCCCCAACCTATTGGTTAAGGTGCGCAATTAGTCCCTAACGTATTGAAATGAATTACGCGTGGAACACCTAGTCTTGCGACTTAAAAAACCATACCACCGATCAGCCATACCAAACATTCAACATCCAAAACATGGTAAAAAAAAAAAAACAGCAAACGAATAACCAAAATAATGCTCTGAACACTAAAGTCACATTTATGCATCATTAACAACCGCCAAGTCTGGTACACAGGTAATGAATATTACTTCAAAAATACACATTTCAGTTGTTGTAGCAGACTTTCAGGAGGTAGAATCTTATATACAACACCAAGTTTCTAGCAACGTACACTTGTACAAAAAAAACAAGTAAAACAGCGATGTGTTCATTGTCAATCAAAAAACAAAACAAAAAAATGTCCAATTTATCTAAACAACTGCATCATCAATTCCTTTTCCTCCTTGTGGTTCTTTACAAGTTCTTTTGTTGTGTCCTTCCTTGCCACACTTTCGACATTTCATTATCATCCCGGTTCTTCTAACTTTGCTTAACGATGCATGTACTTCATCTGGCTCTCTTCAACTTGCTTTCTCTAGACGACCAATCATCTTCTTGATCCGTGGTGGTGCCAACGGATGATGACCAGGGTTCGGCCATAGCTCTGGGCCTGTCATAGGGCATATAGATGGTGAATATGTCCTTAAGTAAGCATCCTTCTTGTAGCAGTCACTAACGTACAGCATCAATTCACTCAACATTCCTATTGATTCCAAGCTACAAATCACGTGCCCACATAGCACCCCAGATATTTGCCAACTCTGACAAGAGCATGTCTTCACCACGAAGTCCACTGCATTGATGTGACCAGAGTAGATGTGCCTGACTTCAAATCTTTTGTCTCCCGAGTAAGTTGCGTGAAGATACCTATGTTTAAAAGAAAAAGTTTGGACAGTGATGGATTCAAATAACATAATTATATAAATTGGAAAAAGTTTGACAGTGATGGATACATACCGAAGAGCTTTTCTATTTTTGTCAATGATCTTCACAATTCAGAGCCCGACATCTGTTTTCTATTTAGCAACCTCTTCCTTTTTATTCACCATTTTTATCATCAAATTAAATCTGATTTGTTCCAACATAGATATGATTGGCTTCTCCCTCGCATTGACAATGGAACTGTTGAAGGTTTCACATAAATTATTTAGTAGAATATCGCATTTGCTTGATTCTCTAAAGTGAGACCTCGACCACTAGACTGCTGGCTTCGCATCTAGCCATTCATATGTCTCGTTGTTCAATTCTTTCAAATCTTCCATTTCTTTCTTCCACATTGGCATAGTTGTGGCTCGGGCTGCATTCCACAGTGTGTGCTTTAACACCATTCCCTTGTGAATCAGTTTGAAATTATTGTACAAGTGTCGAACACAAGTTATGTGTTCACTTTCTTCAAACAATGTTCTAATGACTGCATCAAACCCTTCTGCTTGTCTGAAATAAATGTCCACTGAAAAGGGTTACTAATCTTCAAATCAAACCCCAGCAAACTCAAAAACCAAGACCAATTTTCCCCGTTCTCCGTATCTACTACAACATATGCTATCGGGAACATTGCATTGTTCATATCTATCCCAACTGCACTCAAAAGTTGCCCACCGTACTCCGACTTCAAAAAACAGCCGTCTAACCCTATAACTTTTCTGTAACCCCCTATGAATCCTAACTGGCACGCGGCCAAGCATACATAAAGTCGCTTGAATTCCTGTCCATTCCTCTCCAAGACCACAGTACTGCCTGCGTTTGTTTGCCTTCAGTTGCCACAATAATCATGAAGCAACTTATATTGATATAGGATGCTCCCCGATGTTCTCCAAACACTTGTGTCTTGTCCGATAAAAGGTCCATTTGGAGATGTCCACATTGCAATGTTGCTTAACTGTATCCCGAAATCCTCTAATTCGTAAATCAGGATCTCTCCTGAACGTCGAAGCATATTTTTTGGCCATATACGTCAAACTTATCCTCTTATTGTTGAACACGGATGGGCACGTATGATCATCTAAGAAAGTTTTTATTTCAAAACTTGTTTTGTCACTATGAACTGTTGCGTACAGCAGAAATGGACACCTCGAATGCTTGCAAATAGCTCTAAATCTCTGCTAGTCATTTTTTCCCATCGTAGTGCTCTATTGTTGATAACAGAATAGTTATTAACTGTCTCGATCAATGTCCACTTCGTTTCGAAGACAAGACCTGCAAGAAATGAGCAAATGTTTTTAACCAAATTTACTAATTAGAGTTCAACTTCTGCATTACAACTATGCTTTACCTATTTTGAATTGTGGATTGGTCATATCGACATTAGCATTGAATTCAAACTCCCTAGATGTCTTGGTACTACGTAATTCTCCATCACTTCCCATAATTTTGAGTTCATCGAAATTGCCATAATCCGTATTAGTTTCTTCTAATGTTTCGTCATACAAGTCGCCTAAACCTATGTCGATATTCACATTCAAAGCTGCAGTAGGCTGACTTTTATGTTCGTTACCCTCATTTGTCTCGTAGTCCAATTTCACGAGATTGTCATTTTCACTTGCTCTAATGTGGTATGAATGTTTTGGTCGTCCACTCACATCGCCCTAGTCCTCACATTTCGACCTCAACTCTTCGTGTCCTGATCGATTAACGAACGACTCTATCAAGTCTTCATCCCACTGTCCCTTTGCAAACTCCATCAACCAATTCCTCCCAATTTAAACCAGCCCATTCCTGCTCTTCACTTTGTGGCACATAAGCATCTTGACTTTCTTGATCAATTGGAGGCTCTTCACCACTAAGGAACTGACTTTCAGGCTGCGTAATCTTCTCCAAATCAAGCTCCCTAATACTATCCGGCTCTAAAATCTCTTCGATTATTACATTTGTCTTCCATTTCACGGTTGGTGACTCCCAAGACAACACAAATGTTCGAGCAGTAGGAACCAACTACACTTTCAACAACTTAGAGCTGGCTATCCCATCCAACATTATCTTCACATCCTCCATATTCTAAATTCTAACCAACCTATTTAATAGCGACATCATTTCCCTTCTGTACAAAACTCAAACCGGTAATTTGTAGCCAAGATACGTCATAAACCTAGGAACCCTATCTATCGTCAACTTTGTAAAATCCTCAACCTCAACAAAGTCCATCTATTCCACCTTACCATGCTCATATTTCAAATTATTCGGCTTCACAAAAAATCTACCGCCATAATGCCACGCAATGGTGAACTGGTTGGTGTTTTCTTCTACAAGAATAAACACAATATTATCGGTTTCTTAGCATATGTTTCCAAACATATGCTAAGTCAAGTTACATACAATATAAAGCACGTCATGTAGTAAAGGACACAGTAGCATTATACAACACTAATGTCACCCCATACTATATAAACAATATTTACAACTGTTGGAGTGGAGTGCAAACACATGCAAAGCAAATAAATTTTTTTAAATTCCATAGCGAGGAGTCACTTTTAAACCATAAATTTTGAATTCCAGCCAAATTATTTAATCTGGGCAAAATACTTACCATACACTGGCGCTGGATTTTGTCCTCTTAGTCGTGCAACCATTTTGTCCAAACTCACAATACCCTTATTTCTCGAAATTTTTTTTTGCTTCACACCTCTCAAATCACATTCAAATGGTGTTTTCTTCACATTTCACAACAACACCAATCAAATATTGCGATTGAGTAACTGCATAGACAGTTTATCATAATATCCACACCTAAAACATATTTGAAACACTTTGAGTTCTTCAGATTCACAACAATGAATCTTTTTTCCCCTATATTCTCGCACGAACATATTGGTTTTTTTTAGTGACTTTTTGTTTCTGAAGAGGGAGGTTGATGAAAGAGAAGAAATGAAATGTGCCTTGACATTTTTACCCCCCCAATTAAAGATAAAAAAAAATTAGAGAATTGACCTCACTTGAGCAACTAATGGCAGTATTAAATGGAATCCATCCAAAAAGATCAATTACGCACCTAAATGGATAGGTTAGAGACCACTCTGCCAAAAATAAAAGGTTATGAACCATTTGCGCCAATTTCTCTATAAGATATGAAAAATATTATTTATAAAAGAAAATAATATGAGATATATAATAATTAATTACTGTGTAGTCAAATAAATTTAAAATTTATACAAAAGTACTTTTATAGTTACGCAATCAAACACTCAATTTAATATTCACATAACTTTTTGCATTCACAATCAATAATTTTTTAACAAAAGTTTTAAGGTTAAATTTTTTACCCACAACAGCTGTGTCAAATAGACTCTTAGCCCTTTAATCAATAGGAAAGTGAAACATTTTGATTAATACTACCAGGTTAAGGATTTGAGAGAACAATAGAACATTAATACCAAGTTGAGAATTTGATGGGACAGTAGAAAATATAATACTATTAAAAGTTAAAATAATATTATTTGAAGGGTGGAATTGTGAGTCCCCTTAAATGTTATAGTAATTAAAGTAATTAAGATTTGATGAATGGGAAAATGGATTTTCAAAACCGTAGATTAAAATGAAGTTGAGATTTAAGGAGAAATGAATGAATGTATTAAAAAATCATAATCATCTATAATAATTAAAGTAATTAAGATTTGATGAAGGGAAAATGGATGTTCAATTCTGTTGATTAAAATAAAATTGAGATTTAGAGAGAAATGAATGAATGAACTAAAGAATCATAATCATGTCAATTATTGGTTGGAAGAGGAAGGATATTATTGAAATAATTTAAGTATAATAGGGGTAGAATTGTCCAAAAAATGATTTTCACTTCACGTGTTATTTAATATAGGGTAATTATATTCACACTAAAGTTTTTATCATCTACACCACGTTTTAAATGCAATGAATGTCTTTCAACCTTTGACATTTTGATACTTATGTCTCTAATTTTTTGTCGTTTTTTTATTATTAACTTTAAATAATTTTCACACCTTGTTTTTTATGACGATTTTTGTTCAAATATACTGTTAATGTGTATTGAAATGAGAAAAAAATATTTTGTCAAACTTATTTATTTTACTTATTTAAAAATACGATAGACAAAAAAAAAATTTTATGTCCTCCTAATTAATTTTTTGGACAGAAATTAATCACAAAGATAACATGTGCGAATTAATATGTTGATGACAAGAATATGTGCAATTAAAGATTAATATTATAGATAACACAATGAGGCTGGGAAAACGAACAAATGTGCCATTAGATCATCATTGTTTGAACAAATGTGCCGGACGAGCGGCCCGAGAATGATATTGGAGGCTATTTTAGTTAAAGAAGGATCGAAACTTGCTTTAATACTATGTAAAAACAATGTAGTCAACAAAACTAGCTCTGACCAAAAAACTTAAATAACATAAGAACTCAAATATTATGAAAATCAGTGGAAAATTATGCACAAAAAGAGAACAAGTGAAGAAACAGGCAGAAATTTTACGACCCTAACATCACAGGATTCAAGCTTCAAATGATTAAATAACACAATCATTCAACTCAAATATTTTCCAGATTTTGTTCTTTCCCTGTCAAAGCTTATTGAGTATTGTTTTAAATTCCTTTGTCTTGGCCCCTACAAACATCCATGGTACTATGGTACTCTGTGACTGTATGGATGGATGGATGGAGAAACCTTTTTGTGGAAGAGACTGAAGGTTGTATATTTATATCCCTATTAATGTTGTCTGAACTGTTAAAGACAATTTACATAAATAAATTTGTGGATCTTTTAATAGCTTAAACTTATTAAATATAGAGATCTTGATTGTGTGCACATATCAGATCATTGATGAAAAATAAATTTAGTCTGTATATAAGCAGCATGTTGAAGACGTAATTTAAATAATTTTGTCCTTTCTCTAAGCAGTTTGCGACTTTTTCTATGAAGCAGGTGCATCAGTACTATTCATTACCCCAAATTCTGCACACGTTTGGACAGGTACTAAAATTCTTACATTTACACGAGGGGTGTCCATTCTGTCGGCAAAGACCTTGTCTGCACTCCATTTGTTGTCTCCTGAACCAAGTTCCTATGCACATTAATTGTAGCCCGAAAAAAAAAAAAAAAAAAAAAATAGAGGCAGAAGAACTCAAATGACTTTATTTAGCAGTATGGTGTAGTAAAAATTAAAGATTAAAAGAGCATTAAAGGAAGCTTAGTGGATGATTTGGTCGGAAAGTGATGCTGATTATGCATATACAATCAACAACAATTTTTGACGTTGACAATGCTTATAACGATTTTAGAGTTTGTACCGAAAAAAAAAAAAATCAAATCTTGTACGTAGTGTCGAGGAGTATAACTCAAGACATATAAAAAGTGCCTCGTATGTATTCTTATCAGCTCTTAGATCTTTGGATTGGTTAAGGTTTATTCTTGTTTTCAGTTGTTGAATTTAGGTTTAGCTCCTCCAAAATTTATATTTTATTTTATTTTTGTAATGTATTAATAAATACTTTGTCCTACTGGCGATTTGATTAGAATTGAGAAATAGCTTGGCATAATGAAGAGAAGAGAAAAGAAAGAACATATAACAAGGAGGGCTATGGTGAACTACTTGCTAAGAAACTTACAAAGCTTTTGGTAAGTGGATAGAGTAGTATAATTAAAGAAGAAAAATAAGTTACAATCTTGCATATTGTATGATCAATTTTTTCAATACTAAACATGGTATTAGAATACGAACTTTATAAATGTGAAACATGTGTGTGTACACGCACACATATAGCTCTTCAAATGGATCCGTATATTCTGGATCCGTATATTCTGAAAAAAAATTGTGAGTTGATTTTCAAATGTAAAAGACTTTGTCGTTTTCAAATGTGTTTACCTATCCATAATGACACATTGTCTATTCGAGTAGTGGTTGAACAAAAAAAAAAAAAAGTAGAGGAAACAAGAAAATAATAAATGCGGGCAACATATAGTTGCCCGAAATCGGGCAGTGTCCAACTCACACAGGGGTGGGTCCCCGTGTGGGGGTCCCACCCCCCATGTGAGAGTTGGGCAGTGCCCAACTTCGGGCAGGAAATAAGTTCTCTAATAAATGCAGCATTTGTCAAATTAAAGAGAATAAAATTGTGCATCTTTCACACACCAAGAAAACCCTTCCAAAAGAAAATTTACATTTTCTTGCTATTAATCTAAATCATATTAGCATTTTTGGATCAATTGGACTGCACCTAAGTGGGACATGGCTGAGGCTTACGTTCGGCGCATCAGACGCTGAATTTTTATCGCTTTTTGGTTCTTTATTTCGATTATGTTTACTAAGTAACGTTAGGTACATTTAGTAATTGTCGAAATAGTATGATTTTCCTATTAAGAGACTTCTAGGATTTTTATTCCAAATCCGTTCTCGATATTCTTTACATTAAAGAAACAAACCGAACAAGAAAATTTGCATGTAATTAAAATGGACATGGAAAAATAGAATGCTAAAGAACCTAAGGAGGAAAAAAGGCAAGTGATCTTCCAATTCCAAAGTAAGTTACATGAGTTATACTCATTAACCTACCACAAAACCATTAACAATTAGTTGAGAAGTTGGAAGGTTTTAAATGATCTTTAATTTCTATTCATTTTCCAACAATCCCCACATGAATAGAAATTAACCTAGATACTAAGACTTGGTGATAAAGTTCAACGTCCAATCCTCGTGATAGGCTGAAACTGCTCGTCGCTTGTGTAAACGATGATATACTTCACGTAATTCTTCCCGATATAATTCGGCTTTTTATCGAGAGGTTTTAAGAATTTTGGTTCTTTATTATGTTTACTACGTAACGTTAGGGAATTTAGTAACTATTGCTTATCAGGACATTCTATTAGAGGTATCACCGCTTTTATAGGTGATTTCTTATTAAAAGTAGTTCCGCTCTACCCACTCCTGTAAGAATCATTAAAAGCCTATTGCTTATCATTTCTTCTACGGGTATCACTGTTTTATCATAGGAATGGATATGAGAGAACTCCCATAGTGATCTAATTAAGTATTTACAATTAGGTTGTCCCTTTGAACCTAGATCTTGGGATCTCCAAACAACTAGGTTGGGTTCCATTGTATTAACTTATTCTTCCGCTTAAGTCTCATTCCTTTCGATGATTTTTCAACTAACTCTTAGTTAGCGGATCCAATAATATTATCCATTGACTTCACATAGTCAATAGAGATAACTCCGCTGAGAGTAGTTGTCTTATGGTATTATGTCTACGATGTATGTGTCTAGCTACCATTATACATGTTACTCGTGCCTACCAATTGCAGATCGACTATCACAATGTATACAAATTGTCGGGCAAAGCTTTGACCATCTAGGAATATCCTCTAAAAGTGACGTAACCACTCACCTCTTTACCACACTTGTCCAAGGCTATAAACTCGTATTCAATAGTAGATCCGACTATAACTGCTCTATTTAGAGGATTTCCATGATATAGATGCACCTCCCAAGATGAACACAAATCCACTTGTAGACTTTGAAGTCTTTTATATCAAATATCCAATTAGCGCCAATCGTATCCTTCAATAATTGCCGATATATCCGGTATAGTGCAAACCATAATAACGAGTATATCTCAAATACCTTAGTATTCTTATTATTTATTTCGTGGTCACTCGGATTACTCGTATCTACTCGTTTGTTAACCAGAGGCTATGTCTGGGTCTTGTACAACTCATTAAGTACATTAGACTTCCAATAATTCTAGAGTATTCTACTTGAGAGATACTCACCTCTCGTTTTCTTTGATAGATGTTGATCCAGGTATCTATCGGTGTTCTAGCCATACCGTAATCATCCTTGTTAAATTTATCAAGAATTTTGTCCACATAGTGTGATTGAATTAGGACAATTCCTCTGATGTTCTTGAAATTTTAATTCCAAGCATCACATCTGCTAAGCCTATATCATTTATGTCAAATCTTGAATTTAACATGTCTTTAGTAGATTTAATCATCTTATCGTTGCTTCCAACAATAAGCATGTCATCAACGTAAAGACATAAAATGACATAGCCATGTTCAGTGTCTTTGATATAAACGCATTTATCGCACTCGTTGATTTTAAATCCACATTCTATCATGACATGATCAAACTTTTCATGCCATTGTTTTGGAGCTTGTTTCAAGCCATACAATGACTTCACCAATTTATGCACTTCGTTTTCTTGCCTCGAGCGTAAAACCCTCAAAGTTGTTCCATGTAGATTTTTTCATCTAAATATCTATTTAGAAAGATGTTTCACATCCATTTGATATACTTCAAGATTCCAAAGTCGCAATTGCAAGTATCATCCTAATAAATGTTATTCTCAATTCATCGAGAATATGTATCAAAGTAATCAAGGCCTTCTCGTTGTCTCGTATTTGTGATCTTAATCTACCTAGAAAAATTAAGGTCTTTTTCTTAATGGCAGGCAAGTGATGTTATGTCATGAATTTGAATTATAAACGTTGGATGGGAGCACATGGGAGGCCTCCAAGTGATCTTCCAATTCCAAGGTAAGTTACATGAGTTATACTCATTAACCCACCACAAAAACCATTAACAATGAGTTGAGAAGTTGGAAGGTTTAAAATGATCTTTAATTTCTATTCATTTTCCAACACTTAATCTACCCAGAAAAATTAAGGTCTTTTTCTTAATGGCAGGCATGGAGAAAAGTCCAGCAAGAAGCATATAGGATTCTGAATTCAAAGAAAAATTCTTTGCATTAAATTACAAACATAAAAAGATAAAATGGGCAGGATTTGATGGCTTGGGAAAATGAGTCCTTGTCTCTATTAAAAAGGTAACAAATTTATTTTAGATTGTATCTTCAACATGTCCCTCAAATTTTATTTATTTATTTTTTATTAAATGTCTATTATGTGAGTCTTGATCTGAATGAGTCTAGTTATTTTGATATCATGTTAAATATTGTTAAATCATAATATTTAATAAGTTTAAACTATCAAAAGAGAAAAAGTAGCACACCATGGACCCCCACCCTACCCTGCCCTACACCTCTAATTTGAAAGCAAAGTGGTTAAAATTTTGACTAAGGCCATGGAAAGTTGCAGACTAGTGGGGCTTGTCCCATGCAGTAGTACCTTTCCAAATATTAAATTGTAGATATTGTCCTGTAAAGAAGAGACTGAAATTCATGGTACAAAGGTGTGACACTTATCACTGTAGAAGTTGACATGCAAATAATTAATATTATGTGTATATATATATTTTTTTTGATATATTATATGTGATTGAGAGAGTCATTTACTGAAAGTAGCCATGGCTGAATTCAAGCATTTGGTGCTGGTCAAGTTCAAGGAAGAAGTGGCAGTGGAAGAAGTTTTGAAAGGCATGGAGAAACTTGTCTCAGAAATGGACATTGTCAAGTCCTTTGTTTGGTAAATCTCATCTCTTAGTATCGCAGATGTTTGGTTGTGTTTAAAAGCAACTCTTTTAACTTCTACTTATATGAGTATGTCTCCACATACTTCCGATTCCAAAGCTGATATCAAGCGCAACCAAATATGACCTAATTTCTTTTCTACAAACGTTAACCTAATAGAAAAATAACCAGGATGTAAACCATGCATACACCCCAACATCTATTTTTAATATATGCAACAATATCTCATATAAGCTTATTTTATTAGAGAGATAATGAATTTATTTAATTATATTTTATCTCTATCTCTAACCCACCCCTGCATAGACATGCTACTGAATTATCTCATCTGAAAGTACTTGGGCTTTTTAGAATTGAAGCACTTAGGCCATCTCCAATCCATATCTTCAAATTGGTGCAACTTTTACTCTAAAATAGTACAATTTTCACATCAAATCCATATATGATCTCCAACCAATTACTTCAAATTTTGCACCAAATGAATAGTATATATTCTCATTCATTTATATTTTTAATTTTAAATAATAATTTATTTCAAAAATTATTTAATTATATAATGTATTTAACATAGAAAAAAATTGGACAGAAAATTTAAAAAAAAAAAAACATTTAACATCAAAAAAAAAAAAAAAAAAACAAAACATTTAACATCAAAAACCCAAAAAAAAAAAAAATTGGACAGATATGTGCCATATCCAACTTCAAATGAACAGGCACTGTTCAAAACACCAAATTGGCGCACAGATATAGCGCTGGGTTGGAGGGAGTTCACACTCCATTTTGGAGTTTTCACTCCAAAATGGCGCAGGGTTGAAGACGCCCTTATATTTAGTTAAATTTTAGTCTTCAATTTGCCCCTTCACATGTAGATCGAATTTATTTTTCATCAAATGTTTGACACATCCATAATTTACCTAGATAGATGGCTGCAAGACTGAACCAATTTATCTAAAAATTGAAGTTGTTAGAGATCGAACATGTTCTTTATCTCAATAGAGTTTATAATACATAAATAGGACTATTATTTGCATGTTATTTTCTTTTTTCTTTTTATTTAAATTTACTCTTCAACTTGCTGACCCAAGAAAAGAAATTTCTGGTAGTAAAATCTTGTACATATAAAATTTATTGCTATGATACCATGTGATGTACCACAGGGGAGAGGACATTGAAAGTCATGAGATGCTTCGACAAGGTTTCACACATGCTTTCATGATGACATTTAGCAGCAAGGATGATTACAGTGCTTTTGTTAGCCATCCAAATCATGTTGAATTTTCATCTACATTTTCAGCTGCAATTGATAAGGCTGTGCTTCTTGATTTCCCAGCTGTTACTATCAAGACTACTACTGCTTGATCATCACAAATCACAACCATAAATTATATATGTATCAGCAGTGTATCTATATGTCTTTGTTGTGTCTTCATTGCTGGGAGTGTCCATGTTTTCTTACCTAGTTATTGTCCTATGTATTATGTGCTATTGCCAAGTAATCCTAGTTAACTTTCCCTCAAAATAATGTATTTCCACAAGAGACATCAATTTTCTCTCTACTCTGCGTAGGGACTCAGAGCCCATATCCACCTATTTTGCCCTTCAGCTTAACCCACAACGTATATAGATGACCAGTTGGCTAACCCCAAATGAACAAACCCAAATAAAATAAATAAAACACGAGAGACGCAACAAGGGATCAAGTAGCAAGGCAGTCTTGTCATGCACCAGGAACTTCAACAAGTTTATACATTTTTAGCATCAATGGCCCTCCATTTGTGGAAGGAGAAAGTAGCTAGACATCGGTGGCATTGGACCACCCTTTTCTGACACGAACACACCTAGATTAGTCGAGTATGGGGACCAGAATTGTCTTAGGGAGACAATGGCTTGAGTTCAAAGGAGTCAGGAGATAATATTCTATAAACAACACTTATCTGGATTAGGACATTGTCCCTCCACAATATTGGGTCAAGGTCGAGTCTCCCCGCCTCTAGTATCAGAATTTTGCATCGAAAGATTTATATTAAAAATCGATTCATATGAACTATCTGGTTTCTTATAAAATCCTCACGAGTTGAGTGGGTTTTAACCGGTTCAATTGACACACGGTCCATTAATGGGACCCGTTTATCGGTTGGACTTGCCGGTTTGATCTGGGTTTAATAACTATGCCTTCAAATCTTTCCTTATAAACATATATGATTTTAGGTTATTCTTCTTGAACTTTAAAATGGAAACCTAGACTTACTTTTCTATCGGAACCCACAAAACTTAAATAAACAATTTGATCCATATAAAATTTAAACGAGTGGTCAGATTCCATCACAGATGGACATACCAACGATCCAGAGGGGGCCCATGCCCCTCCCACCTTTAAATTTTTAAGGAAAATTGCCAATAAGTCATCTCCACATGACTTGTTTCAAATTAGGTCAAAACTTTTTTAAAATTGTGATTAAGTTCATACTTCACATCAATATTTTATATTAATTTCAAAATCACCCATTTTAACCATATTTTTATTGACACAATCTTCCAACTCCACAAACCTCCTCCACCTCGGCGACAACCTCCCGTGACCTCTCAAGCAACAACCGCCTCCACCTCCAAAGCGACCTCCAACGACCTCCGACAACCTCCCGTGACAACCGCCTCCACCTCCGGCGACTCTCCGGTGACCTTCCACCACCTCCCGTGAGTGCTTCTAAGGCACAAGTGTCACTTTTTAGACACTTTTTGGTGAACATTTTGGATCACTTTTTAGGCAATTTTTTGGTGAAGATTTTGTTATGTGAAACTACAAAAATAAATGACAAGTTACTACAATAAGAGACTTTTTCGAGACATGTGTATAGGAAAGTGGTAATGGTCACTTTCGTGTATTTAAATCAATTCTCGAACTTCACGTCATGGTGGAGCGGCCCAGAGCTTTCGGTGGCTTGAAATATCCGTAGTGGATAACGTTTTATGGATTTTGGTCAAAGTGTTTGAATCCTTATATTTGGTTTGTATACTTTTTATTTCTTCATCTTCTGTGGTTGTACTCTATTCTTAATGTCTTAACAGTTAGCATTGATCTATCCGTGCTGCAAGAGAGGCTGACCAATATGATTAACCTGGGTTGAGTATTTGAGTTGAGTATTTTAGCATTTATGTAAACAATGAGCATTTTCCAGTTATATAAACAATGAAGTACCATCTATTGTTGATACTGTATTATAGAAAAGCAACTTGATATTGTATTATACAAAACAGTATCACAACAGAAATGGGCATAGAATGTTGTATATATGAGATTGAATCCTGTAAATATGAGCTTGAATACTCTACTATCTTATGTAAATAGGATCTTGAATGTTCCATCATCTAATTGTTGTAAATAGGAGATTGAATGTTCCATCATCTAATGTTTAGTCATGGTATGTTATTTGATACTATATTATACAAAACAGTATCACAGAAAATAGTATCACAATATAAATGGACATAGAATTGTTGTAAATGGGAGCTTGAATGTTCCATCATCCAATGTTTGAATGTCTTAGTTTTAATTCATGATACTGTTTTAATGTCTTAGTTTTAATCTATGATACTGTTTAATTATAGCAAGGTTTAATAGATTGAAACTTTGTCATAATATTTCACTATCATTTGAAACATGTTTTAATCCATGATATTGTTTTAAATCTGTGATACTGTTTGAATATATATATGTGATCTTTGATACTGTTTAATTATGGTAATGTTTGAACATGTGATATTGTTTGAATGTCTTAGTTTTATTCTATGATACTATTTTATTTAGGTAATTAGTATATTTTGATACCGTTTTAATCCATGATACTGTTTTAATCCTGTGATACTGTTTGAATATATGGCAAGGTTTGAACATGTGATATTGTTTGAATGTCTTAGTTTTAATCTATGATACTGTTTTAATCCATGATACTGTTTTGTTTAAGTAATTAGTATATTTTGATACCGTTTTAACCTATGATACTGTTTTTATCCTGTGATACTGTTTGAATCTATGTGATCTTTGGTATTGTTTAGTTATGGCAAGGTTTGAATAAGTGATACTGTTTGAATGTCTTAGTTTTAATCCATGATAATGTTTTGTTTAGGTAATGTGCATTAATTTAAATTGATATTGTTTTAATCCATATTTTAATCTATGATCTTGTTTTATATAATACAAAGATCAAACAAAATATATGACTAATTAAACAAAGATCAAAGATAAAAGCATGATATCATAGTCATGTGTGTTGTTTAATCATTGTATTATTCAAACAAGATCACAAAAAACGTGATATCACAATAGAAATGATCATAGAATTTGCACACGTGCTTTCGTAATTTTTATTATAATATGTTTTCGGGATGGTCTCGACGAGACGGTCAAGACCAATAGCTTTGCTATCGCCTATGATAATTTTACCCGTTTGAAGTCGTCTCTTTAGCTTAAAATGACAATCTTTTTTTTTTTTTCAAAACAGTATCACAAATTCTTTAAAACAGTATCACGGATAAATGTACAACATTTTGCTGCAAATTAAAGCTCTTCCAAGGTATCTGAATCCCTTAAAAGCAAACACATACTTCAGAGCAATGCTAAAATGAAGAAAGAAGACCCGTCAATCATTCTCAAGTTAATGAGAAGTCATGCAAAGGGTTCTCGTCTAAAACTATAAACAATGTTTCTAATTTTTCCTTTGAATTTGAATATGTTTGTAGGACATAGATTCTCATTGGATAAGTATAAATTTATAAGGTGTTTAATGGTAAGTAAAAGAATTAATCAGTAGAGAATAAACAAGAGAATACTATTGTTCTTAAAATGTTTCATTAGTAGTACAAAATCATAGGTTTAATAAAGATCACAAAAAACAAGATCACAAAAAACAAGATCACAACAAAACAATATCACAACAAAACAAAGATCATCGCAAAAACAAGATCACCACTCACAATTAGCGTTTTTATACAATTAAGGGTATGTTGGTCTTTTAGCTCTAAAATATGACTTTAATTGAATTAAGTTTTGAGCTTATGACTTTAGAGCTCATAAGTGCCCAAACATTGACCGGCCCTGAATTTACCCCTTTTTTTAAAGCCCAAAAGAGGCTCATCCCCTAGCCTCTCTAAATTTTATTTATTTTTAAAATTAAACGTCTAGATTCATCTGCAATTCTGCTTCGTCTCGTCCGACTGTCCACCATTTCTCTGTCATGCGTTAGAAGTGAAAGAGAGAAAGGGCCTCTAGCTAGACTAGATTGATGATGTGATATTGTGATCGCAAGGCATTTATACTGTGTTAACCATTTTTTTAAACCCTAAACAAAAACGAAGGTTTTCAATTTTAGATACACACTCTACAAGTTATTCCAAACTTTGTCTCGCAAATACTTTCAAGCAATTGATTATTATAATCATTAAAATAATCCTCGAGATAAATGTATTCGTTTTTACTTAAACCTCTTAAAATTTTGGAGATCGATTAGTTTTTTTAGCCGAATTCTCAATTTTCTTTGGCCAAATTCTCGATTTTTGTGTTAAATTGAAAATATAAAATCATCTTATTTTTTGTTTGATTAGTATGTCCATAAGAGTGCTCAACCTTTGAATTTTCTAAAATGATTGATGTATTATGTAGCCAATTTTCCTGAAATTTGATGAGAGGGAAAATAGAAGAATTGGATTTTAGAATTTGAAATCTTATCTTTGACTGAACATTAGTCGAAAATGAATTTTGGAAACTTAAAGCTTGAGATAATAAAAAAAGAATAGTAGTCCTTTCTCATTTTGATCACAAGAATTGCATTTTCCAATAAAAATTCAACATGTTGATTTCAACACGCAAATTGAACTGCCTATATTCGAGCCGCTGTGAAGCCAGTGACCAAATTACAGTTCAAACGACTTTTCAAGAAGTAATTTTTCAATGTTACAAGAATTACATAGTACCCCACTTGAGTAAAATCATGTCTGCCACTGGATTCCATGATTGATATCCTTAAACGAATAGTCATCTTTGAAATGCATCTTAGGCTACTCCTACTAACAAAATTGACATTTTAATATGGAACTCAAAAACTCAATATTTTCAGAGGAAATTATACAAGTACTTCATTTTTTAAAATTATTCCTAATTTTACTTTTATCTATCTTTTATTTTAAAAATACTGTTTAATTTTATAATTTATTATCTAAATAAAAAGAAAACTAAATTTTCAATTCCAAACTTTAATAACATTACCCCAACATCACCACCTCTCATCCTCCTTCTACCACAAAAGCCACCATAAAACCATTGTCCACCCTCCTTTTACCACCAAATCTCTCTACTCAAATCCACCATAAAACCACCACCCCATTCTCCATCATCCATTACCATTCTAACATCACCAAACACCACCATCCACCATTTGCCATGGATTGGGTGAGCTCACCACGGATCTGGATGAGCACACCACCATAAACCACCATTGCCAGCCTCCACACCATCCCACTGCAGATCACCAACTCTTTCCACCACCAACACCTCTCTAGTCTTCGTCTCTAGACTCTCTCTCTATGTTTTCCCCGCCGTCAATTCTCACTAGCACCACCACACAAAGCTTGGAACACATCGTTCTATCTTCTCCCATATTCTAAAAAAAAAAACAACAACAACATTTTTATGATTTTATCGCCGATGAGGCAGCATTGATGGTGGTGCTTCTACGTTGTTTAAAAAAAATCAAATTTTGACTTTATTTGAAATTAGACTTGTTTTGTCGAGGGTCAGGGTGCTTGTGTTTAGTTTGAGGTTTGGATTCTCGTTGATGGCGGTGGCGGTGGCGGTGGTGGTGGATTTTGTGGTGGTTTTTGATAGCGATGATGGCCATGTTACATAGTTTGTTACATGCATAATCACTTGCGTAAAAAATCAGATAGTGGTGTAAATAAACAAATAAAACAGTATTTTGGTTTAAAAAAAAAATGGACAGCATTTTAAGAATTAGTTTATTTTTTATATTTATGAAAATTTCCCATGTTTTCATTATGTGTGTGTGTATATACACACACAGCCCAAACCCATTTTTAGAAGAAAAAGATTTGAACTCTTACAACTTTTCTATTCTTAAAGGTTGAACCCTCACGAAGGAAGGCCCCCACCGCCCCTCGGAGAAATTGGTGGAAGATGTAAATCGCGCAGAATGCATTTCGGTGGATGTGGACTATCCTATTCTTATTCCACATGGGTCATGGGACATTGT